>CANSNZ010000655.1:487500-1176231 GCA_947646795.1 Beta lomatogona
ATTTTTCCCATTCTATTGGCATTCTTTCTCTATTTTTAACTATTTTAGCTCTTAACTTATGCTTACAAGGAGTAAATAATGTGACAAACTCTTTACCTATACTAAAAGGTTTATATTGGTTAAGGAAGTTAGTTCCTAGTATGATGTCTTTTCCTATTAGTTCGAAAAAGTATACTTTAGGTATAATTAATATTTTATTCCAAATTTGTATTTTCACCTTTGTTTGATATAAGGTAATGTTACTACTATTGTTATTAAACCCATTGATTCTAAATGGTGTGTTTAATTTTTTCCATTCTGGCAAACAATTTTCTTTCATTATTGTTGGTTGTGCTCCTGTGTCTACCATTGGTGTATAATACCGACTTTTGTATCCTTCAAAGATTATTTTTATAAGTATATAGGTCAAATTACTCATTTTTATTAAGAATTGCTAAGTCATTTTTCATTTTATATAATCTTTGTTCTAATATTTCTCTATCTCTTATTTTTTCTTGTTTCCTTTTTGATAATGCTCTTATGCTATCTCTATGGCAACCTGCAAATATAATATATTGTAGTCTTTGATTTAAATAAACCTTGTGAAGCGTGTTTTTAGAGAAGATAGAATAGAGAAGAAATGTTGAGAGAAGAAATGTGGAAGTGTAGTTAGGCAAGTGCCTTCTGATGACTTTGCCTCATCAGATAACTCTTATTTATAAGCAAAGGATTACAACGGTTCGTACAAAAGCTACATACTGTTACAAAACACTATTTGCTACAGTGAAAAGTGCTACAGTAAAAGTACTATTCACTATTCACTATTCACATATTTTTCTCGCGCTAGCCGCCTAACTTTTGTCTTGTTATAACTGTTACAACATTTATCTGTTACATGATAAGCATATGTCTATCTTATTACAGCTGTAATGTTTACAGGTGTTTTATTCTTGTACGTTGTGCCCTATCTCCGTAGTAGATACTGCTGTATTAGATGATTCAGCCCTATCTTCATAGCTGTCCATATCTTCAATTATTGGTACAGTCATTTGTTTAATTCCACACATTTTACATGAGTGGTTATTATTTTGCTGCATCCAACTGCAATATCTCTTCAAGGTATCTTCAGTTAGAAAATTTTTAGGTATATACCTAGTAACTGGTTCTTGATCTGGATGGAGCAGGCTCCATACCCATGACTTGATGGTTTCAATCGCATCATGGCCATATGTTCTGCTTTGAGAGATAATTAATGTGTTTAACTCCTTATGGTTTATCCAAACATAAGTCTTGACCATGTTAATCAAGGCTTCATAAATTGCTTTTATCTTGACTGCCCTCTTTTCCCTGAGGAGATCTGGTATCTCATGGTGGTTTAACTCTGATTGTGCCTTAATTTCTTCAGGAAGGATAAAATGTGTTATACAACCCATTTTAACAACCCTAATACATTGTTTTATCTCAGAAAAAGTAACTTCGCCTGGGGCGGTATAGCATCTTACAAAAATCATAGGGGATTTTGTAATATGCAAGTAACTTTTAGCTGCTTTATATAAATCAGGAATTGATGATAGCTCTTCTCCATTCATTGTGTAAACTGAATTGAGAAGGCCATAATCATATGCTGCTTTGATTAAATTTCCATTGCAACCAGGCAACGCTATTAACTCGTTTACCCTTTTTAAAAGGGTTAGTAACATAACCTCCTTCTATTTCTCCTTGGCGATTTTTAGAGGTTATTTCTGGGATAGTATTTAGTCTGTTGGCAATAAATAAGAAATTGTCTATATATTGGCGAACTTGAGGATTCATAGTTTGTTTAGTACCTAAGGTTAACTTTTCCTTGAAGGATGTGGTATCTGGAATAAGGCTTGGAAAATTTAGTTCGTTGATAACTGGAGTAGGGTTATTGGCTTGGTTGGGGTTATAAGTTTGTAAGGACATACATCGTTTGAAAGGAGAATTAACTTTTTTTGTAATAATTCGGCTTTTGTATTTTTGGCTAGTGCCAATATCTGCTTGCTCCATATTAGGATTACTGGAAGTGGCTTCTCTTTTCATTGAAGCGAGTTCTTCCGTTAACTTTTTGAGTTGTATATATATATATATATATATATGTATATATATGTATGTATATATATGTATATATATGTATGTATATATATGTATATATATGTATGTATATATATGTATATGATGTGTCCCAATAAAAATCAATCAGTTTATGTGATTGAGCATTTATATGAGTTGATTGAGTCTAATAGAGATTTGATTGAATTTTTTTTTTTGGCAAGTTTATGTGTTGGATTGGTTTTGATTAACTGTTAGAAGCTGTGTGTGGAAATTTGGAATCTAATATTTATGTTGTGGAGGGGCAATTAAGTAAATTCCAAGGGGGACACCATTGCTCCCCTCTTGGCTTATATATATATATACTAGTAATTTATGCACGCGATGCGTGCTTGGATTTTTTTTTAGACAAAAACTCGAGTTATTTTGGAATAAATAAAATTAAAATTTGAACATTAGACATATAAAGTATTTTTTTTATTGCGAAATTTAATTGGTTTAGTCTCTGTCACTGAAGTCTCTCGCTAGTCTTTTTTTTTTTTAAAAAACAATTAAATTCGATGAACCAAAAAAAGGTATTGAATTTATATATGATTTCTTATTTTATAATTTTTTAAGTTGATTTTTGAATTAAGTACACTGCTTCTCAGTTTTAATGGAATACAGAATACTTGATTGTGTATTAATTGATGAAATATTTAACTAATATCATTTTCATATTTACTTTGTCTGTTTGAATGCTTTAATACTTGTAGACAATTTGTTTTCATTTATGGTGACTAAGTTATTATATAACTACGTATAACGTTTTCGTTAATTTTTTTATCCTATATTTGAGTTTGATTTTTTTTATAGCAAAGTAGTTAATTTATTAATGAGGGTAGTAAAGTAATTTTCTAGGAGGACACCGTAGCTCCTCCCTTCCCTTATGTAATATATATATATATATATATATATATATATATATATATATATATATATATATATATATATATATATATATATATATATATATATATATATATTATCAAGTTATTAATAATGAAAATTTAGTAAATATCGTGCATTATGATACAATTCGTACCCCTAAACTAGTTTTCCCTTTTAGCACTCGATGATGAAACATGTCGTCGTCCTAATTGGTCCATACTGAAGAGAAGCTATTGAAAGCCTTGTTGAAAACCTATTTTAATTTTAGTCCAAAATATGTTTTAGTGTCCATTTTAAAAGAAACCTAATTTCAAAACCAATTAATTTTTCATGGCAATTAATTGAATATAAAAATAAATCTTTTGTTAAATTAATTTCACAATTTTATATTTTATAATTTAAATCTGTTATTCAATTATAACTATCGATAAAAGATAAGATTAATCAGTTGTTTTAAGATTAAAATAAATTATGGATAAAACAAAAATCGTGCAATGGACGCACCAATCTCACGCCAAAAGCAGAGATCGATGATGCGCATGTCGTTAAGATGTTGCGCGGAGTACAACTACGACGCGCGAGATGCAAAGTTCAGTGTGTTAGTCTCATGTGTCATGCGCTAGGCACAGTGTTGTGCGTCAAACAGAATGACCCTGTTTTCTCCGCAGCGACCGTTTTCGACACTCTAGTTTTTTTCCCCATAAATACTTGATTATCATGCGGTTTTAAACGAACTTTACAACATACACTTGACATACTTCCAACATAATACTTGGCATCAAAACACTCTCTAAAAGACATCTAAATCACATTCAAACGTTCAAAATACATTCAAACACAAGAATTTTCGTTCACTCTTTATTTCTTAAATCTTCATTCAAAATTCATCCCTTTTTAAAATTTAAAGATTGAGTCCTCCGGCGTCCGTACAGCAAGACCTAGGCGACAAAAGTATAATTCCTGATGCTCAAGTCAAATTTACTTTCTTTTGTGCTAACAACTTCATTTTCATGATGTAGGAATTAAATTGTGTGCGCATGTGAACCTTATACTCTCAACTCTTTAATATGCCTTTGAATATTCTTAAGTTGTGATAGCAGGATCGCATATATTATTGTTTGCTAATTTAGACCTGTAAATTGGTAAAATCACGCCTAATAAGATACATTGAACAACGATCTAGCTAGGTATCTATTAAACTTGTGATTTAATAAAGTGATCACCAAGATCCTATTGTAACGCCCCGATCATCAGAATCAGATAATAAATACCTTGAATGAATAATAATCTCATAATTTGACTAAAAATTCGGCAGAGTTTCCTCTGTAATTCGGATAACCTAAAAATGGGAAATAATTTAAACCTGCCAACATAACCCAATAAAATAAAAGATTCTTCATCTCAAGGCCCCAAATCATCGACGCTTTAGAAGAAAAACCTCAAGAGGGAATCATGAAATCCAAAACAACACAAACCCGTTATACTTGCTCAATATTACAACCCATCTAAGAAATCTTAAATCAAACTTATATAAGAAGAACAAACCTATATACTTGAACTCAAATAAAATTTACATTTGAAATTCCTCAACACAAACTTCTCCTCGAATTGACGTCCTCAACTCAAACATCCCAAAGCCCAGAATTAAACATGTTCTAGTGTCAACTACTCGCCGTTGTACAAAGTACATGGGTCATCACAGGTTTAAACCCAAAGGGAAAGAACAACAACACAAACACAACACAAACACGTCAGCAAAAGCTAAGTGCCAACTCTCCATGTCAAACAATAGGAATAATCAACGAATTCAACATATTTAGATATGAACATTAATTCATTAAATTTATACACATGAGTAACTCGCCTTTCAATAATCAAGTATATAACAAAGAATAAGTCTCTATTATTATTAAATCCATGTATCAATTTTCTATTTTTTTAACTTTCTAAATTAAGAGATAAGTTCTTTTATTTTCATAATCATTTAACAACTACCCTTATCACATTGGTAAACCCGGGAGACCTTTCCAGTTTACCAATTCCGATACACCAACTCCAACATCAATTCATAAATCTGAGTAGATCCGGGAGACCCTGCCAAGGGCTCCCGGATCCACCAAGTTTTTATTCATTGATATTCGCCGTATGTGGCAAGATTTCGAACCGTCCCCAACTTTAGTGACTGGCAGGGCGTCAATTCGAGGAGGAAGTTTGTGTTGAGGAATTTCAAATGTAAATTTTATTTGAGTTCATGTACATAGGTTTGTTATTCGTATATAAGTTTGGTTTAAGATTTCTTATATGGGTTGTAATATTGAGCAGGTATAATGGGTTTGTGTTGTTTTGGATTTCCTGATTCCCTCTTGAGGTTGTTCCGTGAAAGCGTCGATGATTCGGGGCCTTGAGATTGAGAATCTTTTATTTTATTGGGTTTTATTGACAGGTTTAAATTATTTCCCATTTTTGGGTTATCCGAATTACATAGGAAACTCTGCCGAATTTCTAGTCAAATTATGATATTATTATTCAATCAAGGTATTTATTATCGGATTCTGATGATCGGGCGTTACAAAGTGGTATCATAGCAACCCAGCGACCGTGTGCTGAGTAACCACCTAGCGGGGGTATACGATTCTTGGGATTTATCGAAATTAGCTTTGGGCTATTAGAAGTGAACAAGTGAGGTAGGAGTTGGAAAGTAAGATTTGAGTATTGAATTTGGAGATAGTAATTTGGATCATAAAAGTGCTTTGGAAATTTTGGAGGTATGATTTAAGTATTCTATGAAATATCGTATTAAGGATTTTGTTATTGTTGAAAGGGAGATTATTGGCGTTTCACTGATTTGGCTTACGAGGGGTTAAGAATCGGGGGATGGCTTTTATAGTTTGTAATATAGAGTTAAATTATTGCTTTTGGTTATTATGAATTAGAGTTTCTTAAATCTAGATGTATTTTGAGATAAAATATAAGTGATTGCTTTATTTTAACGTGGGGAAATCATTTTGCCTAAATTTAAGTTGTTATTTGGGATGTAGTCATTCGGATTATAAGGCTATTTGGTAAATTTGAGTTATGATTTGAGTATTGGGTCACATAATACATTGCAAATTCCGTCACACCCAAAAAGGAGATTATTAAAGTTGCGTTAATGAATTGAGCATCTTGGAATATTAGAGTTTTGATTTAAGTATTGCGTGATATCATATTGAGGATAAATGTGATTTGGAGATAAAATTTTGAGTTCAATCTTTATGAATTAGAATTTTTGCAATTCTAGGGTTATTATGAGATAAAAGATTGGTGTTTGCTTTATTTAGATATTGGAAATAGTTATGTTGGCATGAAGTTTTCTAATTTATGGTACAACTCATTTTTTTTTAAGGTTGATGTGATGTAATGCCTTGTATGTTTCCATGATTGTTAAAACTCAAATTCGTATTTCATATTTTGTGTTGTGATTGTGTATGACTTTACTTATGGGAATGAAGTATGAGTTTTATGATGAAAATTTTATAGTTTGAATAACTTAGAAACAATTTCAAATGAGTTTTGCACTTCAAATGAGATAGTTGGAATCTATTTGTTATAATTGTTTATAACTTTTATTTATTAGAATGAAGTTTTAGTTTCATAGAACTTCCATTGTTGGAATATTTTAAAGAATTCTAAGTGTAGACACATAATTGTGTCTCCCCATTTAGCACCCTATGATGACCAATACCATGCTCCAATTGGTCCGAATCGAGGAAAGAATAAAGAACGAGCCTAAAATAAAATGTTTTAATCCCAAACCATTTTCTCACCCTTTTTATTAACTCATCTTTGAAAACCTTTTAAAAATTAGTTTTGTTAAAGCCCAATTTTATAAAACCCCTTTTCTAGACCAATTTAATTAATAGAATTAATTAATTACATTGATTAGTTTTATTAATAAAAATATCTTTTAAAAAAATAATCTATTTTCAAAATGTTTTTAAATATCTTTCATCTAACCATTTTCTAAAAAAAATTTCAATAGAAATAATCTTTTTCCAAAGTGATTTTAAATATCTCTTACTAACTTTTTTATAAAATCTTTTATGATAAAAATCTTTTAGAGACCTATTAACTTTCGGAAACCTATTGCAACCCAACTACCTTGGAGTGGGATAATAGCTCATTACAATCGCCTTGGAGCGGGACAATAGCTCATTACAATCGCCTTGGAGCGGGACAATAGCTTATTACCATGCAGCCTTGGAGCTGGAAAATAGCTCATTACAATCGCCTTGGAGCGGGACAATAGCTCATTACAATCGCCTGGGAGCGGGACAATAGCTCATTACAATCGCCTTATCGCCTTGGAGCGGGACAATAGCTCATTACCATGCAGCCTTGGAGCGGGACAATAGCTCATTACAATCGCCTTGGAGCGGGACAATAGCGTCATTACAATCGCCTTGGCGCGGGACAATAGCTCATTACAATCGCCTTGGAGCGAGACAAAAGCTCTGAACATATAGCCCTGGAGCAGGACAAAAACTCTACCCCGACATGAGCCGTAACATAATAGCTCATGATTCTTTTTCCCATATATCGTTTCATTTTTGCAAATTTACAATTATTTTGCAAATATGTTTCACGCATGTCTGTTCCTGAAGCTTTCTCTTATTTTGAAGGTACCGGCGTAAAAGAGCATCAAGAATCATTCTCTGTCCCGACACGTATACTTTAATTTTCGGTTTTACAAACCTCAGTCAAAGTGGAGGCTTCTGTAGACACATAATCGTATCTCCCCATTTAGCACCCTATGATGACCAACACCCTGCTCCAATTGGTCCGGATCGAGGAAAGAATAAAGAACGAGTCTAAAATAAACGTTTTAAGCCCAAACCATTTTCTCACCCTTTTTATTAACTCATTTCCGAAAACCCTTTTTATAACTAGTTTTACTAAGCCCACTTTCTAAAACTTTTCAAAATAACTTTTTAAAGGCCCGTCTTTGAAAACCTTTTCAAAAATAGTTTTGTGAAAGCCCAATTTTATAAAACCCCTTTTTTAGACCAATTTAATTAATAGAATTAATTAATTACATTGATTAGTTTTATTAATAAAAATATCTTTTATATAAATAATCTTTTTTCAAAATGTTTTTAAATATCTTTTATCTAACCATTTTCTAAAATATTTTTCAATAAAAATAATCTTTTTCCAATGTGATTTTAAATATCTCTTACTAACTTTTTTATAAAATCTTATGATAAAAATCTTTTAGAGACCTACGAACTTTCGGAAACCTATTGCAACCCAACTACCTAAACCTACCTCCACTATATAATATCTCCTCCCTAACTAATTTAGATGGCCTTCACTCTCATAATACACGGCAGCCTAACTAATCTCACAACCCACGCACACTCTAATATCTCTCATACTCACCAAAGCATTCAACCCCACTGCCATCTAACATATTCACGACTAACAACTCAAAAACAAACGGCACCCTCATATATCATCATTCATTCCACAACACATCTCCACCGATTTAATACCTTGCTACATCAAGATCATCAACCCATGTTTTTCTCACGCCTAATATATACATATTACCAAAAACAGCATATAACAAAACATAAACTGTTTTCAAGGCTTGTTCAACATTCAATTTTTCGAGATCTGTACAAATCAACGACCCCCGGACGGTGGTATGATTTCTGAGGGTCAACTAAATTAACCACCTTTCTTTATTTATTCTATTATTTATTTATTTTTTTATTACTTTTCTTGAAGTTACTAACATTCTATTCATGATGTATATTGTTAACTCGTCCCTGCGACTGTAAGTATTGTATATATTATACTAACTCCCTGTAATATTTTTATTTATTTTTATGAACATATAATTGTTCATGCCTGATTGCAATATTTATCACCTTGTATTTATTGTTAATCAAGACCTAAATAAATATTCTAACTAATTCAGTAACATGAACAACCTGCTAGGAACCCATAAATATTGATTGGCTAATAACTTACCACTAAAAATTAGTATTTTTATGTGTTTCCTGAACCAATCTAGATTAATTAATTTTTAGGGTGTATTAAAACGTTATATGATTATTCTATTGCATAAAGTCTGTTGTGAATCGGTATTTAGTAGAGGCCAGCAATGGGCAATATAGTTCCTGACTATATTGTACCCTCACCCCCGAACTCACTTTTTGGTTCCTGACCATCTATGGAGTCATGACGGGGAAATCTACATTGGATAAGTCCCTTAGATGTCCCTTCCGTTTCAAAATTCAATTAGGTTTATGATTCTTCCTCTAAAGAATTGTTGGCGACTTCTTTCAAAACGTATTTTAAATAAAACCTTAACAATGGGGTAGTCAAATCTAATACGTATACGCGCTCACACCGCGTAGGCGAAATAAAAATACGCCTACAATTTGGCGACTTCACTGGGGAGGATTTTAAAAAAAAATTTTTTTTTTTAAATGAGTGGGTGAAACTTGAAAAATACGCTTCAGTCTTATTTTTATGTCTTTGAATAATATATATAGTTTTGCATATGCATGGCTACTGTTCAGCCACCATAAGGACAATCTACCTTGCCTCATTAGCACATGTTCTATGTGTGAGGTCACCCCCGAGGGGTTTGCGCTTTGTCCTTCCAAAAAGCTTCCTGAGCGATAGTGTTGGATCTTAGTCATAAGCAAACCTACCCAACCATGGTATTGTTCTCTTGTTCCTGACATGAGACTGGAGTGCGTCTTACACGTGACCACCTCTTTAAGCAGGGGTACGAAGGGTGGGATCAATCTCTTAGTCATGGACCCTTTTCAACCTTAACCTAAACCTGACCATAGTTGAAACGTAGAACTTGACTTTTAGGTTGGAACTTTGCATATTATTATTCTATTTGTGTATCTCTACATGTGCGTGATTTTAATTGCTTGTATTATGCAATGTTCTCGAGTCAAATTGTCGAACGAACTAACGTGATGAAAGACGAAGAAGGAATAACAATTGCACGTCACACTTTTAGTTTGCGCCTGACACATCTGTATTGCGTGCCGCGCTTCTAGATTGCGCCAAGCGCAGATATACTGCATTGCACGCACGACTTCCGCGTCGAGCACTCTTCTCGCGCATTCAGCGCATCTGTTTCTTCGCCTTGCCTGCATGCTTCCCCTACCCCTTTCGTAGGCTAACTAGGATTTTCCTTTTCTTTCTTTCCCTTGATTTTTTTTTTCCATTAAAAAATCGATCTTCAAAAAAATATCTCCATTTTTTTATCTTTAAAAAAAAAAAAGAGAGAAAATCCATCTCAAAAAAAAATAAAAAATTCAATCTCTAATCTCCTATCTATTTCGAAAATCTATCCCATCTTTTACCAAATTCTATCTCCCATCTTTTTTTGAAAAGTCATTCTCATCTTTTCTTCAAAAATTATTCTCCTATCTTTTTCAAAATTTCATCCCATCTTCGATCTCCTATCTACTTTAAAAATTCTATCCCCACCTTTTTTTCAAAAAAATCCATTTTTTTTCCTATCACATATCTTTTTTAAAAAATTCATATTTGATCTCTATCCTATCTCTCTATGTATATTATCCATCATTTGTGTACATCGTCTAGGATTCCTTTTAGTGTCCATTTTGTTGTAAAAATCTCATCCGCTTAGGAATTCTAACTCCATTAGAAGTCCATCCAGCTCATGTGTCTATGTTCATCCAGTTTCACCCCATTTAGAGTTCTTCATCCCGTCTAACTATGTCCATGTTAGGAGTCTTCATTCGCTTGAGTCCTATCCATCTTAGAAGTCTACAATCCATAGAAATCCATGCATATTAGGAGTCTAAATCCATTAGAATTCTATCCATTTTAGAAGTCTAGGTCCACTAGAGTTCGGTCCATTTTAGGAGTCTAGGTCCACTGGAGTTCCGTCCATTTAGGAGTCTAGGTCCACCAGAGTCTCATGCATATTAGGAGTCTAGCATCCTTGAAAGTTTGTCAACTCTAGAATTCTAACATCATTAGAAGTCTGTCAAGTCTTGACCTGCATTCACACTAGAATTTATTTGCATTGCATAATCCATCATTCACACACTTCATGCATAACTAGAGTTATTAGACATTTAGGAGTCTCATTGCATCCATACTCTCCATCTCATTTCATGCATTCCACGTGTAGTAGTCCTGAACTACAAGCGATCTGATTCCCTCTTTTGGGATATGTAGGCAGCCTTTACAGGTTCGAACGCATAGATTGAGTCATGCATACAAACATTAGGTCTAGGTGCATCCAAAAGAGTCATGCATGCATGCATTATGTTTAGGTGCATCCAAAAATAAAAAATCATGCATGTAGGATATCCAGATTGTTCCTAAAAGCTCAACTTTTAAAACACACATTCTTTGATGCTGTTTCTCTCTCTCCATCATCACTCCATGTCTAATCTCCTGCTGGATGATCCATTGTAGGAAAAATACAATATGTCAAGCACACCTCAAGAACAAGTTGACGAGTTAAAGGGGACAATCGTGGACCTTGTAGCATGTGTCGCCAGACTAGAAGCACAGTACAAGGCACCAGCTAGTTTTACCGCAATCACAACTGACCGACGAAGGATCAATGAACTACATGACATTACACTACGAAGTCCGCGGATAAGCCCTTCCATCAAATCAATCCCTGAAAGCTCGCCTCGCTATAGAGGAGGCGAAAGCATTATTAATGATTCACCTAACGAGATACATTCCAGACCTGCACCAACTCTTACCATGCCTAAAAGAAAGCCCAAGGGGGAGTTCATATCCTTACACATGAGCTATGGTGCTTTATTCGAGTATCTTCATTTCAGAAAATGGCTTTACCCTATAGGACCCACTCCATATCCTAAAGAAGACAGAAAAGGGCCCAACTAGGACAAAAATGCCTATTGCAAGTATCATAGAGGAACCGGACATAGAACTGGCGATTGCTATAAGTTAAAGCACCTCATTCACGATATGATAGAAAAGGGAAGACTTCCGATTCTCTCGAACGAGGTCCTAGATAGGATGGGGTCGTTGACATGGGTACAAAGGATTACTATCCGACCCAGACTACAAAGACGCAGCCCCAGTCCCAATAGCATATATTCATCAAAGCACTTGGACTCGCTTAGGTCCAATCAACACGAAAAATACACTTCTTCTCTTTTCGTTTAGAAAGAGACCTCATGAAGATTGAAGCAACAAAGCTGTCATGTCATGTGACGTAGGAGTCTAGACTTAGGATTTCATTTTCTGTTTCATTTCTCTTATTTTTCCAGTCTAATATAGGATTTCTCCTCTTATTGCATGTACTTATAATTTTCAATCAATAAATGAGCATTTCCTTTGGTAACCTTGCGCTAACGAGCATCAATGAAGACCATGATTGTCGCCTTAAAAGAAATGAATTTCTAATTCTCATGACTATTCTAATAAAGGTAATGAACAACAGACATATATAAAAGAGGCATCCCTCCCTTTCCCCACAACTATTCTTCCATCTCAACCGAAATGCATAACACCCCTCTCCCATTAACCTACCTCAAAGGAAGTGCATTTGACAACAATTCAACGTAAAGGGCAAGTAAAAGAAAAAGAGCAACAACAACAACAAAATCAAAGCAAAAAAAAAGCGAAAAAGCAAAAGCAAAAATGATGAACAAAAGAAAAGTGCAAAATGTCGAATTAAAAAAAAAGGAAGAATTGTTGCAAATAAGCCCATCAATAGCTTTGTCAAAAGTACTTTCTTTTCAAAACCTTCAACCTTCGATTCCAAACCTCCAACTTCAAATCTCTGTGATAAATCTTCTTAAAAACCATGCACATTGCGTCCCAATAAGCCATAAAAGACAAACCAAAGCCCGCTAGGTCGAAAACCTATAAGGGCGACTTAGGCAAAAGTCAGGGCACCTTCTCATTCATTGGCATGAACTACCTGATTCTGCTAAAGATACGTAGGAAACCTCACCCTGAGGTCCGACTGTTTTAAACCAAACCAAACCTACCTCATTATCCACCCTTGCCAAAGACCTCTTCCAAATCAATGATTAATTCATTGCAAATGGCTCCAAAGCAAAATGCTCGGCCACCAATTCAAATGTTAAGAGCTAGGACTGACCTGATTCCATCATGGATACGTAGGCAACCTCTTTTGAGGCCCGACCATTTTAATTCAAAACATATATATTTTAAAGGCTCGCCTAGGCCCACGAGAAAAGCGCGATCTCCCAAATCATGAATTTTCAATGCTCATCCCCTACCCTTAGAACTAGACTGGGATTTGAACCTGCATCACAAGCCTACCTTATTGCGTGAGTCAAGTCACTATGACTCCGCCTTCTTCTAATTCTTATCCCTTCCTTTTTCTAAGCCACATTATCGCTTCTAAGCCAACCTTAGCATAACCTTTCAACACTCAGCGCTATGACCGCGCCTTATCTTTTGAGTGTTCGTTTCTTTGGCCTTTCTTGTCTTCTCACCTTAGGAACCCTATATGGAATCTTCCGTTGAAACTTCCGCTAAGCGTGACGAGATATCTTAAAAAATCAAACAATCAAGCTGAGTACTTCATAAACTCCATCATACCGGGGGGCTTCATCACGGTTCCACACAAAAAATCATAAGCTCCGAGTATAGGCCTATAAGGACTTCATTACGAGTCCATACATGAAATATCGGCGGTTTTAAAACTCACACTGATACAAGATTAAACTAATTGTATGGGCTCACTTAGGCCTTGACATACGAAACTCGAACCGCATACAATTCAAGCATTACGAGGACTACAATGTATTCAAATCCAACAAATCATTCTTCATAGGCTCCATGTGTACCTTGACAAGAACTTCATTACAAAATACTACAAAATATTGTGGGCTCCAGACCCATACGAGATTACAACGCATTTCGAATCAAACATAACTTACATGGATCATCCTTGGGGCTTCCCCTTTCTTCTCTTTCGAAAACAGTTTTCTAAAACGAAAATTTGAGCTTCTAATGAAACGATCAAATCATCTGCATTAGTGTCATACCTCTGCATTAGTGTCATATCTCTACACTTGCATTACATATCTGCATCGTCCAAACATTGTGTCAAAACATAGCATCATTCGTCCTTAGCCATAGGATTCTAGCGTCAATCATCGAGTCACACATACACACACGCGTATGCACACACGATAGCACCTTTAAGTCTAGAGCACTAGAGGTCACGCTTTATAGGTCAAGTATTTTCCTATCCATACGCTAGCACCCACATTACGAGACACATGCATGGCCCCTAGTTGTTGTCTGTATATCTATACGTTATTGGTATTCGCAGGTACCCAACATTAAACGGCTCTATATGAGCTATATTCCGCCAAGGTCTGCGGACCCCTACAAATCAACAACGAAAGATAAGTGCTATATACATGGTGCGTCCAGCGCACCGACAACGTTGTGTCACGTAAAACAATCTGCGTCCAGCGCAGCATACCACGCCAAGCGCAAGCTGTGCGTCTGGCGCACAGTCCTGTACAGTAAGCTTGGGGGCTTCTTAGCCATGTGGAGCCCACACACCTAATTCCCAAATGCATTCAAATGTTCGTTATGGTATTGCGCACGACAATTAAACGAACTTTCAAAAGTCGGCAAAAACATAACCTTGCTACTCTGTGAATCAACTACAATAACAGCCTTGGAGCGGGACAATAGCTCATTACAATCGCCTTGGAGCGGGACAAAAGCTCTACACCACGCAACCTTGGAGCGGGACAATAGCTCATTACAATCGCCTTGGAGCGAGACAATAGCTCATTACAATCGCCTTGGAGCGGGATAATAGCTCATTACAATCGCCTTGGAGCGGGACAATAGCTCATTACAATCGCCTTGGAGCGAGACCCCAGAATTTCAAAGCGGAAAAGAAAGAAATAATAATAGTATTAATAGGACGATGGCGGAAACATCGTCTTCTGGGAATGTCACTACTACCAAAAATGCGTTTAAATAACTAAGTGATAAAACCAATATAAATAAATAGTATAAATAAAATAAATTAATTATTTTAATATCCAAAAGAGAAAACTGACTCTCAAACTAATTAAAAGTCTAGGCCTAAAACATCTGGCTTTTTTATGCTCACAACTCAACCCGAGCCCAAAACCAAAGAAGATTCCCATCAACATAACCTGCAAAATGTACAACAAACATCCACAATCAGTGTGGAGTAACTAGCAGTTATCCCAGAACAAAAGAAATCAAAGCATGATTCAGACATAGATTAATAAGAAAGGAAAGTATAAAGTCAAGTCAACTACAATATGCATTCACTTCCATATAACTCACAAATAACGCAAATGAATAATAAATAGCAAGTGAGTTGGATAAAAATAAATAAATCATCTCAAGAGTACTTTTATAAAAAATAAAATATAGGTAAAACAAGTTATTGAGTCAGAAACCGAACGCCAGTGAATCGCAATTCACTTCCTAAGGTTTGTCAGATCGCAATCTCCAGGTCAGTCTATGGGCTTACGTTCCCCACTGCCTGTGTCTAAGAATGGCCAAACTCCCGATGCAGGGTAGAACACGCAGAACTCCCTGACCTCTCGGACGACAACAATTAACCCAGGTGTACCCCTAGTTCGCAAACCAGGTGGTTGGCATGTTCTTCACCGAGGACTACATCTATCCCATCGGATATTCTTATCTCAAAATAAAATCATAAATATCATCAAAGTATCATTCAGCTAAAAAATATTCGTAAAAAGGGATGCCACCCGGCCTTATACCCATAATTCATCAAAAGTAATTCTTCAAAAATCCTCAAAGTAGTAACTTACAAACTTACAACACATATCTCCAACAATAAACACCTTGAGCATCTCTAAGCATCAACAATGATATTAAACTAGTTTTTACAGCACTAACAGTACAATCAAAAATACATCACCAATTAACTCCAAGGCTTATTAAATAAATGAATAGTACACAATTAATCATTTTTACGTAAATCAAACATAAACATAATGATACCCAATAATACTTACAGCAACCTACTAAACACCAGCATCCAAGAACACAAAAGATCCCAAATTATTTCTGATTAAAAAGCTCTTAAATAATTTAAAAGAATATCCTCAAATTCACAACAAAAATCCAATAATAATTATTAAACTAATAAGTACGATCATTAAAATAACAAAAAAATTATCATACGACCCTATTGGCTCTACTGACATGGTACAATTTTTATTTATAATTTTAGGACTCTAAAAGTATTTTTAAATGTTAATTTACAGAATACCCAATAAAGCCAATATAATGATTAAAAATAAAAATAAACGCCCAAAAATTACCAAAAATTTAAATAACATGCATAAACTCACGATAATACATAATATACAAAGAAATGAATTTTTCGGCCTCCAGAAATAATTTTCACGATTTATATACTGACAGAAACGAAAATGCAAAAACAGATAAACCAATTAAATAAACTTGTAAACAGTAGACAAAAATTATTCCAAGGCATGAAATACATATAAAACATATAACATGATTCACTAAAAATAATTTCAGCAATTATAACATTCGTTCATTATTTATTTTGCAAATAAGCGATAAACGCATAAATTACCAAATAAATCAAATAAATAGTAAAAATCAAACAAAAATTATTTTGCTGCACATAATATTCACAAAGCATATATCAAGAACATTCACGTATAATTTCATCAATAATTTCATACAAAAGTATTTTAAGCAATTCCTTGCGTAATAATCTAATACCGAATAATACCCTAATCTCTAGCGTTCTAAGATAACTACTAATTACCTGGAACGTCGGGAGGAGAGCTGAGTCTAAAGGGATTTGAAAAATATGCGTGCAATCCAATTGCTCCATGAACGATAATTGTAGCAACAAGTCACTAGGCATTTTCTTCTTGAACGTTGAAAACTCTTATTTCGCACTGCTCTGTTCCGACCATGATTCCCGGTGATCAAAAGATCAGATTCTAAATTGCTCCGGTCAAAGTTAAGAACAAGATGTTTTAAACGTTCTGTCCAAATTTGAAGACGATCCACGGTTAGATCTCCGGCTACGGTTATTTTCGTGAAGGTGTGACAGGAAAAACCGGGTTGAAACTTTCTATTCTTTTCCTCTTCCTTTTCTCTCTTTCTTTTCTTGAAACCGGTGAGGGTTAAATGAGAATGATGCTGAACTTCTTTTAATAAAAATTAGAATTTTATGTCAAGGAAAAATGAAGGGTTTAGGAGAAAGTTAATGAGGGATTAAAAAGGTTAGCTTAATAAGCACCAAAACTTTTCATCCTCCACTCCATAATTGCTGATTTTCGGCCAGCATGATACGCCACACGTGATGCAACATTTCATCACCCAAGTCGGTCCAACAACGAACGTTACAAAAACGCTACGCGATAAAACTGCATCCTAAACGCCTAAATAGATAACAAAACTAATATAACTTTTAAAATAACGGATTTTTCACCAGGTACTCCTGTGGTTTGACGAAATTCACCTGGTACCCTCGCGTTTTCAACAATTCACCTGGTGCCCCTAAGGTTTTGAAAAATACCTGCCGTTAAGTTTCCGTTACAAGCTTTATTCACCATTTACCCCTATGGTTTTTGAGAATTTAGGATTCAACAATTGCCAACATTTCCACTCGTATATCATTTCTCTCTCCACCACAACAGCACCACCAACACCCACCACTACCTCCCACTACTGCATTGAAGTGTTTGATTCTTAACCCACCCCCATTGAAGTATTACTGCTGCATTGAAGTGTTTGATTCTTAACCCACCCCCATTGAAGTGTTTGAATATCAAATTCAACATGTAAAGATAAATCAATACAGAAACTATGCTTCACATGAAATAATCAGCCCCCCACCCCTCCCCCTTCCCTCCAGCCAGCCCCCCCCACCCCTCCCCCCTTCCCTCCACCCACCCCCCCTCACCCCTCCCCTCCCCTCCACACCGCAACCCCCCTCCACAGCCGCAACCCCCTCCCCTCCCTCCCCGCCGCCAACCCAGCTCCCCTCCCCCTCCCCTTCCCCCTCCCCTGCCCAGCCTAGCCCCCCACCCCCTCCCGTTCGATTTCGCCTCTCTCACCATTTCGTCTTTCTCACTCCGTCGACGGCGGGCTTTGGGTTCCGGTTTCTCCGACGGCAGCTTCGGGTTCTGTCATCTCCGACGATGGCTTTGGGTTAAAAGCTTTGGGTTTTAGATCTGGGATTCTTTTTCGCATCTACATATCACTGCGCCCTTCTCCGTTCACCGCCGGCGCCACCTTCCTACAAGGCCCCGCGCAGTGTTGTTGTTTTTGTGGTGCGCGGGCGTGAGTACGTCGGGGAGAGAAATCGAAGGGGAAGGGGAGGGGGGCCGAGCCGGGCAGTGGGAAGGGGGAGGGGGGCTACGACGGTGGAGGGGAGGGTGGGGTCTGGGGCTGCGCGGGGGTGGGAGGAGGGGCTGCGAGGGGGTGGGGGAGGCGTTGCTAGGGTGTGGGGGCGGGGGCTACGGAGGGGTGGGGGTGTTGTTGGGGTGGGAGTGGGTGGTGGGGTGGTGGGAGGGGTGGGGTTAGGTGGTGGGTTAGGGGTTAGGTTTCATTAGAGTTAATTAGGATTAATTAGTATTAATTAGGGTAGTTAGGGGTTAATTTCGTTGATTTAGCCTTAATGACTAACGGAGTTGACGGCCGTTAGTCATTAAGGGTATTTCAGGAATTTTTCTAAACCTCAGGGGTACCTGGTGAATATTTGAAAACGCGAGGGTACCAGGTGAATTTCGTCAAACCACAGGGGTACCTGGTGAAAAATCCGTTAAAATAAATACCTAACAACTTAAAATAAATATATATAAATATATCACAACATATAAAATATATACACATTTTCACAACACGTTCCAAAATAATTTAAATAATAATTAATCATTTATACGAAAAAAAAATATCGTTTTAATATAAACACACACCAAAAATAAAGGGTGAAAATTACGGGGTGTTACACAATAGCTCATTACAATTGCCTTGGAGCGGGACAATAGCTCATTACCATGCAGCCTTGGAGCGGGATAATAGCTCATTACAATCACCTTGGAGCGGGACAATAGCTCATTACAATCGTCTTGGAGCAGGACAATAGCTCATTACAATCGCCTTGGAGCGGGACAATAGCTTATTACAATAGCCTTGGAGCGGGACAATAGCTCATTACAATCGCCTTGGAGCGGGACAATAGCTCATTACCATGCAGCCTTGGAGCGGGACAATAGCTCATTACAATCGCCTTGGAGCGGGACAATAGCTCATTACAATCGCCTTGGAGCGGGACAAAAGCTCTGCACATATTGCCCTGGAACAGGACAAAAACTCTACCCCGACATGAGCCGGACCATAATATCTCATGATTATTTTTCCCATATATCGTTTCATTTTTGCAAATTAACAATTACTTTGCAAATATGTTTCACGCATGCCTGTTCCTGAAGCTTTCGCTTATTTTGCAGGTACCGGCGTAAAAGAGTGATTTTCGATTGCAGATTATCTAGAATCATTCTCTGTCCCAACACGTATACATTGATTTTCGATTTCACAAACCTCAGTCAAAGTGGAGGCTTCTATAGACACATAATCGTGTCTCCCCATTTAGCACCCTATGATGACCAATACCCTGCTCCAATTGGTCCGGATCGAGGAAAGAATAAAGAACGAGTCTAAAATAAAATGTTTTAAGCCCAAACCATTTTCTCACCCTTTTTATTAACTCATTTCCGAAAACCCTTTTTATAACTAGTTTTACTAAGCCCACTTTCTAAAACTTTTCAAAATAACTTTTTAAAGGCCCATCTTTGAAAACATTTTAAAAAATAGTTTTGTGAAAGCCCAATTTTACAAAAGGTTTACTCAAACCGGCCTTCATCCCTAGATAGACTTCACCCTAAGTCTACGCATACACAACAAGAACTTACTCAAGTTCCTAACTCGAACTTGATACAAGAATTCACTCAAACTCTCAACCAAGTACCCATTACAAGAGTTCACTCAAACCCTTTAACCCCAAACTCAAATACAGACACTTGATAATTTGGTTTAAGTCTAGTATATAGAAACTCAAGAACTGTAAAGGAACTTGGTACTCGTAGAAACTTGAAACTCACAGGAAGTGCCTCAAAACAAGCAATAGAAAATATAATTCTTTTGTAACGCTATTCCTTAAGCCAAACCTTATGAATGACATAAGTCAGATCCTATGGAATGACACCAGTCAGACACAATGGAATGACACCAGTCAGACGCAATGGAATTTAATTGAACTTGTATATTTATAGCAGGCATTTAGAATGAACGTGGGATTAATCATGAGTTAGTGGTTTAGAGCATTAACCCATGTTGTTCCTTAGATTGAGGAACAAGCTGCATGATCTACCATTAACTCCACGTTCATCTTGAACGTGTGTAATAAATTAATACTACTTCCTAAAATCTAGAATTTAATTGTGCAACATTATTTTAAAGAAAATTATCAATTAAACTAATTCCTATAAACACTCTCTACATTCCTTGTTATTCCCCCACTTTCTCTATGTTGCACTTATTTAGATATATATTCCTTATGTATCTTAACCGCTTGTCCACTTATATTTTGACTCTAAGTTCCACGAGTTCCTTTTGACCATATTCTATTACCTTTCACGTTTCCACATACTTACATGAATCCTAGAAAATAAACTCATTATTTTCTGCCTTCATGCTCCATGCTGCTCCAACTCAAGAATCGCATGTTGATAGCTCCACCTCTGGAACTTCGATGTGCTAGTTCCTTTAAGAAACTTCGCACTCATAGTTCCTGCTCAGAAACTTCTTGTTTCAACTCTGAAACGTCATCTTGCTGGTCCCACTTAGGAACTGCTCCGGAACTTCATATTCAATGTTCCTCTTAGGATAATGTACCTAGGAACCGCTCTGTTTGTGTTCCTTATAGGAACTCTTTTAGGAACTTCACTTGTTGGAAGTCCTTCATGATGTGATATATTCAACCTTCCATGACTTGTTTCATGTTAATGTAATATGCACATCTCAAACACACATGTTAGTTAGATAATCATCATTTATTTATAATCATCAAAACACTACACGACTCAACAATTTCCCCCTTTTGATGATGACAAACAATGATGCTTATCACAAATTAAACAATAAACAATGTACATTAATCCCCCTTAACTAACCAGTCATGCATGTATATGAAGGAAATATCAGCATAGATAAACACATCATACAAAGAACTTTCATCACATAAAGATTTGGATTTAACTATACTTGACCATAAGCATCATACATATTCTTCCCCCTTTTGTCATTATCGAATAGGATCATCTTGCACACATTTGTTTTAGATTAATCATATACACATATTGTTATATGCTACACTTACCACCATAATGGTTAAACACCTGTTAGTCCCAAAAGCCTCAAGAATCTCAGTTTTCAAAGTTAGGATGCATGTGCTACACAAATTTCCAACTCACAATCCAAAGACCCAACTTCAAAAACCATCGAAGGAACTTGACAAATAAGAAAATAGAAGTCCAGAAAAAAACAGATTTGAAAGTCAAGAATGGATTAAGAGATAGGACATTGTAATATATGGCTCAAAGAAATATGAAAGAAGTTTATGGAACAATTTGAGTAGAGGGAACTTGAGACATATTATGTGCTCTATGGTTTAGACTTTTAATAAGAGGTTCTCAACAATAATTAGAGTTGATTACTTCACTTCAAACTTTTGAAATCTCTGCCAAACCCCACACACACCTTGATATGTATATCTATCAAGTTCACTTTTACTCAACCAACCAACCGTGAGAAACTCATTGCACGAAGAAACTTAAACGAATTCATCTTTGCAATCAAATTCTTTCAATCTTTCGCTTATATTCCTCTTCTCAAATCATCAAATCCATGAGTAAGCATTTTCGTAACTGTAGGCGTGGATTTTTCATTCCTTTAATGCCTACACGTTGTGTGAGCGCGTTTATTTGACTACCCCATTGTTAAGGTTTTATTAAAAATTCGTTTTGAAGTCGCCAACAATTCATTAAAGGAATAATCATAAACCTAATTGGATATTGAAACGGTAGAGACATCTTAAGGACTTATCCAAAGTAGATTTCCCCATCTTGACTCCATAGATGGTCAGGAACCAGAAAATTGAGTTCGGGGTGAGGGTACAACATAGTCAGGAACCATGTTGCCCATTGTTGGCCTCTACTAAATACCGATTCATTACAAATTTTATGCAAAAGAATAATCATATAACGTTTTCAAGCACCCTAAAAATAATTAGTCTAAGTTAGTTCAGGAAACACAAAAACAAGACTAATTTTTAGTGACAAGTTATTATGCAATCAATATTACAGGGAACCTAACAGGTTTTCCAAATTATCTGAATTAATTAGAACAGTTCTTTAGGTCTTTTTTAGCAATAATAACATGTGGGTGATAAAATCAAGCATAGGACAAATAAAGGCAATCAGAAATATTACATACAAGAATAATAATAAAAAATAAGAAAATAAAATACTACATGGCGTTAGTATAATATATACAATACTTACAGTCGCAGGGACGAGTTAACAATCTACATCATGAATAGAGTGTTAGTAACTTCAAGAAAATAATAAAAATAAATAAAGAAATAAATAAAATAAATAAATAAAGTTTGTGAATTTAGTTGACCCACAGAAATTATACCACCGTCCGGGGTCGTTGATTTGTACAGATCTTAGAAAATTGAATTGTACAAGTCTTTAAAAAAAAGATGTGTGTTTTACGTTGGTTTTGTAATATGGTACGTCAATGATGTGGCAGTAAGTACCAAGGATCAATACAGGAGAGTGGTGCGAGATTAATTAAGCGAGTAATGATTAGTATTAGGATGGTCTGATGGAGATGGTGCGCTGACGATGGTGATAATGAATAGGTTGATTTATGAGATTGGTGAGAGATGATCAGCGTACGATGATGATTGGCAATTAGTGAGGATTTTGGTTGGATTTTGTTTGTGGGATGGATGGGAGGATATATGTGTCGAGTGTTTGAGGGATTTTGTTGTTAGCCGTGTCGACTCTTGTGTGAAGTTTATTAGGCTACCGAGTGATATTGGAAGGTTTGACCGTGAAATCCGAGTGTGAATGAGGGAGATGAGTTATAATGTAGGTAGATTTAGGAGGTTGAGATGCAATAGGATTTTAAAAGATAATAGGTTTTAGAAAAGATTTTTGTTAAAAACGATTTTAGAAAATTGTTAGTAAGAGAAATTTAAAAACACTTTGGGAAAAGATTATTTTTATAAAATATATTTTTATTAATAAAACTAATTAATTAAATTGGGCTTTCATAAAAACTATTTTTAAAAGGGTTTTTGAAGATGGGCTTTTAAAAAGTTATTTTAAAACGTTTTAGAAAGTGGGTTTAGTAAAACTATTTATAAAAAAGGGTTTTCAAAAATGGGTTAATAAAAAGAGTCAAAAAATAGTTTTGTGCTTAAAACATTATTTTTTAGGATCGTTCTATATTCTTTCCTTGATCTGGACTAATTGGAACAGGGTATTGGTCATCATAGGGTACTAAATGGGGATACACGATTAAGTGTCTATAGTAACCATATGAAATAATGGCTTCTAGGAAATAATAAAGATTTGATCACCCTTGTTTACTTTTTTTTTTATAAACAAGGGTGTCATTACAAGTTGTTGCACTTTTCCTAGAATGTCACATTTACCAACCACAAAGAAGTAATTGCTTACTCACACATACTTGAAATCCACCCCCAAGAATGAAAACATATATATAGATTCCTTCCTTATTCCCCCTGAGTTCCTTACCCCTCCTGATGCGGCCACCAATAGTTACCACGCGCAACGCAACACAACACAAAGGGATAAGATTCAAGACACGAAAATGCCAAGCATGGAATGCAGTATATCGTGCGCAGAACGCATAATAAGCTGCGCTTGACGCGTATAAGATCGCTAAACGCAAATCACAAGCTGCGATGGGCGCAGATGTTGCGCGCGACGACAGTGAGAAGCGTGAGACCCAAAAGAGCTGCTGCGCGGGGAGCGAGCCAAAGCGTGGAACGCTGAATTGGCGCGCGGAGCGCAGGCACTGAATATTATTATTTTTTGACCGCGAAAAAATTGTTTGACGTTTTGACTCGAGACATTGCATAATACAAAGCACTAAAAGCACGCACACGTAAAGATGCACAAATATGATAATAGTATGCAAAGTTCCAACCTAAAGTCAAGTTCTGCGTTTCAAACTATGGTCAGGTTTAGGTTAGGTCTGAAAAGGGTCCATCACTAAGAGATTGATCCCACGCTTCGTACCCCTGCTTAAAGAGGTGGCCACGTGTAAAACGCACTCCAGTTCTCAAGTCAGGAACAAGAGAACAATGCCATGGTTGGGTAGGTTTGCTTATGGTGATTAAGATCCAACACTATCGCTTAGGAATCTTTTTGGAAGGACAAAGCGCAAATCCCCCGGGGGTGACCTCACACATAGAACATGTGCCAATAAGGCAAGGTAGATTGTCCTTATGGTGGCTGAGCAATAGCCATGCACATGCAAAATAGTATATTATTCTAAGGCATAAAATAAGAATGAATCGTATTTTTCAAGTTTCACCCACTCATTTTAAAAAAAAAATTAAAAAAATCCTCCCCAGCAGAGTCGCCAAATTGTAGGCATGGATTTTTCATTCATTTAATGCCTACACGCGGTGTGAGCGCGTTTATTTGACTACCCCATTGTTAAGATTTTATTAAAAATTCGTTTTAAAGTCGCCAACAATTAAGGAAGTATTATAAACCTAATTGGATATTGAAATGGTAGGGACATCTTAGGGACTTATCCAATGTAGATTTCCCCATCATGACTCCATAGATGGTCAGGAACCGAAAAATTGAGTTCGGGGGTGAGGGTACAACACAGTCAGGAACCATGTTGCCCATTGTTGGCCTCTACTAAATACCGATTCATTACAGATTTTATGCAAAAGAATAATCATATAACGTTTTTAACCACCCTAAAAATAATTAGTCTAAGTTAGTTCAGGAAACACATAAAAAAGACTAATTTTTAGTGACAAATTATTATGCAATCAATATTACAAGGAACCTAGGAGGTTGTCCAAATTATCTTAATTAATTACAACAGTTCTTTAGGTCTTTTTTAGCAATAATAACATGTGGGAGATAAAATCATGCATGGGACAAATAAGGCAATCAGGAATATTATATACAAGAATAATAATAAAAAAATAAGAAAATAGAATACTACATGGAGTTAGTATAATATATACAATACTTACAGTAGCAGGGACGAGTTAACAATATGCATCATGAATAGAGTGTTAGTAACTTCAAGAAAATAATAAAAATAAATAAATAAAGTTTGTGAATTTAGTTGACCCTTGTCCAGGGTCGTTGATTTGTACGGATCTTGGAAAGTTGAATTGTACGAGTCTTTAAAAAAAGATTTGTGTTTTACGTTGGTTTTGTAATATGGTACGTCGAGTATCAGCGTAGATGTAGGAAGATGATTATTGGATTGGTTGATGATGTGGCGGTAAATACCAAGGATCAATGCAGGGGAGTGGTGCGAGATTAATTAACCGAGTAATGATTAGTATTAGGATGGTCGGATGGAGATGGTACGCTGATGATGGCGATAATGAATAGGTTGATTTATGAGATTGGTGAGAGATGATCTGCGTACGATGATGATTGGCGATTAGTGAGGATTTTGGTGGGATTTTGTTTGTGGGATGGATGGGAGGATATATGTGTCGAGTGTTTGAGGGATTTTATAGTTAGTCGTGTAAACTCTTGTGTGAAGTTTGTTAGGCTACCGAGTGATATTGGAAGGTTTGACCATGAAATCCGAGTGTGAATGAGGGAGATGAGTTATATAGTGTAGGTAGATTTAGGTGGTTGAGATTCTATAGTTTTTAAAAGATAATAGGTTTTAGAAAAGATTTTTATTAAAAAAGTTTAGAAAATTGTTAGTAAGAGATATTTAAAAACACTTTAGGAAAAGATTATTTTTATAAAATATATTTTTATTAAAAAAATTAATTAAGTTGGGCTTTTATAAAAACTATTTTTAAAAGGATTTTTTGAAGATGGACTTTTAAAAGTTATTTTAAAACTTTTTAGAAAGTGGGTTTAGTAAAACTATATATATAAAAAAGGGTTTTCGGAAATGGGTTAATAAAAAGAGTCAGAAAATAGTTTTGGGCTTAAAACATTTTATTTTAGACTCGTTCTTCTTTCCTTGATCCAGACCAATTGGAGCTGGGTATTGGTCATCATAGGGTACTAGATGGGGAGACATGATTATGTGTCTACACTCTACAGTAACCATATGAAATATTGACTTCTAGGAAATAATAAAGATTTGATCACCCTTGTTTACTCTTTTTTTACTTTTTCTTTTTCTTTTTTTTTAAACAAGGGTGTCATTACAAGTTGTTGCACATTTCCTAGAATGTCACATTTACCAACCACAAAGAAGTAATTGCTTACTCACACATACTTGAAATCCACCACCAAGAATGAAAACATATATATCGATTCCTTCCTTATTCACCCTGAGTTCCTTACCCCTCCTGATTCGGCCACCAATAGTTACCACGCGCAACGCAACACAACACAAAGGAATAAGATTCAAGACACGAAAATGCCAAGCATGGAATGCAGGATAATGTGCACAACATGCATAATAAGGCGCGTTTGACGCGGATAAGATCGCTAAAAGTATATCACAAGCTGCGCTGGGCGCAAATGTTGCGCGCGATGACAGTGAGAACCGTGAGATGCAAAAGACCTGCTGCGCAGGGAGTGAGCCAAAGCGTGGAACCGAGGACTAGCGCGCGGGGTGCAGGCACTGAGCATTATTATTTTTTGACCGCGAAAAAATCGTTTGACGTTTTGACTCGAGACATTGCATAATACAAAGGACTAAAAGCACGCACACGTAAAGATGCACAAATATGATAATAGTATGCAAAGTTCCAACCTAAAGTCAAGTTCTACGTTTCAAACTATGGTCAGGTTTAGGTTAAGGCTGAAAATGGTCTATGACTAAGAGAGTGATCCCACGCTTCGTACCCCTACTTAAATAGGTGGCCACTCCAGTTCTCAAGTCAGGAACAATGCGATGGTTGGGTATGAATGGAATGAGGAATTAATCAATCAAAGGGTATTTGAAGAAATGTGGTGTGAACTGATGATAGTTGGCTAAGAATAGGTTTGTTCCCTCTAAAAGTTAAATGAAATATATTAAGGGAGTTCACATGTCTTGTTCCATCAAGGTTTCTTTCATTGTATCTTTGGCAACTTAGGACTTTCATGTTTAACAGCCTCCGCAATTCTATTATGAGAACTCTAACACTCTTAGGCAAGTGAGTATGCATTTACTACACAAAAATTAAGTGCAACATATTTACACTAGGGTGCGTATAATCAATTCAATTTTAGTATGTGTAAGAACCCAATTCGACAAAACTTTTGGAAAAGAACATGTTTACACTTAAGTCATACTTTGTCAAGTCTTGTTCCTCTAAACAGTCCATGAATAGGTGAAATTGTAAAGAACACATATTCGCATAATGTACATAAAGCAAGACTTATAAAAGTTATGCATTCATATTAATAATTTAACAATGTAATTTATTAATCATGATACAATGTGAATAGAAACAACATACCTTAAGTCATATTTCACCATGCAAATTAACTTTCAAGTACTGGAATGATTTTGATGACTTACTTTTGAATTCCTGAACTGTTAGTTCCATCATTTTGATGTCTTCAACCCTGATAGAAACTTTCATTCCACTCTACTCATACTCATCATTTTTCAAAAGCTCTTTGACATGTTTTTATCCTTGTATCATTATTTTCCAAGAGAGTAGTTTGTGTTCCCTCATCATGCTCACGTTCACATTTGCTTATAGGGTTAGCAAAAACCCTTGTATAAAATAGTTAGTTGTACCAAAAATATTATTCATATAACTAAGTCAATTCCTCTTGAAGACAAAAATTATTGTGAATTTTGAAATCATTTTTCAAGATGAAACTAGATGTTGTTCCTCATAGATTTCAAAAAGATATTTATTTTGAACACATTTAAAATATATTTGGAACAACCTAAATCCCATGTAAGCAACAAGAGAAAATAATATACAATTATCTTATGACCTTGGCTACATGAATAAAAGTTTCCTCAAAGTCAATATCTTTGTTTAGTTGTTCCTCTTAACAACTAACCTTTATTGAGTACTTGTCGATGTCACTGTGAATGAATAGCAGAAATACTTCTTATCTTCTAGTGAAATTCGAATAACTTGAACATATTTCTTTGGTCTTCATGACCAATCAGCGTGAGTTCTATCATCGAAATTCAGATCCACCAAATGCGAATCTTCTGTTTGAGGTCACTTAAAGCTCCTTGGAATTTCTATCATATGAATCTTCAGTTCATCTGGAAATATAATCTCTAGAACTCTCCTTTTAATTTCAAGAACTTATTCCTAATGTGTTCGTTCCTTTGATGGAAGAACATGCACTTGTTCCTTCATTTTGGGTTGTCATAAAACAACTTTCTTGAAACAACCTCTACATCAAGAGATGTAGGTTCCTTGCACATAACCTGCAAAATAAGCAAGTTCTTGGTTTTTGGTACCCAAATATATGTTGGGTCCTTTCTTGTTGGTAAGAGCAACATAAAGTATCCATATTTTAACCAAATAAGATTCACATATCTTCTACTACTAACAAGAACAAACATGCATCCATATAATAAATGTTCAATATACTCAAAATGCATGGAAAAACTATCCTTTGGCAAATAAATGAAATAGTCATATATTGCATTGCCTAAAGAATAAAGTTTCCTTTTGTATAGAAACCAAGTTCCAAGAATGACAGTATGCATTGTTCAATATGACTTGTTCCTTGAAACATTTCTAGTATACTGATTCTTTGAAATTTCAAAAACAATTTGGAAATTTGAATTTTGTCATTAAAAACAATTTTAAAGTTATCCAGAATTGCAAAAAAAAAAATCAAAGCCGAATAGAACAATTTTACTAGAAATACTATAAGGAACAAGTTCCAAATTAATGTATGCGTATAAAGAATATCTCAAGTAAGAGATACTTACATCAAATGGCTCGTTGATAATCCTTGAGTGACTTTAAATTGATAATAAAAAAGCAGCTTCCAATTGTTCCTTTGAATGACGTAGGATGGAGTTCCTTTCTCATACGGGTTCCTTCTTCTTGCAGGTGCTTAACTCGGCAGTGTTTCCTGCTTATCACCGAGTTCTGGCTCTGATACTAATTGTTAACTCGAAAGGAACACTACAAGAGGGGGGGTGAATTGTAGTGTGGAACTTATTGCCCAAATAATGCGGAATTTAAAACAAAAGCAATAAGGAACTTAAATTGCAAGAGAGATTTTTACGTAGAAACTTCTTGTTTTAATACAAGAAGAAAAACCACGACCTCCTCGGGATTTAAACACTTCACTATAATAGGAAATCTCCTATGTTTCAACCTATTACATATGCAAGTTCCACTCGAAACTCCAACTCTCTCACAATCTCCACTCTATACTCTAGACTTAACTCTAAATCTTTCAGAGTTCTCACAACTCTTTACAAAAGGTTTACTCAAACCCTTTACCCCTAGATAGACTTTACCCTAAGTCTACGCATACACAACAAGAACTTATCAAGTTCCTAACTCGAACTTGATACAAGAATTCACTCAAACACTTAACTAAGTCCCCATTACAAGAATTCACTCAAACCCTTTAACCCCAAACTCAAATACAGACACTTGATAATTTGGTTTAACTCTAGTATATAGAAACTGAACAACTGTAAAGGAACTTGGTACTCGTAGGAATTTGGAACTCACAAGAACTGACTCAAAACAAGGAATAGAAAATATAATTCTTTTGTAACGCTATTCCTTAAGCCAAACCTTATGGAATGACACCAGTCAGACACAATGGAATGACACCAGTCGGACACAATGGAATGACACCAGTCATACGCAATGGAATTTAATTGAACTTGTATATTTATAGCAGGCATTTAGAATGAACGTGGGATTAATCATGAGTTAGTGGTTTAAAGCATTAACCCATGTTGTTCCTTAGCTTGAGGAACAAGCTGCATGATCTACCACTAACACCACGTTTATATTGAACGTGTGTAACAAATTAATACTGCTTCCTAAAATCTAGCATTTACTTGTGCAACATTATTTTAAATATAATTATCAGTTAAACTAATTCCTATAAACACTCTAACTACCTTGTATTTTATTTAAAAATATTTATTAACTAATTAACCACTAACTCTTTAAAACATGTCACGTTATATTTAGTTATTACATCAGATTCACTTTTCATTATTCCTATCTTTCGCTGTTCCCAACAGTGACCAGTTCCTTTGCTTAGGAGCACACTTAGACGTTGGAAACAACCAAAGAAAGATTTGTTAAACTAACCAAATGAACTTGCAGCATGGATTACGTGATCTTTGGCTCAATCTAATTAATTTGAGACTCCTAACAACTTTAGAATATTATTCCTAAACTAGTTCTAAAAGATATATTATTCTTAATTTAAATAATATCTTTTAGATATATATTCCTTATTTATCTCAACCGCTTGCCCACTTATCTTTTGACTCTAAGTTCCACGAGTTCCTTTTGACCTTACGAGTTCCTTTTGACCATGTTCCATTACATTTCACGTTTCCACATACTTACATAAATCCTAGAAAATAAACTCATTATTTTCTGCCTTCATGCTCCATGCTGCTCCAACTTAAGAATCGCATGTAGATAGCTCCACCTCTGGAACTTCGATGTGCTAGTTCCTTTAAGAAACTTCGCACTCATAGTTCCTGCTCAAGAACTTCTTGTTTCAACTCTGAAACGTCATCTTGCTGCTCCCACTCAGGAACTGCTCCGGAACTTCACATTCAATGTTCCTCTTAGGATGTACCTAGGAACCGCTCTGCTTGTGTTCCTAATAGGAACTCTTTTAGGAACTTCACTTGTTGGAAGTCCTTCATGATGTGATATATTCAACCTTCCATGACTTGTTTCATGTTAATGTAATATGCACATTTCAAACACACATGTTAGTTAGATAATCATCATTTGTTTACAATCATCAAAACACTACATGACTCAATTTTTTATTTTTATTTTTATGCAATTTATCGAATTATGTGCATGCAATTTAAATATCTCATTAAATGAAGTTAGGAACTTCACCCTACTAAAAAACTCTTCTTTTTTGGTTTATTAGGTTTTCCTGAAAATTAACTGGCGAAACTTCTTCAAACCAAAACAAATTAAAAAATATTTAGGCTAAAAACATGATTTTTACACGCCTATAGTGTGTATATTTTTTAAAGATAAGAAAAAAGAGAATTAGAAGGCCCTCCGCACAAGGGGAACTACTAAAACATCTTTTACAAGGATTATATTAAAGTAAAGGAATTACAAGAATCTACTTAAAAAAATAAGAATTAACTAGGTGACCAATATTAGCAATCTCGTCTGCTGCCTTGTTTGCTTCTCTGTAGATATGATGAATGCTCCAGTTGTTAAAAGAATTGAGGCGAGTGAGTATGTCGTCAATGGTACTATTTACTATTTGTCATGGGGCTTTCCAAATTCCTTGTATTTGCGTTGATGACAAGTAGGTTATTACCCTCGATTACAATGTTTTGAATGCCTTCTTGGATTGCAAGAAGAATACCGTATTGTAGAGCGGTGACTGATTCTACTATGTAGGCTTGAGTTTTGCTGAGGTTGTAGGTGCAGGCTTTGATGGTTTGCCCTTAGTAGTTGGTTGTTGATAATGACTCCTGCTATTGTAGAGGAGAAACGAACTGACCAATCGAAGTTGAGTTTACAGAAAGAAATGGAGGGGGATCCTCAAGCCACCAAAATATGAAGAGAAGGATGATGGTTAAGGAGTGAAACTGGAGTAGGGAGAACCTGTTGAGTGACATTAGTCGATTAAGGTTCTTAGGTATCATTATGTATAAAGGAGGTGAGCTTTGTGGAAAATTTTATGTATGCTTAGGGTACAGATAATAAAAGTGATATCATTGCGCTCTTTCCAGGTATTCCAAATTAGGAAGCTGAATTTGGAAACTAAATATTTTTTAGATTTTAGATGATACCAGATGTAAAGAAGGGAATTTGGTGGGGGGTATGAAAGTGAAGACAATTCCTAACTTCAGGGAGGTCTCAACATTCTTGATATTACCCTCAGCAAGAATATGATATCCCTCCGAGTTTTTGTGGGGCTAATCTAGGGAGAGCGCGTCAGGGTACCGCTCTCAATGATATTCTGTTTGATGGGGCTTGGTCTTCTAAGTTTAAAGTTATGGGGGCTGGTTGGTGTCTCAAAGAAGAAATAATCTTCTATCAACTCCTTCTCCTCTTGGCAGCACTTATGGCACAGCGAACTCAGCTCTGCGAGCAAAAGCTATTTCTTGCCTTCACGCTATGACTTGGGCAACTCAGCATCAATTCACTCATGTCTCCTTCCTAACAGATTCTACTAACCTAGTCTCTCTTTTGCAGGAAAAGTCAGTTTCTAATATTAATCTCATTTGGACAATTGCAAAGATCAAGCACATTGCACAAGGTTTTACTTGTTTTATGGTAATCAAAGTCCCGAGGGAAATGGTGGCGGAAGCTGACAAAGTTGCTAAAAGATGTTTAGCAACCATGACGACAATTTCAATATAGATTAGTAGTCTGTTTTATTTTATTCACCCATTGTAAAAAAAAAAAAAAAAAAGATTCTTGATATTGGTGCATTGAGTACAGAATAAGTGATGTATAATTTTGACTTGGAGATTGCAAAGAGGACAAGAGTTGAATGACATGAATTTTCTTTTATGTAAAATATTGCAAACATTAAGACTATATATTATGGTAGATTTGCCAGAGGTAGTTTTTTTAATTTGGGGGGAATATCAGTAGCCCATAACGATCGTTAAGGCCATTTAACTTCTTGTCGATCCAGATTGTGGGCGACCCAAGTCAATTTATGTGTGTGTATATAAATATATATTTAGCTGCTACTTGAATTAGCGGTTTTGCAAATTATGAACCCCTAACTTAATTAACGATTTATTTTAGTAAAACCAATAACTAAAATAGTGGTTTTGCTTGACTACCCTCTAATACATTTAGCTATTTTGCATTGAAGTTTTTTTAAGATAATCCCAACTATTTTCCTTCAATGGACAATATTTAGGTGTTTACTTTGAATCTTCATAGTAAAGTGAGAATTATTTTCTAAACTTGCAAAAAAATTATTAGAATAGGCGGTCTAATTATAACATGAAATTAAACAAATTCACGCCCACATTCTCCTAACAAGCCTATACATCTCACTCTAATTCAACACTATCCCTAGATATCTCGCACCAACCTAACCGTCCCTTCTTTTCTCCTTCCATTATTTCCCTTTAAATCTGGAACTATAACAGACAATTTTAAAAAATAACTCTGCCGTCTTACTGAACGGATCAAACTAGTCACTAAATGGATTAAACTAGTCACTGAATGGATTAAAAAACGTGATTACTGAATGGATTAAATTAATCACTAAATAGATTAAATTGGTCACTAGAAGTATTAAGCTAGTCACTATATTAAGAAAAGTAGTTCATGCTCTTCTTAATATTAGGTTTCGAACGTTGTCTAATTTCTCTTCTTAATATTATGTTTCGACTGTTGTATAATTTTAAATTAAAAGTAGGCGTTCTCTGACAAGACCAACTAAAACGTGCATTATCTTGTAAAAAAGTTCAGATTTATTCACTAATCAGTATTCACTGCTTAACAATTGGCGGGTGGAAGGAAACAATAATATTACAAAATACAGTCCTCCTCACGTGCATACTTCACCATTTTTTCTGGGTCTTTCTTTCTATCTCTCTTCAAGACTTCAACACGCACAAGCTAGAAGTCCAAATCCGTGCGACATTCCATTCTTCCAATTTCACCAAAAAACCTACACAATTCTCATTTCTCAGAAACCAAATTTTTCAAAGTTGCTAATTTTCTTCTTCTTTGCTTTACAAAAACTTGTGGGCAACGTATATTGGTGGTTAGTTTCATCCTAAATTAAATTTTCTAAATTTCTTTTTACCAGCTTATTTTACTCCTTTGTTTGCTATTGATTTTCCTCATTGCAATTTGCAAAATTTTCTGATTAGGTTTTCTGGCCTTTTTTTGCTTCTCAATTCCTCAAATTTTGGTATGTCAAATTATTTTTTCACCTTGTAGCTGTTTGTTATATCTTGTTTATTACATTCTCCTTCTCAATTTATGTAATGATCATTTTATGTCAATTTTTGGGTGGAATGATAAAGTGAGGATATTTTAATCAAAGAAAGATGAATATTCTTGAAGATGAAAGCTTTAATGGGTCATTTTGAGGCCTTGGATGAATAATGTCTATGTGAAATTGGTGGGTTTATACTTTATACTGATATGCCTTTTGAAAAGAGTCAATAAGGTTGGAGCTATATATTATGATTTATAGAAGTATGTATTTTGGTTCTTGATTTATTGTTGCGAGATCATTTCGGTGATAATTGCATCATGATCATTGAAAGAGTTGTATGGTTCGGGAAGTAGGAATGTGCTTTGCAAGCATTTTTCTATATTCAACAGGTTAATTATTTAGGTTTTCATATGATTATTAATCTGACCCTAGAGTATGCACCACTATTACTCTATTAGTAGGTCATTTATTATCTTAACTATGTATTTTGAATCCTAACAACAATACTCCAAAAGTAATGAGTAGGCAATTTAATTATGAAAAATAATTAGTGTACTAGACTATGTAGTATACTCCAAAAACACACTCTTTCAGAAAAATCAACACCCCAACACATTATATATCTATGTTACCCGCACTTGGATACCCAAGTCGGGCAAGTACATGTCTAAGTGTCTGACTCATTTATTAATATGAATTTTATGTAATTTTGACCCAAGATGAAGTGCCGAAGTATCCATAAAACTATGCCTGTGGCGAAGTGTTGAGTATGGGATACGGGTATCTAAAGAAAGATGAAGAGTCTGAGTAACATAGAGATAGATATAGAGATAAACTGAAATTGCTTGCAAAATCCTAGCTATTTTCTGGCCTTCTGGTCTGCTATCTCAGTGACGAATTCTTATTGAAACCCTTTTTACCAATCTTCTTGTCGAAAATTTAGTAAATCATTAAAGCTCTGCTAGTTCCCGATTTGTTGCTTGTTTTTAATGAATTGGAAGAATTTTTTTGTTGATGTTTTCTTTTAGTAAGTATTCTGTTTCCTTTGTGTCTGTGTATTTGTGGCAGCTGTTGCTGAAGATTCTGACATCACCCTCAGGGATGCTTTAATATGGCGATCATGGTTTGAGTTCTTGATTTGGGCATGCTGCTTGCGTTCGTTATAGATTCCCATGGGCTCTTCCTGTTTTTATATTTCGAATTGAGTACTTGAGTGTTCTTGCTTAAGAGTGAGCCAGCTTTTGCTCAGCCCAATTGATGGCGGATTCCTTGCGTGTTGGTGATAACAAAAAGGAGCTCAAGCGTACTATGATTTGTGGCACATCTCAAACCAAAAATCATATAGTTGCTTCTATCCCAAAGTACTGTTCAATGAAATCTCTAAGACGGATTGTGAATGTGGACCAAGGTATATTGGGTATAGGTACTATCTCTGAAGTTGGACTTTTCCTTTTAAAAACAGCAGTTTTAGAGGCAATGAGGAGGTTTTCGAAGGCCCACTGTCCATTCTTGTGGCAAAGTCTCCAGGCTCTGCAATTTGTTTGTTTACCACCACTTAAGTGGATTCAGAAGTGGGGTTTGTTTAGAGGTTTGGTTAAGGGCATGCAGGTTGGTCCACTACTTTATAAAGCCTACGTGCATCTTGTTCAACCTATATCTTAAAATTATTATTTATTTGTATTATGTACAAAGTAAATAATAATTTTAACTTAGGCAATATCCTTTTGGGAACATCAAATTGATCTTGAGATATATTGTGAGATATTTGGCGTATATAAATTGACTAATGATGGTACTTCAGGGTTAAAATTACCAGAAGCTGCCGATGCTTGCATCTTTAGGTAGCTCAATAATGGAATTGATACCTCAAATTTTTGTCACACTGGAGACCTTTTTGAGTATATGCTTATTTGAATTATATGCATATTTTAAATGAGAAGTAATTCGATGAAAACATCTTCCAATTGTGGGGATTCCGTCAGTCTCAGAAATGTATTTCTGACATTTTCTGTAATATAAAAGATTATGTGCAGCACAAATAGTAGAGAAGTAAAAAAGGGGCAAGAATCCAGAGATAATGTCAAATACAGGAGAAACAAGAAAGGAAAGAGTTGTAATTAATGAAGACCTTTTATGCTCACATTGCATGTAACTCTTTACCCTTTGACCGGTACTCAGAATGTCGAGAAACTGCTTTCAGTGCTAAAGCACTGGATCCCCCAAGTGTCGATACCATGTGGTGAGAGAATATGGCCAGGACATGTTATTTGCTTTTGTAGAATGAATTATTCATTATAATCAAATTGTCTGTCTGCTTATCTCTTTAGATGTTGAACATATTTCCCTTGGGGTGCTGCTTATTTTTTATTACAGAAACTTGCCAGTTATTACTGCTCACTTGCTTATTGGTATGAATTGTGATTTTTGTTATTCTATAATTTGATTATTTCGTTACAATCATGTTTCTGGTGATAGGCTTTGTCAAGACCACTTTTACTTCTCTCTGTTGCATCATCTTTCTCCAATCGATCAGCCAATATTGAAGAAAATTCAGGAAGTCCAGATGCTTCCCAGCCAAGGACTGATCCACAATCTGATTCTTTGGCTAATAGACCATCAGATTCAAGGTGATCTATTTTTCTGATCATCAGTTCTTATGCATTTTGCTGTTGCTTTTTATCATACGTACACTCTTTTCAGCTCTCAAAACTTTAAATGTTTGCCAGTTCTTCTTTTTGCTTTAAAATGTGTGAATTTGTTAATTTTTCTGTCGGAATCATTCTGAAAGAGACAACGTGAGATTCAAGATATAGCCCCCTAGAGCAGATGGATAGCATCAAAAATTATGACATGTGCATGGATTTAAGATTTGACATCTTAACTACACTATCTACCTATTTAATGCCATAACTGTTTCAAGTGCTTTTTGTGTGTCTACTAGATGTTAATCTTCTTCCCCTGAGATGTAAGTTAAGTGTTGACTATTCGGGGTAAGACTATGTGCATTTTGACTTTGTAAGATGTCGCCTATGGCAGGAGACCCCCCCAGTATTAGTGTTTTTCATATTTAAACTGATTTCCTTCTTTATTTTGTTTGCGAGTTCTTGCAGCGGAGAAAACGAAAGTCAATCCCCAGAGAGGTGGATGTTACAACTTTTTGCTGAGCTAGAAAAGGAGGGAATTATTCTGCCAGAGAGGTATTCATGTTGTATGCTTTTTGTTACATAGATGGCTGGTATAAACCAAAGGATCCAGCAAGAATAAAACAGAGAAAATCAAATAGAATGAAGGGGATAGTTAGTTGTATTGATAAACACCAAAGTAGCAATTACCAATTACAACCTTCACTCTTCGAGAGGCAAGGACTCTCCAACTTTCTCTCACTTTTTATTACAAAATTCAGATCATCCCTCATTTCTCACCTCAGCTCTTATTTATAGTCTCATCTCTCCTCTCAGAAAATATGTACAATCATTCTTCCGTCAGTGGTGACAGAAAATCACCTCACTACCCAGTAGGATATTCCTGACCCATAACTAATTGTGACGTTGCAATAAGTGAGGTGGCTGATTGTTGCGCCTTGCCCTTTTTACCCCTTCTCACGTAGGTAATTAACGGCTTAGTGGAGCCGCCATTCTGATTCCTTGCATTACCCCGCTCCCAAAGAGCCACCTTGTCCTCAAGGTGGAAGGAAGGAAACTGTGAGTTGACGGTGGTGAAATCCTCCCACGTGGCCTCGTATGCTGGTAAATGCTGCCACTTAATGAGCACTTGAGGGGATGGTGCATTGGGGTCACCTGCAGTCCTGAAATCCAAGAGAGATTCAGGTTGTACTTCCAACACAAGGTCAGGAGTGATCTGTGGAGGAATAGTAGGCGAACTAGGAAGTGGGCCCACAAATTGTTTGAGCTGGGAGACATGAAAAACTGGGTGGATCCACGGAGGTAATTGGAGTTTGTAAGCCACTGACCCAACTCGTTGGATGATCTGGAAGGGCCCATAGTAGCGGGGAGAAAGTTTTTCATTGTATTGCTGTGATAGGGAACGTTGTCTATACGGCTGGAGCTTAAGGTAGACATGATCCCCGACTACAAACTCTAGTTCACGCCTTTTACCATCGGCATACATCTTCATTTTATGCTGAGCTCGAAGTAAATGAGATTTTAGATCATCCAACACAGCATCTCTTTCAAGCATCTGCTCTTCCTAGGATGAAATTGCGGTTTGGCCAGGCACAAATCTGATGATGGAGGGAGGGTCCCGACCATACAAAGCCTTGAAGGGTGTGCATTGTGTGGACGAATGGAAGCTCGTATTATACCAATACTCGGCCCAATGGAGCCATTGTGACCAAGAGCTAGGTCTGCCGTTCACAAAGCACCGCAAGTATGATTCCACACTCTTGTTCACCACTTCGGTTTGACCGCCCGATTGTGGATGATAGGCCGTGCTACGCTGTAGTGATGTCCCCTGTAACGTGAATAATTATTTCCAAAAGGAACTCATAAAATTTTTGTCTCTGTCTGAAACAATGGAGGCGGGTATCCCATGGAGTCTGACTATTTCTTTGACAAAGATAGCTGCCACAGATGGAGCTGAGAACGGGTGCTTGAGGCATAAGAAGTGACCATACTTGGTGAGACGGTCGACCACCACTAAGATGGTATCATAACCCTTGGACTTGGGCAGCCCCTCCACGAAGTCAAGGCTGATATCTTCCCACACCTTGTCGGGAATGGGAGGGGTTGGAGCAGGCCTCCTGGATGAATGCTTGTGTTGTTGACATGTGTGACAAGCTAGAACATATCGAGCTACATCATCCCAGGCCAATACCATTCACTAGCAAGCCTCTGATATGTTTTCAAATCCCTCGAATGGCCCCCTACCAGCGAATTATGGTATTCTTTCAGCAGCGTATTGACCAGGGAAGATCCTTTGGGAATCACGAGTCTTCCCTTAAAGAAAAGGGTCCCGTGGAGGAGAGTATACCCCTTAGGCACCGGTTTTCCATCATGTATGTCCTGAGTGAGCTGGGCAATAAAGGGGTCTTGCTTAATTTGTGAGTGAAGCTTATCCCAAGGAACATGGCAAGTAGCGAGGAGGGCTCCCAATTCTGCAGCAGAGGGGTCCTGCCTTGATAAGGCGTCGGCCACTATGTTAGTCGAACCCGACCCATAGATGATATCGAAGGTGAACCCCATAAGCTTGCTAACCCATCTTTGGTACTCCGGTCCAATCCTCCGCTGCTCCATCAAAAATTCCAGGCTTTGTTGGTCGGTTTTAATGAGGAACCGTCGCCCAAGGAGGTAGTGCCTCCATTTCAACACCGCTAGCACAATTGCCATTAACTCCTTTTCATAAATCGACTTGAGCTTAGCACGTTGCCCCAATGTTTGGCTAAAGAAAGCCACAGGATGATCATCTTGGGAAAGGACAGCCCCTATCCCAAAACTCGAAGCATCCGTTTCCACAGTGAATGTCTTTGTAAAATCCGGAAGCACCAATGTAGGGACTGTGGTCATGGCAAGCTTGAGGGCTTCAAAGGCAGCAGTTGACTCATCATTCCACATGAAATTATCCTTCTTCAATTGTTGAGTAAGAGGGGCTGCTATTTTGGCATAACCTGCAACGAATTTTCGATAATACCCTGTGCGCCCCAAAAATCCCCTAAGAGATTTGAGATTTTGGGGAACCGGCCAAGATAACATGGCCTTGATTTTGTCTTGATCTACTGAGACCCCGGCTGCTGTGATAACATGTCCCAAATAGGTGATTTGTTTCTTTCCAAACTCGCACTTACTCGGGTTAGCAAAGAGGTGGTGTTGATTGAGTTGGTTGAGGACCATGGAGAGGTGTTTTTTGTGGAGTTCGGTGTTTGGGCTGTAGATTAAAATATCGTCAAAGAAAACCAAGACGAATTTGCGGAGGAAAGGTTTGAAAACTTCATTCATCAAGGATTGGAAGGTAGCGGGGGCTTGGCATTACTAAGAACTCGTAATGACCTTGATGTGTGCGAAAAGCCTTCTTAGGCTCACCTCCGGTCCTCATTCGAATTTGATGGTAACTGGACTTTAGGTCTAGTTTAGTGAAAACCGAGGCACCCTTGAGTTCATCAAGTAGTTCATCGATTATGGGGATTGGATATTTATCGGGGACGGTGGCTTTGTTTAAGGCTAGGTAATCGACGCAAAAGCGCCACGAACCATCTTTCTTTTTTACTAACAACACGGGGCTTGAGAATGGGATAATGGATGGCCGGATAATACCGGCTTGAAGCATGTCATCAATTAGGCGTTCAATCTTATCTTTTTGTATCTGAGGTAACGGTAAGTGCAGACACTTATGGGGTCAGTGCCCTCCTTGAGGATTATGGGGTGTTCATGGCCACGGATAGGAGGTAATCCGGTGGGTAATGAGAAAAGGTGGTGGTAATTTGAGAGTGTGGGAGAGAGGTTCTGGGTGTTGTTGTGGGTGGACAGTTTCCATTCGATTCAACTCAACCAAAATGCCCCCACCCTCCTTGGCTAGAGTTCGCATCATAGCCCTTAGAGAGATTAAAGATCTGCCTAGAGATGGGTCACCCTTTAAGGTGACTGACTCACTGGCCACATTGAACTTTAGCACCTGTGTTTTCCAGTTAGCAGACATTGTGCCCAGTTTGGCTAGCCATTGAATTCCTAGTATGAGATCAGAGTTACCTAGACTTAGCGGCAAGTAATCCTCAATGACATCGAGACCTGGCAGCCGCAGAAGCACGGACTTACACTCTCCTTGGCCCATGGCAGCCTCCCCTGTGCCGAGAGTCACACCAAACCCCTGGGTGGGTGTGATCGGAATCTCCAACTTCTGAACAGTAGTGAGGGAGATGAAGTTATGGGTGGCCCCCGGGTCCACCATAACCACCACATCCTGGTTGTGCACTCTCCCCCTGAGCTTCAAGGTTTGTGGAGTGTCGAAACCCATAACCGAATTTAGTGAGATCTTCGTTTGGAGATGAGCCGGCAGGGCCTCCTCCGTTTCGTGGGCCTCGTAAGGGTCGCCTTCCAACTCCCCATAGGCTTCCCCCTCCTCGCAAGTTAATAGGACACTGAGCTCCTTTTTCCGACAGCAATGACCGGGATGCCACTTGTCAGCGCACCGGAAACACAGTCCTTTCTCACGCTTGTGTTGGAGTTCGGCCTCACTTAGCCGCCTTAGTTCCCCCACGGGTTTGGCGACGGGTAGTGGTTGAGCAACTGGGTTTGGGTACTGGGAGGTTGGAAAGTGTTTTGTGGGTTGACCGTGGAATTGGGTGGAGGAGAGAGATGGCTGGGTGTTTTTTGTGTTTTGGGTAGTGAGTGGGCTGCTCTTGGAGTAGTAACTGGTGGGCTTGGTGTTCTTTTGGGTAGGATAAGTGTTTGGGTTATGGGGCTTAAAAGGGCTAAAAATCGACCCAAGGGCTCTGAGTTGGCCCATCTTTTCTTCGGCCCTAAGGGCTATTTCCATAGCAGCTTCCAAAGTCATGGGCTTATGTAAGCGGACCTCAGCCTGTAATTCGTCCCTAAGCCCAATCAAAAATTGCCCCCTTGCAATTATTTCTGGAATGCCCGTTAGTGGTGCCATCAGTTGGATGAAATTTCTACGAAACTCCACCACGCTATCACCCCCCCGCCTGAGTGCGAGCCATTGCTCATGGAGAGTGCCATGACTTGACGGCCGGAATTGATGGAGAAGCAACCCTTTTAACTCCTCCCTCCGGTGCACCGGCCTCTGCCCATGTTCCCACTGGAACCACAACAAAGCATCTCCATCAAAAGCCACCACCGCCGCCTCTATCTTCTCGGCAGCCTCCAACCGATAAAAAGCAAAAAAGCGCTCCACCCTCAAGATCCAACCATTCGGGTTGGTCCCATCAAAGATCGGCAAGTCAAGCCGCTTGTGCCGCCATTTATCGGTGGGTCTTCCTCCTCCCAGAATCCCCCTCTGTCCTCCGCCTCCTCGCCGTGTATCTCCGCGTCTCCATTCCTCACCGAAATCCCGGAGTGGGTCGCCGACGAACTAGATGTGTTTTTTAACACCAGCAGAGTCTCTCTCATCTCCGCCTGGAACTTCAGTTGATCCTCCCTTATCTGGGAGATCAACGCGTCCTGGGACTCACGCGCCCGATTCACCCTTCCTTCATGCCTTTGTGACGCCTCCTCCAGGTTAGTGGTCGACTTCTCAACCAACACCTGCTGGGATAATGTCAGCTCATTCACCGAAGTTTGGATTCCGGCGAGTCCTTCTTCCAGGTTTTCTATCCTTTGCTGGTGAGTTGGTGCCATTTTCTTTTCTTGCTGTCCTTAACCTTGCTATGATACCAAGTTGGTATAAACCAAAGGATCCAGCAAGAATAAAACAGAGAAAATCAAATAGAATGAAGGGGATAGTTAGTTGTATTGATAAACACCAAAGTAGCAATTACCAATTACAACCCTCACTCTTCGAGAGGCAAGGACTCTCCAACTTTCTCTCACTTTCTATTACAAAATTCAGATCATCCCTCATTTCTCACCTCAGCTCTTATTTATAGTCTCATCTCTCCTCTCAGAAAATATGTACAATCATTCTTCCGTCAGTGGTGACAGAAAATCACCTCACTACCCAGTAGCATATTCCTGACCCATAACTAATTGTGACGTTGCAATAAGTGAGGTGGCTGATTGTTGCGCCTTGCCCTTTTTACCCATTCTCACGTAGGTAATTAACGGCTTAGTGGAGCCGCCATTCTGATTCCTTGCAATGGCTTGGTAGCTGTTCTTAGTACTTTCAATCCAGTGCTCAAGGCCTTGCATTTGTTATGAGCAGTTGAAGGTTTGTCGTGACAAGTATAAAGTAAGATTCCTTGTTGGCTGATATTGATTTTACGAACATCATGGGAGAAAAAACCCACATACACCTTTCTCTTTTTTCTCTTGCTTTGATGGTGGACTTAGCAATTTCTTTTACTCGATTTTTCAATTTAGTGGGTTGAAAATTATTGGCTTGCTCTCATGTAATAATGTGGTTTGGAACTCTGAGAGATCTGGAAGACTGTACATATTTAGGAATTTTTTTGTGCACTCATAAGGTCCTGTGTCAACCGCATAAGTGATAGCCATGATGTGAGGCTGAAATACTGCCATGCAATTGGCTACTGTATTTTCAACCTCTCTCCTTCCCCCAAAATCAAATGAGCAGTGACTACCATGAATTTTAACTATGGTTGACATCCAAATTCGATCTCATTGTTGAGCTTAGCTGCTGCTTGCCTGCTTAAATTCTAATTTATAAAAGGCCGCTTAGTGGTATCTCATGGGAGGAAGACATATTAGTTATGGTATGACTTCTAAACTAAAAGACGTTGTCAAAGGCTAATAACAGTCGAGAAAAATTAATTCCTTTAGTTGGTTCTGAGAAACTCTCTACCTTACTAAATGCTGATACCTTAAATATGAGTGGCAGAAGGGAAGTCGTGGAACTGCAGATCATCTAAAAATTGGGAGTATCAGGTGATGGAACAAAGTTATTCGATCTTATCCAAGTTCTAGAAATATATGCATTTTTGTTGGACTCTAGTAACTTCTGTGGATGATTCTTTAGTTATGTTTTAGTTTGAAGCTCTCGTTCCATGGTGTCATTTATAGGATAAAACTAAACATGGCATAAAGCATATAACTGTTCAGAGTTTTGATATCTTCTTTCTGCAGGATTACTGAAGATGACCTTCGTAGATTTTATCATGTTGCAAATGGTGATTTTTCAAGTTTCTTATCTTCAGTCAAGAGAACAATCAACTGGAGACAAAATTTTAAATATATGTCCATTCAAGAACTTGAAGACTGGTCAGAGATGGTGTTTTGGCATGGAATTGATGCTAAGCAACACCCTTGCTTAATTATTCGCGTTCAATCTGCATGCTCTATTATAATGTCGACGGAGAGATCTCGCTTGCCTGAAGTAGTTGGTATGTGTTCATAACATTATGATCATATTATTGTGTAGGGCAAAGTATTTTCCTTTCATGATGGTCATCACGTTTCCCGAGTTCTCTTCAAAGTTGAGAGTGAATTTGCATCAGGGGCATGTTTCTTATATGTTATGATTTCACATGGATCGCAAGGACTACAATTGGCTGTTTACCCCTTCACCTGACCTTCTTCATAATCTTCTCACGAACCCCCCCCCCCCGCGCACTGTTACTAATTTGTGAGTAAGCTTCGAGATGTGCATGGGTTTGAGAAAGCAATCCTACTTGGTTTTTCTAAGCTAGTCTTAAAGTGTAGCAGTAGCATTTCAGATCGTAGTATGCTGGGTAGGGGTCAGCAAACTAGAGTAAGTTCCCCCTAGCTGCCCCCTTTTTTTCTTCTTTTTTTTTCTTTTTGCATGTGATCTCCTAGGATTCTGTAATCTTCAAGGTGGACAATGGCTTGTAGTGGCCTGGCAATTGTCCTTGCTGTTAACATCATGCGAATTCTTCTACAACAAGATCAGGTCGAAGCCTGTGTTATGGCTTTCTGATGTAAATAGCTGCCTCACATAAAGCTTGATCTGATTTTTTTCCAGTCAACAAGCTTCACCTGATATTACGAGTGGAAGAAGATTTATATGATCAAGTTGAGTCTTCAGCAATAGAAAGGATGGATACGATGGTACAAGTAGTTAAAAATGGTCTAATAACCTCTTCAAACTGAGAAAAGGACACTAATGTGGCGCTCTGATGCTGCTATCTGTTCTATTCATGCTTTTCCCAGGATAATTTTATTTTCACTATTTCACAAAGTTAAAATTGCACGTGCTGTGAAAATGGCGGCAATACTAGTAAAAATCAGTCTATTACCTTTTCTGATTGAGGAAAGGATACTATTGTAAGACACTGATCTTTTATCTGCTAATATCATTCTTTCCTTTTCCAAGAAGTATAATTATTCTTCCATTTTAAGTCCAATTGCCCATCCTGTGAAATACTGGACATGCTTCTGCATCCAAACCTTGCAAGAGTCATGCGAGTGGTGATCTGACAATCATATTCCCTTATATTCTATGAAAACTGAAAGGTTTGGACTTTTGGAGACATGCTGATTTCTATAATGTGGCACGCAGAAGCAGCACCTTTAACATGCTCCATTAGGATGACAGTATAAAAAAATCCTGCCGTTTAATTGATTTTTAATGCTTACTTACAGGCTATTAAGAGACTCAGAATATTTTCAATACTAGTTTTGTCATTTAACTGTCACCTATACTACCCTAGCTTGGCTATGTCTGTTCGTACCCATGCCAAATGACTCATGAGCCATTGTCACTCCAGTTACTGGTATATAAGATGTGTCACACGCCTTCCCTAGAAGGATTTAGGGGTTGTTTATAAAGGGTATAGTCAAGATACGAAATGCAGGAAAAGGGGTTGGTTCTCCTCCAGTGCTCTCTTTAGAAATTTGGCTCACTTATTTTAATTTCCTTTCACTACTTTTGATAAAGTGGTTTTTAACAAATCAATCCTGATCCCACTCACCAATCGCCAAATCATAAGTTCACCGGCTCACCGCCACTACTTCCACCATTGCCACCTTGACCTGCCATTACAACCACTGTCATTTCACCAACCAAAACCACCTATGCCACCTTTTGAACACCCAACTTGAAAATGGCGATGATCCTTCACAAAAGCCATCATCGGAAGCAACCATCACTATTTTTGGCGCAAGGATCACCACCACTCGTTTCAGTATCAGCCATCTCCAACCCTTTCCTAACTGTTATATCCTCCCTAAAACCATATATAACCCATTTAGACTTCAAAATCAGTGTCTTGGTGGGTCGAATTGGACCACCAATAGTCAATTTGAAGTTTTTGACTGTCGAGATTGTGGTGGTAGTCATTGACAAAGATGACACTGGCAGTCAATGCTGAAGACGATGATAAGTGTCAGAAGGGGCCTTCGATGAACAGTGGTTGACGGATGCTATGGTGGAGGCTTGGAGGAAGTTTGGATTTTAGGGGGCGTGGTTTATGATCACAGGCTGCCATAATAGGTGGAAAGTGGATGGATATGGGAAATAATTCTAGGTGAACCAAACAACCATTAAGGGAAGTTGTTTGTTTTCCTAATATGAAGCAAACAGTCTTTTCAATCTTTTTCATAATTCTCCCCTCGTTTCTCCCTCGATTCCTTTCCCTTTATAGTACCTACGGATTCACTGCTTTTTATCTGAGCTAAAAGGAGTTTGAAGACCATCACCAAGAAGTCAAGCACTACCCTCCGAGATGTCGGTAGCGTTAGGAAAAGGTAAGATCCTTCTCGGTCGATGTCATCTTGTTTGGAAAAGTCGCCATTAGGTTGCCTTTGGACAAAGAGAGGGAGGATAGGATGAAGGAAGGAGACAATAGGGAAGAGAGGAGAGAGAGAGACGTACCACTATAATTTGGAAGCTAGGATTTCTATGTTTTGTGTTTTTATTATTTGGAATGGGGCAGATTAATCTGTTATGCGAATACAATCAACCTTAATCTTGGTTTTCCCCTTCGGTGAATATATTCTAATTGGTCCATCATTTCTTCATGAATTTGGCCTTTCCACCTTTTTGTATAATCTTCTGATTTGCATAATCATGGTTTCCCCCTTCCAGGTAAAATTTTCAGTAAAGGATGTGTTCTCTTACATTTCTAAATTTAAGATAGCTCCTCAGTGTCCTAAAGTTTTACTATTATTGTCTTGAAACGTACTCATATTTGAATATTTGATACATGTATTCACTCGAGATTTCTACAGGTTTCAACTTGGAACATCTCTCTGATCTCATTATGCAAAATTTCGCTTGGAATCCTCTCTTGTTGATAGTTGACCTTTTTTTTTTTTGGAAAATTGGATTTTAATAATCCAACCTTTAAGAGGTCTTCTTAAAACAGTCCCACTTATGAGTTATTTTTAAATAATCCAACCTTTTGGTGGTAGCTTCTCATAATGGTCCTTGACCTGTTTGTGACCGGCAAAACAGGTCAAGTGTGACATGTGTTACACTCTCATTGGTCACACCATTTTCTCCCTCCTCTACCTCTTTTCCTTCACAATCACCACCACCTAGCCACCATTACCACCACCCCATGCATACCAGCCCCCTACAGCCCCACCCCACCCCCACCCGGTTCCCATCCCCACAGCAAACCCCCTGCACTCCCCCCCCCCAAAAGCCCAACCTGCCACCCCTCCCCCCTCTTCCCTTCGCCCTATGCCCCCATCACCCCTCCCCTATCCTTTCCCTTCGTCTTTTTCCACCCCTCGCATCTTTCCTTAACCTTTCGCCCAGCCACGCAACCCCCCCCCCACTTCCTCGGTAGGCCTCCCCCCCGAGCTTTCCCGACACCACCACCGATAACAACTACGACGATGAGCACCACAACAACCACCGCGAGAGAAATCGTACAACCACCATGATGAATACAACGCGATTCAAGGAGAGAGAGAGAAAGAGGAGAGAGACAGGATGAAGAGAGAGAGAGGTGGTGAGGCGAGAAGCGGAGGGGTGAGAGGCGGCGCGGCGAAGGCGACGGCCGCGGCAAACTATAGCTGAAAAAAAGAGGGTGAATTAGGGTTTTGCTATGGGTGCAGCTAGACCACCATGCTCCTGGGAGCAAATTTTCAGGCTTTAGGGAGTTGGGGCTGGTGACTGGGGTGGGGGGCTGGTGGCTGGGGTGAGGGATGGTGGAAGGGACGGGGGGTCAAACTAGATATGGAAGTGAAGGGGGAGGAGAGAGAAATGAGTAGGAGAGCGAAAAACATTACCTGAACCTGGGACCATTATGAGAAGATACCACCAAAATGTTGGATTATTCAAAAATAACTCATAAGTAGAACTGTTTTAAGAAGACCGCTTAAAGGTTGGATTATTAAAATCCAATTTTCCTTTTTTTCAACTTACAAGGAACATAGATAGTACTTCCTCTAGCCATAATGTCTGATTGATGTTTCTTTTATGATATCCCATATTGTTTTTAGGCACATTAATGGGAATGAGCAACGTATTGAAGGGCGGAATTTATTTTTAAATAATCAGTTTCACTAGTCATGGTGATGTCTTAAAAGAAACCATGCAACTATTATGGCACACAGGGAGTATCTGGTATCAGCATAGCAACTGTTTTCCTTGTCTTGTGTGAAATCAGATTGCTTACTTTTCTTTCTTGAATAGTTTCTCAGATAGAGTATGGGATTCTCCACCTAGTTCGTACAGAAGATCCTCTTGTCACAGTGATAATGGACTGTGAGGGGTTGAGTCCATTTGGTTTCCCTATACATATGATGAGATCCTGTGCTATCCTTTTGCAAGACCATTACCCAAATAGACTTGCTGCTCTATTTGTTCTACGATTGCCTCCAATTGCTCGTGTAATTGCACAAACTTTATTTCAGGTGAGCTCTTGAGCTTTCTTTCACATTTTTTCTTTCATGTTTTCTGTACATATGGTTTCTAAAGCTAATGTAGTGACGCTTATCAAGTTATATAGATCTGATATTGTGAACAGTATTTGTTTATTCTTAGAAAATTCTTATAATCAGTCGCAAGGGATTGATCTAAACCTCCATGCCAACCCTCTACTGCACTGATTAACTTTGCCCATGCACGTACTCATGTGGGCAAAACTAGAGAATATCAAGGGGTGTAATATTCACATTTTTTTTGCTTGTGAGACAAAGGTGTGACGTTCTTTGCTGCTTCTTCTTCCCAGTTCCATTTTTTTTATCTGGGGAGTTCGTAGGTGAGCAGGGAGCAAATCTACGTCTCAGTGTGACCTTAATAGAAAACAAAACACTTGTTGGCTAATGGTAAGATGGAGAACTGCCATGTGGAATCTCTTCCTTTTCACTTACCAAGACATTGAAAGGGCATCCTTTCCCATAGGCCCTTTAGTACTCCTATTCAACAAGGGTAAGAATGTAATTGCATGTTATGTTTTCCATCTAACTGGTAGCCAAATAGTGGGTCTCAGAAAGAAAGAGGAAAAAGAAATCACACCTTACTGCCATACGAGAAAAATATGAAAAGACTGGGCTTATATTAGATTATTAGCTGCTAGCTAGATCACATGCCAATATAACTTGAATTTGGAAGCAAAAGAGTTATGTCTCCACTCTCCACTAGATGAGAAACAGGTTGTACCTTGACTTCCTGGCTCTTAGATAGTGGGGATCTACCCGTGTACTGTACCAAACGAATTGTCATCTGCTGCGCAGTAGGTCACTCTCTTACAATTCTGGTCAAGGGTTTGGCTGAAATTGCCTTATCCTGACAGCCTGACCTATGTTGAAGTCATGTTAGCAGCACTGTGTAATAGTCTCGCATCGACAGTTCTTTCTTTTTTCTTTGAAATGAACAACATATCAACTGTGGCAAATGAAAGATTTATTAGCAGGTAACAAAAAACTTGCATTTGGGTTTATTACCTTTGTTTGGTAATTGAACATCTTTTCCTCCTTGAATCCTTACTCTTTCAGAGGGGAACCAACTTTATCTGCTGTTTAGTCTAATCTGCTCTATTGCTCTTACCAGGTGTTGAGACCAGGCACCAGGCGAAAACTCCGAATTTTGGGGGAGGACTACCAAAAGGTTTTGTCAGAGCATCTTCAGGTCCTTCCTTCTTTACTTGGTGGTGATTGCTCGTGCCCAAAATGCTCAAAGTTTATTGGTAAAGATAACAATGTGGCTGGACCGAGTTTACAAACCGAGGCTGAGAATGTCCCATCTCTGCATTCTGCTTATCACGCTCATGACTTCAAATATATCAAGTGTGATAGGATTTGGAAAAGCACCGTCATTGCTCTTCTCCTTCTCCTGGTATGCGTTGTTTTTCCTGCTCGGCTTCAAAGCTTGAAAGACGTACAGTTGTACAGAAGTGGCTGGTAGTCTGCAAAACTGTCTGCTCTTTTTGACGGTCTTTTTGTGAACACAAGTCGTATCTTATACGTATAGAAATTGTAGCCAGTGGAAGAAGTCTTAGATCAAAATGTTCTGTGAGGTAGTGTGGTTTCCTCCTAAATAAAGTCTTTATCAGGCCATTCAGAAATTTTTTTTTTTTTTGGCTTCTGTTGAAATGGTTCACTTGTTTATTTCAAAGGGATAGTATATGCCATCTGCACCGGTGAATATTCTGAGCTGCTCCATTTTGGGTCCAACACTATTGGAAGAATTGATGGGTTTATTCCATCTTGGTTATTTGATTGCCTAATATACCAAATTAAGGGATTTTTTTTTTCTGTTTATGTCTCTAGCATGTATGAATCTATATTATATCCTCTAACAGGTTTAATGACCTTATCTACATTTTTCTTACAAAGGTATATAACCGAAGATTCCACTACAAATATGCCAGGACCTATTTTAGACAAAGAAACCGAAAAAGGTGAAATTTATTCTGTAATAATCCGTAATTAGTTTTGAAGACCAAGGTGCTTATGCTATATCAGTTTACTAAACTACAAGTATTATTAGTGATTAAAATTGACGTTTACTTATTTGGATTATTTTTTTACCGATATTAGTTCCAATTGTCAAATCTAATGATGAGTGAAGTTTCAATTGCTAAAAATCAACGTATTGCATATGACAAATAAATCATTTTAACGTTAAGAAACAAGAGGAATTGATCTAATCATTGAGAAGTTGTTTCAATTAGTTAAGATTATCTTTTATTAGTATAAGTTATTTATATCTAACAAAATTCGGGTTCAGTCAATTTAACGAAGTAAAAAAGAGGTGGGGAGAGGATGAATTAGATTTTGCTGGATTATTGGTGTTCATCTTATAAGTATGTAGTTCCTGTTTACAAGTGATTACTAATTAAAACTGAGTTCATTGACTAAAATTGATCAATACTAACTAAAATTGATTTTTGCTTCTATGAAAAAAATTTGCTCAAATTTTTTAGAAATATTTAACATGAATAATCCCAACTTTCACCATTCTTCTCAAAATAATCCCAATTTTGGATTATTTTAGAATAATCCCAACTTTCACCATTCTTCTCAAAATAATCCCAATTTTGGATTATTTTAGAATAATCCCAACTTTGAATTATTCTAGAATAATCCCAACTTTAGGGGGTACCTTCTCAAAATAACTCGAACTATTAATTTTCTATATATTATAGATCTATAACTGATTAGTGTAGGAAAGAGAAGTGATAGTTTGGCATATTTTGAGAAGGTGCCCTCAAATAATATTTGAATTATTTTGAGAAGACAGGTGAAAGTTGGGATTGTTAATGTCAATTTTTCCAATTTTTTAATTGTGTGTTGAAGAAACATGGCCTACACACACTTGGAATCCTTGTTAATTTTCTTGTATATTTCCTTGTAGGTCTATTTTCAGGATTGTTTATTAGTAAAGTGTTGACCCAGTTGGTTTTGATGATGACAAACTAAAGTAATTAACTAACATGATGTTTGAGTTATATGTGTGCAAGATTCATATATTAATAATGGTGCCTAATGAAGGAAGTTCCTTATGGAAATTCCAAGAAGAGTTGAAGTTCTAAAGTTGGAACTCCAAGTATCCTGAGGGGGAACTCCAGAAGAGGATGTCTTCTAGTATGAGTTTACGTACTATTAGATATTGTGTAAGGGAACAAAAGTCTGATCGGACTATGGAACTAGAACTGGAACAATTCATTGGATTAAGGACCATAGTTGTGCCTTGAATCAAAGAATTGTTCTTGTGGAACAAAGCGTGTGTTCCTTGTCAAGGGAACTGCGTCTAATGAAACAAGTAAAACTAAATCTGACTAAGTTAACTAATATAATAACATGTGCTATTAGTTAGGAGTCAAAGATTACGTTCTCTTATCTATTTAGTTAGTTTTGGAATTAAATCTACAAGATAAGATTTTGTGGGATTTTATTTAAAGTAAATATCTTTCGTGTTTTAATTTAAATAAAATATCTTTAATGGTTATCCTTTAGAGTTAAATTAAAATTAATATTCTAAGTCAATTAGGAGTCTAAAATTAATAAGATTGAGTCAAAGATCACGTCTTTCATTAAGCAGTAGCATGGGTCGGTAATTGGTTTGTTCCTTGAGTTTAGGAACAAAGGAGTTCCTCGAATCAAGGAACAGTAGTGTTTAGGAACTACATTTTGGCTAGAGTCTAAGAAGGAAATGTTTTCTACGTAAAACTGATTTTAGACTTAAGCGTGATAAGTGATGGGTTTTAAAATATATACCGCAAGTGCACGAATACTTAGCAAATACGGATCGATCCACAAAGAGAGGATTTATGTAGATTAATGTTCAATTACTTAACTACTTCAAGAGAAATATAGTTGGATGATTAATAACTAAACTAGAATAGACTAGATCACAAATGGATGAAAGTTTATCAAATAATTAAAAACCTAGGGCATTTCATCGGTCCACAATGCTTATACCAATTTAATCACTACAATACAATTCAACAATAATTGGATTGAGGTTCGAGTAACTAGAGTATTTTTTTAATCCTACGGCCGGGTCTTAACACTCTTAGATCAACATATGCTAGTACGATCACTCAACATAATCAAATCTACCAATTGTAACAAGCCTCTAATGAGTACGATCTTTCAATTCTAACTCCTATTAGCTAAGCATAACCCATGATATTGTGCAATTACATGAATTAAGCAATTAAAACAAATCAATAGGAATTACTCTAATCCAATCCAATCATTGAAGAACTTTAAATCACAATCAAGGAGGTATAAACATGGCTTCCCTCACTAAGCCCTAGAAAAAGACTACTCACTCATTATACTAATAAACACAATAAACATAATCAAAATAGAAGAATTCATCAAATTAAACTAAGTAAGAAATAATACCGAATGATTGAAGAGCAATGAAAACGAAATCAACGATCTTTATAATCTTCAAAGCCAAGAGTTAATACAAAACTAGAGAGAGGAAACTAAGTGTTTTGACCTAATAACGAAGAAAATAAGATCAACTAATCGAAATTACTAAAACTCTATTTATAGTTTTTACAAAACCGGCTAAAAAATCCGAAAAATAGTCAACCCGAGAAACCACCCGATCGAGCAGGCTAATCGGTCGGGTGACGGCCATCAGCTCCAACGAGCTCAGCTGGAATTTCACCCGGTCAACCAGGCAAGGCCGCCCGGTCGGGCGCGCAACCGATTTTGGGGTGGTTTTCGCCCGATCAACCGGGCGAACATGCTTATGGAATTTGAAGAAATTTTGGCTCGCTTGGTCGACCGGGCGAGAGCTGTTCCTTAGCTTCTAGCTTTGTTTCTTCATCTAAGTCGCTTGACTTGCTTTCCGGATCTGCTGTGAGCTATGTATGGTGAGATTAAGGCTCGAAATGCATATTCTTCACAATAAAGCATAGAGGAATAAAACCAAGCACAACCATATCAAATCACAGATGGGATTATATAAAATAGACATATCAAAATCCTCCAAGCTAACCTTTTGCTTGTCCCTAAGAAAAACCACACAAATGAGTTACAAGATGGGATTATTTCACCCCATAGAAAATTCAGTTTGAAAGTATTAGTGGACTCAAAATCAATCAAGAAGGCATGCATCATCATCGATCAATCATATCAATCCAACAACCAATCGCCGAGACAATCAATGAAATCCCCCGTAATTTTATAAATTTTATAAATATATTTTAATATATAGTTATTTATATTTTAATATATTTTAGCATTATAATGATTTAATTCTTCAAAGGCTGACTATTTGAAAGTCAAAGGAATTGTTTTAGTAATTTATTCAAGTCAAATATTTATTAAAGTCGTGTTTTGAAAGTACTTAAAAAGTTTGAAATACCTATTTGGATTTGATAAAGGAGTTTAAATGGGCTTGAGGAACCCAGGCCAATTACTAATTCTAGTGATGTTAGGAGTTCAATCATCATTCTTATTCATCATTAAACTCTATTTGAAGCCCAATTGCCTTTTCCTAAGCCCAAAAAGGGAAACACCTATATAAATACCTTGAACCCAAATATTTTACCCACACATTATTTTCTCTCTCCTCACTCTTCAACACCGGCGCCCCTTTCTTCCTCTCGGTTTTTCTTTCTTCTCTTCCAAGAAACGATTTCTTCTTCAACAAGAAACCTTCCTCCTTCACTTCGAACCACCGCTGACCACCGTGAAGTCGGCTGCTGCTGCCACGTCAACTAGCCGGCGCCCTTTTGTCCGCTTCCTTCTTTATGTTGGTTTGATTTCTTTTCTTCCTCCTCAAGTTTTAATTAAAGATTATGTTTTTATGATTTGTTTTAGTACTAGTTAGGATTAAAAGCTTTAATTTACTGTTTTAATGATGAATCTATGATTGTATAAATTATGTGTTGAAAGAATAAAATTCAGATTTGATCATTATATTTAAAATAGAGTTGTAAAATATCAAAGCATGGATTTTTAGGGTTTTAGAGATCGGATAATCATAGTACCATGTTATAAACTATGAAATTGATTTAAATTATGAATTTAAACATGATTAAGTATGCTTAAAGGGAGTTTTAATAATTTTTAAGTTGCTGGAAATTTTAGAAAGGTTGTTATTAATGGAACTTTGTGGATTTTAATGACTAGTATAGTAGTACTATGCTAGGAAGTATTAGTAATTGAAATTTTAATGATGGAAACAACTTTTAAATATTTTTAAGGGAGGTTTAAAGTATTTCAAAGTTGCTGGAAATTATTTGAGTATTGATTATAAGTTTATATTGGTTATTTTACGCGGAGAATTCTCTCTAGGCAACTTTTAAGTTGGTTAAAGTGGCATCTACACAAGGTACATACATACCTATGTGTTGATTGAGATAATATCATGATTGTAGGAAAGAAGAATTATGTAGTATCATGTATAGGAACTATGTTGAGTTCATATATGACTAGTCTTATATGCACGCTATGCGTGCGAAATTTTATTATCAAAGTTAAATTAAATATCATCCCATGGCCGATAATTTGGAGTATCATCCATTATATTACTGCCAAAATAAATAAATTACATATATAAGCCTATGGCATTGATTTGTCAAAAAAAATTAATGAAATTTCAGCAACACATGCTCAATCTTTTTATTAATGTATCTAACCATCTAGAGCATTTACTCAGCATATCAAAAGAATTATTGTCAGCATAATCACTATCATTACAGAACTAACAAAATTCCTTTTCGGAAGTTTTATGTTTTTGAAGAAAAAATCTCATCTTATTGTGTTTATATTTTGTCACCAAAATTTATAAAATCAAAATATAAATGAATGAATTGAAGCAGATATGTTCAAGATCACCTCCTTAAGCATGAATCAAGAAATTTACATGTGATAAAACAAAATTAAAAGATCAATACTTTTACAAGTAACAATTAGCAAATTTAAGAAGTCATAATTTAGAGGGAGAAGTTATGAGGTAAATAAAGGGATAGTACTAAAATTTAAGGAAGTGCATGTAATATGAATATGGATAAAGATGATGAAGATATTGGGGATTACCTGGATTATCATAAATTAAATATCTTCAGTGCATTGATGGAGGAAGAGAGAGAAAACAGAGATGAGGAAAGAGATCACTCATGAAAGGTAGTTAGAAATATTGAGAGAAAATAATGGTAGGGAGAAGATAAATAACTCAGAAGCAGTTGAAATGGAAGCATGAGAGTGATGGTGGCAGTGGGAGTTAGAGATGAATTAGGAAGAAGAAGAACTGCCGTTTTCTATTTTTTTATTTGTTAACTTTACTGATTGGTTGAGTTTGTAATATAATGGTGGTAGTTGGGGGTATTTAAGTAACTTTGGGTGGACACCAAATCCTCAGGTGTTCACATATATAATAGAGATATTTATTATGTTGGATTTTGCATGTTTTATGCTGTGGTGTAAACATGTTTATTATGAGATTATATTATGAGATTTATATCATGTTTGTATGGAAGATTGATGCAAGCATGTTGGTTGGGAACTTTATCTTATTAATTCACATGGGGGAATTAATATATTTACTAGTATTGGATCATACTCCCTCTGTATTTTTTTATCTTTCCTACTTTGACTTTGCACGTTTGCCAATGCACTTATTTAACCTTAAATATTTTTCATTACATATTACAAAAAATTATAATAATTGAATATTAATAAAATACTCATTAAGACGGATCAAACAAGACCCTACATGACTATATTTTTTCTTATATATTGAGAAAATTTTAAAAGATTCTCTCTAATTGTTAATAGTGTCAAGATTCTAAGTGAGAAAGATTAAAAAAATACAGAGGGAGTATTGATCATTATTCCCTTTTTAGTATTTCACTGCTTTATAAGGACCGAGGGCCTTATTTGGTAAGTTGATATTTTCTACCTAAAAAAGGTAATTTGGTTGTTGGCTAGGTTCAACAAATAAGAAGGATTGAATTAAAGTTGAAAGTAATCTTGGATTGTTAAGTTGCCTGATCACTTATCTAATCCTAAGATAAAAATGAAAGTTTGTAATTGTTGCTTGATTGTGATGTTTGTTGTACTTGTGAGTCATAACAAGTAATAACTGGTAAATCATGTAAAGTGAAATTGGATATCAATAGCTTTAGACTGGTGCACGTCTGAAGTGTTGGACAATTAGGAGTTGGAGTACATGGTGGTAGCCCATGGCTTTTTCTCGGGCCGGATTGATCACCATGTCCTATTTTTATTTCAAAGGTTCCTTTATATCGTAGGTCATGGGAATACGGAGTCGCGCCCGTATTTCGTCTTCCAAAGGGAAGGCTGGTTTTAGTTAGACAACTCGATCCATTGACTATTCCATTTAAAGTAATAAGAATGTTGTTAAATTTTAGTTCAGTAAAGTTGTCTGCAAGTTATTATACTATTATTTATTCCTGCTTACTATTTATTAGTATCATGTTAGGAGTGTTTACTTGTTTAGTATGTAGTACTCAACTTTGCTGATTACGTGCTTTTGTTGTGTATGTTGATCATGGCTTTGCCTTATTGATCCTATGATGACCCATTTCGGTGAGCAGTCTCTAGGGATCAATAGTGCATCGTCTATCTATAGGTTTGAAGATGAGCATCATTGGGTTCGGGATGTTGGAGAGCTTGTGTAGTTTATATTCAGTACTTTTGAGTTATACATTTTATAGTTGGTTTAATTTGGTTTTAAGGTTGACTTTGATTTTGTTAGTTGGTTTTGGAGTTGACTTTATTGTTGACTAAGTTTTATTTATAAAGTTTATTATTATTGTTTTCCGCTGTTAAATTCTGAATAAGCCGATACATTTTCACACGGACGATAATACTTTGATAATTCTCTATGTTTTATATTAAAAAAGTATTTTAGAAAAGAGAGAATTGTTGGGGTGTTACAATGTGGTATCAGAGCTTTAGGTTTTATTGGCCTTTCGTGCCAACTTTAAGTTTTTAGGCGCCTAACTAGCTAGTACTTAAAATGAATTTCTTAGAATTGAGCTCCTACTTATTCATGGTATTTAAATTACCTTCGAAAAGTTTCTTTTTCAAAATTCTAACATTATTTCGATTCAAATTTATTCTTATGAGGTCCGAAAGTTTTTCTTATTATTTATGATGTTCGAATTTTTTTTTTTGAGGTCCGGATTTTATTTTCTTATTTTTAGTATTATGTTCGAAATTTCCGAACCATCATCTAAGTTATTTTCAATACTCTATTTTATTTTATTATTTTGTGAGAGATGGGTAGTATAGGAAGGGCATATAGGATAGAAATATTATATGTCTGCATTAAATAGTTAGTTCAGCATGATTATATTTTTCTTCCCTGCTTACTGTTTATGTTATTTATATGCTTTATGTTGTAGGTTATTCTTGTTTATTGTTGCTTGTTGGAATTATACGTTAAGTAAGAGTACCAATTGCTTATAGAAGTTAAATTTATTGTTATAGATTCCTAGCCATGTCTGAAAGAGAAGATATTAGAGTAGGGAGCTATTTCAACCCTAGCGTGCTGAGTGATGATGAGAGTGATGGAGAATATGAGTCTGATGATGATAGCTATACCGAACTAGAGTTCATTATGCGTAATGTATTAAGAGCAAGCTTGCCTGATAGTGATGAAGAGATTCTTCATGAGTTTGACCGTGCTAGAGGGCAGACCAGGAGTGATATCTACCATGCTTCTTTTAGATATGAGACTGATTCTGAGTCAGAGGAGGACGAGCCTCAACCTAAACGGAGATCTACGAGATTTAGAAGATATGTTTACTATAATACTGAGGACATTGATGAATATGTAGATGAACTTTTCACTCCAGAAAACTACAGGGAATCAGAGGACAAGACTGATGATGTTTCACCTTAGTTTATTTATTTATTCATCTATGCTTTAAAGAATAATGTTGGATAATTCGTCCAGCAGTGGTTTAAATTTATAGTATCTTTATTTTATTTTTATAGCGTACAACATTACGGATTAGAAAAAAAATTGTTATTAACATCTTTGAGGAATAAAAGTTAGATATTTAGCTATCCAAGTGAGCAAGAATTTATTTTGGGCACGCGAATGGAAATATTTTCATTTATTTATTATGATTGAATTTTTATTCATGATTCCTAAACTGTGTGTTCTTGATGTGAATATTCTTCATGGATGATTGATGATGATTATTCTGTACTATTGTTGTAACTTCATGAGAAATTGTTTGTTGGTGCGATCTTTATGGTCAAATCAAATGTTGCCTTCGTAGAGAATGGCATGTAATTATGTATCGAACCTAAAGTAGAGTACGTTAATTTCATGTCACACACTAGAATGGCAAACAACAATAACTATTTAGATGCTGCCATTCGCCTTTTGGCGGAGAAACTGACTCAAGAGAGAGCTGAGCGTCCCGATTCTGTTGGGGACATGTTTGAGAGGCTAGCCAAAGTTAAACCACCATAATTTAATGGGCAAGCCGATCCTACCTTTTTGGAGAACTGGATTAGGGAGTTTGAGAAAATCTTTGGGGCTGTGAACTATCCTGAGAATATGAGAGTAGGTCAGGCTGTGCTGTACCTAAAGGATGAGGCTGATTTGTGGTGGAGAGAAAATGGGGTTAGGCTGAGTGCTGTTGAGAGATTCAATTGGGATTCTTTTGTTACTGCCTTGAGAGGGAAGTTTTACCCTGCCTTTATGAGGAAACAGAAAGCCCAAGAGTTTATCAATCTGAGGATGGGGACTATGACCATTTCTGAGTACTATATCAAATTCATAGCACTGTCGAGGTTGGCACCTGAGGTAGTAGCCACTGAGGAGTTAAAGTCTCAAAGGTTTGAGCAAGGGTCGACTGATGAAATCCAGCTGGGGTTAGGTGGTGAAACTTTTTCATCCCTAGATATTGTATATGGGAGAGCCGCCCACATTTATGGTCTTCAGTCGAGGCGTGATAAGAAAAATGTTGTAGTGGGTGAGAAAAGAAAGGATTTCAGTGCTGGGGGAAATCAAGGAAATTTCAAGAAGAGTAAAAATGGGAATGGGAATTTCCAAGGGAGGAATAATCAGGGCTACAATAATAAGGGTCAATCTGAGAGAGTACTGTAAGAAGTGCAGTAATAACCATCCAGGTAAAGACTACAAGGGAGAACTAGTGACCTGTAACTACTGTCAGAAGAAGGGCCATAGGGAGTATAAGTGCTTTGCTAAGCAAAAGAAAGAGCAAAATGGCAATGGGAGTGGTAACCAAGTGAAGTCTGGATTTAACCAGTCAGGAAATCAGGGTTCGAAGCCTGTAGGGGCACAGAACAACCAAGGGAGCTACAATAAGCCTGCTAGTGAGAGCAACCAGAACAAGGCTCCGGGTAAACTGTTCGTGATGAGTCGAAATGAAGCTGAACGATCTGTCGACGTAGTGTCTGGTACTTAATCTATTAACTCCATGCTAGTTAAAGCATTATTTGATTCGGGGGCGACTTATTCTTTTGTTTCGTCGTCTGTTATTAAAAGTTTGGGGTTAGTAGATTGGGAGTTGATTGATTTGCCTGTTAGTATACCTACTGGTGAGACCATAAGGTGTACTAAGTTGTTCAAAAATTTGCCTTAGAAGGTAGGAGACTGTGTTTTTCCTTCTGATTTGATAGAGTTTAATCTGGGATACCTAGATGTAATTCTGGGGATGGATTGATTAAGTTTATACAAGGCCAAGATAGACTGTGAAGTTCAAAAAGTAGCTTTAAGAAACCCTTTGGGGAAGTTGACCTCGTATAGACGTATTGGGAAGTCCAAGAACTTTGGGGTTATTTCTGCAATGCAAGTAAATAAGTTGATGAAGAAGGGGTGTGAGATATTTTTCTGTAGTGTGCAGGATGTGAGTAAAGAAGTTGGGGTAAACATTGAGGATGTTCCAATTGTGAATGAGTTTATGGATGTGTTTCCGAGTGATATTTCGGGTATGCCGTCTGCTAGAGCTGTTGAGTTCACCATAGACTTAGTTCCTGAAACTGCACCTATATCTAAAGCACCCTATAGAATGGCACCTCCAAAAATGAGTAAATTGAAAACGCAGTTGCAAGAGCTGTTCGATAAGGGTTAGATTAGGCCTAGTGCATCACCTTGGGGAGCTCCTGTGTTGTTTGTTAAGAAGAAAGATGGGAGTATGAGGTTGTGTATCGATTATAGGGAATTGAATAATGTAACCATCAAGAACAAATATCCTTTACCTAGGATAGATAACATATTTGATCAACTTAATGGAGCGAGCGTGTTCTCGAAGATGATTTGCGTTCGGAATATCACCAGTTGAGGGTAGCTGATTAGGATATACCTAAGACTGCATTTAGGACTCGTTATGGTCACTATGAGTTCACTGTAATGCCTTTTGGGTTAACCAATGCACCTGCCATATTTATGGACTTGATAAATAGGATTCTCCATGAGTTCTTAGATAAGTTCGTGGTTGTATTCATTGATGGCATCCTGATCTATTCGAAGAATGACAAAGAGCATGATGAACACTTGAGGATCATATTGGAGACGCTTAGGAAGAATCAATTGTATGCCAAATTCTCTAAGTGTGAGTTTCGTTTGGAGAAAGTAGCATTTTTGGGTCACTATGTGTTTAAGGAAGGAGTCTATATAGATCCTGCTAAGATTCAAGTTGTGAGTGAGTGGCCAACTCCAAAGAATGTGTCTGATATTCGAAGTTTCCTAGGTCTAGCTGGCTATTATAGAAGATTTGTGAGAGATTTCTTGAAGATAGCGAGGCCAATGACCAATTTGATGAAAAAAGAGTCAAAATTCGAGTGGAGTGAGAAGTATGAGGAAGCTTTTCAGATTTAAAAGAACGTTTGACCTATGCACCTGTTTTGACCCTGCCTGATGGGAATGAGGGATTTGAGGTGTATAGTGATGCTTCAAAGAATGGTTTGGGATGTGTGTTACAGCATAATGGGAAGGTGATCGCGTATGCGTCACGTCAGTTAAAACCTTATGAGGCTAATTACTCTACCCATGATCTAGAGTTATCTGCTATTGTGTTCGCCTTGAAGATTTGGAGACACTACCTGTATGGTATAACCTGTAAGATCTTTACCGACCATAAAAGTTTGAAGTATATTTTCACCCAGAAAGACCTCAATATGAGGCAGAGAAGATGGTTAGAGTTGATAAAGGATTATGACTTAGACATCCAATATCATGAGGGGAAAGCAAATGTGGTTGCTGGTGCGTTAAGTAGGAAGTCGAGTCATAGCATGAATGCCTTGGTAGTTCATGAGGAGTTGTGTCGAGATATGCAAAGACTTAGCCTAGAAATCTTGAATCCTGGGGAGATCGAGGCAAGATTGAGTGCTTTATCATTGGGGTTGTCAATTTTAGACGAGATCAAAGAGGGTCAAGTTAGGGATGAACACCTAGAGAAGATTAAGGAAAAGATGGGCCAAGGTAAGGAAGTTGATTTTAGGATCCATGATTATGGTAGTCTGAGGTTCAAGGGGAGGTGGTGTGTACCACAAAAAGGTGATGAGCTTAAGAGACGTCTTATGGATGAGGGCCATAATACACCATTCTCTGTGCACCCTGGGGGTGACAAGCTGTATAAGGACCTTAAGCAGATCTATTGGTGGCAAAACATGAAGCGTGAGATTGTCCAGTTCGTGTCTAAGTGTCTAACCTGTCAGAAAGTCAAGATAGATCATAAGAAATCCATGGGGAAGGTTCAATCCTTAGAGGTTCTGGGATGGAAGTGGGATTCCATATCGATGGATTTTGTGACTGCTTTGCCTAGAACGAGGAATGGCAATGATACTATTTGGGTTATTGTGGACCGTCTGACGAAGTTGGTCGTGTTCATTCTAATTAAAGAGACATGGAAGAAGAAGCAACTTGCAAAGACATATATTAAGCATGTAGTGAGATTGCATGGGATTCCAACTGATATTATTTCAGATCTTGATTCGAGATTCCTCTCGAAATTTTGGCAAGAGGTCCAGTTAAATCTTGGGACAACATTGAAAATGAGTACTGCCTTTCACCCTGCGACTGATGGTCAGACTGAGAGGACTAACCAAACTATGGAAGATATGTTGAGAGCATATGCTATTGATTTTCAGGGTAGTTGGGAAGATCAATTAGATCTGATGGAGTTTTCATACAACAATAGTTATCATGCGAGTATTAAGATGGCACCTTTTGAGGCATTATATAGAACAAAGTGTAGAAGTCCCATTTGCTGGAATGATTTTAGTGAGAATATAGTATTGGGGACAGAATTCATTGAGGAGACTGTCAAGAATGTGAAGTTGATTCAGGCTAGAATTCAAGCTGCTCAAGATTGGCAAAAGAGTTATACCGACTTAAAGCGGAGGAAGATGAGTTCGAAGTAGGTGATAAAGTGTTTTTGAAAGTATCACCAACTAAGGGTGTGATGAGATTTGGGAAAAAGGGCAAATTAAGTGCCAAATATGTAGGTCTATATGAGATTCTACAAAGAATTGGGAAGGTAGCTTATAGGTTGGCTTTGCCAATGGAGTTCGAAAAGATGCACGATGTGTTTCATATTTCCCAACTCAAGCGTTATATCCCTGATGAGCGCCATGTCTTGGAGCCTGAGAGGATCTAAATTGATAGTAGCCTCACATATGAGGAAAAGCCTGTGAAAATTCTTGATAAGAAGGTGCGTAGTACACGCAATAAGGATGTCAATATCGTGAAAGTGCTTTGGTCAAACCATAAGTCCGAAGAGGCGACGTGGGAAGCTGAAGTTGAAATGAAGAAGAAGTACCCAGATTTATTCCTTGAGGTGAGTTACGAGGGCGTAACTCGTTTTCTTTAATGGGGGTAGAATGCGATAGAATTTCGCGCTTTTCACCTATTTTTATGGTATTTTTATGCATTTTTATGCTTATTTTGGCGATTTGCACATGTTTGGTGCAAAATAAATAGATTCTCCGCATAAGAAAAGGTGTTCATGAGTAACACAAGTGATTTTAAGTTGGCAAAAGAGTGCACATGAGTGGCACAAGTATTTCTCCAATGGGAGCTGAGTTGAAAAACTTTTGAAAATGTGTGAGTTTTCGTGTCAAGTTTCGGGACGAAACTTCTTTTAAGAGGGGTAGACTGTAATCTATCGTAATTTTATGAATTTTATAAATATATTTTAATATATAGTTATTTATATTTTAATATATTTTAGCATTTTAATGATTTAATTCTTCAAAGATTGACTATCTGAAAGTCAAAGGAATTGTTTTAGTACTTCCTCCGTCCCAGAATACTCTTTACACTTTCCTTTTTCATCTGTCCCAAAATACTCTTTACACTTCTATTTTTGGATATGACCCACTATTATTTTAATTCTTGTACCTTTTAAGTTGGCCCACACTCTCTCTCCTCCAAATAAAATAATACCACTCCTACCACCCACCAACTCTAACCATGGCCCACACTCTCTCTCCTTAAAATAAAATATTACTACTTTTACTAACTACTAACTCCTATCACATCTACTTTTCAATAAAATAACAATTGATAATCAAACAACAACTTATCATCTAAAACTACGTGCATTGATAAGTGTCAAGAGTATTCTGGGACGGAGGGAGTAATTTATTCAAATCAAATATTTATTAAAGTCTTACTTTGAAAGTACTTGAAATGTTTGAAATACCTATTTGGATTTGAAAAAGGAGTTTAAATGGGCTTGAGGAACCCAAATACTAATTCTAGTGATGTTAGGAGTTCAATCATCATTCCTATTCATCATTAAACTCTATTTGAAGCCCAATTGCCTTTTCCTAAGCCCAAAAAGAGAAATACCTATATAAATACCTTGAACCCAAATATTTTACCCACACATTATTTTCTCTCTTCTCACTCCTCAAAACCGGCGCGCCTCTCTTGTTTTCTTCCTCTCGGTTTTTCTTTCTTCTCTTCCAAGAAACGATTTCTTCTTCAACAAGAAACCTTCCTCCTTCACTTCGAACCACCGCCGACCACCGTGAAGTCGGCTGCTGCTACCACGTCAACTAGCCGGCGCCCTTTTATCCTCTTCCTTCTTTGTGTTGGTTTGATTTCTTTTCTTCCTCCTCAAGTTTTAATTAAAGATTATGTTTTTATGATTTGTTTTAGTACTAGTTAGGATTAAAAGCTTTCATTTACTGTTTTAATGATGAATTTATGATTGTATAAATTATGTGTTGAAAGAATAAAATTCAGATTTGATCATTATATTTAAAATAGAGTTTTAAAATATCAAAGCATGAATTTTTAGGGTTTTATAGATCGGAAAATCATAGTAGCATGTTATAAACTATGAAATTGATTTAAATTATGAATTTAAGCATGATTAAGTATGTTTAAAGGGAGTTTTAATAATTTTTAAGTTGCTGGAAATTTTAGAAAGGTTGTTATTAATGGAGTTTTGTGGATTTTAATGGCTAGTATAGTAGTACTATGCTAGGAAGTATTAGTAATTGAAGTTTTAATAATGGAAACAACTTTTAAATATTTTTAACGGAGGTTTAAAGTATTTCAAAGTTGCTGGAAGTTATTTGAGTATTGATTATCAGTTTATATTGGTTAATTTAGGCGGAGAATTCTCTAGGCGACTTTTAAGTTGGTTAAAGTGGCATTCCAATTTGTCTACACAAGGTACGTACATACCTATGTGTTGATTGAGATAGTATCATGATTGTAGGAAAGGAGAATTATGTAGTATCATATATCGGAACTATGTTGAGTTCATATATGATATTTATTATGTTGGATTTTGCATGTTTTATGTTGTGGTGTAAACATGTTGATTATGAGATTATATCATGAGATTTATATCATGTTTGTATGGAAGATTGATGCAAGCATGTTGGTTGGGAACTTTATTTTATTAATTCACATGGGGGAATTAATATATTTACTAGTATTGGATCATATTGATCATTGTTCCCTTTTTAGTATTTCACTACTTTATAAGGACCGAGGGCCTTATTTGGTAAGTTGATATTTTCTACCTAAAAAAGGTAATATGGTTGTTGGCTAGGTTCAACAAATAAGAAGGATTGAATTAAAGTTGAAAGTAATTTTTGATTGTTAAGTTGCTTGATCACTTATCTAATCCTAAGATAAAAATGAAAGTTTGTAATTGTTGCTTGATTGTTATGTTTGTTGTACTTGTGAGTCATAACAAGTAATAACTGGTAAATCATGTAATTTGAAACTGGATAGCAATAACTTTAGACTGGTGCACGTCTAAAGTGTTGGACAATTAGGAGTTGGAGTACATGGTGGTAGCCCATGGCTTTTTCTGGGGCCGGACTGATCACATTGTCCTATTTTTATTTCAAAGGTTCATCGATATCATAGGTCATGGGAATACGGAGTCGCGCCCGTATTTCGTCTTCCAAAAGAAAGACTGGTTTTAGTTAGACAACTCGATCCATTGACTATTCCATTTAAAGTAATAAGAATGTTGTTAAAGTTAGTTCAATAAAAGTTGTCTACAAGTTATTATACTATTATTTATTCCTACTTACTATTTATTAGTATCATGTTAGGAGTGTTTACTTGTTTAGTATGTAGTACTCAGCTTTGTTGATTACGTGTTTTTGTTGTGTATGTTGATCATGGCTTTGCCTTATTGATCCTGCGATGACCCATTTCGGTGAGCAGCCTCTAGGCATCAATAGTGCATCGTCAATCTACAGGTTTGAAGATAAGCATCATTGGGTTCGAGATGTTGGAGAGCTTGTGTAGTTTATATTCAGTACTTTTGAGTTATACAGTTTATTGTTGGTTTAATTTGGTTTTAAGGTTGACTTTGGTTTTGTTGGTTGGTTTTGGAGTTGACTTTTTGTTGACTAAGTTTTATTTATAAATTTTATTATTATTGTTTTCCGTTGCAAAATTCTGAATAAGCCGATACGTTTTCACACGGGCGATAATACTTTGATAATTCTCTATGTTTTTACTAAAAAGGTATTTTAGAAAAGAGAGAATTGTTGGGGTGTTACAATCAAGCAAGGCCACTGCGCATGTCATGCAGATACTAAGATGGTGCTCACCAAGGGACATACACTCTCTCATTTTTGTGGCAGGCAAAAGGTGTGCCCGATCACTCTCCATTCCCAACATATGGCCCTTCCCAACTCACTACTCTCATGTGTTTAGAGGGTAATATGATGACACTCAACCTAGTTCAGTCGACTCAGAAATGACACTTACTCTTTAACTTTGATCCCTTTACTCACTTTCAATCCAATAATGCAACACATAAAGATCATGAGGACTTTTAAAGGTTGAAATGAGGCTGAGATTAAGGTATGAAATAATTTGGCAATGTGGTGGATAGACCAAGCATGAAGGAGCATAGACTAGCAAAACTAGGCCAATGAGGCCTTCATAACTTCAACCACTAACATCTCCACTCTCGTTTATTTTCTCAACTCAAGGACCATTTTCACTTTCTTTGAACTGGTTTTTCTTTTCAAACAACACTTTATTCAATATTTCAACCTTTTTGTTCTTTTTCTTTCCTTTGATATTTCCTTTTTTTTGATTTGTTGTTGTTGAACTTCTTTTCTTTCTTTTTCAAACTTGAAGTATCAAGTTAATCATACACTCGTCATGATCTAACTCCAACTAGTACACATCACAACATACATAACTATCAAGACAACCCAATCACTCAACTAATGCTCCCCCAAGCCTAGCTTGGGACAAGAATCAAATAAGGCTAAGTGGCTTGCAATGAAGGTTAGTAATCATAAACAGACAGAAAGGCTTTAGTGGGGCTAGAGATGGAATAATGTAATCAATCACAACTCTGGAGCTAGAAAGTATGAAAATAACGCCTCAATCATGTCAAAATGTATGCACATCAAATTTCAAAGAGTACAGGATCAAAACCAAGATCAATATCAGAACTGAGGAACTATATAATCACACAACAAAAGAAGGAAAACTGGATGAAAGATAGGTATCCATAGCTCAAGAAATCTCATAGTCTAAACACTTAGCTCTACAATCACTAGTAGAGAAATGTTGATTTGCGTCCCCTAAATTGCGTCATACAACTAGTGAACCGACGCAGGAGTATCATTTGCGTCGGATGGGTGTTGAATGCGACACAAATGATCGTTCATGTGCGTCGGACTTAAAGTGCATTCGACGCAAATACTTAAAGTAAATGGGTGGGACAATCATTTGCGTCGGATGCTTTGCTATGTTCGACGTAATTAACTAAAACAAATGGGAACAATGAACAAGCGATTTGCGTCATACTATTTGATACGTGCGACGCAGATGATTATTTTAGGATTTGCGTCGGACCATTTGGGCCCATCCGACGCAGATCAGCCCACAGCCCATATTACTTTTTAACTTACTCCCCACCCATCCCTCACTAACCTAAAACACCCACTCTCACCTTCCAACCTAAAACTCCCAGTCTCTCTCTCTCTCTCTAAACGTTGCTTTAGATTACGCCGCTTCACAAGCTCTCACCCTCTTAAACTTTGCTTTTAAAATTGAAGATCTAGTGTTTTTGGTTTTAATTTTGTTAATGGCGATTTTTTACCGTCGTCGAGGAGAACACGTTTTTGGTTTTGCTCACATTTTTGCCTCTTTCAATGATACTTTTATCGTAAGTAAATATTAATTCTTTCAATTTTTTTTTGGTGTTATGTTTTTTTGATTTGAGTGATGTTTGAATCGTTTTGTATAATGGTGTTTTTTGTTGATGTGTTCTGATTCTGCTTTCAATGTCATCCATAAGTACAACTCCGACGACGCCGCATTATCACTTTAATAGTTGACCTTCGAAGTGCAAACTAGAAGATTATGATTCCACTTTAATTCCAATTGCAAGGGAAAATCATGAATATGAATCAACAACTTTTGAAAATAGTGGAAATCATCTCCTTTTCCCTGAAATCGAGCACCATTACTTCTGGGTTCTTTGAAATTCATTCATTACGAGAAGTTGAGATCTATTACTTCTGGGTTCGAGAAGTTCGTCCTTTGTTTGTGAACCACCGAAGACAAATGCTCATGGCTCGAATTTGCCGGCGGTTTTCTCTCCTGAAGGTTCATTTATTCCTCTTAATTCTTGAATCTTACTTAATTATGTGTAATTACTGATTTTTCTTTTTATTTTTTTCCTTTTTGTACATAGGTTGATGGAATGGGAAGTATCACAACACTCTTCAATTTTCAGATCTACCCAAATCGTTCAACAGTACTGGGAAATTCGCCAAAATGTTATGTTTCAAATTAATGATATATTGTAATTTTTGGCCTAATTTTGTTGTGAAGTGAAATAAAACTGAAAAATATTTTTTTCCCTTCATTGGAATGCCTTTGATATATTCAGATTGCTTTACCCCATTTGATTTCATTTTTGCACTATTAGTATGTGTAAACTGATGAGTATTGGGATGAGGATGTTTTTATTTTTTTTTGGCAAAAAGAGGTTGATTTGCGTCGCATGCGATAACAATAACCGACGCAGTTTCATTTTTTTTATTAAAATATGGTTGATTTGCGTCGCACATAACCCAGCGTGCGACGCAAATGGTGCTGTTGGTGCTGGGTTTCAAGAGCCATGTGCGTCGCACATCTCCTACATCCGACGCAAATAGTTCAAAATCTGCGCCGTATCCCCATCCGACGCAGATCCAGTCTCTCTCATTTGCGTCGAGACCTGTGTCGTCGGACCGATGTCCGACGCAAATGGTGGTCCCAGATCCGACGCAAATCGTTAATTTTGTACTAGTGAATTAATGCAAGTACCACAAGTATCATGCAATGAAGGGTCATGGAAGATTGAAAATAAACTCAAGACTAAAAAATACTCACGCCAACTATCATAAATTAAGAGTCAAAATAGTCATTCAAAATTTTGGGGCACAGGGAAACAATCATGCAACTCATAATGCTCATGTCAAACTCGAATTTTTGGTATTTTTTTTTTTTTTTTTTTTTTTTTAAACTAGGAAAGCAATAAACTACACTAACTAAACTAGAAAGAAGTAAATAGAGAGGGGTGTACTTACATAAATCCTCCCCCCAAGCTAAACTCGGTAATGGCCTCATTGCAGCAAGAGGGAAGGAAATGACTCATTCATCATCGTCGGACGCATCTGCAGTAAAACCTCCACCGCTACCACCTGTATCACCAAAAGGAGCATGGCTAGGAGTACCCCCAAAGTGGGGTGCATCACTAGGGTCAGTGTGCTCAGGCACATGCGGTACCATGAAGGATCTGTGGCATAATGGGCAATAAGCCCCTGCTGAAATTAATCATCGTATATGGGATACATGGCATAGCGCATGTCGGATTCCACGGTGGTCAACCGTGTGTTCGACGAGGTCAGATGGGTCTGAATAGTAGCCTGACCAAGCTCAAGGCATCCCATCTGAGAGGTAAGGGTATCCTGACCTTGCTCGAGGCGGTTAAGAACCGCCATCATAGGGTCCATGGGTGCAGCGGAAGATGAGGCTTTCCCAACTAACTGCCTATGGTAGGTCTGTAAAGGTCGACGAGCAATGAGGTCTTTACCACGCATAGGAAGGAGGTAAGACCCAACACCAGGTTCTAGGCGAGTCCGAGCAGGGTCAGGGAGAAGGATAGACTCCTTCTTAGCAATTAACCACCTAAACTTGCTCGCAGACTGAGCAGTGATCCACTTGGCATTGGTCAGGTAAGCAATGCAAATCTCAACAGGACCATCCACTGAATTGTTCATATCAGGCACAAACCCATAATGAACAACAATAGCAGTAATGAGGCCACTGAAAACAATAGGTTGCCCCCTAGTGCTACCATCATCAAATAGTGCAGGAAATGAAGCGACAGTCCGCTTAAGGTGAGACACAAAAAGGGAGGGGAGGCACAAAGAAAAATCCAAGTTAGGGAACAAATAACTGGCCATCAGAAAAATCTCCTGTTTTTGACAAGAGTGGGGCTCAGCACGCCGAAAACTAGTAAAGCCCAAAAATCGCTGCAATTAGCGAAGATTGGAAAAATGAAGATGGCCAGCAGTCATGCGCTGAGTATTGCACTCAACATTCCCTGTAAATGCCTCCCACAAAGCAGTAATGCTGACATTGGGAGGGGGTTGAGTCTCACCTGTAACAGATAGGCCAAATATTACAGCTAATTGGCCTAAGGTGAGCTCCCGATCTTCGCCCATAAGGCGGAATTGGATAACATAGTTTTTGTCGCCTACTTCCAGAGAAAACAGAAATTCTAGTGTTAGATCCCTATAGGTCCAGTAGAACATGCCTAACATTGAGCCTAACCCCAATTTTTCAAACAATCTCTTAATTTCAGCATAAATACCTAAAGCATGCAAGTAGTTCACAAAGTGGCCGGTGGGGATAACAGTCCTAGATTTCAGTTTTTGGAATCGTTGTTTTGTTCTAAAGTTTTCAAAATTACATGTGGGAAGTCTGGATCTGACGAAATTTGGTTGGTTGATTCGCCTCTTTCGCGTTGCCTCCTCTTGTTAGTTCTTGACATGGTGCAAAGATGGAAGTGAAGTGAGATGGGAAGAAGAAAGAGTGGATTGTGTGTGAAAAGATGAAGAAAAATGGTGGGAGATGGAGAAAATTGAGTGAGAATAAGAATTTTTGGGAGGTAGGAAGAAGGTTGGTTATGGAGGTTTTGAGGAGTGAGGGAGAGAATAGGGGAGGATGAAGAGTGGTGAAGAGGAATAAGAAGTGAGAGGAAAAATAAAAGGCTCGGCGGATCAAACAAGGGCACGAGTTCGCTAACTCTGGCAACCGTCGAAATTTTTTTTAAAAATTTTTTCGCTTTTTTTTTCCTCACAGCTCAGCACAAGTTGCTTTGGGGGGGAAAGTTCAGACTCCCGATCGGACGATTCTACCTGTCTATCGCGCGAAGTCCTTTTCTCATTTTTTTCTCGTAGTTCGCTTGGTGGACAAAGTTTAGACGCCTGGTGGGGCGAATCCGCTTGGTCCACCGGGATACTTTTACGTTGTCAATTTTTTCTGCTGCACCAAAACTAATTCACCCAAGTTCAGAGGCCCGGTGGGGCGAATCCGCCCGGTTGACCCGGCTATTTGGTTTTCATCTTTTTCTGCGTCAATTTTTTCCCAAATAGAGATATTGACCCCCTGCACACACTAAGCTCTTCCAAAAAAAATACATTCTCTCTCGCCTCTCTGAAAGAATAAATAAATTAATCTAAACTAGTAAAGAAAAATAAAAGAAAGGACAGGTTGCCTCCCGCAAAGCGATGGTTTAGAAAGGTCTGGCACGACCGTAGTACCTTAGTTTTCAAAGTGGGGGAGTGTGGACCAAAAACTTGATGGGTTTTAAAAATATATACCGCAAGTGCACGATGTCTGTTGTTAGCAAAGACTTAGAAAATACGGGTCGATCCACAAGGAGAGGATTTCTATAGATTAATGTTCAATTACTTAACTACTTCAAGTGAAAAATAGTTGGATGATTAATAACTAAACTAGAATAGACTAGATCACAAATGGATGGAAGTTAATCAAATAATTAACAAACCTGGGGCATTCGATCTGTCCACCATGCTTATACCAATTTAATCACTACAATACAATTCAATAAGACTTGGATTGAAGTTCGAGTAACTAGAGTATTTTGTTAATCCTACGGTCGGGTCTTAACACTCTTAGATCAACATATGCTAGTACGAATGCTCAACATAATCAGATCTACCAATTGTAACAAGCCTCTAATAAGTACGATCTCCAATTCTAACTCCTATTAGCTAAGCATAACCCGTGATATTGCGCAATTACATGAATTAAGCAATTAAAATAAATCAATAGGAATTACTCTAATCCAATCCAATCATTGAAGAACTTTAAATCACAATCAAGGAGGTATAAACATGGATTCCCTCACTAAGCCCTGGAAAAAGACTACTCACTCATTATACTAATAAACACAATAAACATAATGAAAATAGAAGAATTCATCAAATTAAATTAAACTAAGTAAGAAATAATATCGAATGATTGAAGAGCAATGGAAACGAAATCAACGATCTTTATAATCTTCAAAGCGCAGAGTTAATACAAAACTAGAGAGAGGAAACTAAGTGTTTTGACCTAATAACGAAGAAAATAAGATCAACTAATCGAAATTACTAAAACTCTATTTATAGTTTTCACAAAACCGACTAAAAAATACGAAAAATTGTCAACCCGAGAAACTGCCGGGTCGGGCAACGGTCATCAGCTCGAACCAGCTCAGCTGGAGTTTCGCCCGGTCAACCGGGCAAGGCCACCCGGTCAAGGGCGCAACCGATTTTGTGATGGTTTTTGCCCGATCAACCGGGTGAACATGAGTATGGAGTTTGAAGAAATTTTGCCTCGCCCTGTCGACCGGGCAAGAGTCGTTCCTTAACTTCTAGATTCGTTTCTTCATCTAAGCCACTTTGACGTGCTTTCCGGATCTGCTGTGAGCTATGTATGGTCATCGGACTTCCTTCTATGGCCAGATTAAGGCACGAAATGCATATTATGCATATTAAAGCATAGAGGAACAAAACAAAGCACAACCATATCAAATCACACAAATATGAACTCAAAAGAGCTCAAAATAGTACTCAATGCTAGGGGAATTGGGGCTAAAAACTCTACATAAAATAGACATATCAATAAGTTATAAGTTTTAATAAGTTAAATATTTTATCTTCGTGTTTAAATAAAATAAAATCTTATTTTTTATCTCTTAGTCAGTTTTATCTAGGATAATAACTTATCTTTTGGAAAATTATATTTTCAAATAAAGGACTGATTTTCTAAGCTTAAATTTAATTTTATAAAATTATTTTTTGTTAAATAAAATCAGCTTTTATCTTTCTAGTCAAAGCTCCTAAAGTTATCTTAGTTAGTTTGTTAGATTACGTTTATTTAAGTTTTAAGCAAATCAGTTTTTCTGTTCCTAAATCTTATCTTGTTGGTTAGACGTCCTGTTTTATAGGAAATTGTTGCTAGGGTTACCAAGGAGTATCCTTGGTGGCTTAGCACTATAAATAAGACTTAATCTCATCAGTCGAAAAGTGTTTGACTTATGTCATTCCATTATGTTTTACTCTAGTGGAAAGAAAGCTTAATAACGTAATATATTGTATTCCACAATATGAGTCTGTTCCACCAAAGTTCCACAGTTCCTGTATCATTCTAAGTTCCTATTTATTAGAGTTTGTATTATCAAGCATCTGTTATTTAATAAAGGGTAAAAGGGTTTGACTGAACTCTTGTATTTGTCTTGGGGTAAGAATTTGAGTGAGTTCTTGTATTTGCATTTGGGGTGAGAACTTGAGTGAGTTCTTGTACGAGAAGGCTTTGAGTGAAGCCGTATAGATTGATTTGAGTGAAGCATAAGAGAGAGGACTTTGAGTGAAGTCAAGAGAGTAACAACAGTTGAGTGACTGTTGTAGGGATTGTTGTTTCTAGTGGAACGAGAGAGAAGAAACTCTATAGTAATAGGTTGTACTGAGTTGTTGGCCTATTATTAGTGAATGAGTTGAGTTTAAAATCCCTTGTGGTCGAGGTTTTTCACTTCCTATTGGGCCTAGGAAGTTTTCCTCGTAAAATCTCTTATGTCTTTGTGTTGTTCCTTTCGTAATTGTTTAAATTTCGCAAAAAGTACTCATTGTTCCCATCACTACAATTCACCCCCCTCTTATGGTGTTCCTAGCTAAATAACATAAAGGTTTGTATCACAACTATGAGATTGTATGTTAGATGCCACAGAGGCGATATGGGATTAGGAATTTCCCTCTCTTTTCCCACATGTTTCTGAAGTTGGAATGATATATCCGACCAAGGTATACTAAAATAATGAAGAAAAAACTCAAATTTTCAGCTCGTTTGCTTTACAACTCGTGTGATACTTATCTTTTTCATTTTTAGAAAAATACTAGAAAGTATGTTTAGGAGCCAAATATAAGTAATACTCCCTTAGTATTGTATTGATTGCAATGCTCATAATTTTCGTTTGTCCCATATAAATCACAATTCTTCTAAAAATTGACATGGATCCATTACCTTTTATTTTTGATGTTTTTTCTCGTATTGTTGGATCCAATAGTTTATGAATATTTCTCTTTCTTATGTTATCCCCACGTCTAGAGGTGGTCATGAGTCTCATGATGCATTGGGCTAGGTGCAGGATAAGCCAAGAAAAAGTCATGATGTGCTAGACTCATGACATATTTCCAAAAGAGGGGCCTATGCACCACTCGGCCTTCGTACCACCAGTGGGACCCCTTGAGAAATTCAAGATTTATATCTTTTTAGTTGAAAATGAGCGGCCCTACAAGTAGACCGGTTTGTCATGCTCGTGTCAAGTTTAGACTGATTTTTAATAATGTTGCAGTTGAATAACTCACGACCAACCATCATGTCATGTCATCAAGTCCCCTATATAATATTACGATTTTTATTCATGACAGCTTCATGCCTAATTTCAATAATTGTATGTGTGCATGCCCCACAGTCCACCACTACATTTCGATGGCACTTTTCTCAATGAAAACCAAAACACCAAAACATAATAATATGTCCAAGGTCCAACAAGCATACTTAAAGGGCCCATAAAACCATTATATAAATTTAAAATGTATAAAGACACTATATTACAAAGAAAAGGGTGTATCTTAGAACTATGATAGGGATGAAGATCGGGCGAGGCAAATGAATACTCAATATCAAAGCCCTTAGTCCTTAAATTTTTTACCCACTATCCATGTCTTGCACAATTCCAACATCCATATACTCATTACACTACACGGGTGCAAATCTCACTAGGGGAAAAAAAAGGAAGGGCTACACAAGAAGGGCTGCGGTTTCCAAGGAAACCGCAACCCTTTTTGTGAAGGGCTGCGGTTAGACTTAAAACCGCAGCCCTTCATGCAGTATGAAGGGCTGCGGTTTTAAGGCTAACCGCAGCCCTTTATGTGAAGAGTTGCGGTTAGCCTAGAAATCGCAGCCCTTCGTGTCCCTTCATACACGAAGGGCTGCGTTTTCTAGGATAAGCGCTGCCCTTCCTATCCCGCCCATTTCAACCTGTGAGTTTTGCGCGCAACACACAGTAGCACTCACTCGCAAATTTCCCTCGCACACTCAGCTCACCCCTCTCCCTCACACTCACTCGCACACTCACTCCTCTCCCTCACACTAACTCGCACTGCCCTAACGGCCATCACCGGAGCACCGACACATCGCCGGAGCGTCGTCCCATCGCCGGTGCACACTTCTTCTTCTCTTCTCTTAGCACGCCTTGACGCCACCACCACCACCACTACTGCATTGTCGGTAATTCCCCTCTCACTCTCTCTCCTCTTTGTTTTATTTAATTTCTCTTCTATTTTGTGTTAGAAAATGTGATTGTAGGGGGTGGGTGAGGGCTTGTGGACGGTGGGTAGGGGGTGGGGGTCTTTGGGCAAGGGATGGGGGATGGCTGGGGAGGCTGGGCATGGGGTGGGGGGAGGCGGGGGATGCTTGGAAAGGGGGTGGGGGGGGGGCCGGGGAGGCTGGGCATGGGGTGGGGGGGGAGGGGGGGATCTTTGGAAAGGGGGTAGGGGGAGGACTGGGGAGGCCGGGCATGGGGTGGGGGAGGGCGGGGGATCTTTGGGAAGGGGGGGGGGGATGGCCGGGGAGGGTGGGCATGGGGGGGGGAGGGGCGGGGAGGCTGGGCATGGGGTGGGGGAGGGCGGGGGATGCTTTGGAAAGGGGGTGGGGGAGGGCTGGGAGGCTGGGCATGGGGTGGGGGGGGGCGGGGGATCTTTGGACGGGGGGGGGGGAGGGTGGATAGGGGTGGGTGAGGCATTGTTGTGAAGGCATTATTGTAAGTTGTAACACATGTTTGGTATCACTACTATCTTTCATTTTCTTTTTTGTTTTATAATGTAACTATGTAGATTTTTAGGCTTCAGAAACGAAAATTAAAGGTCATTTTACGCCTACATGGCAATGAGGGAGTGCAGTGGGGGGCAGTAGTGGCGGTGGTGGTGGGACTGTGTTACAAATGTGGAGAGTGAGGTCACATGGCAATGGAATGCTCTCCACATTTGAAACACTTCTCACTAGCTCCGCCGCTACAAGCTGATGGGCATTCCATTGCCATGTGACCTGATTCTCGGGTCATTTTAGGCCTAATTTAGCCTTTTCGCTTCCGAATCGTACTTATCGAGTCATTTAACCCCAAATTCTTTGTGAACATGATTATATGAGGTATAATGTAACTATTGTGTAGAGTTTTAGGCTTGCATTTGTTCTTGGTTGAATTTCAGAAACGAAAATTAAAGGTCATTTTACGCCTACATGGCAATGAGGGATTGCAGTGGGGGGCAGTAGTGGCGGTGGTGGTGGGGCTGTTGTAAATGTGGAGAGTCAAGTCACATGGCAATCGAAAGCCCATCTGGTGCTCTCCACATTTATAACAGTTTCAACTCCGCCGCTACCAGCTGATGGGCATTCCATTGCCATGTGACCTGATTCAATTCTCGGGTCATTTTAGGCCTATTCTAGCCTTTTCGCTTCCAAATCGTACTTACCGAGTCATTTAACCCCAAATTTTTTTGAACATGATTATATGAGGTATAATGTAACTATTGTGTAGATTTTTAGGTTTGCAATTGTTGTAGGTTGAATTTTGGGAACGAAAAGGGCATTTTAGGCCTATTTTAGCCTTTTCGCTTCCGAATCGTACTTACCGAGTCATTTAACCCCAAATTCTTTTGAACATGATTATATGAGGTATAATGTAACTATTGTGTAGATTTTTAGGTTTGTAATTGTTGTAGGTTGAATTTTGGGAACGAAAAGGGTATTTTAGGCCTATTTTAGCCTTTTAGCTTCCAAATCGTACTTATCGAGTCATTTAACCCCAAATTCTTTTTGAACATGATTATATGAGATGTAATGTAACTATTGTGTAGATTTTTAGGCTTGCATTTGTTCTTGGTTGCATTTTGGGAACAAAAAGGTCATTTTAGGCCAAATTTTGCCTTTTCGCGTCCAATTCGTACTTATCGAGTCATTTAACCCCAAATTCTTTTTGAACATGATTATATGAGGTATAATGTAACTATTGTGTAGATTTTTAGGTTTGCAATTGTTGTAGGTTAAATTTTGGGAACGAAAAAGGCATTTTAGGCCTATTTTAGCCTTTTCGCTTCCAAATCCTCCCCTCCCCCCCACTGCACATCCCCCTCCCCACCCCCCCACCGCACACCCCCCCCCCCTCCCTTCCCCCCACTGCACAACCCCTCCCCTCCCCCCCGCTGCCCCTCCCCTCCCCCCACTGCACAGCCCCCTCCCCTCCCCCTACGCCCTCCCCCCTCCCCCTACCGCACCCCCCTCCCCCCCCCGCACCGCACGGTCCCCCCCCTCCCCCCTGCTGCCCCTCCCCTCCCCCCGCATAGCCCCCCCCCCACCGCATGCCCCTCCCCTCACCCTCACTGCACACCCCTCCCCTCCCCCCACTGCGCAGCCCCCTCTCCCTCCCCCCGCTGCCCTCCCTCCCCCCCCACCGCACGCCCCCCCCCCCCCCCCACCGCACAGCCCCTCCCATCCCCTCCCCCTGCTGCGCCCTCCCTCCCCCCCCGCACAACCCTCCCCCCCCGCACACGGCCCCTCCCTCCCCCCCCACCGCACACCCCTCCCTCCCCCCCCACCGCATGCCCCTCTCCTCCCCCTGCCGCCCCTCCCCCCCCACCGCACAGCCCCCCCCCCCCCCCCCACCGCACAGTCCCTCCCCTCCCCCTCCCCCCCCTCCCCCTCCCCCTCCGCACCGCTGCCCCCCCCTCCCCTCCCCGCACCTTGTTGCCCCTTGCACAGAACCCCCTCCCCACACCCCACCCCCCTTAGTGGCAATGTCAATTTTAATTTTTTGTTCTATTAATGCATTATTTGTACAATTTCAGGGAGATGGCGGATGTGCATACGGATAACACCACAAGTGGTGCTGAACACACTACCGAGGATGAGTCTTTCGATACGAGAAAGGAACGGGGTAAATTGTCTCGATTTCGCCGTGAAGAGATAAATGCACAAATGCCTAGGAAGTCATTGGCAACGAAAAAGAGAAAAGGAAGGGGACCTACAAAGTCACTAGGAAAACACACAAATATGACTTTGGAGTACGATAACATGGGTCAACCTTGTGGAAAGTGGCGTCAAAAGTATGGCATGCAAGTTGCCATTTGCATGCATAAACTCTCCATTTTGCACTCATGGAAAGAGGTGCCCGAGGGATTGAAGCGGTGTCTATGGGAAGATACCATGGTAAGCTTCAAGTACAAGAACGTTTAGTTTCTTAATTATTTAGTTAAATATATGTGTAATATTACTTATAGCATATAAATTACCCGATGAAAGCACAATTGAGGTTGCTTTGGGGGAGCAACAATTCCACTACCTTGAGGACTCATCGATATTCATTTCAAAGGTTGATATTAAAGAATTCTTATGTGGGGTAGAGTTGAATGTTTCCATGATACAAACATTCATGAGGTAATACATAAGTATATAAATTAAATATACATATACATATATATGCCTTAAGTAGTTTTCAAATCCATAATAAGTATTTGTTGGTTTACTTTTAATATAATCAATATAATTTCTCAGGTTATTATACAATGAATTGCTTGCAACATCTAGTGCAATGTTTGGTTGGTTATGTCCAAACATAATACGAGATGACAATTGCTTACAAAACAAAGCCGAAGTGAAAGAGTATCTCGACATGAGTTTCAAAGCATCATCTCGTTTTGGATATCATCAGATCATTCTTGTTCCTTATATTGAAAAGTATGCTTGTTAAACTCGCTTTACTTTTATTATTCGATACTTAAATTGACCTATTAATTGTTCTACGATTAATAATAACTATATTTTCTTGTTGTAGGGATCATTGGACACTGCTTGCGATATGTTTGTCACGTAACGAAGTCTACCACTTTGATTCTTTGCGTCGACAACCACCACGGACCTTACTAATCAAATCATTGTTAAATAGGTAGCCTAATCGAAACTCAATATATGCGCACTTATTAATATTACACATTATTCATCATCTTTAAATATATAAACAGTTAGTACATCTAATCTTATAATAATGTTGTTGATGTAGTGTGATGAAGCATATTAGTGCAACGGGACTTCGAGCACCAAAAGCTCCCTGTTTGGATATCGATCGAGGTAACATGACTAATTTATTTGTCCTTATATAGAAACACTTTTAGCCACATACTACACATCTAATTAACATGAATGTCATTGGATGCATCCTTTGGTGAACATTTAGTGTCCGCAACAAGAAGATGGACTTGCATGTGGCTATTACGTGCTAAGGTACATGTTCGATATCGTCAACCAGTGCACTAACGCCGATGATCTTCAAAAGGTATGTAACTTATTAGTATATGTTAGTTTAGATTAGATCGATTGGTAATAGGTATTAATTGGTTTAGAAACCAAAGTAGCACATGCATATATTTGGGAACGAAAATGTCATTTCTAGGCCTATTTTTGCCTTTTGCGCTTCCAAATCGTATTTATCGAGTCATTTAACCCCAAATTCATTTTTAACATGATAATATGAGGCATAATGTAACTATTGTGTAGATTTTTAGGTTCGCAATTGTTGTAGGTTGAATTTTGGGAACGAAAAGGGCACTTTAGGCCTATTTTTGCCTTTTCGCGTCTAATTCGTACTTATCGCTTCATTTAACTTCATTTTCTTTTTCAATATGAAAATATAAGGTATAATATAACTAGTGTGTAGAGTTTTAGGCTTGCATTTGTTTTTGATTGAATTTCGGGAAGGTATATGTCATTTTTAGAACTACTAACTACGGTACGTAAATGATTGAATTCTTATATTATGTGTTTATTCCTTGGTTGTTTTGCAAGGTTTATATGAATAACACACCACGTTTGAGGGCCTTCACCACAGACGAATTACATGAAGTTCGGGATAAGTTGGCGTCCCACATTTGCGATGATTGCTTATGATACATCTACTAGTTTGTATTAATTCTATGTACATTTTTCACATTATTAAATATATACATATTTAAAGTTAATTATTATATTACGTTCAAAAACTTGTCATATATTATTATTGCAATTTGATCGGTTTTCTTTTTTGTGTCGAAGGGAGGTTTTGGGTGGGGGGTGGGGTGGGGGCCGCCATGGTGGGCTGTTGGGCTGGGGTATGGGGCTGGTTGGGTCTTTGGGGTGGCTGGCAAGCAATGGGTGGAGGAGGTGGCATAGGGTGGGTTTGGGGTGGGGGTGCGGGGAGTGAAGGGGGTGGGGGGTGGGGGGGCGGGGAGTGCGGGGGGAGGGGTGGGTGGGTGGGGGTGGGGGGGGGGGGGGGGTGGGAGTGCAGGGGGGTGGGCGGGGGTGGGGGTGAAGGGGCGGCGGGGGTGGGGGTCTTTGGGGTGGGCAGGGGGTGGGGTGTGCGGGGGTGGCGAGGGAGTGGGCGGGGGGTGGGGGTCTTGGGGTGGGCGAGGTGGGGGGTGAGGGGGGTGGGCGAGGGGTGGGCGGGGGTGGGGGGTCTTTGGGGTGGGCGGGGGTGGGGTGTCCTGGGCCGGTAGGCGGTGGGCGGGGGGTGGGGGTCTTGGGGTGGGCGGGGGGGTGGGGTGTCTTTGGGGTGCAAGGGGTGGGCGGGGGGGGTGGAGGGTGCAATTTATTTATTTTTTAAAAAAATTTGAATGTGAAGGGCTGCGGTTTTAAGCCTAAACCGCAGCCCTTCACTTAAATAGGGCTGCGGTTTAGGCTTAAAACTGCAGCACTTCACATAGAGAAGGGCTGCGGTTTAAGCCGAAAACGCAGCCCTTCAAGCTTATAAGGGCTGCGTTTTTGGCCTAAACCGCAGCCCTTCGTTGTGAAGGGCTGCGGCTAAAAACCGCAGCCCTTCTTATCTATTGAAGGGCTGTTATGGAAAGGGCTGCTGGCCAAAAACGCAGCCCTTCCTTGTTTTTCCACTAGTGTCTAAATTTAGATCCATATATCCACTACCCAACTATACCCCTATCACCCACCTCACATCCGCATAAGACAATTTGACAAATACTCTTAAAAGTTTGGTCGTCCATTCAAATTATAACAGGGATCAACAAAACTTATTGTCTTTTTCAATAACTAGTTGGACCAGCCAACATGAATTCATAACAACAGTTCCAAATCTAGAATAATATTTTGTATATAATAATATATATAATTCATTACTTATAGGTAGACGTATTTATAAGATACATATGTAAAAGCTAAATTTTTAATACAATTATGTATAGACTAAGATATGAGCATCGATAAGACAACATAAACTAATATATTATACTCCTATACTATATTATTTTACACATAAGTTATATTTTTCAAAGAGCTAGCATGGTGAAGCTCTTTGATCTTCGATCTTGGATGTAGTCGTTGTACTATTCAAGTAGCTGGCGATTTTTATGCTGTAGTGATTTGAACTCAATAATATATATTTATTGAACAAATTCAATTGCTTTTCTTGCTGCATTTTGTTGTGAAGGTCCTAGTTGTGTAAATGATGGTTCAACAAATATTAGAGGTCCAGGAGCGTTTGGAATTCCATAAAGATGGACATTTGCTTCTATTTTATCATGAATTATCGCACGAATACCAAAATCTGCATGTGGTAGATTTCACTGCATCAATATATCGTTTAATATTATTTTGATATTAACGTCTATTACCCGGCGTTGTTCTTCCATTGTTACTGAAATAGAAAAAGAAAGTGTTAATAATCAATACTGAGCAAGTAGTATTTGAGAATCAAAATATATGAGCTATAGCAGTACATTCTTACTATGTAAGGGCCAAACTATTGTAGTTAGTGATGTTTGTTTTTTTATATAGATTATAGAAACAGTTCAAACATATTCGCGAAAGATAGACTGTCTACGAATTTCTTTTCATCTATGTGTCCCAATGTAGTTGTCTATGAAAATACGTGTAAAATAGGTGGTTAATTTAATGTAAGTTTTTATTATATGTGTCTCGAAATTTGTTTTATCTATGTGTCAACCAGTTGGTCAGCTACGAAAAGATGTCATAGTATTGAATGACATTGATAAATTAAAATGTTAATAGTTATTCGTATATGATATATATATATATATATATATATATATATATATATATATATATATATATATATATATATATACACACATAGATTTTCTTTTTGACAGGAGCTACATCTAATCATCTAGAAAACAGTAGAACGAGAAGAGTAAAATTTAACTAAATCATGAGCTTTGTTCACTTGCTGTCGAGGCACCTTACGAATATATAGTACAGTAGGACAAGGTAGAAGCTAAGGTAATTAGGTGTTGAGCAGTCCATCGAAGCGAGGCATTAGAGGAACCTTTGGAATGCAACAGCTGGTTCATAAGAATGGAGTCAGAGAAGACCTGAACCGAATGAAAAACTTGAGAAATTATCCATTTTATGCAGTGAAGAGTTGCTAGAAGTTTCGCCTGGAGTGCATTTATAGCAGTAAAATGAACCCCCTAGTGTATTCCTGATTTTCGTGTGTCATTAACCAACCACCTCCACCCCTAAGAGAATGTTTGTCCCAGGAACAACCTGAATACACACAGGAACAATATTCCTAGTTTGTTGGCCTAGATTCAGCAAGATAAAACCCAGTGTTGAATCAGGAATGTTCTCCGGAGGGTGAAGAAATCTAAGTTGTTGAGCCAAGAGCAAAGAAAATCTCTCATGTTGAGTCGAGGCAAGAACAATAGAGACTTGAATTTATACATAGATTTTTTAATCTATTATAATATTGTATTAGGATATATTAAAAAAATTGATATGTTGTCATTTTGCATATATAATAATATTTGTTAAAGCAGCTTTAATTATGACATAATATGGATATAGTTAATAAAACAATATGATGTGAGAAAAACATAATAGAGATATATTAATACTTGTAAAAAAAGACAAATAATATTCTACCATATCTTACATAGTTATTGAAATATAGTTGATTAAATAGAATATAGTTCTAAATTAAATTTGAATACTTTATGTAATAGCACATAGAGTTTTTAATATATTTTGTTGTATAGCTACTGTAAGTGTTGTTGATTATCTTCCAACAATTTCAGTTGATAATAATTGTAGTATCCAATGTGAAGATTATATGTATTTCAAAGAAAGTTAATGGCTTGTCGAGCTGCATTTTGATGTGAATGATTGACCTATGTGGAAGTCATTCCGATAAATCTTAATGTCTGTGGAAAGTTTGGAACTTCATGAAATTCAACGTACGCCTTTAGTTCATCATCAGTGACAAAATGAATTATGTTGTATGCTGCTGGTAAATTAAGTTGTATCAGCATGTCACGCAAAATTATCTTAATGTTCGCTTCGATTATCCGATGTGATTCGCCCATTATAAGGAACAATAATTCCAATGTTGTGGTAGTATTTTTTTGAGTGTATATGTGTTTGTGCGTGTGGGTATGTCTCTGAGGGCATATGTGTGTATGTGAATGTGTGTATGTAAATATAATTGAGTACGAGCCTTATAGTAAATGTAACATGCATGTTGACATTTGATATAAATTATATTTTAACTCCATATATGTACGATGACACGTATTGTTTAAATATTCATGTTGATATGATTTGTCATGAGTATTTATGTGGACTGTATATATTAAGTTTACGTGTCTGAACATTAATGTTCTAAGATAACAAGTAATATATTGTTAAAAGTTAAAAAAAAATGAAAAACTATTAGAATATTTTTGTTTTACATACACATTTTTTTATTATATTTTACTATAATAACTTCTAATTTCTACTATTTAATTTTATGTATCCTTATAAAATTTGATATGATATAAATTGTGTAATATAAATTTCAAAGTGCATTATATTTAAATATTTAAGGGTTCAACAACCAATTAATAAGAAATGTAATTATACAAATAAGTTACATGATATTTATCTTACAATGGATAATAAAAAGTACTCCCTCCGTCCCAGAATACTCTTTACACTTTCCTTTTTCATCTGTCCCAGAATACTCTTTACACTTCTATTTTAGGATATGACCCACTATTATTTTAATCCTTCTACCTTTTAAGCATTGACCCACACTCTCTCTCCTCCAAATAAAATAATACCACTTCTACTACCCACCAACTCTAACCATGGCCCACACTCTCTCTCCTTAAAATAAAATAATACTACTTTTACTAACTACTAACTCCTATCACATCTACTTTTCAATAAAGTAACAATTGATAACCAAACAACAACTTATCATCTAAAACTACGTGCATTGATAAGTGTCAAGAGTATTCTGGGACGGAGGGAGTAGGTTACACTATAGATACAATATTCAAACGGTGGATTATGTAATTTCCTTAGTTCTCTAGTGTAGTTGTCTGTTATCTCCAAGCATGTATATACCCAATACTATGCTGAAATATTTGTCTTTTAACTTTTCAATAGTTTCTTCAATAAATGTTCACTGTTCCTAAAAGGATAAATGTAATTAATATTTATTATTGATATACTTATATTATGTAATATGAAATTATCATTAAAGCATATGCGTTGACAACAGATATATCTCATTTGTTTATTTGTTTAAGACAAACTCCGCATGATGATCAAAGAATGTCTACTGGTGGAGTCTTCACCATCAACATGTAATATACATCTATAGTGAATTGATATGATTTATTATAAGTTGAGTACTATTCAATTGATGTACAAATTACTGGGGTTGAGCTGTTGCAGCATGTGGAGTGGATGAAATAGAACAGGTAAATTTCTCTCTGATGTCAACATTACATTTTTTGTTCCATACATTACAAGAATCATATATTAGACTATGCTTGTTCAAGTATTTCTTTAATTTTCCTTTCATTTCCTATAGGGCATGTTTTCATCATCGAGGAAATACATCCAATACCAACATAAAGCATCACAAACCATAATTCCCTTCCATGTATATAATCAAGTGCCTTCATCATGCAGTTTCAGTTAACAAAATTGATGGTAGCTCTAGATTATATATACAATAATAATAGGAGTCACACCATACATCCATCCAATAAAGGTACAATACTCGCTCGGTATCTTTTTAACTTACTAGGTTCACTTTGGGGGAACCAAGGGCACAACATAGAACATATTTCAGAACAAGAACATCATAATCCACACGCAGATTTCATAATCCACATGCATTAATTCACCAAAACAGAGCACATAAATCCACACACAAATTTTAGAACAAGAACGTGTCAATCCACAAGCAGATTTTAGAATCCATAAGCATTAATTCACCAAATAAAGCACATAATCCGCACACAATTTCAAAACAAGAACATGTCAATCCACACACAGATTTCATAATTCACAAGCATTAATTCACCAAAATAAAGCACATAATTCACCAATTTTCAGAACAAGAACATGTCAATCCACACACACATTTCAAAATCCACTGGCATTAACTCACCAAAGCATAGCACATAATTCACAGGTACAATTTTCAGAACAAGAACATGTCAATCCACATACAGATTTCAGATTCCACATGCATTGATTCACCTAAACAAAAGCACATAATTCACGTGTACAATTATCCTTACACAGATTTCAGAACAATAATATGTCAATCCACACAAAAATATCATATTCCACAAGCATTAATTCGCCAAAACAGAGCAATAATCCACACACAAAGAAGTTGTTAATTATAATTAACTATTCAACGTTCCTCTCACAGCACATCAGATCTTATCCACGTAGTTCGTTTACTTATACTTACAATACTTAGTAATAACCAATTAATAAACGAACTAACTATTAAAGTATTGGGTGACTCTCATAGCACATCAGATCAACAAACATGGAACTCCATCAAATTTCATGACCAAAGTCGTGTAAAAATAGCTTTATACCCTAGAACTCCATATTTGTAGTTTGTATCATTATATGAAGCATCTAATTATTATTCTTTTTTGCTACCCATGTCCTTTAGCTCATATGATGGCGTTTAAGACGAGGAATTCTGAGTTTCAAGAGTTTAAAAATGAACTCTTTGGCAGACATGGATGATAAATTGTTTTCTTCTAGCACTTCATCCTCGGCAACTAGCTTTCTTTTGCGATTATTTTTACTAGAATGTTCAGGTTCCTTAACGGGAGCGATGGCATCACAGAGATCAGAGCTATGACCAAGATCATAGGATCCTCTGAATTAGGAGAAAAATATGGACCAAGGTGATACGGATCCTCCATATCAGGTGCAAAAGATTCTGAAAACCCAGAATCCATCGAAATTTCATATGAACTAGGAATAGATAAGTTAGATCTAGAACACTTGCCCTTCCATTCTCGCTTAAATATGGAAGATCTCTCCATAAATTGAAGAAGAAGCAGAAGTAAGGCTTAAAATAACAATTCAACGCTGAGAAGATTTCGTAATTTTGCTTGAATATAAACCCTTAAATTTTCGTTTCATACTAAAAACCAAGAGTGATTATGAGAAAGAATGAAACAGAGAGACGTTTTGGGTAAGAATGGAGGGGAAGAGAGAGAAGGGTGGTAGCTGAGAAAGTGATGGGTAATTAAAAGGAATCCTAAGGTAATTAAATGGGTTGGTTTGTGGCTAATATGGAGTTAATATCAAAAGAGGGGACCCATTTGGGTGGAGAAAGAGAAAAGGTTGGATGGGACAAGTTGTCCTAAATAGATAAAGTGTGTAGTTAAAAAGAAACTGTCTAAAGGAAAGTGAGTAGATTAAAAAGAAACGGGTGAAGTATCAATATAGGCAAATTAGATTGATGATAATTATAAGAGAGTATATAGAAAAGCATTATAAACATCATTACGTTTAAGTAATTAAGAGTCATTTTAGGCATGAGAACAAATAATTTGTAGTTAAGCAATTTCATGCAATTAAAAAAAAAGTATAATTAGGTAACAAATGTAGTTTTGAGTTCAAAAAAATTAGCATAGAAATTATGCAAACAATAATATATGAGAACATAAAAAGGAACTTTACAAAATATTATCATTTTTATATAATTAATATGATCTCAAAATATCATAAGAGATGATTTTTAGTTCAACATTCCCGTGCAATGAAGACAAGTTTCATGACACATGTGAGTCGTATAAAAAGAACTACATGTTATTTTAGAAACTTTCTTCACTGATTACAATCCTCATATACATCCATATGAAATCAAAACAAATGCAGATCGATTGATACATATAGAGGTGGGGCATGGGCCGGGCCAGCACGAGCCCGCTCGAGGCCCGACCCGACCCGGCCCGTTGTCCGCTATGTGGGCCGTGGGCCTGTCATGGAAAAGAAATTTTATTTCAGGCCCGCACCGGCACGAGCCCGCCTATAGGGCCCGTGGGCCGAACGCCCCTTTCCTTTGTTTTTTAGCCTAAAACTGTCAAGAATCCAAAAAAACAACATAAAACACGGGCCAGGCCCGCAGGAGGCACGAGCCCGGCCCGCGGGCCCGTGAGCCTGGGCTAGGCCGTGGAAAAAATCTGAAAATTCCAGGCCCGGTACGGCCCGCCACTCACGGGCTCGTGCCCGGCCCGGCCCGCCATTTCCCCAAGCCCGCGGGCCGAGCCCGTGAACAGGCCCGGCCCGGCCCATGCCCAGGTCTAGATACATACAATAATATTTGTTGGAATACTTCCTTAAAACAGATGTAATTGCATTGATAAAGTAAATCTTATCTCATAGTGGAAGATGGAGTGATCTTAAATTGAACATTTCAATGCATACAAAAGAAGATCACGATAATGTAAGCCATATAAAAACAATCACATACATCTTTAATAACTTTTCTACGTTAGAACCCGTGCGATGCACGGTTTTGATATATTGATTTATTAAAAGAAATATTACAATACTTTCTGTTGTAGCCAAATATCTACGGCTCCCTTGACGACACATGGGCTCATCAGAGCCGTACACGTGTCATCCTAGTTAAAATAAAAATAAGGCTTAATCTCTGGGCTATACTCAGTTGGGTAAAAGGATCGAATTTCTGGCCCAATAGCCGAGCCCAAGCGGTGCCAAATGGCTGAAGGGGAGTGGTTAATAGACATCCCCCGGTCATGGTCCGCCACGTGTCATGATCTCGATTCCTCGCCCAATCGGGAGGCCACTATTGCGAGTCGTTTTTAAGGTTAGCTGTCAACTTGCTATCACTATAAATACCCCTGAAATCAGGAGAAAACACATTCAATGCAAACAGTGTAAAGTTACTCTGATAAATTCTCTCTCACTTTCTCTTTCTATCTCTACTTTCTCTCACAACTCCTGATAACTGACTTAAGCATCGGAGGGGGAACCACTACCCAAACCTCCAGGGTGGGTCCCTTTGTGCAGGTACGGGAGCGAAGCCAAGGCTAAGGATCAAGCTATAATTCAGGCATTGTTGCACAAGTCTCCATCTGAAGAACACTCAAGATACTACTCTACTTGCTCGACAAGGAAGCTAAGCCTACAGCTTACTTGTTGGACAAGTGGACGAAACATTTGGCGCCGTCTGTGGGGAGACGTAACAATGACTGATTGTCAATCATCCAACATTGCTAGAAATCGAAGCCTTCAAGTTAATGTCGAAGATACGGTGGAGCATGAAAGACCACCTCGAGGAAGAGATAGGCCTCCATCTATCGTCAATGTTCCTGGACCAAGCCAAAGAACCGGTCATCCAGGTTAATCTAGATCGTCCGAAGGATCGCCGCCCATCCGGAGAATGTTTTGAATGATTTCCGGACCAGGATGGCGGAGGTCGTCCGAGAACGCATTAAAAGCAATATGTTGTTTTTTCATCACAACCCCAGAGCTACCGCTAACAATCCACCTCGTCCTAGAGGATGTTCTCAAGTAGATCGTCCGGGTCCTAGTCGACTGTTCGTCGAGGAACCCTCTAGAAGGACCGCGAGAGGAAAGCAGCCCGAGGATACCGAACAGAGAAGAAAGATGGACTGGAATCTGGTGGTGAGGACCCGGGACCATGTCCATCCTAGTGGGCACGATAATGGAAACCGACGCCGGGGAGTATCTAGAGGCAAAGAGGGCTGCGGCTTTGCAACGTTCGGCCTACGGGATCTACCCCATACCCGAGAGACCCTCCTTTGAGGTTGTCGTCCGTAGGGGAAGGCCGAAGCTTAAGCCACTCTCTTGTCCATCCACGACGAGGAGAAGACCGTGGCTCGGCCCATGGTTTATAGGCGTCCAAAACCACCCAACACTTCATCCAATCCCGTAATGAAAGAGTATCGCAAGGAGTTCATACCCATTGAGGGACAGTGGGAGCCCTCCGGATCAACCGGCCTACCCCATTCTCGGCCAGGATCATAGAGGCGCCCCCTTCCCAAAGGTAAAACTCCCAACCATTGAGCCTTTTGATGGAACAACCGATCCCGATGATCACCGTCTCGCTTACAAACATCGGATGTACGTCCAAGGAGTGGACGATGCTACTTGGTGTAAGAATTTCCCAGCTACCTTGAAGGGAGTAGCCCGAAGTGGTTCAATAATCTTCCCCCCAATTCAGTCAACAATTTTATCGAACTCGGTTTCTTATTCACTAGTCATTTTGTTGCCAACAAGCAAGAACAAAAGACAAGCATGCACCTAGGCAAGGTCGTCCAAGGACCTAAGGAGGCCCTTAGGAGTTTTGTTAAGAGATTTAACCTAGAAGCACTTCGGATCCAAGATCTTAATCTTTGGGGTAGCCTTTGACGCCTTCATCAGGGGTCTAAGGCCGGGAAGTTTCAAGTTTGATCTTGTTAAGAAGAAAATCTCCACTCTTGTTGAGGCTTTGAGAGAGGCGGAAGCGTTTATCCACGCTACCGAAGTGTGTGCTGAAGCAAAACATCCCGAGTCCAAGAAGCCTGAAGAGGTTGCTCAGCCAAAGAAGAGCAACCCCAAAAAGGCCGAGACCCGGGCTATAGCTGCGACCACCACTTCGTCCCGAAGGAGCAAGAGAAAGTTGGCCGAGCCATCCTCATCCAATCCTATTGAGTTTAACAAAGACCAATATTCCATTCTCATGGAGATCAAGGATCAATATGAGTTAAAGGCCCCAACTGAGATGAAAACACCTTATAGAAATAGGGATAAGAGCAAATACTGTCACTTCTACAAGGATTGTGGTCATGAGACTAATGAATGTAAGCACCTCAAGAGAGCTTTGGAAGAGTTAGCCCGAAAAGGAAAGATGAATTCCTACATGCCGCAAGGGGGAAGGAAGTTCCCAAGGAGAGATGATTGGCATAACAAGAAGAAAGAGAGTGCAAGCACGCATCGAAGATGTTGTTCTCGTAATCTCGGGTGGTTTTCTTTGCGGGGGACCAACTAATCGAGGGCACAAAAACTACCTTAGGGAGCTCGGCCAAGTTTTGTTAGCTGATCAGACGAAGGCTGAGCCCTTCCCAAGGGTGATAGTTAGTGAGCAAGATCGGGGTAGGCTGAGGACTCCCCATGATGACCCCTTGGTCGTAGAAATGAAAATAGCAAACTTGAGAGTGAGAAGAATCCTGATCGACACCGGAAGTTCGACGGACATCATTAGTGCTGATTGTTTGTCCAGGTTGAGGTTTGACGAACGGAACTTGGTCCCCGTCCACCATCCCATCATTGGGTTTGGGGGAGGAGTCATCCACCCCATGGGAACGGTCACGTTGCCCGTCCGAGTTGGTGAGAAGGAAGCCTCAAGAACTCGTTTATCAAGTTCTTGGTGGTCCGAGATTTGACAGCCTTACAATGTCATTCTTGGACGACCAACCCCGAATCATGTCAAAGCTGTGATAGTAACTCACCCGATGTTGATGAAGTATGAGTGTGATGACGGCAAGATTGGCTCCTTGTATGGAGACCAACAGAAGGCTAGGGAATGTTACCTAACTACTCGAAACCATCATCATGGAAAACTCGATAAGCAAGACCGGACGCAAGTTGCTGGCGAAAGGAAAACGTCTGGAAAAGAGAAAGATCAGACGAAGGTTCATAGCGAAAGGAGAACGTCTGGGGCAGAGAAAGAACAGACGAAGATGACCAGCGAGAGGAAAACGTCTGGATTAAAGCTGACCATTGAGAGCCCTCAGACGCCTCTTGCTCCCTCAAGGAAGGCGTCCGAACATCTCCCCAAAGAAGAAGAGGAAATATGAAATCATCAAGGAAGAACCCTCCTCGTCTGAAGAAGTTATGGCCATTATGGGACTATCGGTAGAACGTCCGAGCCGGTAGAAGCCCCCGAAGAAGTATTTTCGGATGAAGCTCGTCCAGAAAGGACCCTCAAAGTTGGATCTTCGCTCAGTCCTGGTTTGAAGGGTCGTCTAGTCCACTTGTTGAAAGAGTTTCAAGATGTGTTTGCCTATTGCGTCGAAGAGATGCCGGGAATTGATCCGGAAGTAGCCGTCCACCGTTTCAATGTCGACCCAAATTTGAAACCGGTTCGTCGAAGAAGAGACATTTGGGACCGGCTAGAAACCAGGCCGTTGACCAAGAAGTCCAGAAGTTGTTGGAATCCAAGTTCATCAAAGCAACTTACTATCCAGACTGGATAGCAAATGTGGTTATGGTGCCGAAGCCCAATGGCAGTTGGAGAATGTGTGTGGACTACACGGACCTCAACAAGGCATGTCCTAAGGACAGTTTCCCTTTGCCTAAGTTGGATCGTCTAGTAGACTCCACGGCTGGCCATGCTTTGCCGAGCTTCATGGACGCCTATTCGGGTTTTCATCAAATCCCCATGTGGCCGGAGGATCGGGACAAAACGTCCTTCATTACCGAAAAAGGGCCGTACGGCGGGCCGAGGATGCCATTCGGCCCGCGTAATGCTCCGGCCACTTTTCAAAGATTGATCAATGATGTTTTTCAGCCACGTTAGGACGAAATATGGAGGCATATATTGACAATATGATAGTCAAGAGCCGTCAAGAAGAAAGTCATGTAGATGATTTGAGAGAAACTTTTGAAACTCTCGAGAAATACAAGTCGAAGCCGAATCCCAAAGAAATGTGTCTTTGGGGTTTTGTCGTGCAAGTTTTTAGGTTTCTTGGTGGATCGAGGGGAATAGAAGCCAACCCCGAAAAGATTCAAGTCGTTCTAGACATGAAGTCTCCTTCGAAGGTAAAAGAGGTGCAAGAGGCTAACGGGATGTTTGGTCGCCCTTGGACGATTTTTTGTCTAAGTCGGGCGACAAGTGCCATCACTTCTTTGCCACGATCAAGAAAAATGCCAAGTTTGAATGGACAGCAGAGGCGGAAATGACCCTTCAAGCAGTCAAAGATCATCTTCAACAGTTTGCCTAGGTTGGTCACCCCGCAGAGGGGGAAAAATTGTTTGTATACTGGGCCGTATCCGCTCAAGCGGTGAGTGCCGTCCTGTTGGCTGAAAGAGAATCCGTCCGTATTCCAATATACTTCGTGAGTCACGTGCTCAAGGACGCGGAAAACCGGTATACTAATGTTGAAAAGTTTGGATTGGCCCTCGTCATGGCGCCAGAAAGCTAAGGCCCTACTTTTTGGCGCACAGTATACTCGTCTATACCGATCGGCCTTTGAAGCAAGTTCGAGAAGATGGAAGCTGCTGGGCGAATGTTAAAATGGGCGGTTGAGCTCAACATGTTTGATATATCATTCGAACCAAGGAAGGCCATTAAGGGGCAAGCCTTGGCTGATTTTATAGTTGAGCTTACTCGGCCAACCATAAAGCAAATATCTGATCCAGCTAAAGGAAGGAAGCATTGGACGCTCATGGTTGATGGATCGTCCACGATCAATGGGAGTGGAGCGAGGGATCATTTGTCAATCTCCCGAAGGGGACAAATTTGAATATGCATTAAGATTCCAATTCAAAGCGTCCAATAACGAAGCCGAATATGAAGCACTCTTGGCTGGAATCAAAATGTGCAAGGCGGCCGGAGCCGTAGAAATTGAGGCAAAATCGGACTCTCTCCTAGTTGTCGCCCGAGTCAACGGAGATTTTGAATGCAAAGAAGCATCAATGAGCAAATATATGCGACTGATCAAGGATGAGATTGAGCCACTAAAACGATTTGTTCTCGACCAAATACCAAGGTCAGAAAATCATCAAGCCGACGCTCTCTCAAAGTTGGCCAGCTCGGCCGAGGGTGATGTACCAAGAACAGCTTTTTGGGAAGTCAAACCCAAAAAGAGCATCGACCAAGAGGAGGTTATGTTTTTCACCGAGGGAATGTCCGGATGGAGCCGATCATTGAATACAAGAAGACGGGGAGATTGCCTTCGGATCCTGTAGAGGCCAAGTATGTGAAGGCCGAGACAAGTGGTTTGAACTATGGGACGAGACACTTTACAAGAAGTCATTCAACCGGCCTCTACTCAAGTGCGTCACCGAGAGAAGACGGTTTGGGGGTCCTGAAAGAGCTCCATGAGGGATCATGTGCATCGCACATTGGGGGAAGAGCCTTAGGCGAGAAGGCTTTAAGGACGGGGTACTACCGGCCTACCTTAAAGGAGGATGCTATAGGCTATGCAAAGAAATGTGACAGGTTGTCGAAGCATGGGAATGTGCATCGAAGCCGTCCAACTATTTGACCCCCATCTTGTTCCCTCTCGCCTTTTGCCAAATGGGGCATGGATATCCTAGGACCTTTCCCCGTGGCCGCCGGGCAAAAGAAGTTTGTGATTGTAGCAGTGGACTATTTCACTAAATGGATAGAAGCTGAAGCCATGCGAGGAATAACAACAAACGACGTCAAGGGCTTCATCCGGAAGAACATTATAACTCGATTTGGCATGCCTCGGTCAATCGTCTTTGATAATGGTCCACGTTCGAAACGCCTAAGCCGAAAGACTCGGCCGTCGAAAGAGAAATCAAAGCTCACTTTGCAGCTAGTCGCCCACCCACAAGCTAATGGGCAAGTCGAGTCCTTCAACAAGATTCTATCAAATGGAATCAAGAAGAAGTTGGACAATGCCAAAGGGCAATGGGTTGAAGAATTGCAATTGGTATTATGGTCCATTAGAACAACTGCTAAGAATTCTAAAGGCGAGACGCCTTTCATGCTAGTCTATGGTACCGAAGCCGTCTTGCCCATTGAGATCGAGGAGCCCACCCTACGAGTCATGTTATACACAGAGGAAGCCAACCGGGCCGCATTGCGTACGGCCTTGGACCAAGTCCCGTAAGTCGGGGCAATGCCTTGCTAAGAATGCAATTATATAAAGCTGCGTATGGCTCGGGAGTTTAACAAAAGAGTTGTTAGACGACCGCTAAAGGTGGGGGATCTTGTTCTGAGGAAAATGGAAGCGATTGGACGAGCTAAAGAGTTGGGAAAACTAACACCAAATTGGGAAGGACCTTATCTGATTGTCCAGGAAATACACAGTGGGACTTTTCGTCCGCAAAGTCTAGATGGACGACCTATTCAGCGTGCACTGGAATTCGAGACAACTTAAAGAAGTACCACGTCTAGCTCGGATCCTCGTCGATATAAGTAGGGTACTTTGTAGTTACTCCAAAGTGCCACGGCACATATTAGTAAGAAAAGAATTGTATACATGCATCTTGGCTTTCAGCCAAGCAAAATCCATATAATACAATTCCTACTATCTTATCTTTTTGTTTATTTTCACCAAGTTGCTTCACTTTGGGGCATTAAAATCAGTTACTCGTCTAAAAGTGACAATAACTTGGACAAAAAATACAAACAAAAGCAGAACGTCAGAATTGCTAGCATTTACGCCGAACATCACTCCCTCAAAGAGACCGGCCAATAATGCATATATGGCCGTCAAATTGACAAAACCTCTAGTAAGAAGTAACGTCAATAGTCTCTGAGAGAAAGCTGGCCTGAAATAAGCCCTTAGTAAAGGATGCTTACTTTCAAAAAATACGGACAGCTAGGTAGTCCAGACCCTAGTAAGGGATCGCTACTTAATGACGAGTGTTGCTCCCTCAAGGAAGCCGGCTAAAACATTATGTGAACATGTATCTAACGCTCGCCCATCAACTTCAGCAGGCTCAGCCAAGTCTGGCCGCTCTCCTTCTTCGACTTTAGCTCCCTTCGATATTTGATTGAGCTAAGCCCAAGAACGGGCGGATTACAGAAGTATATAAGACGAGCTATTGATCGAAGGTCGTCCAAAAACCCGGATGGCCCCAGACGAAGGTGGCCCCAGGAAGGTGGTCGTCCAAGTATGGACGCTCTCCTTTATTGGGTAATCCTCGTCCAAAAAGGGAGGCCAATTCCAGACGAGGATGGCCCCAAGAAGGTGATCGTCCATAATTGGACGATCTCCTACATTGGGTGACCCTCGTCCAAAATTGGAGGCAAATTCCAGACGAAGATGGCCCCAAGAAGGTGATCGTCCAAAGTATAGACGTTCTCCTTCAATGGTTACCCTCGTCCAAAAATTTGTAATCGTTCAATGCTAGGATGGCAATCTTGTCGTTTTTCTGTTTGGCAAGCCGTCCAGACGAACCTTTTTTGGTACTTGGATGCATATGCAATTATCAAAGACTCATATTGTAGACCGTCCAATTTTTCAGGACGAGTCACATTTTTACTTAAGATTAAATTTTGTAAATTTTCATGAAAAGCAGATCGTCCGATGATTTAGGACGAAGGTGCTATTATACTTGGTCAAAATTAGTGTTCAGAAAGATAAAAGGCAGGGAATTGACAAAAATATTCTTTCATATATGATTTGTGAAGAATTACAAAGTAGGAGCTGAAGAGTTACAAAGAAGCATGAAAATAAACCTAAGCTTAGGCTTCGTCTTCAGAACGGGTCTCTTGGTCGTCTTTAGGGGTCTCCACCTCAGCAGCAGCCTTCGTCGTCGACTCTTCAAACTCCGGAGGTTCCTCGGCGCATACCATAGCCCGATGAACGCTCTCTTGATACTCCAGACGACGAACGAAGGCCGGGGACCTCGGTTTCCTCGGCCCAGCATCCCAAAGGCTTTGACGGCCCGGTCCTTGGTCGTATTAACGACTTGTTTCAACCCTTCCTTGGCATCGTCGAAGGCCTTGGCCGCCTCCCTTTCCGCACGGGCGGTCCTTGCCCTTAGGAGAATGTTCTCTCTTCTCGGCTCGGCGGCGACAATAAGAGCGACATCCCTTTCGCCTTTCAACTCATCGAGAGAGCGTCTATGATCATCCTTAGACGATCCTCGCTCGGCATATAGCTGGTTGATTTTAACAAGATGATTCTTGTTCTCGGACTCCGAGAGTGCCGATCTCTTCTCCAAAGCCTCCAGGGATTGACGATGGAGAGTGTTAGCCATCTCAATATCATGGATGGCCTTGTCGCCCTCTGTAGTCGCCAAATGGACGAGCCGTTTATTCTCTTTTCTAAGCTCCCTCGCCCAATCTTCGGTTAGCATGCTCGCGAGCCGAAGTCGGGGCAAGGAAAACAAGGCAAGTTGTTAGACGATTTGCAAAGCGAAAATTTATACAAGTATAAAACAAGGCAAGTCATAAAGCAATACCTCGCGGCAAAGAAGCCGAGACATGTAGCCCACATGCCCGGCGGACGCTCCCCTTAATCCCTTGATGTAGGATTCGGGGAAGCATTTGAAGAGCTCCTGCTTCAGCCGCTCTTTCTCCAGCCCTTGACATTTTGGCAAAGGCAGGGAGAAGACTCCTCGTCCGAATCAGCGGGGGGAGGAGTTGGGGGAATAGCGGGGCCTTTGCCCTTATCTCGAAAGAGGGGGAGAGTCGATTATCTTGATAGGGAAGACGATGGCTTGTCTATTGGACGGACTCATGGACCGTCCACCGACCCGCATCGTCCTAACTATGTTGGGGTAATACGACTCACCAGACGAAATCGATGCCGTCCTAACAGCTAGGGGCATCTGTGGCACTAGCTTTGCCACTGAGCCGCTGAACCCGGGATAGTTCTCGGCAGCAGCATCAGCTCCCGGCGCAACCAAAGCCAAGGCAGACTCTGGGTTGACCTCGCAGAGTCGGCCGGCAAAACACCGAGCGGCACGGCTGCGTGTGCATCCCTTACCTCCTCGGCCGATCCGGCAGTTGACGGCTCTCTTTTAAGAGTCTTCGCTTGTGGGGAGGCATGCTTTTCTCCCCACTCTCGGCAGCAGGAGCCGACTTATCCGCTCTCTTCCTTGTAAAGCCCTTGGGCTTCTTCGGCCGAAGGCTGGTCGGCCGGCTGCAGTAGGCCTCTTCCCGGACGAGGACGACTTCCCGAGTGGAAGCTTGTTTGTAGGAGCATTTTTCTGCAAAAAGTTAAGGCATCAGACTGATCGTCCACAAAAAAGAAATAACTACTATTGTAAAAATGCAGACGAGAATGGCCCCAAGAAGGTGACCGTCCAAATATGGACGTTCTTCTATGGCCGACCCTCGCCAAAAAATTGGATGCAAGAATCCAGACGAGTACGGTCCCAAAGAGGTAACCGTCCAAGTCTGGACGATCTCTTCCCTTAGTTGTTCTTCGTCCAAGATTTGGGGCAAAACTCTTGGACGAGCATGACCCCAAGAAGGTGAACGTCCAGGTCTGGATGCTCTCCTTTTTGGGTGACTCTCGTCCAAGAATGGGACACCAACTCTTGGACGAGCATGGCTCCAAGAAGGTGACCGTCCAAGTCTGGACGTTCTCCTTCTTGAGATAACCCTCGTCCAAGAATTGGTACACCATTCTTGGACGAGCATGGTACTAAAGACGTGACCTCGTCCAAGAATTGAATACCAAATCTTGGACGAGCATGGTCCCAAAGAGGTGACCGTCCAAGTTTGGACGTTCTCCTTCTTGGGACGACCCTCGTCCAAGATTTGAAAAACAATTCTTGGACGAGCATAGTCCCAAAGAGGTGACCGTCCAAGTTTGGACGTTCTCCTTCTTGGGATGACTCTCGTCCAAGAATTGGGAACCAGTTCTAGGACGAGCATGGCGACAAAGAGCTGGTCGTCCAAGTCTGGACGATCTCCTCCTTTGGGTGATTCTCGTCCAAGAATTGGACACCAATTCTTGGACGAGCGTGGGCCCAAGGAGCTGACCGTCCAAGTTTGGACGTTCTCCTTCTTGGAGTGACCCACGTCCAAGAATTGGATACCAATTCCAAAAAAAAAAAAAAAAAAAAAAGAAATTACCACTGTTTCCGCCCTTTTTTCGGCGCTGCTCTTTGCATACTCCTTCCACAAATTATCTGTGAATTGGGACATGCTGATTTCTCCCGTCCAAGATGGTTCGAGGCGTTGTCTGGCCGAGTCTGAAAATACAAAAGAAAAAATATATGTGTTCGTCATATGAGTTATGGACGAAGAGTTTTACTTGGATGATTTTAAATATACCTTTATCCTCAGCCAACCGCAAGCCGGCAGCGACCAAGAAGTCGTCTTGGTAAAACATTTCCTTAAAGGGTATCCAGTTAGACGGTCCCTTAAAAGATCGCTGGCCGGGTCTGGAGTACTCCTTCACTCTGAAGTACTCTACCACCTCCTCGTCAAATTCGTCCTCCAGCTCCAGCCAAGACCGCTTCCGTCCGGTATTTGTGACGGATCTATTATAATATCTGTAGCTCTCTGTGACATAGTCGCTGGACGCCCGTAAAAAGATGAAGTCGGCTTTCCAATCGTGCATCTTTGACGATTTCCCCCAAGCTGTCATGAAGCCTGGACGGTTGCTGATGCTGAGCCATGCTCCGTCCATAGCCCCAGTACCTTGGACGCATAATGGATATGGGTAAAGGCTTGAAGGGAAAGGGCTAGGCCGCGTAGCTCGCAGACGGCAATAAACGTCAGGATGTTGTGCCAAGCGTTCGGTGCCAGCTGGTTATGGCCGATGTGGTAGTGCTGCAGCACTTGTTCTATGAAGTCGTGAAGAGGAAACCTCAGTCCAGCATCTAAGGCTAGTTTATAGACGGCGAAATGGCTCCTGGGAGCACTCAGGATCGTCGCATCGTTATTAGGAATGACAAAGGAGAAGCCCGGCATGGGCATGAAAGACGACAAGAAATTAGGGTCCGGTCCTAGTTTCTCTAACCACTTACGGTTAACTAAAATGAAGCCAGGGTCAGAAAGGGGACCTAAACGCTTTCTAATCTCTGACGAGGTGGTAGAGGCCTCGCTCGATTCTTCGGCGCCCTCGGGATCGCTACCATTATTACCCTCGCCGATCTCCTCCGTATCGGCGTCCCGCCGAAGTACCGGGTCTCGGTTTTTATTTCTCAAGTCTCGCCTCATGGTCAAAAGGAGGCCTGTCCAAAGACTGAGCACTTTGGACCTCTCTTGCCTCATCTGGCACTCGTCCAGTCGATTCCTCCATATCCGAGCTGTTTGATGGAATTATTGCTTTTCGTCTTAGACGGGCCGTTTGCTTGACGCGCGCCAGATTACCCTGCACAGGTAAAGACTGGGTCGTCTGACTTTCTCGGCCAAAACTATGAAAAAATATGTACTCGGCCAGAAGAGGCCCAACTCTAGAATGTGCCGAAGAAGAAGTATCGGTTCTAGGGTCAAGACAAGCTCTTGGTCGGCTAGGATTATTTGACGAAGATGATTCCATTTTATTGATTTTCTAAGAAAAAATAAAGAATAAAGAAGAATAAAAGGATCAAAGAAACGATACCTGCTAAGAACGTCTGGGAAATTCGGTGAAGGATGCTGAAGCTGGACGATCTCTCTCTCTCTCTCTAGAAAATTGCAGAGCCTCTCTCTCTAGAAAAATTTGTTCGAGGTGGTAAATGATTGAATGTTTTCACACCAAGGATATTTATAGAGGAATAAGAAACCTGCGCAGCCGGTCAAGAATGACCGAAAAGGGAGTCCCCCAGTCTAATATGACCGGTATAGCACAAGAAAGGGCGCGTCATTTCCTTCATTTTGAAAATACTACCTTCTGTATAACGGGCCGTAACCGTCAGACGGGCCAGCAAAAAGCTACCTTGGGTAAAAGGGCATTAACCGTCAGATGGGCCAACAGTGAAAACCCTTTTAGGGGCAAATGTTGTAGCCAAATATCTACGGCTCCCTTGACGACACATGGGCTCATCAGAGCCGTACACGTGTCATCCTAGTTAAAATAAAAATAAGGCTTAATCTCTGGGCTATACTCAGTTGGGTAAAAGGATCGAATTTCTGGCCCAATAGCCAGAGCCCAGCAGTGCCAAATGGCTGAAGGGGAGTGGTTAATAGACATCCCCCAGTCATGGTCTGCCACGTGTCATGATCTGATTCCTCAGCCAATCAGAGGCCACTATTGCAGGTCAGTTTTTAAGGTTAGCTGTCAACTTGCTATCACTATAAATACCCCTGAAATCAGGAGAAAACACATTCAATGCAAACAGTGTAAAGTTACTCTGATAAATTCTCTCTCACTTTCTCTTTCTATCTCTACTTTCTCTCACAACTCCTGATAACTGACTTAAGCATCGGAGGGGGAACCACTACCCAAACCTCCAGGGTGGGTCCCTTTGTGCAGGTACGGGAGCGAAGCCAAGGCTAAGGATCAAGCTATAATTCAGGCATTGTTGCACAAGTCTCCATCTGAAGAACACTCAAGATACTACTCTACTTGCTCGACAAGGAAGCTAAGCCTACAGCTTACTTGTTGGACAAGTGGACGAAACACTTTCTTTTTCAGTGAAATTGTTATTCATTCATCTTTAAAGTAATATAGTGAGTGTCTCTTAAATAATAAAATGTCTAATACACTTTTTCTCACTTTTTCTTTCTTAACAATACTCCCTTTATGCTAACATAGTTGCAATATTGATTTATTTAAACCCTCATTTTCTCTTTTCAGGTCATGTCTCAAAACAGTTGCTATATATTTCTAATAAAACAATATTTCCCTAACCTTAAGACCATCCAAATCTAAAATTTGATGCCACTTAATATCAATTAATTACCACAAACTTACGTCATACACCATAAATACCTTGATTACATTTACATCTGTGAACAACCCAACGGAGATCAATACATCTACCCATTGGATAGGAAATAGACAGTTAAAAAATAGTTAACTCTATTGAGTTGTACTACCCTAATTATTAATGCTTATTTCTAGTGGGTGGATTACCTACTGAATAGACAAAGTTTTTTCCAACCCACCCCCATCCATTGATATTTTAAAATCTAAGTTTGAGGATTGCGTCTCGTTTAGCACAAAAAAAAATCTTCTAAAATCAAATCCAACATTTCCGAATTCCACTTGCACTAAATTACTGACATTGCCCAGTTCTTGTAAGAGCAACTCTAATAGCTTAACCTGTCACATCATATTTTCAAGCAACATTGCTTTCTAACTACAGAGTCTCTCAATGGTAAGCTACAACACATTATTGCTTGTATGGTTCCACATGTCAATTATTATTTTATACTTTTTTATTATTCAATATACACATATAATTCAATACATATAGTTATGCTATAACATTATATTTTCTACTATTGATATTATTGGTGAATATTTTATTACAATATTATACTGGCCATAATACTAAAATATTAAACAAATTCAGAGAGTGAATTTCCTAAAACAATAGTAGTATATATTGAATAATAAGTGCTCTTCACTTTCTCCTAAATATGCTGACATTGCCCAACATTCCTTTTAAGATCAAGAGCTACATTTTTCTCTCTCCTAGCTCCATGTTCTTCACTTTCCCCTCATGTGTCAGATTTTCTCTCAAAAATCATACCCAATTTTCGTAAAATGCTTAGGCTTCATTTTCCACCAAAATTAAGTTCTCAACCTTCAATCCTAGAAGCTATTTAGAGAGAAAATGGTAATCTTGGTCTTCATGGTGGTGTTAATGTATGGTGGATCGTATTTTCTTCAGTTGATTTTAATGAAGCTAAGGTGAGTTTTTTAGACTGCGAAATAGATGAGAACTACATAATTTTGGCTTAAATTGAAGAGCTTCTATCTCTAAAATAGATTTTGCATGTGTGCTGAAATTTGACATATATATTATCTTATGATTGTGATGTCTCAACCTGGTTTATTTGTTGCATTGCTTAATTTGTTTCTGTTAAAAGAAATAATTATAGTACAATTAAAGTATAGTTTTCGTTTGTTGCATTGAAGTTTTTTTACCACCTTTTTTCCTTTTTTACTCTTTTGGTGTTTAAAGATGGAAAAAACTTTGACATAAGTAATGTGTTTTAGTGAAGCAGATAAATGTGTTTACAGCTTATTCATTAAGTTATTTAACTCTTTTTTAGTTTTGCTATTGTAATTCTAAAAGGCGTTTTAGTGCATGGAAACTCTTTGCATTGGAATAGGCATTTTGCAGGACATTAACATACTTTTGCTGACTGGAACTTGCTTTGGAAAATCCAATCGACTGAAATTTGGATTGGAGAATCAAACCTACTAGAAATTGCATCGGCAAAAGAATTGTTTCAGTCTTTTTTTGGGGGAATTTTTATTCACTAGTGGAAAAAACATCAAGTACTCCGGTTAAACACCGTACAAGTGCTTCGTATTTGACCCGTAGCAGACGCCATACGAGCACTTGAGTATTTATCAAGTGCTCCGGTTGAAAATCGGAGCACTTAGATTTACAAGTGCTCCGATTGTCTTAAAAACCGGAGCACTTGTGAAATTTATATGTTTCAAATAAGTCAAGTGCTTCGATTGTTAGGAAAAAACCGGAGCACTTGACCTTTTTTTTAAAAAAAAAAAAATTGTACAACAGCCCACCTTGTAGCAGTAGCACACTAGCCAAACCTGCATATGCAGCACATCAACCTACATCATGCTTCCTCATTCCTCTCACTTTTCACCACCATACTTCCTCATGTCCATCCCTTCAACCATCACGCACACACCTTCCCGTGCCCCTCCCATTTACCACCATAATATACATTCAAACTTAATTTTCTGCTGCATAGAAACTGAACACTTGCTCCATTGTAGAGGTGTTTCAAATACCACTTCTATCAACAGCAAATGTAGTCCATGATTATGTTCCCCGAAACCCTAAGGCCTAAAGTAAGTTATCATTATATAGCAAGATAAAAGCTACAACCATTCAGTTCAAACTAAACCCAAGCAAGCAATAAGGCAATAAGCAATGAACCTAAGCTACAACGATGTATTTAAACAAATAGTAGAGAGAAACATAAAGAGAGTGAAGAGGAAGGGGAGAGGAGTTAGAAGTGTGCATGTGTTATCAAGGACGATGGCACTTGATTCCTTTTTCAGTCCACATTCAATTCAACTGGAGAAAACATAATTTAATCTAGCTTATCCCGCCAGATGACAATTACATTTATAACCAACAAAGATTTGAACTGGTAGAGAACACCCCAGAATCATCTGTACATAGAATAAGCGGATGCTTCTTATTATATAAATCATCTGACAGATAAACAAATTTATCAGAGGATAAATTGCAGATATCTTTTTTAAGAGCGTATGCTTATGGAAACTGTAGACTAACTTTTGACATTTTTGAATTAAATATACAGTTGGAAAGGAGCCAAACCAAAATGATGAACATCGATGGAGGAAATTGTATTAGTTCTGATGTTTGATGTCAAACATATCTCAACCTGCAAAGATAGAATTGATTCAAGATCATGAATGGGCACAACCGCTTTTAACATATATAAACATTGATAAGCCATAAAAAAAGGAAAAATTGACGTTATGGGGCTCAACTATTGGCCGTTCTCTTTAATAGGTACCAACTATCAATTATCCTGCGTAGGTCCTAATTTTGGGAGGGTGTGGATTTGATCAGACCTTGTAGGTTGCCTGACCTGCTGCAGCAGGTTACTAGTCACATGAAGTCATTAAAGGGGCACGTGATCCCCATTTTCTTTCCTTTTCTCTGCTCATCTGTTTCATGGACTTAATTCACAAAGGGGGAAACAAATTTCTCAGATTTTGCATCGAAGAACTTGTTTTTGGCTTGATTGATTTCTCCTTATTTAACTTATAGTCATTTTCCCCAAATTCAATTGAAGAAAAACACACGATACTCTCACAAAAAAAAAACCCCCCTCCATCTTCATCGTCGTCTTCGTCTGCTGATTTCAGTTTTTTTTTTTTTAATGAAAGAGCATAATTGATGAGGCGTAGCAGGCGGAGGCGGTGGGGTAGTTTGCTGAGGTTGCTGCTGCGACTGATGCTATGGTGATTGTACTTGTGGTGGCACAATTGAAATTTTACACTGAAAGAAAATTTTACACAAATGCTCAAATTTTACACAGAATTCTATAAAATCAAAATTCCAATTACATTCCATAATTAATTTGGTGTGAGGTTTAGAATCGCAAATCAGCAACGAAAATAGGGGTGAGGTTTAGAATGGTCGAGGAGAGAGAAAGTGAGGAAGTGGGGGAGTGGAGGAGAGAGAGGGAGGATGCGAGTTTGGTACAGGCAGGTCACAAGTGGTTAAGTTTGGTGTCGAGGTGGTGGCGCATATGGGGGTACTCGAGGGTGGGAGTGGTGGTGGAAGGACGAAAAAAGGGGGGTGAGTGGAGATGAAACGGGTCATTGTTCTCATTTGGGTTCGTTTTGAATTCGGGTTTTGGAGTAGGAGCGTTTGTATTTCATTTTTGTATCGTCGGTGGGGGTATATGAGACAGAGAGAAGGAGGGGGTGGTCGGTTGGGTGTATATGGCATGAGGGAGGAGAGAGAGAGAGAGAAAGAGGTTGGTTGGGGGTACAATGGAGGAAGGAATATAACGAACAAGAAGAGTGAAAGATGAGAGAGAAGAAAGATTCTAGAAAAAAATAAATAAAACTTGTTTATTACCTTTTCATCAGGTCATAGGTCATAGGGGTCCATTAAAAAACACTACCTCTTATAGTTGGGACCTATACAGGATAATCAATAGTTGGTACCTTTAAAAAATGTTCGTCCTTAGTTGGGACCCATAGCGTCAATTTTTCCTAAAAAAAAAAGACCAAAGCCAAAGTTTATCTACTGAATTACTCTAAATGCCTAACAGTATACATATTGCTATATTTTGTCATACATTAAAATCAGTAAGCAAAGATTGTGGTGGAGGCTACAAAGAGACCTAAGATGGCTAACATGTTAGGCACTTAGCCTCACTATTTGTCTGCGTAACTAAATGAAAAAAAAAAAAAAAACTCTTGGCATATACCATTCTCCCACTCTTGGATTCCCAGATAGATCAATACCAACCACTCCGACATCTTTCATTTCCAATGCCAACTTAATCTGTAATCATTTTTTTGCAACTTGTCACCTTCCAGAGTAATATGAAGGCAATGGAAGAAAATGATTGGTGTATATGAAAAAAAAATTCTATGTAAGATAAAATTACAAACTTATCCATTTATTTTGCTGAGACAACCACCAAAAAATCAGAGCTAAACCTCATGAAAAAGCAAGATACATACCGTTTCAATTGCAGCTTCAAGCGTCTCACGTCGATCAATGCTGAGGAGAAGTCTAACATATATCTTCTTCCTAGAAATGCCATCACAGTCATTATTCATATAACATGACTTTTTCTTGTTCTCCAAGACAACTCCAGTTGAAGCAAAATCGCATTCAGTTCAACTGCAGAAAACATTGGAACTAGAATGAAATGAAGTAACTTTGTTAGAAACAATAGACTGGAAATGCAGAAGAAGATGATTTGGAGGAAATCCATAGATGTTTGTATTAGCAATGCTAGGAAATCATCATTAAGGAGAGTACAACCACAGTCCACAGGCCTTCGAGTGGCTGGACACTCCAACTAAAAACTAAACATATAAAATAAAATAAATGAATTTTCGCTTAATTTTATCCTAGCTGATAAACTCTATATATAGCCTTCTGACTTCCTTCTAACAAGCTCATTGTCCCCCTTATTTACAGTACCCAAAGTGGCCCTTCCCCTAAAATAAATGCATTGCAGTATGTCTTTAGAGCGAGGAGGGAGATGAGATTGTCCTCTTATTTATTAGTTCATTCAATTGAATGCAGGCAGGCGCCCTTATTCAAGTTTATACTTAAGGCACAGTACTTTACCCATGGAGGTGTGGAGATGGGACAAGGCTTACATACAAAAGTTGCCCAGGTTGCTACTTCTGCTTTTGATGTTCCTTTTAGCTATGTATTCATATCAGAGACTAGTACACACAAGGTAACAATGCAATAGAAAATGTCTCATTCTAATTTGTACTACCTGACAAGTCATTAACAGTGTGGAAATGATTTTCTAGAGCCATAGAATCCACTTAACTGCATTTTTATTTGTTTATGTTTGCTGCCAAACAGGTTCCAAATTCATCACCCACTGTAGCATCAGCATGTTCTGATATGTATGGTGCTATAGTTCTAGATGCTTGTGAGCAAATAAAAGCAAGGAATACTTCAAAAATTAATCATCAAAAATTTTAAGAAAATTTGACGAAGGTCTAGACTAGTAGATCAAAGGAATACTTCAAAAATTAATCAAAATACCATGTAGTCGGTGATGATGAAATGATTATATTGTTGACAGCGACGAGCTCAACATCGTCCCTCTGGAAGATCACCCTTGTGGCCAAACGTCCGATTCTTCCGAATCCTCCATAAATTCAAAAATCAAGATTAAGCGAGATTAAATCATTAAAAAAAAGATCAAATATGCACCTGTTGTATAGCTCACACTACAAGCTTTTAGTTCCACCATTTTTCACAACGACTATATTAATAAACTAAGCTTTGACTAGGCGACTACCATTAGATAATGGTTCTTGAAACTTAGATTATCCTATACCGGATATACCAGCTCCATATGCACTCATTGCAGCTGCAATGTCACTTGAATTTTGACTTTTGTCCATGTAAAAAAACCCTTTTGCTAATCTAAAAAAAGTGACAAATTCAGCAATTATAGTGAAGTTTGACCAATTTAAACATTGAATAGTTATACATTACGACAGAATGAAGTAGTTCTAATCTAAAAAAGGTGGCAAAGACCTCCTACAGAGGTTAAGAACAATGATATGATACCAAATTGACCATTGTTCATCTCTTTGCACACACAATCATACCATAAAGAAGATGGAAACCACTGATCAAATTGACAAAATCGTTATACAGTGAGCAAGTACTCCAAACAGGTACATATGATATTTGAAACTTAACATGAATCATACAAGCTACTCCTCTCTCCACGCAAAAACCAAGTAAATCTTCACATATACTCCAAATTCCAACTTAACTACGAGACTACAGCTTTTAGCGAGTGGAGGTGTGCTAATAGAAGTTGAATACACATTCATACAATCCCTAATTTCATAATTCATAGATATAAACAACACCAAACTGATTATGAAAAAAAACAGATTTCATTGAAGATGATGAACCTAATCAGACCTGGTTTGGAACTTGAATAATATAATAAAAGTCATATGACATAAAAAAGAGAAGAGCAAAGTGAGATCTGAAGAAAAGGGAAAACGAACCAGGGATAATACAAAGGAGGAGAGCTCATCATTTTCGTGTTTCGGCATGCTCCGAAACAGCAACATCGGCACAACAGTCACACGGTGGCTGGAATGGGAAATCGAGGTGATAGACAATTTTTGAATCAAGCAAACACCTAAATTTTTTTTAAAAAAAATCCCCAAATCTAGAAAACCAAAATAAGAACTAAAATACAACAATAAAACTCGAGCGACATTACCTGGACAGGCATTAGTGGATCGAGAGTGAAGAAGGGAAGAGAGAGAAAGTGAAAAGAGAACAGAGATTATGCAGTTTAGCAAAAAGGCCACCACCTACGACCTGTAAGTTATTATCCATGGTGGTGGACTAGTTGTGCGAGTCACGAACGAGAATTAGGGTTAGGGTTTCAAATTTTTGATGACATTCGTGAGAGAGGGAAGAGAAAGGATTGAAGAACTAGAGAGAGGGGAGGGGACAATGTACGCGGGTGGAAATTAAAAGGTAATTTATGAATACCAACTCTCTAGTGCTTCGGTTAATAAAATCCACCGAAGCACTTGTAATGTAATTTTTTTAATAAAATAAAAAATTGAACCAAGTGCTCCGATTTTAAATTAACCAAAGCACTTGCTAAGTAGCAAAAGCATTTTTTTCAACTGGTGATTATTAGGCAATGGCATAGGAGGGAATCAGATTAACCATGGCATGCCACCTATAATAGTTTTGGGGGGGGGGAAAACCGATCCAGGTCTTCTGAATTAGTAATAGTTATTGTTAACTTGGAAGGAACTACAAGAGGGGGTGAATTCTAGTGTAGAACTTATTGCCCAAATAATGCGGAATTGAAAACATAAGCAATAAGGAACTCAAAGTGCAAGAGAGATTTTCACATGGAAACTTCTTGTCTCAATACAAGAAGAAAAAACCACGACCTACTCAAGATTTAAACTCTTCACTATAATAGGGAACCTCCTCTGTTACAACCTATTGCATGCCCAAGTTCCACTCGGAACTCCAACTCTGTCACAAGTTCCACTAGGAACTTTAGCTCTCTAGACTTAACTCTAAGTCCCTTAAAAGTTCCCACAACTCTTTACAAGAGGTTTACTCAAACCCTTTACCCCTAGATAGACTTCACCCCAAGTCTACGCATAAACAATAAGAACTTACCCAAGTTCCTAACTCGAACCTGATACAAGAATTCACTCAAACCCTTTACCAAGTTCCCATTACAAGAGTTCACTCAAACCCTTTAACCAAACTCAAATACAGACGCTTGATAATTTGGTTTAACTCTAGTATATAGAAACCTGAAGAACTGCAAAGGAACTTGGCACTCGTAGGAACTTGGAACTCACATGAACTGGCTCAAACAAGGAATAGAAAATATAATTCTTTTGTAACGTTATTCCTTAAACCAAACCTTATGGAATGACACAAGTCAGACACTATGGAAAGACGCCAGTCAGACAATTTGGAATGAAGACATAAGCCTTTATTTATAGCATGCACAAGACTTGAGCACCACTTCCACTTATTTCTCCACTAACCCATGATCAGTTAGTTGGAAGAAACTTGGGGAAGAAGCAGTCAATGACTTGGGCATTACTTAAATCACGTTTACTGTAAAACAATTAGAGTAAAAATAGGAAACAAAAAGAAAATAAATACTTGGAGAAAAACAACGTTTTATCAAAATATAATCCAAGAGATATTTTTCCAAAACTCACTTTTTATAGATTTTCTTATGCAAAAATATTTTATTGAAAACTTTTATCATAAACTTGACATAAGTACATGAGTTCCTGTGCGTACAGGAACTCGTGTCAAGTTCCTACACTCACAAAAACTCATTAAATTTAGGCTTGTTATTTTCCAAAAACTGATAAGACAAGATTAAATAAACTAAAGATATAAAATCAGAATCCTAATTTAAAATTGATTTTATTCAAACCTATTTTATTTAAAACTTATCTTTTATTTAAAAACTAAAACTTATCCTAAAACAACTAATGCATATTATTGAAAAACAATTAATCAAGTAGAGATTTGTTAAGAAACAAACTCTAAATAAATCCTACAGATTAAGATAATAATAGCATATGACTTATTGAATCTTAAATACTTTTGACTCTAAGTTCCACGAGTTCTTTTTGACCTTACGAGTTCCTTCTTTTGACCTTGTTTCATTACCTTTCACGTTTCCACATACTTACATGAATCCTCGAAGATAAACTCATATTTTCCTGCCTTCATGCTCCAACTCAAGAACATCATGTTGATAGCTCCACCTCTAGAACTTCGACGTGCTAGTTCCTTTAAGGAACTTCGCACTTATAGTTCCTGCTCAGGAACTGGTTGTTTCAACTATGAAACTTCAGGAACTGCTCCCACTCAGGAACTGCTCCCACTCAGGAATCGTTCCCACTCAGGAACTGTATATTAAATGTTCCTCTTAGGATATTCCTAGGAACTGCTCTGTTTGTGTTCCTTCTAGGAACTCTTCTAGGAACTTTGTTTGCGATTGCTTCTATATCATTTTTCTTGAACTATTCATGCTTGGTTCCATCTTAGGAACTTACATAAAGACTAGCAGCACATGTGTATAATCAGACTTCTTCTCTCTTTGGATTTTTTCCTCAAGAACTTCACTTATTGGATTTCTTCTAGGAACTCTTCATGACACTAGTGGAGAGAAACGCAAGGGTTGCGGTTAAAATAGACCTAAGGGCTGCGTTTTTGGCCAGCAGGCCTTTCCGTAGCAGCCCTTCCCTAAAAGTGAAGAGCTGCGGTTTTAAACTGCAGCCCTTCACAACGAAGGGCTGCGGTTTAGGCCTAAAGCCGCAGCCCTTTCATATTGGAAGGGCTGCAGTTTTGGGCCTAAACCGCAGCCTTCTTTGTACAAAGGGTTGTGGTTTTGACCATAACCGCAGCCCTTTTAACCCAAAATAAATAAATAAATTTTTTTTTTTTGCATTTTTTTATCTCGTAAAGCTGTTTGTGCCGCGAAATTATAAATTACAACTCCTACATCTGATGCAAACAAATCAAACAAAACGAAATTATAAATTACAACTCCTACATCTGATGCAAACAAATCAAACAAAACGAAATTATAATTTATAATTTGATGCATCAGATCTAAACTAATCAAACAAAACGAAATTATAAATTACAGTCGAAGAAAAGAAAGTGAAAACAAAGAAAACAAAATGCTCTAAATAACCGCTTAGATCCAAAGGGTAGACAAATACACAATAGGAAAATAAAGATATGGAAAACAAGTAAAAAGAGAAGTAAAACATTAGTAGACAATAGGAAAATAAAGAAATGGAAAGCAAATAAAAAATAAGAAGCAAAATGTCAGTAGAAACAAATCTAAAAAAAAAAAACCAAATTTATAGTCGAAAAAACAAACAAAACGAAACGAAATTATAAATTAACGAATCAACAAGAACACTAAATTAATTCCACAAAATAAAAAACCTAAAATACAAAACAAAACGCTTAACTAAACCTCAAATATCACAAGTAACAAATAAATTACAAAAAATTAAAAAATGATAAAAACTAGATCAAACCCTAGATCTGATGCAGTGACGGCCCGCCCAACTCCTTCATCGCCTGACGCTGCCGTGGCGAAGGCAACGCTCGAAGTAGAAGTAGCAGTAGCAAAAATGGGGGTGTGGCGCCGACAAGAACAACGCCGATAAGAACGGCGGCGCAGCACCAACAACCAAGAAGTGAATGAGAAAATGGGGGCGCGGTGCAGATCTCGTCAACCGGCGAAGAAATGAGAGGAGAGAGAAAGTCGTTTGTCGCCGGCGAAGAAATGGGGATGAGAGGAGAGAGATGCGCTGACTGGTTTGTGGTGGTGAGGAGACGAACGACGAAGGAGGAGAGGAGAGGGAGGAGAGAGAATGAGGGAGAGAGAGGAGAGAGAATGAGCGGCTTTTTGTTTGAACGACAATTAACCTAGCGCTGAGTATTTGAACCATAAAAGCCCACCTATCAAAATAAAAAAAGCCCGCGAATTAATATAAAGGGCTGCGGTTAGCCCAAAAACCGCAGCCCTTCACTACTTATAGGGCTGCGGTTTTTGTATCGACCGCAGCCCTTCGGTGTTTGGACTAACCGCAACCCTTCACTATTAAGGGTTGTGTTTTTCAAAAAACGCAGTCCTTGCACCGCAGCCCTTGCGTTTTTTTCCACTAGTGTGATGTGATATATTTAACCTTCCATGACTTGTTCTATGTTAATGTAATATGCACATCTCAAACACACATGTTAGTTAGATAATCGTCATTTGTTTACAATCATCAAAACACACATGACTCAATAATATTCCCCCTTTTTGATGACGACAAACAAATGATGCTTATCACAAATTAAACAATAAATGATGTACATTAATTCCCTTTAACAAACAAATCATGCAAGTATATGAAGGAAATATCAATATAATATAAGCACATCATACAAAGAACTTTACTTTCGTTATTTAAGGATTTAGGCTTAACTATGCTTGACTATAAGCAGCATACATATTCTTCCCCCTTTTGTCATTATCGAAAAGGATCATCTTACACACATTTGTTTTAGGTAAATCATATACACATATTATTATATGATACACTTACCATCATAAATGTTAAACACTTGTTAGTCCCAAAAGCCTCAAGAATCTCAATTTTCAAACATAAGATGCATGTGCTACAAAAATTTCCAACTCAAAATCCAAAGACCCAAGTTCAAAACCGTCGAAGGAACTTGACAAATAAGAAAATAAAAGTCAAGAAAAGAAATCAAATTTAAAAGTCAAGAATGGATTAAGAGATAGGACATTGTAATATACGGCACAAAGAAATATGAAAGATATTTATGGAACAATTTGAGGAGAGGGAACTTGAGTTATATTGTGTGCTCTATGGTTTAGACTTTTAATAAGAGGTTCTCAACAATAACTAGAGTTGATTACTTCACTTCACACTTTTGAAATCTCTGCCAAACCCCACTCACACCTTGATATGTATCAATCAAGTTCACTTTTACTCAACCAACCAACCATGAGAAACTCATTGCCCGAAGAAACTTGAACGAATTTATCTTTATAATCAAGTTCTTCCAATCTTTCACTTATGTTCCTCTTCTCAAATTATAAATCCATGAGTAAGCATTTTCACAACCACATCAAATATTGACTACTAGGAAACAATAAAGATTTTGATCACCCTTGTTTGTTTTTACTTTTTTTTGTTAAACAAAGGTGTCATTACAAGTTGTTGCATTTTTCCTAGAACGTCACATTTACCTACCACAAAAAATTAATTGCTTACTCACACATTCTTGAAATTCACCACCAAAAGAATGAAAACATATATATACTGATTCCTTCCTTCTTCCCACTGAGTTCCTTATCATTCCTTCATCATTAGGAACTTATATGAGTTGTTCCACCTATCCATCTTAGCATCAATTGATAAATCATAAAATACTTTATTCTCACTTCTTCCTTAACTTCCCCCTCAAAATGTATTTACCATTTATTACTCTTTATGCATCATTGAACCATAAAAAGTCATGAATCTTAATTTAGAGCACATGACAATTAGGAGATTTAAAGTGACAGGATATGAATGAAATGAGGAATTAATCAATCAAAGGGTATTTGAAGAAATGTGGTGTGAACTGATGATAGTTGGCTAAGAATAGACTTGTTCCCTCTAAAAGTTAAATGAAATATATTATGGGAATTTACCTGTCTTGTTCCATCAAGGTTTATTTCATTGTACCTTTTGCAACTTAGGACATTCATGTTTGACAGCATCCACAGTTCTATTATGAGACCTCTAACTCTCTTAGGCAAGTGAGTATGCATTTACGATACAAAAATTAAGTGTAACATATTTACGTTAGTGTGCATATAATCACTTCAATTTTAATATGTGTACGAGCCCAAATCGACAAAACTTTTGGAAAAGAACATGTTTACACTCAAGTCATACTTCATCAAGTATTGCTCCTCTAATTAGTCCATGAATAGGTGAAATTATAAATAACATATATTTACATAATTTAAAGCAAGACTTATAAAAGTTGTGTATTCATATTAATAATTTTAACAATGTAATATATTAATCTTGATACAATGTGAATAGGAACATCATAACTTAAGTCACATTTCAATATTTCACCATAAATATAAACTTACCTCAAGTACTGGACTGGTTTTGATAACTTACTTTTGAGTTCCCAAACTGCTAGCTCCATCATTTTGATGTCTTCACATCTTATGGAGACTTTCATTTGAACTCGACTCGTACTCATCATTCTTCAAAAGTTCTTTGACATGTTTTTGTCCTTGCATATCATTATATTCCAAGAGAGTAGTTGTGTTCCCTTATCATGCTCACGTACACATTTTCTTATAAGGTTAGTAAAAACCCTTGCACAAAATAGTTAGTTGTACCAAAAATATTATGCATATAGTATGTACAACTTACTAAGTCAGTTCCTCTTGAAAACAAAAATTATTATTAATTTTGAAATCATTTTTCAAGAAGAAACTTGATGTTGCTCCTCATAGATTTCCAACAATAAAATTTATTTTGAACGCATTGAAAATCTATTTAGAACAACTTAAATCCCATGTAAGCAACACGAGAAAATAATGTACAGTTATCTTATAACCTAGCTACATGAATAAAAATCAACATGCATTCATATAATAAATATTCAATAAACTCAATATGCATGGAAAAACAATTCTTTGGCAAATAAATGAAATAGTCATACATTACACTGCCCTTTTGTAGAGAAACCAAGTTCCAAGAGTGACAATATGCATTGTTCCATATGACTTGTTCCTTGAACCATTTCTAGTATACTGATTCTTTGATTATTTAAAAAAATTTAGAAATCGTAATTTTGTCAATTTATCCAAAATTGATATATAAACATCAAAGCCGAATGGAATGATTTACTAGAAATAATATAAGGTACAAGTTCCAATTTAATGTATGCGTAAAAAAAATCTCAAGTAAGAAGTACTTACATCAAAGAGGCCGTTGATAATCCTTGAACGACTATTAATACATGATGAAAAGTCGCCCTCCACTTGTTCCTTTGAATGACGTCGGGTGGAGTTCCTTTGTCGTACGGGTTCCTTCTTCTTGCAGGAACTTAACTCAGCAGGGTTGCCTACTTATCACTGAGTTCTGGCTCTAACACCAAATTGTGAACTTGGAAGGAACTACAAGAGGAGGGGTGAATTGTAGTGTAGAAATTATTACCCAGAAACTATTGCCCAAATAATGCGGAATTTAAAATATAAGCAATAAGGAACTCAAAGTGCAAGAGAGATTTTTACATGGAAACTTCTTGTCTCAATATAAGAAGAAAAAACACGACCTCCTTAGGATTTAAACTCTTCACTATAATAGGGAACCTCCTCTATTGCAACCTATTACATACCCAAGTTCCACTCGGAACTCCAACTCTGTCACAAGTTCCACTAGGAACTTTAGCTCTCTAGACTTAACTCTAAGTCCCTTAAGAGTTCCCACAACTCTTTACAATAGGTTTACTCAAACTCTTTACCTCTGGATATACTTCACCCCAAGTCTACGCATAAACAAAAGAACTTACCCAAGTTCCTAACTCGAACTTGATATAAGAATTCACTCAAACCCTTTACCAAGTTCCCATTACAAGAGTTCACTCAAACCCTTTAACCCCAAACTCAAATACAGACGTTGATAATTTGGTTTAACTCTAGTATATAGAAACTGAAGAACTGCAAAGGAACTTGGCACTCATAAAAACTTGAAACTCACAGGAATTGACTCAAACAAGGAATAGATAATATAATTCTTTTGTAACGATATTCTTTAAGCAAAACCATATGGAATGACACAAGTCAGACACTATGGAAAGACGCCAGTCAGACAATTTGGAATGAAGACATAAGCCTTTATTTATAGCATGCACAAGTCTTGAGCACCACTTCTTATTTCTCCACTAACCCATGATCAGTTAGTTGGGAGAAACTTGGGGAAGAAGCAGTCAAAGACTTGGGCATTACTTAAATCACGTTTACTGTAAAACAGTTAGAGTAAAAATAGGAAACAAAAAGAAAATAAATACTTGGAGAAAAAGCAACGCTTTATCAAAATAAAATCTAAGAGATATTTTTCCAAAACTCACTTTTTATATATTTTCTTATGTAAAAATATTTTACTGAAAACTTTTTTCATAAACCTGACATAAGTACATGAGTTCCTGTGCGTACAGGAACTCGCGTCAAGCTCCTGCACTCACAAAAACTCATTATACGTAATATAAATCTAGGCTTGTTATTTTCCAAAAACTGATAAGATAAGATTAAATAAACTAAAGATATAAAATCAGAATCTAAATTAAAACCGATTTTATTTAAACCTATTTTATTTAAAACTTATCTTTTATTTAAAAACTAAAACTTATCTTTTATTTAAAACTAAAACTTATCCTAAAACAACTAATGCATATTATTTAAAAACAATTAATCAAGTAGAGATTTATTAAGAAACAAACTCTAAATAAATCCTACAGATTAAGATAATAATATGCATCTGACTTATTGAATCTTAAATACTCTTGACTCTAAGTTCCACGAGTTCATTTTGACCTTATGAGTTCCTTTTGACCTTGTTCCATTACCTTTCACATTTCCACATACTTACATGAATCCTAGAAGATAAACTCATATTTTCTGCCTTCATGCTCCATGTTGCTCCAACTCAAGAACATCATGTTGATAGCTCCACTTCTGGAACTTCGACGTGCTAGTTCCTTTAAGGAACTTCGCACTTATAGTTCCTGATCAGGAACTGGTTGTTTCAACTATGAAACTTCAAGAACTGCTCCCACTCAGGAACTGCTCCCTCTTAGGAACTGCTCCCTCTCAGGAACTGCTTCCACTCAGGAACTGCATATTTAATGTTCCTCTTAGGATTTACCTAGGAACTGCTCTGTTTGTGTTCCTCCTAGGAACTCATCTATGAACTATGTTTGTGCTTGCTTCTATATCATTTTTCTTGAACTCTTCATGCTTGGTTCCATCTTAGGAACTTACATTAAGTCTAGCAGTACATCTGTATAATCAGACTTCTTCTCTCTTTGGATTTCTTCCTCAAGAACTTCACTTATTGGATTTCTTCTAGGAACTCTTCATGATGTGATATATTCCATGACTTGTTCTATGTTAATGTAATATGCACATCTCAAACACACATGTTAGTTTGATAATCATCATTTGTTTACAATCATCAAAACACGCATGACTCAACAATTATAGATTGAAGTAGAACAATCTTCATCTGCATCTATATGATAACTTCAAGCCGTATGAAGATAATAACATCTATCAAGAACTTATGAATAGAAGAATAAGTTGGACACATTATATAGATGCTTATTCAGCTAAATTGAAGTCTTCCATCGTGCACATTTCTTTGTGCAGAACCACAAAATTGTATATTTATACACGCATCATTGTAGACAAATGAACAACTGAACTATATTCATACAGCAGATATGAGGATGCTAGATGTCTAAAAAATTGTCCTTTATATTTTAGATTTAGATAGAAAGAGGTAATAGGGTTTATATCATATTCAAAAAGTAGGAAGAAAACCTCATAGTTCATGTATGTTATGGTAGGTTATATTTCCTCTAAACTAAGAAGAAAAAAATGTAAATCTATTACACTTGTGAAACTTTGAAAAAGACAAAAAAAATTATAGTACTAAGAAATGACTAATGAAAACACTATTCAAAACAACCGACAAATATAACATAATACTTCAAACTTTTGAGTAAAAATAAAATCTCATGGTGTAATTAGATTATGCATAGAGACAAAAGTATATTTTATTGTGAAGTTGGTAAATGAAACTTAATGGATACAACTAAAGCAATCTTGAAAAAAAAAAAAAATTTACTATACTAAACATACAATAATATGAACATTTGTCTAACAACATTAAAAAATTTAAAATATGATGCACAAGTATTGTAGTTTAGCTTACATACTCCCTCCGTTTCTTTTTAATCTACACACTTTCCTTTTTGGTCTGTTTCTTTTTAATCTACACTGTTGATTTTTCTATTTTGGTAACATGTCACATCTACTTTCTCCTCTTTTTCCACCCATATCATCTACTTTTTAATATTTTAACCCACTTTTCAATTTATCTCTCTCACTTTTCAATTTCTCTCTCCACCTTTTCAGTTTCTCTCTCATACTTTTACACTTTCTCCTTGAATCTCCCCCAAAGTGAAGTGAGTAAATTAAAATGAAACGGAGGGAGTATATAACATTTAAAAAGGGAAATCAGCTTAAATATTATATGGTAATCACCAAAGATATGCAAACATATTCATTTAATACCTACATTATGATAGTTGACCTGTAATAATATGAATTTCGATAGCTGAATTATAACAACATAAATTTGGATGGTTAACTTATATACTCCATTTGTTTTAAATTTTCTTCTTTTAATATTTTTTTAGTCTGTTGAGCAAATTGTTATAATTACCTATAAGTTTTTAAAAAAAAGACAAATCCATTTAATTGAACAAGTATATATATCTTGTATTTCTTAAATATACATCATGTTGGAATAAAATATATCATTAAATTGTCAATTAAAAAATAAGCATATAAAACAACATCAATTAAATTTCATAAACTAAACATCAGAGAGTTATATAGTAATATATATCATGTTAATAAAATCAAAAGATAAAAGCAAAACATATCTACTATTTGACATCCATCATTACAAGTTATGAAATTTGAAATGAAGAAACAAACAAAATACATAAAAACCATATTACTTGTGAAACACAAAAAAGAACAAAAACATTATAATAGTATGATTTAACCATTGAAAACAATATTGTCAACAATAATTAAGCATGATATCACATTTTGAAATTTATGGAAACATAGATAACAACAAAAGTACATGGTATTGTTAAATCGCACATGAACGCTGGGAAAGCAAGAGAAGGCTTTGTGTTTTCTTATCTTTTTCCCGCCCTAGGAGTAGCACAAAAAGAGGAACCGGGAAGGGTTATTGACCCAATGATAAACTACTAGCACCTTCCTCGTTGAGGCCTTTATTTCCAGAATGCATTTATTTCACCCTCTCTTCTAATGAGAGAGAGGACACATTTTAGACTTTCCCCTCAATAAAGATTTTGAGGGTGACAGCAGTCACTTTGAAGTTTTCATACTTATCAGCATGGGAGAGTACCAAACTCTGAATGCTTGAATATACATTGCCCTTAGGAATGAGACTCCCATCTTCCAGAGTCAAAACGATCCATGTCATGTATTATATGTTTGTAGTACTATTTCATGCGTCCATCAAAATACAAAATGACATCATCATAACACTTACAATAAGTTTAATTCAATTATAATGTCTTTAAGTAAATATACAATTTATATTGCTTAACAATCAATATACATCTCCATGTCCCAAAAAAAAACAATCGATATAAATCTTATTCATATTAGCTCTAATACAACATAGTATATCACATATAAAATATGTACAATAGAAGCTTACTCTTAGAGGTAATTAACCCACACTGTTTTTTACAAATCTAATACAAACAAAACATGATCCGAAACATATTCAAATTCACAAAAAACTTTTTTCAAGATATTAAGTTTAGATAAGTGTATCACATATAAAATATGTACAATGAGAGCTTATTCTCACAGTTAATTACCACAACTTCTTTTTTACAAATCTAATATAAACAAAACATCAACCGAAATATATTCAAATTTACAAATAACTTTTTTCAAGATAATAATTTTACACAATCAACTGTCTATTTCAAGATTGAAAAATGCCTGCGAACCATATCTTCATCTTTACGTAAGATACACATGAAAATATGATTATCATTCCAATATATCCAACTACCACCACTAAAACCACGAGGTTGCCGCATAACGCAACAATTGAATTTGAACCCAATAAAATCTCTTGAAGCTCGAGAAGCATCATTCATTTGTGGGATTGAAACTCGAGATTCAAACACAACAAAAATATGAGGACTGTACATTCTAACAAGTTCAAATGCGGTATGTCGGAAAACATCTTTGTTGCTTCCACAAACATTCCAGACAAGTACATAGATAGAAATTGAAGTAGCAATTGTAGATATTATTGCATTGTGAGTAATTTGAGATGGAAGAATTGTTAGTTGGAGATAATGATGATAAATTATGACTTGATGAGAGTAACATTTGGTGACGATAAGGACGAATTGTAATGAAGTGATGTGCATTTCTATAAACCCTGAAGTCTCTAGAAAATTCTATTACAACTTCGGCAATGAAAACTTAAGGTTCTAAGAAAAAAAACATAGTTGTTCTTTGACGAATATTAAAAGACACGTTAAACTCACTTGCATTTTGACAACCAAAATATCCATAATAATAAGTTGGAGATGTATGTGGAGGTGGAAGAGACAATAAATTGTGGTAAAGTTGTCAATGAAAATCGTCCTCCATAAAGGTATTGAAGCTTGAATATTACATTTTGATTTCTCAAAAGTGATACAAAAAGTGGCTCCACCCGATCACATCCACATTGAGGATGTGATGACAAAGGTATACAATATTGTGGCGCAAGTGGATGACGAATAATAGAATTCATTAGTTGTATCATCAAACATACAAAAATGTGAAATAAAAGGAGACTAAACGGAGCTGGTGGAGATGGAAGAACAAACACCTTCATATTGTACATACTCTCCAAAAAAAAAGCGATATTTGTTTTGATCATAAAGTTTTGAGCTAAAGCCCAACCATTGGTTAGTTTGTGGATGTCAAGGAACTTGTATAACATCTACTATCCACATCAAATGAATTTGCAATGGATGAGTAAGATGTACACTATTAACATCATATAATTGATTAGGATGAAGAATGATCAGTATAGTATAAACTATTGGATAAGTAAGATACAAAAGAGGCATGACAAGAAAACAAAAAGGAACTACGAAGTGATAGTTTGAAAAAATTCTAAGATACAAAGGAGGCTTGAAAAGAAAAACAAAAAGGAACTACGAAGTGATAGTTTGAAGAAATTCTAAGATACAAATAAACATGAGAACACAAAACATAAGGTATTGTTATACATATATGTATATATTTTGGTGTCATGTATATCCTCTCTATATATTATTAAAATACCTTATAACCACATATTGACACGTCATCTTCTAATATGACATCCATGCAAAATTTCATCTTACACTATTTTTTTAACATGAAAAGATATTTGATTGCATTATATGATTAATTATGATAAAAAAAATCTAATAATATAACAATTAATTAGTTAGATCCTTAAACTAATAACCTTCATGTTATTTTCAGCATAATATTATTCTGATCTCTGAATACAACCCCTTCACTACAATTTTATTTTTACAAATAAAATTTATTTTTCTTGAAGAAAGATATGATAAAATTAAACCTCTTACAAATATTGAAAGTTTTGAGCAACAAATTTTAGTGCTATGTTAATTTTGTTTTATCAATTCATCACTTATGTAGTATTATAAGTGAGACTGCATAATTGTGTGGATATTCAATACCTCAAGCAGCGTGTATCGCGATTTTCATCCTGATCTTCCAGCCATTAATAACACTATATCCTTTCCCCAAATTCTTCTTATCATGTAATGATCATAAAGTGCCCCACTTTTCATGTGGTCGTAAAGGAAGAATCCTTGATAAAGAAAATATTGTACCAAAAGCAGCATTACCCAATCATCCTGGACCCCAACACATAATGGATGAATTCAATCCACCAACCAAGAACTGAAAATTAACCCCTTGTGTATATTAGTTGAATATGCACCATTACCACCCCCAACAAACAACTGAACCAATCGATTGCCTAACTGCACAACTATAACCTAACCCAAGAGCCAAATTTGAAAACCCAAATGATTCTTCTAAAGAAAAAGGGAAATCCAATTGCCTAAAATCATTTCTACCTCTAACAAATCAAGAACCCAGATGAATTAAATCCACATACATGTTCTCCAGCAACTATTAAACTACTTATAAAAAAACCCCGAAATTGAGATTCAATCTCAGAAGCTAGGGTTTTATTACTACCCCACATCTAACCCTAGAATTATACACCAAAATCCCACAAGAAAATCCAAACCTTGATGAAATTGATTGACCCATCAATGCTAGTCTCATAAACCCGAATTAACTCAAATCTATTTCCACTTGTTAATCGACTTTATGAATAAGGAAACTACTTCTAATTTTCTCAATATTATTCTCGACACTTACCTAATACGTTTCTAACTTTGACTAAGTAAGCTAACATAATCACTTCATTCTTAGAGTTTAGATAAGTAGTTCTTTACTAATTAACATATGATTGCTATAACTTCTTAATTACTAACCTTTCAGCTTATAACTCAAACAATATAATTATACAAAGAACCCCAGTATCATTATGAATTTTGAGTAAACCTTCTACTTCCTTTGTTTCATTTTAATTGTTACACTTCTCAATTCTTTTCCTATATGGAAAGTGTAGCGAGTAATTTGAAACGGAGGAAGTATTATATAAATGTTAACATTTTTCAAGTTAATTCGATAAAACAAACTCACTAACTAAAATCAATCAACTATTTCGTCACTCTGCATTGATCATTAGTCTCACTAAACTAACAATTTTATTAATTAAATTATGAGATCATTTTTAGAATTCTTTTCCAAAACTACGAAAACAACAACTATGATTATTAATTGGCTAAATCTGCTCCAAAGATTTGATTTTTTTAAACCAGCAATTAACAATAATTTGCAGCAGCACATTCATCCAACTAACCAACATAACACCACACTTATTCAATCAACCAATACAACCATCCAATTTGTCATAGTTCAACCAACACTACATCAATCAACTAAATTATGAGATCATTTTTAGAATTCTTTTGCAAAACCAACAAAACAATAACTATGATTATTAATTACCTAAATCTACTCCAAAGATCTATTTTTTTTTTTAACAACAATTAATAATATTTTACAGCAGCTCATTCATCCAGCTAACCAACACAACACCACACTTATTCAATCAACTAACACAACCATCCAATTTATCATAGGTCAACCAAACTACATCAATCAAATTATTGTAATTTCATAATCAAATATGGTAATCATAATCTAAACTTTAAATGGAATAAAATCCAATTCAAAAGAGAGAATGAAACAGGTAGCACCAACAAGAAAAGCAGCTCGGTCGCTGCACCGCCAACGGCCACGAGCAATAGCAGACAGCAATAGCAGTCAGCTAGAGGAGAACACAAGCATCAACAACAGCAGTAAGCGAGAAGAGAGAAAGAATGCAGGCAGTAGTCGCGAATCAAGAGAGGGAGAACACATTGAGACAAAGCGGCTACGCTGTTGAAGCAAGAACGACGACGTCGATACCAATAGCAGACAAAGCACGAACCGAGGCAGGAGACAGCGCAGCCGCGAGCGAAGGGGAGGGGAAAGCTCTGACGAGCGGTAGAGGCGCTGAGAAGGCACGTGCAACGAGAGAGAGACATAGCAAGGGGGGTTCATGGAAAAAGAGGGAGATGGAGGAGAAAGATGGACAATTTCATGAAAAATGTTAGTTGGATTTGTTTTAATTATTAAACAAAAAAGGACACGCTGGGTATTATGAGAGAAGTTTGGCCAGTGTGCATACCCTTTTGCACCCAAACCCCAATTCTCTTCTTTAGAAAGATAATAATAATAATAATAATAATAATAATAATAATAATAATAATAATAATAATAATAATAATAATAATAATAATAATAATATTATTATTATTATTATTATTATTATTATTATTATTATTATTATTATTATTATTATTATTATTATTATTATTTTAGATTTATAGATCCAAACGATTGGTGTCATGCAATATGGTGCAGGCGGACATAGGGCGGGAAAACTATTAAATCCACCTTACCCACAACCCATTGCAGTTATGACTTTTAGCATCCATACCCACCTGCTATCCACCAAATTGATACCCACTCCAATTGGGGCAAATGCGGTGCATATCACACGAGCTTATACCTACATGCCATCCCTACACCAGGACTACCATTTTGACATAGCTTCGTGCACTATTTCACATCTTGCAGATACAAGATATAAAAATAACGAGATCATTCAATCTCCACAGATTAAGCTTCATTTCAGATTTCAGCAAGCTTAAGCTCCACGTCTCCAACCTCACTTTAGATTCTTGTACATCACATGAAAAAAACATGATACGAAATCAGTTGTTAATTCCGAAATTCTACTAAGTACTAATCTCAACCACAACAAAGGAGAGATCCACGGTCTAAAGATTAGTACTAGTTTAATCTTGTTGACCAACGAAGGAAATGAAGTTAATTAAGCTACTTAACTTAATTTCAGTTTTTCGTAATTTACACTTTTGTAAAATCGAGTTTTTTTTGTTTAGCATAAGTTATAATTGGGACGTATAATGCATGGGGACGTGCGATGCATGGGACAGCAAGGTCTTGGATATATTATGAGCTTTCCTTGCAATCTAAGGGAACTCATCACTTGCTTTGTGTGTGCTACCCAATATTCCAACAAGCAGCACTATTCACCCATCCCTTCTTGTTGGATTAGCTAGCTTTAAGAGAGATATTTGTTGTTTAATTACTTTGTTTATTAGCCTTAGTGTTAGATCTTTATGGTTGATCTTTTTGGTCTTCTTTGACTCTTGTATTAAGTAATGGAAAGGATGAATGGAAAATCATATTTGATTTTAACTTGAACATTGTTGTTTATTTGAACTTTTGGTGTGTTAAACCCGAAATTTCCCCTTGTGATTAAGAAGTGAACTTAATCTCGAAATCCTTGAGTTAAGTAAGTTAAGCTTAACCTAAGAGAGAGTTAAGATAATTAGTGAGTTTAAGCTAATTAAATTTACTCTCAAAATCCTCCTAAATCAGTTTCTAAGTGAGTCAAACTTCCAAACCGATTTAGAATCCTTAAGTGGAAGTAAGTGAGTGAAGCTTATTCAAGCTTAAGTATATGATTTCGCATCAAGTGGTATCAAGAGCTCAGTTCTGAAATGGACGACGGAGATAATGCGAGGAGAGATGATATGCTAGAAGCACTAGCTAAGCAAAACGAGGTATTACATGATATGATGGCTAAGATCACCTTAGAAATGTTCAAGAAGAAACCCAATGAGAAAGAAAGGAGTTCTAAGGCTGATGATAGGGGATGAAAATTGAAGTTCCGAAATTTGACGGAGCTAGTGATCCGGAATTATACCTTGAATGGGAACGTTCTTTAGAGCGTTTCTTTGATTACAAAGATACTCCGGATGAGAAGAAGTGCAAGGTAGCTGTTTTAAAGTTAACCAAATATGCATCCATTTGGTTAGAAGGCATGAAGAGACAAAGGGTGAAGGAGAACAAATCCAAGATTGCTACATGGGAAAAATTGAAGAAGCAATTGAGGAAGCGTCTTGTTCCAACTAACTACAAGCAAAATCAGTATGTTAGATGGTCCACACTCAAACAAGGTACCACGTCCATGGATGAGTACATCAAGGAATTCGAAAAGCTTTCCATTGTTTGTGAAATAGAAGAAATGGAGGAGCAAAAATTGGGCAGATTCTTAGGAGGCCTAAATGAAGATGTACGTGAGAAAGTGGAGGTGTATCCATACCTTACTTTCGATGAGGCTTGCAAAGTGGCTCTCAAAATTGATAGCCAAAAGAAGAAATCAACAACAAGTAAGTCTTATTCAAAGCCATTTAGTACTTTTAAAGCTAATACTAGTACTAGTAACTTTGATAAGAACAAAAAAACAGATTTCATTCCGAAAGATAAGGAGAAAGTTGTAGATGATAAAGCCTTCAAAGTGAATTGTTTTAAGCGTGAAGGTTATGGTCATTACCAATCTACTTGTCCTACTAAAAGAGTCATGACTATAAGGGACATAGAGGAGATAGACGAATTGGAAAGAATATATCTCTTAGAGATGCAACATGATAAAACTGATTTAGAAATTGAATGTGAGGAGGACATGTGTAATCCAGAAATGGAGGGTGAAACTTTGGTTCTTAGGAGGTCCATGTATTCTAATGTTGTGGCTGAAAATGAGGAACAAAGAGAAACCGTTTTTCATTCGAAATGCTTAGTGAATAAGAAGCTATGCACGTTAATCATTGACGGTGGTAGTTGTACTAATGTAGCTTCAACTGAACTTATAGAGAAGTTAGCATTACCTATTACTAAACATCGACATCCTTATAAACTGAAATGGTTAGATGATGATAGTGAAGTAAGGGTGGAAAAATAGAGTTTTAATCACGTTTTCAATTGGAAATTATGAAGATGAAATTCTATGTGATGTGATCCCTATGACTGCGTGCCATATTCTACTTGGTAGGCCTTGGCAATTTGATCGAAAAGTGATGCATGATGGGTGTTCTAATGTGTATAAGGTGAACAAGAATGGCAAAACTAAAACCTTATTACCACTGCCCCCTTCAAAAATCCGAGACACAAAACCTAAGCCAAAAAAGAACCTCGTGTGTGGTTGTGTGTTTTAGGGGAGAAAAAGATTCGAGAGGGAGTTGGGAACTATTCAGGTCGTGTATGTTCTAGTTGCTAAGGAGGTGAACGAGGGAATGGAAGTTGAAGATTCGAATTTGAGGGAGTTATTGGAGGAGTTTGGAGACATGTTTCCTAATGACCTACCAAATGGCCTACCCCCTAAACGTGGAATTGAGCATCAAATTGATCTAATTCCCGGAGCACCACTTCCAAATAAACCTTCCTATAGATGCAATCCCAAAGAAAGTGTTGAGTTACAAAGCCAAATCAGTGAATTGATGGAGAAAGGCTACGTGAGAGAGAGTAAAAGCCTATGTGTTGTTCCGACTTTACTTGTGCCAAAAAAAGACAGAACATGGAGGATGTGTATTGATAGCCGTGCTGTGAATAATATAACCATCAAATACCGATTTCCCATCCCTAGATTAGATGACATGCTAGATGAGTTGAGTGGATCCAAGTTGTTTTCGAAAATTGATTTGAGAAGTGGATATCACCAAATATGCATGAGAGAGGGAGATGAGTGGAAGTCAACTTTCAAAATGAAGTATGGGTTGTATGAATGATTGGTTATGCCGTTTGGTCTCACAAATGCCCCTAGTACGTTCATGAGATTAATGAATGAAGTACTTAGGCCATTTTTGGGAAAGTTCGTGGTTGTATATTTGGATGATATTCTTGTTTACAAATCTAACAATGAGGATCATTTAGATCATTTGCAACAATTGTTCGAAGTTCTAAAACAGCAAAAACTGTACGGGAAGCTTGAAAAGTGCACGTTTATGCAAAGGGAGATTGGCTTCCTTGGTTTCATCATTTCTGATGAAGGTGTGAAGGTGGATCCATCCAAAGTAGAAGCGATTTCTTCTTGGCCGGTTCCCACAACTATCACCGAGGTGAGATCTTTTCATGGTTTAGCTTCATTTTATAGGAGGTTTATAAATAATTTCAGCACGTTATTAGCTCCTATAACTGAATGCACTAAAGATGGAAAATTTGCATGGAGTGATGCAGCTCAAAAGGCGTTTGAACTTGTAATGGAGAAAATGTGTAACACGCCTATTTTAGCTTTACCTGATTTCACTAAACCATTTGAAGTCGAGTGTGACGCAAGTGGAATGGGTATTGGGGCTGTTTTAATTCAATTTGGCAAACCTATTGCTTATTTTAGCGAGAAACTAAATCAGGCCAAATTGAATTATTCCACGTATGATAAAGAGTTTTACGCCATGGTTAGAGCTCTTAATCATTGGAGTCACTATTTGCGACCACAAGCTTTTGTTCTCCATTCTGATCATGAATCGTTGAAATATATTCATAGCCAACATAAGCTTAGTGCTCGTCATGCTAAATGGGTGGAATTCTTACCATCTTTCAATTTTGTTGCCAAGTACAAAGCCGGAAAAGCTAACATTGTGGCAGATGCTTTATCTCGGAGACACGTATTGCTTAATATGGTGGATTCCAAGGTACTTGGGTTTGAATTGATTAAAGAATTCTATGTTCTTGATGAGGAGACATGTGACCTGTTCGTGGCTATTGAAGATGGTCCAAAAGACCATTATCACCAAATGAAGGGGTTTTTGTTCAAGGGGAACAAACTTTAATTTGTGTTCCTAAATATCCCGTTCGTGATTTGCTAATTAGAGAAGCTCATGGAGGTGGATTGGCTAGCCATTTTGGCATTAGCAAGACTATGGAGTTGTTACAAGAACATTTCTCATGGCCTCATATGATCAAAGAAGTGCACGCTGTTTTGGCTCGTTATGGTGTTTGTCAAAGGGCTAAAAGCACGTTCCATAAGGGGTTGTACACTCCTTTACCAGCACCAGAGAGACCATGGGAGGATGTTAGTATGGATTTCATTGTGGCTCTTCCTAGAACACAAAGAGGGAAGGATTCAGTCATGGTGGTGGTGGACCGTTTCTCAAAAATGGCACACTTCGTACCTTGCCATAAAACAGAAGATGCTATTAACGTTTCTTCTTTATATTTCATGGAAATTGTTCGTTTACATGGAGTACCAAGAACTATTGTCTCGGATCGAGATAGTAAGTTTTTGAGTCACTTTTGGAGGTCCCTATGGAGGATGATGGGTACTAAGTTGTTTAGCACTTCACATCACCCCCAAACAGATGGTCAAACCGAGGTGACTAATCGAACTCTAGGCACCTTGTTAAGGGGCTTAGTGAGCAAAACCGAAAAAGATTGGGATGTGAAGCTATGCCATGCGGAGTTTGCTTAAAATAGAAATCCAACTTTTGCAACAAAACATTCACCATTCGAAGTGGTATATGGGGTAAATCCTTATGTACCTATTGATCTTATTTCATTGCCTAAAGATTCTTATGTCCATGGAGATGCTAGGCAACAAGCTGAAACAATGGTGAAGGTTCACAAAGAAATACGCACCAACATCGAGAAAGCAAATGAGATGTACAAGAAGAAAGCAAACAAAAGTCGAAAACCAAGGTTGTTTGCTCTTGGTGATTTGGTGTAGATTCACTCAAGGAAGGAGAGGTTTCCAAGTAAAAGGAAGCATAAACTCATGCCCCGAGCTGAAGGACCTTTCAAGGTTCTTGAACGATATGGAGACAATGCTTACAAGATAGACCTTCCCGGAGATTATGGCGTGGCAACAACATTCAATGTAGGTGACTTATCCCCCTACTTGGAAGATGAAGATGTGCAAGAATTGAGGACAATTCCTTTTGAAGAAGGAGAGGATGATACGAAATCAGTTGTTAATTCCGAAATTCTACTAAGTACTAATCTCAACCACAACAAAGGAGAGATCCACGGTCTAAAGATTAGTACTAGTTTAATCATGTTGAGCAACGAAGGAAAGGAAGTTAATTAAGCTACTTAGCTTAATTTCAGTTTTTTGTAATTTATGGTTTTGTAAAACCGAGTTTTTTTTGTTTAGCGTAAGTTATAATTGGGACGTATAATGCATGGGGACGTGTGATACATGGGAAACCAAGGTCTTGGAGATATTATGAGCTTTCCTTGCAAGCTAAGGGAACTCCCCACTTGCTTTGTGTGTGCTGCCCAATATTCCAACAAGCAGCACTATTCACCCATCCCATCTTGTTAGATTAGCTAGCTTTAAGAGATATTTGTTGTTTAATTACTTTGTTTATTAGCCTTAGTGTTAGATCTTTATGGTTGAACTTTTTGGTCTTCTTTGACTCTTGTATTAAGTAATGGAAAGGATGAATGGAAAATCAGATTTGATTTTAACTTAAACATTGTTGTTTATTCGAACTTTTGGTGTGTTAAACCCGAAATTTCCCCATGTGATTAAGAAGTGAACTTAATCTCGAAATCCTTGAGTTAATAAGTTAAGCTTAACCTAAGAGAAAGTTAAGATAATTAGCGAGTTTAAGCTAATTAAATTTACTCTCGAAATCCTCCTAAATCAGTTTCTAAGTGAGTCAAACTTCCACACCGATTTAAAATCCTTAAGTGGAAGTAAGTGAGTAAAGCTTATTCAAGCTTAAGTATACGATTTCGCATCATAACAGCAGGAGGGGTTTCCACCAAACTATCAATAAAACATCATCTAGAGCACATAATATGACAGTGTGTATGCATTAACATCATCTAGAACACATTACATTCAAGATCGGTTTAGAAGCACCTACAGAAACACTTAATTTTTCAGTTGGCTTCATATCTGGGATCAGCCATTACATAATGGTAAGCAATGACAAGCATCAACAAGCAGATTCCCATAGAATTGGCGAAAAATCCCAGGAACTGATCGTCAATCATCTGCAATTGGGCCAAACAAAACAAGCAATTCAATGTCAATGTAAAGTAAAACCAATGTCTCCTGTGCAGGTAAGATCATCACAACTTCCATTCATGTGGTTATTTTAGTCATGTAGTTAAAATCAAATCTTCCATAAGAATCACAAGGCATGCGACTTTACATTTAACATAATACTTCCTCTGTCTCTAAATGCTTGCAATCAAATTTACAAGGAACATACCCACTAATTTAAGCAGCTTAAATTTTCCTCCCACTTTCTAATTAGAGTTTTTAACGGGGATATACCAGGGTAATAGAGCATTTTGTGGGGATATACCTCACTAAATTTTTTTTGTGGGAATATACCAACCTAAATTTAAGTTTTGTTAAAAGGTATCGAAAACACTATTTTTGGCGAGAAAGTCAAATTTCTGGCCTTTGACTTGCTTAATTACTCTTTGTATAGTGCATGATATTCAATTGCTTCTATTACATTCATTTCCCTCCAACTTCCTCACTGTCACTTTGTGGCTCACTCGCGAGTTCCTACCAAGTCAAAGACCGGAAATTTGATTTTCTCGCCGGAAATAGTGTTTTTGGTACCTTTTAACAAAACTTAAATTTAGGTTGGTATATCACCACAAAAAAAAATTAGTGAGGTATATCCCCACAAAATGCCCTATTACCCTGGCATATCCCCGCAAAAAACTCTTCTAATTAACCTCCTTAATTTGCATCATTTTACTTTATAGCAAGTATTCAGAAACACAAGCCGTATACTTAAATTTTCCTCCCACTTTCTAATTATCCTCCTTAATTTGCATCATTTTACTTTATAGCAAGTATTCAGAAACACAAGCCGTATACTTAAATTTTCCTCCCACTTTCTAATTATCCTCAATTTGCATCATTTTACTTGATAGCAAGTATTCAGAAACACAAGCCGTATACTTAAATTTTCCTCCCACTTTCTAATTATCCTCCTTAATTTGCATCATTTTACTTGATAGCCAGTGTTTGGGCCCATTTGAAGGACCGGCCCATTGTGGGCAAAATTACCAGAATACCCCTACTTCTAGGGCCATCAACCCTCCACCAGCTGGAGTTGACCTAAATGTCCTATTTTATTGGAATTCACAACCACTATAAATAGTGCTTGTCCCATCAGTCAAAGGGTATTCAATTCTCACCTAAAAAGCTAGAGCATCTCTCTCTACAATTACTACTTTCTCTCTCTACCTCAATTACTGACTTGAGCGTCGGAGGGGCGTTCCCGGAAAAACCCCCGGGGTAGTTTTTCAGTGTGCTTTGCAGGTTTACCGGCGTCAAGACCCATCGGAGCTCTCGTACCCTCTCAGCATTCAGTTGGCATCCCCTTCATCATTACTTAAAGTTTCTTGACAGAAACAGTTTGGCGCCGTCTGTGGGGATACAACAATCTCAAGCCACAAACCGAGAGCTGAAATGGCACCGATCCGTCGAAACCGTAAAGCTCCTCAGCCAGAACCTAATCCACCTTCTCATCGCACACCTACCGTTGAGACACTGGACCATCATGAGGATGAGAGCCCTACACCTCCGCCAGAACATGGGCCTCAGCCTCAACCAGCTGGACCCCCTCATCCACAACCTCCTCGCCCGCCGAGCTCCGAGAGAATAGCGGACCAAACCGAACCAAAACATTGAACGGAACCTAAGGGCCATGTTAGCTACTCTTCAAAATGGGGGGCAGCCACAACCCCACCCTCAGCCTGAGGGGGAGGCGAGGGAAGGGGCCTCTCGAATGCAAAGACCAAATGTCGCGGGACCCCCTCAGCCCTCAGCCCGGAGGCATGAGCAGCCAAGAGAGCGAAGACCCCCTCAGTCAGCTCAGAGACCCCCTCGGTCGCCTCGTAGACTCCCTGCGTCGGCTCATAGACCCCATCGGTCGGAACAGACCGCCTCGGACGTAACATGGGCGAGAGGATGCCCGTCGACAATTGAAGAGAACCGACTTCGTAAGGGGCAGATGGACGCCCGGGAAATCTTGAATAGGAAGGAAGCATCAAGGGCGGCCCCATCAAGACGCGAGCGTGAGCCTGGTCAGCCCCATTCTCCTCGCCGAGAGCGAGAGAGATCCCCTCCTCGCTCGCCCAGACGCAGGGAGGATGAATGGGACTCGGCCTCATCTCAACCATGCAAGCGTAGGGACCCCCAGATGGTCAATAGAGGTGTCTTGAACTTCATGACCCCCTTCAGCAAAGAAATCATGGACACCCCCAACCCAGGCAAAGTGAAAGTGCCACTCATCGAGCAATATGCGGGTTCAACAGACCCGGCGGACCACATGGCGTCATACAAAGCGCAGATGAGTGTGCAGACGGGGTGCGAAGCGGCATGGTGTCGCTACTTCCCAACTACACTCAAGGGATTGGCGCTTAGCTGGTTCTCAGAGTTATCCCCCGGAATTATTACTAACTTCTCAGTGCTAGAAGCACTCTTCCTACAACACTTCATTGCGGGAAGGAGACACAAGAAGACTAGCATCCATTTGATGTCGGTCAGGCAAGAGAACAATGAAAGCCTGAGCGACTACATCAGGAGGTTCAATGAAGAGTCACTAAGGGTGTCAGATCTCCAAGATGGAGTAGCATTCACCGCGCTTATGTCTGGGCTCTTGCCGGGCAAGTTCCGTTGGTCCTTGGCGGAAAACGAAGTCACTACATTCACGGAAGCTATGACCCGGGCACAAAAGTTTATACAAGCCTCTGACATTTGTAAGCCAAGCAATGACAACTCAAGGAAGAGGAAGGATGACAAGGGTCTTGCGGATCACCGCAACGGCCGAGATCAGACCAAAGCTCCTCGATCCAACTCCCAGCCTAACCGGCAATCCACTAGTAGGGAGGATTCTCGATTCAACAGAAACCAAAGGGAGATTTATTTGGACCTCAAGGAGAGATCGGTGTTACCTAAACCACCCCCCATAAAAACTTCCAACACTCGACGGGACAAACGGTTATGGTGTGAGTACCACAAGGAGTGCGGCCACACCACCCGTGATTGCCGAGAATTGAAGAAGGCCTTGGACAGTCTAGCCGACCAAGGGAAGCTCAACAGGTACCTCAAACATCCTGAAGAGAAGGACAAGAGGAAAGAAGATCGAGCTAACAGTGATGACACTGAGGGGTACGTCGGTGTCATATCGGGTGGATTCGCTTCAGGAGGCCTAACCGGCCGCTCCCGCAAATCCCACCTTCAAGAGCTGAAGCACCAAGTGTTAAAGGTTGAGAGTACCCAGGCAAGCTGCCCCGTAATGACCTTCGGAGAGGCAACTCAGCGCATTCAAACACCCCATGATGACCCCTTGGTGATAGAGATGAAGATAGCTAACTCAAGAGTGAGGAGGATCCTAATTGATAGCGGATCCTCCGCCGACATCATCACCTTGGACTGCCTCAGAAAACTCAAGTATCAAGAGAAGGATACGACTCCCATCCATCAGCCACTGATAGGCTTCGGGGGCAGCTCAGTTCATCCCGTCGGCACTATCAAGCTCCCAGTGCGACTCGGTGAAAAAGGCAAAGGAAGAAGCCTACCAGTCGATTTCTTGGTAGTGGACATCCCATTGCCATACAACGCAATCGTGGGTTGTCCTACGCTGAACAAGGTCAAAGCCGCGATCTCGGTGTATCAACTCTTGATGCAATATGAGACGGATGAGGGGGAAGTTGGCAAAATCCATGGGGATCAGCAATCGGCCAGAGAATGCTATGTCAATAGCTTGAAAAATGGCACCACCTCCTCATCTCAAGGAGGAACACCATCCAAGAAAAGAAAGAGAAGTGAGGAGGAGGCACCCCTGGATTGCCTCAGCATCTACATCTCGGAGAACCCGAAATGCTATGATCGTCCTCAACCAGTTGAAGAGGATGAGGAGGTCACCCTTGATGAAGAACTTGGCCACCGAGTAAGGGTAGGTCGAACAATAGATCAAGCACTAAGGGAGGAGATCATCATGGTATTGAGGGAGTACAAGGACGTTTTCGCCTAAGAGGCAACAGACATGCCCGGGCTAGACCCCAATTTCATGTGCCATGAATTGAACATCAAAGACGGATACCGTCCAGTTAAGCAGAAGTTGAGGCACCAAGGCCCGGAGAGAAACGCGGCCGCAGCAGCAGAAGTAAAGAAGCTCTTAGAAGCAGGGTTCATTGAAGAATGTCAATACACGGAATGGTTGGCTAACGTGGTGCTCGTCAAGAAGTCCAGTGGAGCATGGCGGATGTGTGTGGATTTCACAGACTTGAACAAAGCGTGTCCGAAGGACAACCACCCCCTCCCCAAGATAGACAGGTTGGTGGACTCGACAGCAGGGCATGCACTTCTTAGTTTCATGGACGCCAATGCAGGGTACCACCAAATACCCATGGCTGAGAAGGATAGACCACACACCGCCTTCATTACAAGCCAAGGGGTCTACTGTTACAAGATGATGCCCTTCGGGCTAAAAAATGCGGGAGCCACCTATCAGCGCACAGTGAACAAGATCTTCCAAAGCCAACTGGGCCGCAACATTGAAGTGTACGTTGATGATATGATCGTCAAAAGCAAGCAAGCGACAGATCACGCAGCGGACTTGAGGGAAACCTTGTCTACCCTCCGCCGATATCGGATGATGCTTAACCCCAAAAAGTGTGTTTTTGGAGTAAAGGGAGGGAAATGTCTCGGCTTCCTGGTCGACGAAAGAGGGATTGAGGCCAACCCAGACAAGGTCCAAGCGGTGTTGGACATGAGATCTCCTAAGAACGTCCGAGAGGTCCAACGCCTCACGGGTTGCCTAGCGGCCCTCGGGCGCTTCTTGTCCCGGTCAGCCGACAAGAGCCTCACCTTCTTTCGAGCACTTAAGCGGAAAGAATTTGATTGGGATGAAGAGGCAGAGAAAGCGTTTCAGCAACTCAAGCAACACCTTTCCATCCTCCCCAAGCTCATCTCCCCCCTCTCAGGGGAGACATTATATGTCTACCTGGCGGTGTCCGAATACGCACTAAGTGCAGTGCTTGTGGCTGATCGAGAAGATGGCCAACATCCGGTGTACTTCGTCAGCCATGCTTTTCGAGGGGCGGAAAGCAAGTACAGCCAGATCGAAAAGATGGTTTATGCCTTGGTCATGGCGAGTCGGAAGTTGAAGCCCTACTTTCAAGCACATCCTATCAAGGTCCTAACCGGACAACCTCTTCGAAAAGTCATTGAAAATCGCAATCACTCCAGTCGCATGACCGATTGGGCTGACCAATTGGCCGACTTCGGCCTCAAGTATGAACCTCGAAGGGCAATTAAAGCCCAAGCCCTGGCAGACTTCATTTCAGAATGCACTTCCGGACCGACTGAGGAAGAGGGGTCAGCAACATGGGGGCTTCAGGTTGACGGCTCTTCCACTAAGACGGGAAGCGGAGCGGGGCTAGTCATAATACCTCCTGTTGGTGACAAGTTGGAGTATGCCATTAAGTTTGATTTTTTAGCCTCCAACAATGAAGCCGAGTATGAGGCACTGATTCTAGGACTACATATATGCATCGCCTCAGGAGCCAAGTCCGTCCGAGCCAAGTCTGATTCACAGCTCATAGTCGGTCAAGTATCGGGAGAATTTGAGGCCAAGGAAGATAACATGAGGATGTACAGATCCAAAACCAAAGAGGTCGTCACTAGCCTACAAGAATTTCAGATCTTGCATGTGCCTCGGTCAGAAAATCAACAAGCTGACGCCCTAGCTCGAATGGCGAGTTCAGCTGACGGACTTAGCCCAAGAACTATCATGTGGATGGAAACAGTGATTAAGTATCTGAGAGATGAGGAGCTCCCCCTGGACAACAAGGAGGCTGAGAAGGTGCAAGCAAGGGCTAAGTGGTTCACCTGGCATGACGGGAACTTATACAAGAAATCCTACACTCATCCCTTGCTAAAGTGTGTCACCCCTGAGGATGGAGACTACATCTTAAGGGAGATACACGAAGGGGCATGTGGAAGTCATCAAGGAAGTAGAACCATCGCCGCCAAGGCACTCCGAGCGGGATATTACTGGCCGACGCTGAAAGAAGACGCAATGGAACTGGTGCGAAAATGCCCCAAGTGTCAGTTGTTCTCAGATCTCCCCCGCACACCAGCAAACCCCCTTACCTCCATACAAGCTGTGTTGCCCTTTGATAAGTGGGGGATGGACCTACTCGGCCCGTTCCCTCCCGCCTCAGGACAAAGAAAATTCCTCATTGTTGCAATAGATTACTTCACCAAGTGGATAGAAGCTGAGCCCCTTGCCACAATCACGGACAAGCAAGTGCAAATGTTCATCTGGAGGAATATCATCACAAGGTTTGGAGTCCCCAAGACCCTCGTATCTGACAACGGAAGGCAGTTCAATAGCGGGCCGACCCGAGACTATTGTGATCGTTTCGGCATAAGCACTAGATTTTCAGCCGTCTCAAGGCACCAGACGAATGGCCAAGCTGAGGCGGCCAACAAAGTTGTTCTCAAGGGAATCAAAAAGTCCTTGGACGGAGCCAAGGGGGCATGGGTCGACTAATTGCCAGGGATACTTTGGTCCGCGCGAACAACCGTCAAGGAAGCTACTGGCTACTCTCCTTTTCAGCTCGTCTATGGGAGCGAGGCTGTCCTCCCCGTGGAAGTAGGCATACCTTCCCCCCGCATGACATTTTACGACTACGCAGAAAATGAGCGAGAGAAACCCATCAATCTTGACCTTCTACCAGAAATCAGGGGTAACTCTCTCCTCCGATCCATCCAATACAAGCAGAGGGTCACTCGGTACTTCAATCGGAGAGTGAAGCACAGGCCCATACAGTTAGGGGACTGGGTGGTTCGCAAGATAGAAGCAACGGGGAACTCGCACCTGCAAGGCAAGCTCAGCCCCAACTGGGAAGGACCATACAAGGTCACTCATGTAATCAAGCCGGGAACTTATCGGCTCGAATCACCCGAAGGAGTCCCTCTCGCTCGACCATGGAATGCGGATAATCTAAAGAAGTATTTTGTTTAAGTATTTTAATTTAGGGGCATCAATGTACATGGGCCAGGCTTTTGACCTCGGCGCAGCTTTTGTAAAAGACATTAGTAATGAATGAAAAGAGGCCAAGCATATGCTTCGGCGCACTTCCTAAGTCTGACAATATACATGTTACACCGCATCATCCAAAATAGTGCGAGCCAGGTAGTACCTCGGCCAAAACAAAAAGCAGAAACTGAAGATCACAATACTCAACAAAGAAAGATCAGCAAATGGTAAAAGTTCGCATTCTATAACAGGTACCACTACAACATAAGGGAAGCAGCCTTGAACAAACAAAAGGCCACTTCTTTGAAGACTACAACGCAAGAGAGGCAGCCTTGAACAAACAAAAGACTACTTCTTACAAGAAAAATACAAGCTAAGTCCATACAAAAGCACTAATGAGAAGGGCTGCCGAAGTCTCCACCCTCCTCGTCATACTCAGCACCCTCCTCATCATACTCAGCACCCTCATCGCCCGCCGAGAACTGCTGGGTGTTAGGGTCAACCTCATGGCCTAAGCTAGTAGCCGCCAACTGAGCATGTAGGGCGGCCATCTCAGCTTGGTGCAGGGACTGGTAGGTCCGAGTCGAGGCCTCCCAATCGAATGACGGGCAATCCTGGCTCACAGCCTTCCGCATCCGAGCTAGTGCGGCGTCCTCGCCCGCCTGGAAAAAGTTCTCACCAACTTCAGCGTTGTACGCCAGACACTCGTCTGACTCTTGCCAGGCCTTGAACCATTCTGCAGAACACCTCTCCTCCCTCAGTTGGGACTGATCTTTCAGTTTCGCTGAGAGGCGACTCACCTTCTTCAGAGCATCATCACGACCCTTCAGAGCATCTTCAAGATCACTCGTCAGACGGCTAATCTGGCTAGTGAACTCGTTTGACTTCTCAAGGAAGTCAGACTGATCATTGGCGATGGCCCTCATCGCCCTAGTCAGCTCGGACTCAGAGTAGTGAAGCTTTGCCTCCAAGTCCTTGACCGTAGTCTGATGATGCTGAGCTGCGGCTTCCAGATCAGCTACCCTAGCGGACAGCCTCTCATTCTTTTCAGTCAAGGCAATGCGGCGGCGCCCCAGCATGGTCATCCGAATAGACATCTACAAATATAAGAAAGGAAGTTAGAAAGGCATACAAGATAGTAAAACACAAAGATGAGACGCAATACTTACATCCATCCAGACGTGGTGAAGCTCATCCACCTCACCCTCGCCAACGGACTCCAAATACTCAGCATCCGTGGAAGAGGCCAGCTCCCTGCAAACCCTTCTTAGCCGCCGACCCTTATCGTCGGTAGACAACCAAACGAAAGGGACGTCGGCCCCAGCTATAGGACCACGCACCCTCTTCGGTGGCGGCGAGAGAGAAGAAGGAGTGTATGTGGGAGTAGGAGGAAGGTCGTATTCGCCTCCGTCAAATTGGGCATCAAGCCCCGACTGGAGGGATGGTCCTCTACTTGAGGAAGGCCTCCCCTCAGTGCTGGAACGCCGGTGCTCCAAGGCAACCACTGTCTCTGGGCGCTCCACTTGAGTTTTCGAGCGCCCCGTCTTGCGCCGTGGCTTAGCAGGATCCTAAAGGCATCAAAAGTTAGCATAAAAACATAAGTAACAAAAGAAACTACAAATAGAGGGCGAGGCTTACCGAAGATGGTGGGGGTACTCCGATCGCCCCACCCTGAAGCTCTCTCCTGAGCCTCTGAGCCATGATAGCGGCAACATCAACTCTCTTGGCCATTTTGTCGTCCAAACGGGATCGAGAAACAACTATACAAAGGCAAAAGTAAGGCAACATTAGCATACATCAATAAAAGATCAAGTATGAAAATACAATCCCCACCCATTACCCTGGGGGTAGGCCGGGCTCACTCCAAAGGCCGAGAGGAAGTGTTCATCATGAGCATACTTTGGCTTGGGGAGCCAATTAGTAGGGACAAAGACTCCTTCTCCGTCGATCATCTCACGGTGAGTCTGGAAATAGCAGGCGGCCACGGCCTCATCCCTCGACATCTCCGGTACTCCGAAGTTCACACAACTCTGTGGCCCTTCTCGAGACCACGTGGTGGGCAAATTCCAATCACCACCATAATAAACATAAAGAAACTGACGTCGGAACTTCTTCTGAGCCGTAGGCATCTTCCGAACTATCTTGTACCCCTTACGGCATTGGAAACCCCACCAACCACCGCCTATTCCCTTGGATTCGGGGACCTTCACTAACTTAACCATGTTCCTCCACAATCGAAGGGTGGGGGTGACCCCCAACAAGTGGCAAACCATAACAAAACCCAAGATGGTATACCATGAGTTGGGCACTAGTTGCGTGAACGTAAAGTTATATGCGACCATAAGCTCTCTAATGAAGGGATGGACAGGGAACCTTAGGCCAAAGTCTAAGCATGCTCGATAAACCGCAACGCACCCAGGGGGCGTTGTCAACACTGTGTTCGTATCCCTTGGTCTGTACAAGGCGTAAGGGTCGCGAATGAACCACTTCACCCCTAAGGAGGACATATCCCTCATCATCAAATTCATCCAAGTAGGATGTGGGTAGCAGTTGATCGGCCCCCCGCCGGGAACAAGCGGAGGGTACTCTAGTTGGTCCGAGTCCTCAATGGCATCACCCCGGTCAGCCATAACTACACCATCATGAAGGAAATTATCTAAGTAACTATGTTGCGCATAAGGATAGGCCACGGATACCTCCCAGGGATAGGGCACGTCCTCCTCGGTCTCTTCCTCATAGGATCAAGAAGGACTCGGAAGGAGGACCGCCTCGGGAATAGCCGAGGGATCGAGACAACGAGCTGTCGTCGTCACCAATGTTATTCCTACCCCCCGAGTTTCCTCCGACAATCTGTACATGGGAGGAGACTCGGGAGGGGTACCCGACTCCGACTCAGACCCCATTATTTACTAACAAAAGGGGTCGGCCGTCGGCCTTTATTAAAAAGAAAAGACAAAGAAAGGGAAGTCGGGCGTACCTTAAGTGCAGAAACCGATCGAAAGAAGAAGCTGAATCCAAATCTAGTGAGATAAACTAGAGAGATAGAGACAAGAAATGCTTTGAGTGAATGGAGTGAGAATGAGAAAATGAATTCTCCTCCCCCATTATATAGAGAAAAGGATGGAAGAGCCTCGGGCCCCGCCTTTTGAATGGGCTTTCATGAACAAACTTCCAATTGGGCCACACTATTGAAGAAGATTTGATGAATTAAGACTTATTGGGCCTCGGTGCATAGTGAAAGTCATACCGACTCGGCAATCGACTCGAAAACGCGGCGTGCGGAGTAGGGACCTCCCTCGGACAGTGAGGAGCGTCCTATATTTAAGCAAATGAGCTAAGTATCATAACCTATACCTTCTCGGATGCAGGGGCTCATTAGCCCCTCCGAAGGGTGACCATGGACCTCCCTCAGCCAAATGAGGAGCGTCCCATACTTGGAAAAATAAACTAAGTATCAACAACCTATACCTTCGCGCATGCAGGGGCTCATTAGCCCTCCGAAGGGCGATGTTGGGACCTCTGTCGGACAACAAGGGGCGTCCTGTACTTAGAAAAATAAACTAAGTATCATAACTTGTGCCTTCTCGGATGCAGGGGCTCATTAGCCCCCCCGAAGGGCGACCTTGAACCTCCCTCGACCAAACGAGGAGCGTTCTATACTTAGAAAAATAAACTAAGTATCATTACCTTATGCCTTCTCGGATACAGGGGCCCATTAGCCCCCGAAGGGCGACCTTGAACCTCCCTCGACCAAACGAGGAGCGTTCTATACTTAGAAAAATAAACTAAGTATCATTACCTTATGCCTCCTCGGATACAGGGGCTCATTAGCCCCCCCAAGGGCGGCCTTGGACCACCCTCATTCAAGCAAGGAGCGTCCTACACTTAGAAGAATAAACTAAGTATCACCACTTCGTGCCTTCTCGGATGCAGGGGCTCATTAGCCCCCCCGAAGGGCGACCTTGAACCTCCCTCGACCAAACGAGGAGCGTTCTATACTTAGAAAAATAAACTAAGTATCATTACCTTATGCCTTCTCGGATACAGGGGCCCATTAGCCCCCCGAAGGGCGACCTTGAACCTCCCTCGACCAAACGAGGAGCGTTCTATACTTAGAAAAATAAACTAAGTATCATTACCTTATGCCTCCTCGGATACAGGGGCTCATTAGCCCCCCGAAGAGCGGCCTTGGACCACCCTCATTCAAGCAAGGAGCGTCCTATACTTAGAAGAATAAACTAAGTATCACCACTTCATGTCTTCTCGGATGCATGGGCTCATTAGCCCTCCGAAGGGCGATGTTAGGACCTCTGTCGGACAACAAGGGGCGTCCCGTACTTAGAAAAACGGACTGAGTGTCATAAGTCATGCCCTCTCGGTTGCCCGCATGGGCCTCGTCCCCTCGGCCTCCGTGCCTCGGCCTGGTCGAAGGAGGAGCCCCTCGGCCTCCGTGCCTCGGCCTGGTCGAAGGAGGAGCCCCTCGGCTTCCGTGCCTCGGCCTGGTCGAAGGAGGAGCCCCTCGGCCATGGTCGAGCAGCCCCTCGGCTATGGTCGAGGAGCCCCTCGGCCCTGGTCGAGGAAGCCCCTCGGCCCTGGTCGAGGAAGCCCCTCGGCCCTGGTCGAGGAAGCCCCTCGGCCATGGTCGAGGGCCCCCCGGCCATGGTCGAGGGCCCCCCGGCCATTGTCGAGGGCCCCCCTCGACCATGGTCGAGGACCCCCCTCGGCCACGTCGAGGACCCCCTCGGCCCTGCGCCCCTCGGGATCACGTCAGCGTCCCTAGACTCGCACACGCCCGCGCCTCAGCCCTCGGTCAGCTCCTAAGGGCCCCTAGTGGCCTAGCAAGTTCGCTCCAATAGTTTACGAACCCCGCCTAGCCGAACGGAATCGCAGTTATTTTTACTCCGCCGATCAACCGCCCTAGAAAATCGGCTTTCCATTCCGATTAATCGGCGTGGGGCTAATTGTTTGGGCCCATTTGAAGGACCGGCCCATTGTGGGCAAAATTACCAGAATACCCCTACTTCTAGGGCCATCAACCCTCCACCAGCTGGAGTTGACCTAAATGTCTTATTTTATTGGAATTCACAACCACTATAAATAGTGCTTGTCCCATCAGTCAAAGGGTATTCAATTCTCACCTAAAAAGCTAGAGCATCTCTCTCTACAATTACTACTTTCTCTCTCTACCTCAATTACTGACTTGAGCGTCGGAGGGGCGTTCCCGGAAAAACCCCCGGGGTAGTTTTTCAGTGTGCTTTGCAGGTTTACCGACGTCAAGACCCATCGGAGCTCTCGTACCCTCTCAGCATTCAGTTGGCATCCCCTTCATCATTACTTAAAGTTTCTTGACAGAAACAGCCAGTATTCAGAAACAAAAGCCGTATATGAATACATCCTTCTTCATTAATTTACACTTCTCTATTTTTAAAGTTTTGAATTAGTAATAATATACATTTTTTCTCTCTCCTTTATCACACAAGCCCTCTTACCTTCTCTTCATCATATAGACTTCTCCTCCGTGTTGAAACTAGAGAAAACATATCAAATACTTCATATGTTTCTAAATAAGTGCAACCGTTTGACTTTACATTTGTCAGCGCACAACTTTGACCATCATTATCTCTTATTATGTATGTGTAAAAATTATTAAAAGTTAATATTATGAAAATATTAATTGAAACAAATCCAAGAGCAATTTAAACGATCGTTTCGAATTTATATATTAGTTAAAAGATATAGTCAAAGTGAGGTGTGTGAATATTGTAAAAGTCAAAATGCTCCACTTAAAAGAGATAGAGGAAACATAAATTATGATGTTGATCAATTAGAGAATCATAGACCTCCCAACCTTGACATTAGAGGTTCTAACAATTAGCTTTCCCAAATTCAAGGTTGTAAGGTATTTAATGCTGTTCTATTAGGTTTATTGTCCAGATTCCAGCTTTTGGGTTTTCCATTGAACTCGAATCCACACTTCTCCCCTCTTCACCTTTGGCCTAACTGCCTGAACAGTGCGTTTGGTTAGCATTTGTTGAGGGGAGGGAAAAAGAGGGAAGAGAGGGAGGTGGTGGGAGAGAAAGAGAGAGTTTACATTTTCCTTCCAAATCTTTCCAATAGCGGAAGGATCTAATTAATTGAAAGGGGAAGGAAAATAATGAAAAATATTCCCAAACTTCCCCTTCCCTCTAAATCTTCCATGATCTTATCCAAACATAGTGCAAGAGAAATTAGGCATCCTACGACCTACGTCAGCTAATGACCAAATGATAAACAATATTGATCTATCCACTTTTTTGTTTTTCAGCTCATATTTATTAATAGAAAAGTTTGGAATGGTGAAAAAGTTGACTATATATGAACCCTCAGTATTTCACTTCAATTAGAACCATGAGATAATTCACTTAGAAACATTCATATTTCAAACCACAGTGCAGTGGCTAAGAAAAACTAGAATAAAGAGCAAGAAGGCCAAATTCACTACAGATTGCAGAATATATTTCCTTTTGATGGATTTGTTCTTTAAAAAGAAGTGGCTGAGATGACTGCGTATATAGCATGTAGCATCACAATATCTTTTAGTGAGCTTGCTGGCTCCTAGCATGAGGAATCCATGTCATTGGAATCTTTTGTCAAGTTTCCAAACAAACATAATTGGAGAAATCTAAGAATAAGATAATTACAACAATAGTACTTCTATATTTCAGCTATCTAAGGTCAAAAGTCAAAACATGCGGATGGGTTTGTGGTCAGAATTCTTAGAAATATATGAAACACCTATCAAAACGATTTTGAAAAGTCATGGTGACAAGGGACGTATTTCTTTGGCAACAAAGTGGAGCTAAATCTTCTTCTTTTAAAATCAATTGAAAACAGATTCAAACACGCTCCTCACTTCCCATGACAGTTTTGGAAATGATTTTGGTATAAGCATTGTAGTCTTGCATAATACTATAACAAGAGAGGCCTAGAGTATTCAGTTTCGAATACACAGGAGCCCTCTTACGATGAAGACTCGTTAACTTCTAAACCTAAGTAAATTACAAAAACCTTATCTGGCCAATGAATTCCTAATTAAAGATCACCGCATTCCATTCCAATTTATCTACGTGAAGATAAAATAGTCCTATGCCTAAGGATGAAACAACTCTTAACACTCATGTTCCCATCCAATATTGATCGAGGGTTGAACTACGCAGCTGCATCATCTTGGTGAGCTTTCATATTCCTGAATAGCCCTTAAATAGTAACTAACTCTGTCTGAATTATATTCCTCTTCCTAGAAAAAAGCCAAAAAGATAAAAAAAAAAAAAAAAAAAAAAAAAAGGTCAAAACACCAACTAAGCTTCAGATGTAGCAGAGACTACCCAGGGTTGGCTAACTAATTGTATTTATGGACCTCATAACCAAATTTTGAACTCAAACTCCCTCAAAAGATACTCATCATTGTTCATTAGTGCTTGTGGTTACTGAGAGAGAACTACCGTTTATACACCATTTTGTCCTCAACCTCGACAACAAGAATTCTTTTCAGCAATAATCTAAGTGGAAAAATGCAACTTACTATTCATCTTAAAGCCACCTCCAAAAATATACCGACCAACCCTCGAGTTTTCATAGTCCTACACTTAGGTTCCGTTTGGTTGGACATAAAACATTTTCAGTGTAAAATAATTTTCATGGAAAACAATTTACAATGGAAACACAATTCCAAAATTCGTTTTCCGTTGTTTGGTTCCATATGAGAAAAATAATGAAATGAAAGGAAAATGAAAGATAAAGTAAGTAGGTTGTGAGAGGAGTGTAAAAGAGAGATAAGGAAAATGAAGGAAAACAAAGGGAAAATGGTTTTCCATCATTGCAACAACAATTTTACTCCTAGGGAAAATGGTTTTACACTCCTTTGCAAACCAAACAATGTAAAATTGAAAATAGAGGAAAACAATTTTCCAGGAAAATGTTTTACACCCTACCAAATTAAGCCTTAATCACAACGCATAAACTATTCTAGATAGCTACTATACAAACTCTATATCCGATGCAGTATGCACCTTTCATCATTGAACAGTAAATTATGTTATAAAATTATAACACCAGCCTTGAATACTTCCACTTACACACTAAGCAAGTCAACTCATATGCAGATCAAAGAACAAGATATAACACATTCAGTTCAATTTCGAGTTTTCGACCAGTGAAACACCTGATTTTCACAAGAAAATCAGATTAACAGTCCAAAAAACAATCATACCCAATCATTTTCCTGATTACAAGCAACATAACTTCATAGAAATTAGACATTACGGCTCTGTTTGGTAGGCCTGAAAATGTTTTCTAGGAAAATGGTTTTCCCTATTTTACATTGTTTGGTATGGGCCGGACAATAAAATGTAAAACTTGGGCTGAAAAGTTGTTTTCAACCCAACTGAAAACATTTTCCCTAAAATCTGAAAGGAAACCACGTTTTCCTTCCTCTCTCTCTCAAACCTAAAACACGCTACTCAACTCATCTTCTCTCAGCTCATCTTCTCAATCTCACAGAAATCCGGTAAAACTCGTTGTTCTAATCTATATTCTCTTCAATGTTAATCTATTATTGTGCAAATTCGATTAATTTTAGGGGTTTTTTTGCTGGAAATTCGATTGATTTTAGGGTTTTTTTTGCTGGAAATTCGATTAATTTTAGGGTTTTTTCCTGGAAATTCGAATGATTTTAGGATTGTTTTGCTACAATTTCGATCGATTTTATGATTGTTTTGGTACAAAATTTAGGGTTTTATTTGACATTCTCTTCGATGTTCAATTTTTACAAATTTCGGTTGATTTTTTTTGAAGGTAATAGCGTTAGATTTGATCCTGTTTTCTCAATTTCTTTTTATCATCTTTAATTTTTTGAGATTTATTTGTTTTCTTTGATTGTTTTCCATTTTTCATCAGACATGGTGGATCCTTCATTGGAGAAGACTTGATCTGCATATGGTTAATTCGAGTAAGATTTATTTGTTTTGGTATTCGATCTTTGTTTTTTTTTAATTATTTTTACTGGAGAAACATGAAATTGATTTCAATTGCTTGATTTTAGTATGATGATTGAGTTTGAATCTAAATTTTTTCATGAGATTTCTCTCAAGATTGCGGCTCTCTGCTTGTATATATGCGAATTTGACTTTTTATTGTGATTCATAAACATGAATTGTTGCTATTTGTGTTTGAGATCATTCGATCGACTAGAAAAGTGATCAGCATATTGTTTGAGAACAAGGATTGCTAGAAATTCTGGAAATTATTTTATTCTCAAATTGGGAGTTAACAAGCAAGGTCTTTTTGTTTGTCAATTGTGCTTTATCTTCAAAGAAGTGATGTTTACTGCTTTGAATGTTATTCCAAGAGAAAAAAAAAAAAAAAAAAACATTGATGTTTAGAGGTTGATATGGTATTCTGAGTGTAGCTCCTTATTTGGGTTTCTTTTGAAGTTCTAAAACAGAGGGAGCACCATAATATTGATTGGTTTGATTTAGTGATACAGTCAGGCTTTTGTTAAAAGATCGTTATGTTGCATTGGGTATTTCTGAACAGCCTATAAGCATTGTTTTGGGGAATTAAAGAGCTTTTTCTTTAATTTACGCACATAGGTCATGGGGGTTGGCTGCGAGTTTGTGTTTGCTGATGAGTTGTGATGATTAGAATGATAATATAATATGCTCTATATTACAGGTTCCATTGAACACTGAAAAAAGAACTAATAAAATTATGACAAAGCATGGAGTGGTTATATTGGTTTTTGTAGATATATAGAAGTCCATTTTTATTGATCAGCTGCCTATGCATAAGCCTTTCATTGACATGAGAGACACAATTAGATGTAGTTTGTGAAGAATTAAAGACAATCTATGCTCTTCATCCTTTACGCTTTGTGATAAAGGATTACAGTATTATGATACTGTCAAGTGTCAATCCCTCCTTGATGAGTTTGGGTTTTTGGGTTTTTTTTTTGAGAAATGATCATGATGAGGTGTTTACTTCATAATTCAGGTTGTTGCATTTTTTTGAGCTATTATGGAGTCGAATGATGTTCAAAAGTCGCAGGTAATACTATTCTTTGCGCTTTTATTATTTGTTATGTGTCTTCTCTATTAAGGAACTAAAATTCTTGATTTGTTAATGTTTGTAGATGATCCATAAAGGCATGATTATAGGTGCAGTTGCTGCCATTATTGCTTCCGTCCTTGCTTTAATTGAAGTAGATAAGTCTAGGACTAAAAGACCTAAAATAGTTAGACAACCTTATGTAAACCGGGATAGTTTGAGGGAGGCGAATATCAATAATGTTTTATATTGTGGTGACTCTCATTGTCTTGGGCAGATTCGTATGAGGCCTGGTGCTTTTTTTGGCTTGTGTAATATTTTAGTTGAAAGGGGACTTTTGTCGGAAAGTAAGCAAATGAGTGTTAAGGAGCAAGTATTAATATTCTTATACTTGTTGGGTCATAATGTAAGATTTCGGGCAGCCGGGGGAAGATTCTTTCGATCTACTTGGACTATACATTACTAGTTCCATATTGTGCTCCAAGCAATCCTTCGCTTGTACCCATATGTTATAAAACCACCGGAAGCTTTTGTCCAGCCTGAAATTCAGAACAATCGAGGTTTTTCCCTTGATTTGAAGATTTTATAGGAGCTATAGATGGTACCCATGTACGTGCATCTGTTCCTATTGAGATGCAAGATCGATTTCGGGGAAGAAAGGATAAGACTACACAGAATGTACTAGCAGCAGCTGATTATGACCTGAAATTCACTTTTGTGCTTGCTGGTTGGGAGGGTTCTGCCCATGATTCAAGGGTTTTAAGTGATGCACTTAAAAGGGGGTTTAAGGTTCCAGAAGGTAATTTTTTAACGTTTTTTCATTTGTTGCTAATTTTGGTGTAGTGCACTTAAATTGATTGGAAAATTGGTGATGATTTGTCAATGTAGGGAAGTATTATCTTGCCGACGCAGGGTATGGTGATCGTAAAGGACTTATGCCTCCATATAGGCGAGTGCGTTATTATTTGAAAGAGTATACCAACAACCCTCCCGAAAATGAACGAGAGTTATTCAATCTTCGGCACTCTTCACTAAGAATGTGTATAGAGAGGGCGTTTGGAGTTCTAAAGAAGCGATTTCGTGTCTTAGATGCTGAGCCATTTTGGTCATTTACAACCCAAGTGGATGTGGTTCTTGCTTGTTGTGTGATACATAATTACCTTAGGGGCGTTGATCCAAATGACTCAATTACAAGAGAGGCGGACTTAGATATTGCTGCAAACTTAGATATTGATTCACAAGACATCAGACGGTCACTTACTCGAAGGGAAGTGCGTGAAGAAAACAAAGAATGTGCAAAAAAGCGAGATGCCATAGCTTTAGCCATGTGGGATTCGTATAAAAAGCGTCGAATTTCATGAAGTTTCTCATTGTAGTACATGTATAAATGTTTCTTTTTGTCACCTTAGTGCTTTGAGCTCTAAATTAGTTTTTGGGATGTTGAACATTTCTGAAAACAGGAAATTAGATGGTTATTTTGGTGTTGAACTTGTTGATGTTCGTATTTTCTAATACTTGTTTTGCCTTATTTTTATTATTCCTCTTTTTGTCTAATGAAGTAATCAGGTGGTATTAATCAAGTAAAGTTATTAGCCCTCTTTATGTTGATGATTAATTCAAGCTGTAAAACTTGTTATTATATGTGAAATGCTATAGTTATTATATGTGGCAATCTGAAATTTGTTAATTTTCTTCCTCATTTAACAGCAATATCCATCTCATGAGAAATATTTGAACAAGAAAATTAATATGTATGAGGAGATAGCAATAGTGGCGGGTAAAGACATGGCACAAAGTAATTTCTTAAAGACATTCGGCGACATTCAAAATACTTCAAGTGGGCAGCCTAGTAGTACTGAAATGGAGTCTACCAAGTCAGACAGTGGAACTTCTTCTGAGCCCAGATCTCATAGGAAGAGGCCTCGAGTTGAAGACGAAGGGGGTGATTTGCAACATATCTCTACTCAACTAGGTGAAGTTGTTAGTGCTCTGAAAAAAATTTCGGACAACCAACTTGATGTGGGGAAACTTTACGAGGAAATCATGAAGATGGATGACTTTGAAGAAGCTATCCGCGTTGCTGCTTTTGACCACTTGGTTGAGCGTGAGATGCTTGCTAAAACTTTCTTGACCAAAAGTGAATCTCTTCGCAAGCTTTGGCTCCAAAAATATGTCAAGACTCTACTCTAATTTTTTTAGTAGCTAACTTTGTGTTGTGAACTATCTACTATTTTGAAGGTTTTGATGTGAACTATTGTTATGCCTAATAGTCTCAATAGTATTGTGCTATGACATGTTAGAAACTTTGGGAATGTTATAAGAATGATTTTTTTTTCTAGCAAAAATGATAAATTAGTTTGCTCAAAAATTCTAAGGAAGCCAATAATAATTTTTCTAGCAAAAATGTTATAAGAATGACTTTTTTTCTAGCAAAAATGTTATATTCATCTTCCCATAATAATTTAAGGAAGCCAATAGATATATATTTATGTAAGAGTTTATAAAAAAAAGTAATAAAAGAACAATAACTAACACTCAAGAGGTAGCAACTAGATTAATAGTTGAAACTGATTTTCCATTGAACCAAACAATGGAAAATGCTTATAGTGGAAAACCATTTACCATGCAACCAAACAAAGGAAAATGCTTAGGAAATTGAGTTTTCCTATGTAAAAGGTTTTCCTTGTAAATTCATTTTCAGTTGAAAGTGTTTTATGCTCTACCAAACGGAGCCTACATTCTACTATACCATATCTTCAGATTGCTTATTTGACTGAAAATTCTACTTATTTACTTGACAAAACTACTGTTTTATGGAAACCAAACTATTGCACAAACAAAACCAAAAGAAAAGAAGGATTCTTTTCAACAATAATGCCCCAATTTATCAACTTTCTTCTTCCAAACAGTTACATACCCAGAAATCAGTGAAGGAAAATTGTAAACAAAAAAAAGGGGTGATCACAGTGGGATTCGAACCCACGACCTTTAGATTCGGAGTCTAACGCGATATCCACTCCGCTATGTGATCCCATCAATTCTAAGTACTATCATCTTTTTAACATTATCATTTGAATCTCCACATCCCGACAAAACCCACAAAAACTGAGACTGAAAGCGACATTCTGCTCAAAAACCCATCTTCAATACATTCCAAAAGAATAAAAAACACAACTCATACTGTATAAAAACGATAAATAGTTGGTAATTTTAACTGAAACTTTTCAGATCTACATACTTCAGAAAAATAAAAATATATGTATTAGATGGACAAAAAGGGAGGATTCATGGATTGATGAATTAATTTCTTACCTTGAGAAAGTTGCTTAAGTTGAATCTATGAAAATGCGAGGAATAGAGAGAGAGAGAAAACAGATTGAGTTGATTTTCAAAGGAAAGCTGGAAATATATATTGTAAAAGTTTTGGTAGCTGTTACAGATTATATATTGTGATTGTGATTAATGATTTTTTTATTTTTTTTATTTAAGGCATGGTTTGAATGTTTGGAGAGAAAAAAAAATGTGGCTGCTGGGATTCGAGCCCAGGTCTCCACGGCCACAACGTGGAATTCTAACCACTAAACTACAGCCACTTTTGTTTACATTTGATCTATGATAAATATTTTTACTAATGTACTCGTTTCCCTTTTCTTATATCATCACCACCTTCTCCTTAGCTCTCCCACTCAAGCCCCATAAGAGCCAACATCATCACACCACCATCACTACAAATTTTCCGGCCAAGAATCACTCCGACTCCAACTTCATTTCCTCTCTTTCCCCCCTTTTCTTCACTTTATCTCTACCTCCTCTTCCTCCCTTTCCTTGCACCACCACCACCACTACAAAATTTCTAGCCAACTTTTTTGGCCAACTCAGTTCGTTGGCACTACACCATATCACCTGAAATTTCTCGCCTAAGAAGCCAAAAGTACAAGGATACACCACTAAGTCAAATCGAAAGCGAAAATCTCACAAATTAAAAGATGATATTCAAGACTTGTAAGTAAATTAAAGGCCAAAAAAATTAAAGGCGTCTATAGTAGACGCCCCACCACAGGCTAGGGCGTTCATGGTAGGCGCCAGCATTGATGGTGGGGATAGACGCCTCACCAAAATTTTTTAAAAAAATTAATGTTTTTTGTAGTGATGTGATTTGTTGGGAAGAAAATAGGCATATTTTCAATGTGCTTCGTTTTTTTTTCCTGGGATATTTGGATAATTTCGTAGTTGATTTCGCAATGATTATTTATTGTGTTGAGTACAAGCCCACGAAGAAGCAAAAACGTACAGTTTCATGTGAGTTTTGTGATGAACCAGCAGGTGGACCAGGTGAGAGACTGGTCTCTGTACATGACGAAGTACAAAGTCAATAAGTTTCACGTATGAGTAGCTCAAGATCTCATCTTTGATGAATCCTAATCATTTAGAATATTGTGATGGATATTATTTTGGTAGAGTTTTAAGTGAATATTAGATTTTGATTGTATGCACTCCTAGTTGATTAGGAAAGTAGTAGTAGTATCCTGATTGTATTAGGAAAATATTGTGATAAGATATTCTGAGATGTGCTTTTCTATCATCTAGTTGCGCTAGGGTTGGAAGACCTCTATAAATAGAGGAGAAGCATTGAAGGTGAGACGAACAGCTCAAAAAGAAAGGAAGAAGCTCAAGAATGCCAAGAGAAAGGAGCTGTGAGAGAGCTCAAAGTGTGTGGGGGCTTCGGCCCGAGGGGAAGCGTCTCCTCCAAGTATGCGGTTTGTGACTTGTCCATAAAGTCTGATGTAGTTTGTGTGGTAGTCAGACTGCGTGTCCCGTTGGTTGTAGCGGCGGTACAAGACGAGTGTTGTCTTGTGTCGAAAGTCCTCTTGGTTCGTGCACTGGTTCGCGTAGTGGTTTGTGTAGCATCCATTGATGTTCTATGGCGAGTAGGCGAAGATGAGTTTGTTGGAGGTTGTTTACACTAACTAAAGGAGCCTAAGTAGTTGGTGTCGATATATAATTGTTGTAACTCTCTTCATTAATGACAATATAATAGTTGTGGGGTTTTCTTTACCCTAAATGAGGAGGGGTTTTTCCATGGGCCCTGGGAAAAAAAGGCCCAAGTTGCTGTTTTTGCTAATCTGGTATTTAAGATAAATAAATCTGCTTGCATTATATTTATCAAGTATAGGGTTAGCTCCTTAGTTTGTTGCTTTACATAATGACAAATTCCATTGCATTCTGCATCCCATATTCGAATCCCACATATAGTATTGTGTCTTTGAGCTTTCTATTCTTTTTTTTTTTTTTTGTCTTTTTTGGTTTTCTTTTGTTTCTAGTGATTTTAAATAGCTACTTAATCCTTAGTAAGTGGTTTTTTTCCTTCTCATATAGAGTAACTATGCTTTTGCTATTTCACACCCCCTTTGATTTTATATAATTGTTCACTTTCTATGTTTACATTGTTCTTTTACTCTAGTTCGACTACAAAGTTACTAATATATAAGAACAAATCTATATATGGACTGTTATTAAATTTATTTTAATGTATATTACATCCAAAATGTTCGATTTTACAAAAATTGTACGAATCAATAAAGTAAGATAGCCAAATATATTAGATGTTAATAAAAACGCAAATGTCAAAGTGGAACTGTTAAAAAGTGGGGGGGGGGGGTTCTACTGTTTCCTTTTTCTTTTTTCACAATTCAAACCCAAAAAAAATACTAAAGATGTAATCGAATAGGTCAAAGCGCTTACACAATTTCGTAATCCAAAACCCAGACTCCAATTGACAACTCAATGTAGAGGATGACGTGATAAATTTAAGAAGTAATATATGACTTAATTTAGGAAGTCAGGTCATGAACGTATAACCAATTAACTATTAATCCAGTGGGTATCTTATAAAAAATCATATTCAACCTAATTTTGACCATTAATATGTTTAAATTAATATACTTCAAGAATAGTAGTTGACATTGGGTATGGCCCATTTTTCTTAGTTTGCCCCAGGGCCTCCAAAATGTCAGGGACGGGCCTGGAGACTGGTGTATAGGGTATACAAATACGATACAAATATACGTATTTAGGGCGATAATAAGACATTTTAGGGAAGTAAATAGCAAAACATTAAATAAATAAGAATGAATAACCAGTGGACGATTCATGGTGACTTCAAACAGTGGCGGATCAAAAAATAAGCGGGGTCAGGACAAAATTGATAGACTTTTATTGGGGTCGATTGTTTAGGCAAAATTGCAAAAATATCATTTTTAAGTGGCTGAATTGATCCTACAATTCAAAGCATAGATCTGCCCTTGATGTCTATTGCAAGTTTTTACGTGTTTTTTCTTAAACAAGATGGGGAAGCTAGCATAAATTTATGGTTTTACCATCATATGTAAAAATACAAAACATTAATTCTTCTCTCATCTGATCTGTTGCTTTTGACTTAATTTTCGAAAAATTAGTTACAGTATATTCATTTTAGAGGCTTAGAGCTAAAAATAAGATCATATAATGGAAGTTTAAAACTTTTTTTAGAAAAAGTATCACTTCATATTTACAAAACTGACACTTTGTGATTAGTGAAGAAATCCAGAAAAGTTTAGTATATCATCCAATTTTTAATAATGGTACTCAATGAACTTGGTATGTTTGTTAATGCACAACTTCAAACACTAATATCTTTAATTATTACACTGTAAGATCCACATAACCATGTAAACCCTATTGATACGTAACATAATAGAGTCAAACTAGAGAATGTAAATAATTTTAAGGAAAAATTGTCAAAAATAATCCCAAGTTTTGGCCATCTTCCCAAATTAATCCCAACTTTGGATTATTTTTAAATAATCTCAAGTTTGTTAGTAGTCTTCCCTTATTGGTCCATAGTGAAAAAAGTCGGTTTAAAACTCGTTTTAAAGGTCAATACGCCGCGTGAAACATTTCCGTTTGCCTTTCATTCTAATGGTGGAGTGGTGATGAAGGCGATTAGGGGTGATTTTTTTAAATAAAATGGTGTCTTATCGACTTTTTAAAATTGGTTCAAAGGATTATAGGTCTTTTGGACCAATATGGGAAGATGACTCCCAAACTTCATATTATTCAAAAATAATTTAAACTTGGGATTAATATGGAAAGACACCTGAAACTTGGGATTATTTTTTACAATTTTTCCTAATTTTAAAACTCAATGTGGCTGAGGTAGTATGTGCTAACAATTGCTCCTTTTTTATATCGATTGTAGTCAAATGGGATGATGGAATATGTCGTATACAATTTATATATAATTACTAACGTATGTTCTTTTTTGGAAATTCTGTCACAAAGTTTTGTGCCCATAATAGAAATAGAAAAAGTCAATTGTGTTTTTCTGATAATACAAGGTAAGTACTCCGTAGAGAAAGGAAGATAATGAAATGCAAGGAATTTTTGATGTAGTATAGTTTTACTTGTTATTGCAGGTTACTCATCCTTTGCTTAAACCATGAAGATTGACATGATGCAAGTCATACAAAAACTTCTTAAATGGTACAAATAACTTTCTGTAACCCATCAGCCATTATATTCCTTTTCCATTCACACATACTTTCACATACACGTATGACCACTTATAAATGTACCCTTCTCCCCCAAGTCCTCGGTCCCTTAATCTCAACTATTTGCATCCCAAACCAACCAACTATGCCTCTGATGAACAGGCCTCGAGTCGTGATCGACGGAGTTCGAAGAACACGAACATACCGTTTCTTCTGGTGCCGTCATTGTGATCGAACAGTCAGAACTACAGCAGCTTCTTCCAACCCTCAAAACAATTTCTCATGCCCACTTTGTCACCACCTCTTATACCAAGAATTCCATATTCCAAGACCATCTAATAATTTCTCATTTACTAGTACTTCAACAGGACAATCTCCCTCTTCTTCATCAGCTGCTCAGCTACTCGACACAATGGCTCAGATCATCAATCTACCGCCTCATCATCCGACTTTGAGGCCGCAACTCCCATTCAACCGTCCTGCCTCCCCGCCCCTACCAACGCCGTCCCTGCAGGATCATACATCAGAGATCAGGCTGACAGCTGATATGTTGTGCACTGACTCAACATGCTCAATTTGTAAAGAGGACTTTGTTATTGATGAAAAGATCAGAAAGTTAGGTTGCAATCATTTCTATCATTCTGATTGCATTACGCCTTGGCTTCGAATTAACAATACTTGCCCTGTATGTCGTTACCAACTACCAATACAACAAGGCTTGAATGATGACGAGAGTTTGAGTAGTCATTTCCGAGGTGCAAACTATGGGAATGATTATGATAATGATGATGATTATGACTTTCGTTTAGAGGATGTTATGAACTTGAGCTGGCCAAATTGGGCTGAGTTGCTCTCGTTGTTACGCCCCTTTCGTTTGAGCTCCTTGCTCGATTGGTCCTTGTGAGATTAATCATAATGATAAGCCCTGAATAACACAGTTTTTTCTTGCGTATAAGGTGGTGTGTTAATGGATAGTTTTCAATTTTTGGTTTTGAGATTTTTAATATATTTTGTTCTTATAAGGATTGTATGATTAATCTAAAGTTCATTGAGTCTAAATCTTCTGTCCCACTTTTCTGTACCAATAATTATACATGAGTCACTTATTGGTTCACATCATCAAGTCTAATCAATAATTTTCTTTTTAAGAAAATAAGAGAATAAACATGTATTTCAATCAACATAGGCCACTAGTCAGTAGACCTATAAAATCATGGAAAAATTGACAAGAGAGTTCTGAACTTTGGCCGATAATTTTTAAAAGGTACCAACTTTAGTTTAACCTGTGGAGGTCCCAACTATGGGGGGCATTGTTTTTCATAGGGCCTAGTTGACTTGTGACTGGTTGAGAAGGTTAAAAATTCACGTGTGGGGCCCGATTGAACAATTTATATTTTTAACAATGTGTTTGCGGTTTTTAAACCCCCCCCCCTCCTCTCCCGGCCCCCCTTCACCCTCCCATCTCTCTTCTGTCAGCGTCATCCCTGCGGCTGCCTGCTGTCGCCGCAGACCTAGCTCGCTTCCCGTCGCCGCCTTTCCCCTCCCCTGCCTGCGCGCTAGTGATGCCGCTGCTTTAATTGCTTGCGCACCGCCTGGTATGGAAATCAAATTTAATCTAGCAACATTTGGGTATTAAATCGGAGGTGGAGGAAGTGAGATATTGGCGACGGAAATCGCGAATCCGGTGGAACCACCACTTAACGACGGAAGAAACGTGACCATCGACGGCAGAGGAGAGAGAATATCGGCGACGGTAAAAATGGCGATCGACGACGACGCGGAAGCGCTGACGGAGTTGAAGCTGCAAGAAGCGAGCATTGGCCTTCAAAAGATCTCCTCTGTCAATCCAATGGTGATAACGGTATTGATGTCCCACCATTTTAGTGCAGAAGGAGGAGAGAGAAAGTGGATCTTCCCACTTGCAATCGGGCAATCCTATCACTTTTCCTCCTTTTCTATCAACATTGACCACCTCTTTTTTTTCTCTTCTCTAATTCTACTGTTAATCATCATCATTATCTCCTTCACCCTCCATTTTTGCAGATCAAAGCTCCATCTTGCTCCAATCTATGCCTCTCTCCTCCATACGCTGCCCCGGTTTGTTTACCTCATATCGGGTTCTTAGAGAGACGACTTTTCGCTTACGAGGACAATAGAGGAGAGGGTGGTAAACTGTGATACGTCGCCGGAGAGAGGAAGGAGGTTGGATCAAGATGGAGTTTACTAGCAGGCAAAAGGAGTAGAGAAGAGAGAAAGAACTGAAGGAAGAAATAAAAGGGGTGGGGGAAAATTTTTAAGTCATGTGACTTTTAATGAAGTCACGTGATTTGTTTACTTGCTATAGCAGGTTGATAACCTGCTGGGCCCTATAAAAAACAATACCCCCCAAAGTTAGGACCTCCACAGGTTAAACTAAAGTTGGTACCTTTTAAAAATTATCGGCCAAAGTTCAGACCTCTCTTGTCAATTTTTCCTATCGCATAACAAGTCCAATGTTTTGTCCAACTTTTGTATATAAGATCTATATTTTTTGAAAAACAAAATGAATAACTAAGGGCTCGTTCGTTATCGTTTTTTGTTTCCAGTTTTCAGTTTTTTTGAAAACCAAAAACAAAAATATGAAAACCAGAAAAAGTAGTTTCCACTTTTCTGTTGTCAGTTTTTAAAATTGACATGTTTAATATAAGTATGACCAATTTTAAGTTTATTATACCCCTTATATCATATGACTTTTGTATTTATAAAACCAAAAACTGGAAACTTACAGTGATGCCGAACGGGCCCTAACCTACACCAATAAAACAAGTGACACATATAATAGTACCTAAATGGAAATGAAGCCTTGTCAATGCATCTAATTCGAGCTTCTACGATTTACCACTCTGCTCGCTACATCTCACAGCTTCAAGTCAATGTTGGTGAAATACTGAAAGCTTCTCAAGAGCTCATAATTTTTCTTTCATATAGAGTAAGCTCTGTATTACAAAACTACTTGGAATTTTCTAAAAGTTAATCTTCTGAGAGAATAGTTATTATATTGTGAAAAGCTCTGTATTGCAATTAATAACACTAATTGACAAAGGATTTTGTCATAAAATCCTAACAGAATACCATATTTAATAAGTAGTATATGTTTTAATTACTTTATGCATATGTTCAATATAAATTTCTAATATAGTACTTTTTTTATTATTAGTATGTTTCTTAATATTATTATATATGTATGTTCAATAAATGTTGGTATATTTCAAACTTGTTTCAACGCAGAAAGAAATTATATTGTCGTCGTTGTTTAGGAAGTAACCAGAACAAAAACAAATAAAAATGAGCCACAATCATACGAAATTCAAGCTCAGCACTTGATACAATCGAACACTACCACAGAAACGGGTACATGAAATTCGTTACAAGAATAACTTCATCACCTCACCCCAAAAAGCATCCCCAAAGAATAGATTACAAGCAACCACTTCAGGCTTCGAAACATCGAAAAAGAATGTCAATAAACCCGAATAGGGCAAACATATACAAGCTGCAGCTACACAACAGCTTCAAGCCCACCAGGCTGCCTGCTTTAGCTAGTATGAAAGACTTACTTCAACATCGGCGCCTAAATATCAGGCTAACTTGGACATTGAAGCTTTGAGGAAGAGAAGGGTTGATACTTGTGCAAGTTAAACAACATCTACTTTACAATCACCCAGGCCTACTAGGAAAGGCCTTCCCTCCTAACTTCGCTGAATCAGATCCAGGGGCTGTCATCATGTTTCCACTATCAGACATGTAGTAGTAGTTGTAATTTATTCTAGTCACTAAATCTGCTAGATGAGGAAAGTGTCCGACGTTGAGCTTGAAGGATAGTACCTGTAATGCCACACATTGGGTAGAAAACAATTATTTAGTCCTGGTTTATATAAAACCATATTACTGTTCCCAAATGTGGTGAAGCTAAGCAGAGAATTTGGTTTTAAAAACCACTTAGTTTAAATGACAGTTTCTGAATACCAACCTCCAGCATTTCACTTAGCCCCTCTTACAATAATTACTTTTCACTACATTCCACCCACCTACACTTTCTCATTGCAAGATCTATATATTCTGTGACCATCTATGATTGCACAAGCAGTTGTAATAAGTAGAGACAAATTTCTCAAATAAGGAAGATATGGAGAGAACGAGTACTCTGAGAAGAAAGGCAATGCAATCATCGAACTGCTTCTCAGTGCGATCAACTTCCATTTCACATCTGGCCTTAATGGCAGAAACTGCCGCACCACTATCAAGTGTCTGCTGTATCAAATAGAAGTCCAGAGCCAATCCAAGGATAGTGTTTATCCTGCTGGCTATCAATGCCCCCTGAAGTTTACACACAAATGCATCATAGTGTGAAGTGTGAACCAAGAAAAAACAGGTGGACACAATTTTTTTTATTTTTTTTTGGAAAAAAACAAGCTAAAAGAGAAGATACCTACCAGTTTATCAGGAACAACAAAGCATTGCCTTTGGATTGATAGCAAGTAGGCTTCATGTACTTCAATTACCTCATCCAAAGAACATGCTGCGGAAATACCTTGACACATCTCACGCCATGCACTATGATAGACCTGCATCACATAAAGCGTATAGGTGACATAATTAAAACTTATGGATGACTACATTAAAGGTTAATGCTAGAAGCCAAGAGCCAAATTTTCTTCATCATTATAAGATGAAATATCGCGAAATTACTTGACAAAATTAGGTATAAAGCGGATGTTGCATGCTTACAGCAGCAAAGAACATCCCCAAGCTACAGAATGAAAATCCAAACCTAACTAAGACGAGGAGTCAAGATCATTATAGGGACCTAAACTTTCGCAAAAGTTATAGTCAAAGACCTAAACTTTTAAAAGTTTACATTAGGGACCTTAAGTGTTCACTTACTGTTAACGCGGAATTAGAAAAAGCAAAATCAATATCCCTCAAACTCCACTGATCGCTGCCCCTTTCAATACTTACTGTCGTTCTAATCAAGATGCTTTACCAGAAACATCACCATTGTCATGATAAAGCTCCTTCCCCCACTCTGTTCACCACCAGCTAGTTTGATGTGGTTCTTCAATAAGTTTGTTTTCTAAAATATTTAACTATATCATCATCAGGACCTTCACCAATTCCTGAAACCAATCAATTGAATCTCCCTTTTCCCATTTCCTTATGGCTGTAAACTCCAAAAATGGTGTTTTTGGTAAAGCATCAATAAGTTTGTTGTGGAGGTGTTTTAAGAGATAGAAGAGGCCATTCTTGTTGCATTTGACAAACCTTGGGGATATCGCTGTGAGCATTTTCTGCGCACCTCAGAGGCAACAGTGCAGTGAAGCAGAGTAACTGTTTCATCATTGTACAGCAGCAGCACCAGCAGCAGCTGCCACTTCCATTGGCTACAGCAAATACAAGAAAAGGGAACTTGTAGCATTGAATAGTCTGTCAACTGGGTAGATATTCTTTACATTTTTTCTTTAGGAGTCATTTGTCATTCTTATTTTTGAGTCTTAACAAAAAAGGGCTGGAAGACAGTGATGGAAAGCATGGTGGCAGTGGTCAGATGACTAGGTAGATTTTACTATCCAGATGTGGTGATGGTTGTCCGACGGCTTTTCTTTCTATTAGCTGTAAACAACATTGTAGAAAGTACAATTTTGCGCCAATCAGGTGATACATACTTTGTTGAATATATCCCTGGTAGTTCAGCTATTAATGATTTCATGTGCTAAATTATTGGCACCGTATTAGATTTTGCCTGGCCAGTGTAACATAATTCGCTATACAATTCACTTTCTGAATTCGCAATTCGCCAAAAATGGGCCAAAAGTAGCCCAAAACCAACCACAATTCGCTTTTTTGATTTGCAATTCGCAGGGAGATTAGTAAATTACGTTACAGTATGCATGGTCCAGAGCACCAGACCATCAGTTTGAAGCACTTGAAGAGTTAGAACTAGAACTGGCATGGTGGTGGTAAGGATAAGGTTTGGAAGGAGACAGGAGAAGATGATGCGAGAGAGATGAAGGTGGCAAGAGGCACTTAAGTTTGACGGAGAAAATTTAATCTTTCCTTTTCTTTTCTTGAGGACGAGGTTCCAAACAATAACCAAACATTATCAAGATGACAGTACGTGTTAGTACAGCTCCTGAAGTATCTGTAAAACTGTTTCAATAGTATTATTCCATGTCTTATATATCGGTCACCCCCAAAAAATTAGCTATATCATGTAGCTGCTAAAATCTGAAGTTCTGAACACAGCCTGTTCTAGCCAATATGTCATCAAGAAAACCAATTTGGAGCAATGAGAATATGAGATAGAAGTGAAACTTCTAGGAGGGAAGAGAGCCATGGGATATGAATCTTACAAACACAAAGGACTGCCCTTAACAAAAACAAGTCATGCCAAAAGTCCTATGAGCCTCTGCGAGGCGCAAGAGTTCAAGAGGTATGTAAGTTGCTGTTAACCAGCAACAAGATTATTAAAGGGAGAAATTAGAAGCATAGGAAGCTTTTCTTTCTCTGAACATTTCCTCTTTTCCCCCCTTTCTCTTTGTTTTTTTTTTTTTTATAAATTATAATTAAGCAAGGGGATATTCATTTTCTGAGTGAAAAAAGTTGCTTCTAGATATTTTCATCTTCATTTAAATGAAATCAAACGTAACGAGTCAATAATAAACTGAACGCTTTCTATTTCTTTGAAACAGCATAACAGAACATAAAACCTTACAGATATTTCCTGTGAATAACAGAAGTAATAGTAGTAAACATAAGTACAATAAAAGCTAACAGTTCTAGATAATGCAAATTTTAACAAAGAGAAATATCTTACTCTATCCATCACATATTGGTGAAAAGCATCCACAAAATGCAAAAGTTTATGTTCCACTAGCCAATGGCGCTTCCAGTTGACTGTTACCATACCTTTTTTCTGTAAGACATTGACATTGGAAATGAAGCATTCTCACGAATAAATAAGATAGTAGGAATCAGATAGAATGCCAATTCACCAGACTGGTAAAACAACAAGATGAAGATAAAGTGTTACCTTCCAGATCCATCTTCGAACTTTATCAAGTACAAACTTAGCACGCTTTACTTTCAACAAGAATTGCATCACCTACAATTAATATATGTAAGAAATTAACAACCAATAATGCCAATGCACCCCAACTAATATAAGCTACATGCGCAAATTTTACCCGGTTATATTTTCTAATTGCCTCGGTGTTAGCAATAAGTTCAAGTGGCCAAGACACCTGTGACGTTGAAAAATGCACACTTCATGAATGCGTAGAGAAGAAAGTGAATATCCGATTTTCAATTACCAATTAAATCAACACACAAACTCGTGGCATATAGCCAGGTTCAAATTCAATTACAACCCTTAAGTTCAAACAAAGTTTAGGGAATTAGGGAAAGCAATACAACAGTTTTTCAAATCCGTACAAACAAAACAGTTTAAAGACGTTTTAGCCAACAATCATAACTAAAGGAACTTAGTCTACCATCTCTCTCTAATCAATGTGAATAGATTCCCCAGCATAATCACTCCCATTGCTACTAGCACTTGTCGTCTCATCTCCCGGTTCATAGGGTCCACACACGCTGTAACTGCATTCATTAATCATTATGTTGCTGATGCGTGAGTGAAGCAGCAAATGAAGCAGGTTCCCTTTCTTTAATGGTTCTTGGAGGTTCTTGAAGGTTTCTTGGAAGTTCTTTAGCTTTCTTAGAGGTTTCTAAAGGTTTCTTGGAAGTTCTTTAGCTTTCTTAGAGGTTTCTAGGTAGTTTTAATGCTTTCTTGTCTTAGTTTTGCTTCCATGGTTTTACTTTCACTCGGAAAGGTATTACATGGTTTGAACTTTATGTTTCTTTAATTGTTTTAGTTATTTTAGCCGTGTAAAACGATTAAGTGGAAATCCTATTATGTTTAGGAGTCTAACTTCGCTTAATCATGGGTGTCTTAGTTATTTAAATTTGTTAGGAGTCGTGTGGATAAAACCGTGTGGTTATAATTAGGTGTGGTTATCCCTTGTTTTAAGGAGGTTGTTATAACTCCTAGTTGAGTTAGATTAGGACTTAGTTTAGCTTGTTATTATTTATATGCTTTGAACGCCATTAATGAAAGTTTAGTGAGTTTTGATTAAAGCATTTGAGTACATTGCATTGAATCTTGGTGGTCGTACCAAAAACATACTCGAGGCTTATGTGCATTTCCTAGTTGCAGTAAGTTTGACACCCTCTAGTTCTCGTGGGAGCAAGAGTATTATCCTTTAATTTAGGTACGGCAAGATTCGATCTTTAGCCCTAAAACTACTTAAAGATTGAACCTTTAATTACCTAAACAAAGCATAAATATCCTTAATCCTAAGAGTGTTTCTCATAATTTACGTGAGGTGCATACACATCAGCTAGCGCTTGACTTGTTGGTCAGCGAGGACCTACCCCTATTAGTAAACTGCGTGTGGTATGGGTGGTTCTTCTTTTCCTTCCTCCTATGCTCTTCTCTTTTATGTAGTCGGATTCTCATAGCTTCCGGGTGTGGGTCTCCCATCACAATGAGCTTACCCCTTCGGTTCATTTCGTTAATTGTAATCTCAATCTTCGCCATGGCTTCATCTATTGTGACTTCCCACCTAATTTCACTCTTATCAACATCCTCAAGTCTTCTCCCGCATCACTGGCTTAGTTGTAAGAAGCACGCCTCTAGGCGCAAGGCAAGCCAAGGCGGCGAGCAAAACACATCCATCAGCGAGGTAAGGCGGATGACGATAAGCGTACGGAGGCGCACACTTTAGGGCGCCTTTCTCGAGGCGCAAGAGGCGGCCGCTTTTGGGGTTGAGGCGCTAGTGTGGACCACCGCCCCTCGTTTTTTACCTTTTGTTCCACGTTTTTGCTCGACACTTTGGAAACCCTAGATCTAGAAATCCTAAATCTGCTTGACCTCGACCCTCTACTCGCTGCTTGACCACGCTAGTGGTCATCAACTCCTCCCTTCTACTCGTTGGTGGTCGCCGGTAAGTTCTCTCTCTTCTTCACTTTATTTTCTTACTCTGATCTCTTCTCTTCTTTTTCGTTCCTCTACTTCTTTCTTTCTTCTTCTCTTTCTTTGCAATCTCCTCACCGGTGGTCGTCGACGGTCTCCAATAAGTTTCCTCACCCTTAACTTTATTTTTCGCATGTTCTTTTCTCTTTTTCTTCTTCTTTCTTTCTTCTTTTTCTTCTTCTTTCTTTCTTCTTTTTCTCTTTTTTTGTCTTTCTTCCGCTCACTGCATGACTGCATAATTCTTGTTTTTTCTGGTGGGTCCTTTTTTTATTTTAAAAAGTTATTGTAAAATCTTTGATGAGGCAGTGAGTCAATGACTAGTATTGGAATATCTCTAAAGTCTAAACTGCCAAATCTTTTTTTCCCTAAGGCAGTGACTAGTTATTTCTTTTTAATCCATTTACATGCTTCTTTATGTAATTACTTTTGAAATATCATATCACTTCTAGTGTGCCAATCTTCAATACTCCGTTTGCTTTTCTTTCTATTTAGTATTTTGACTTGTTTCGGTGTTCTAGCGATTAATCATGCTTTCTTATATCCTTTTATGGGTCTTTAATATAATATCTATGTTGTTTTAAGTATTACAATGGATCTTTATTTGATTTATAAGTTTTTTGGCACCAAAGGTGCGCCCCGCATACGGGATGCTTGTGCCTTCGCCATGCACCTTGCGCCTCGGTGCGCTTTGTGCCTTGGTGCGCCAATTATGAATAGGTTGTTTCTGAGACACCCTTGGCCTAAAAGGAAACTAATATGCTTACTACGGCCCTACTGTTTGACAACAATAAGAACTAAAGTTTGTTGAACTTTAATTTTAGCCCACTATGCTAAGTGCAATATAAGATCATGAAACAGACCTTGTAGGTGAAGTTGAGTACATCAAGACCATTAACACCCGAGATATGTTCATGGCCTTTTCGAGGAGTAGATGCAATAGCAGCTGCATTCAGCTGATCACTACCATCAAGGCCATAGGGTTTTATGATGGAGACAACCAATGAATCTGGTGCAGTCAATAGCATGGCATCTGCAGAATTTCGGATTGACTCCTAAAATAGACAGCAAAACAGATTGTAACGAATAACGATTAGGAGTAGCATCAATCTACGTAATCAACGAACCAAGCACAATAGCTAATAGAAAAAATGATAAAAGCACGAGAAAAAGACACAAGGACTTATGTGCGGAAGATCCCTTGATGAGAGAAGTAAAAAACCACCTAGGGAGAGGTAAAATTATTTAATCAGATGAATTGAAGTGCACAAGAGACAGAAAGGCAGAAGCTCTCCACCAGATTCAATAACTGAAAGTGTTTTAGTTGTGTCTCAGAAAAATCTCACAAGTTTCATTTGTACATTTCTAAACATGTAAGGGTCATTTATACCAAGCCGCTAAAAGTAAGTCAACTTTCCTGAAGCCTTCACAGAAACCGAGGCTCCAAAAGAGGCCTCGTTACATTTGCTCGCCTGTGATACTAGAATAACATTTTGCACATAATGTCTCAAAATTATCACATCCTTGCTTGGCAATTACAGAAAACAAGTTCCATTATAGTTGTATTACCATAAAATTATATATATATAAGGTATATAAAGAAGCTCCTAAAAAAAAGCATGTAAAGACACAATATGCACGTCTCAAGATAATGCCATTCTTCTTACTAAAAGTTATCCTAGCCTTTCTTACATATAACAGGTTGATTATCTTAGTTTGTTTAGTGCTTAGTTTACATGTAACAGGTCAAATTACATATACAGTAACCCACGTAATGTCTCAGTATATCAATTATCATAAGAAGGGTGGGATTCTAAAAGTTCCTGCATGAATTTAGAGTATTTTATAACTCTTTATCACCATTCTACATATTTGTTTGTTCCTCTCATTTGTGGCACCCTAGAATTCGTCCTAGACCTAAGATATAATGTATAACTTCACAATCAAGATAGTAAAGGAAAATTCTGAGTAGAATTCTTAAAATCCTCACCTGCAGGATCATATTCAACTCAAAATCATCATCCCACGATTCTCCTTTATCCAATTTATTGAAAATCACTATCAGGAAATGTTGGAGAAGATCTCCTGAAGAAAATTCACGATTATTTAAGAAATAAAATCCCAATTATACACCACGGCCACACCACGCATGTAGATGACTCGTGACTGGCAATGGCATAAGATACCTGAGCCTAGCAAATATATAGCACGCAGCACTTCCAGTTCGTCCATCAGTCTCCAGTCCCGGAGTAACTTTGACAGCATGTGACTTCCAATAATATCCACCTAAGCAAACAAAATGAGAAGATATTTGAATGAGAATCTGTATGCTTACTGCAGATTGATTCACTTCCTTAACCAAACATAATAATAGACCTGCTTCTTAATGTAGACTTTAAGACATTCTTGCAGTATAACCATAGGTAGTGGGGTGCACTTTGATTTGGCAACTTGAATCCAGCGAAGAACTCTGGAGGACAAAGTGCTATTAGTCTGGAGAGGTAAAAGCTCTGACATCTGAAGGTCCTCCTGACATCAGATAACAAATCAACCATGGGGGGTTGTCCTAGATTTTTAGCATAAATTATATATCTCAAAACAAGAATCTGAATAACGCACCTGATATGAAGGAAGAACTGTTGGAAAGGGAAACATTGTTTCTAAAAGAAATGTTTCTTCCATTGAACGAAGATACTGAGATTCACTAAATTGAAAACCAAAATTGAAATTGGTTTGATTGGTTGATAAAGCTCCTCTACTCTCAATATTGAAAATAGCCTCCCGCAAATCCTCGTCATTTAAGGGGGGAAGAGTAGCATTCTTTGACAAAGTCAAAGTTCTCAAAGCATCTCTATTCTTGTTCAGCATTTTTTGACAAACAGTAATAACTGGATTTTGAGCACAGAAAGATTTCAGGAGTTGGAGTTCATTTGCTAAACTGGTCTCCACATCTCCTTTACCATGAGACATTGAGGTTTCAACTTGATAAGAAGCTTCTCTTTCTTGTAATGTACTATCCAAAAACTCAGCCCAATTTTTTTTTTGGCTTGTCATAGCAGAACTCTTGCTGTCCCTTCCTCTAAGTCTTTGCCTCTCCACTTCGCACCGCAATAAGCATGGAATCATAGAGGCTAAATCATTTTGCATAAAGTAATTATACACATGATCACCATGGCCTATAATACCTGCCACAGACACAAAAAAGACCTCTACTAACGTCAACCCTGCTGTGCTGTACCCTCTACGTAGTTCATTAATATTATCAACACCACAAATACTTCCAAAACCACCCAAGTCAGTATATCTCCCTCCAGAAGGTGAGGTCATGGGAACATGCCTGATCAGCTGGAGGGACTTTCCAGCAGAAACAATTTCCTTAGCTGTGTCCTTAATAAACAATGGGCATGCTTGATGCTTAAGAGTCGTGCTTGAGATCTCAGCATCAACCTTTTGATGGGTTAAGGATCTCCATAGATAACTCTTCTCCCAAAATTCTGTGTCATTAATTGACACGGATCTATTTTCATAGAAGAACAACTGTACAAAAGCAAAGAAATCAATGTGAAAAGAAAAAGAATTTGAACAACTTGAGACAACAGAATATATAAAGTAGAATGTTCATCCTCACATAGCTAGGGCACGAGAATTTGTGATTTACAGGTTTACACAGTAGAGCAATACATAGCTCCAAAGTTGAAGGAAGCTAGGTCTTAACTATATACACGGAAAATTGGCACTTCCATAATGATCTGACACTTACAGTCACACTGATAAACATATACTTATGTTGAATAACAATAGCAAGAAAAGTGAGCATGAAAACCAATAACCAGAACATATTTTTTGCATCAAACTGTTTGGCTGTTGAGCTGAAATGTCATTAAAGAAAATAACTTCACAAATTTTAGGATTGTTCGCAGCAAAGTGTTACTCTTAATATTGCATTCAACTTTATAAAGCTAAACAATTAAAAATTTATTTGAACTGAGTTATCAAAACTTAGCTCAAGTTATTGGAACTTACTGGAACTACTTATAAGGGGTGAGAATTTGTTGGAATTCGTTTGAACTTATTGGAACTTGTATGAGCTTATTAAACCAGAAACTTAGTTTCTGAAAGTGAAGACAACATACCCAAAGAACCCTTTCAACCATCAGCCTGCAAAGTGGAGATCAAAACCTCATCATCTTTTCTTTGTTTTTCCTCTTTACCCTCCTTGCCATTCATTCTCCTTCACTTTTGCTTTCAGCTATTATAACCCTAAATAGGGGTTAAAAAAAAGGCCAAACTCAGAGCCCAAAGCACTAATAATTGCCTATAAAAAACGAAGTTACGGTTGCAATCATGGTCGTAATATAACGATCAAACGTAATGAACCGACTCAATGGAAAAGGTATTATGGGTATTGACTTTATACGGCTGTTATATGTTGCTTGGGGAATAAGTAGAAGTTAGTTAGAGGAGAGAGAGAAGGAAAAGGGATACATATTAATATATATCATGGTGTCAAAACAAGGCCGCATCGTATTGTATCGTATCGCCCGTGTTGTAAAGGTTTTCAAATCTATCGAACCGATATTATCCGCATCGTAAAGGTATAAAAGAACAGTGTTTTAGGCGGGTTCTAGGGATTTCTCATGGTTTAAGCCGATATTTGGCGGTACGACAACCGTGTCACCTCGTTCCCGCATCACCCTTACCATTACCGCGATCGTGACCGAAACTGCATTTTTGAACTATGATATATATAGAGGGGAGTAAGGAGAGAAAGATCACGCCGAATAATGTTAAGAGTTTAGTAGTTAGTTTCTTAAGAGTAAGGAGGACAGTCCCAACTATGGCCCTCATGACAAAGACGGTCCCAACTTTCGATTAGTATTCAGCAAACCCAACTTTGACTCCCCTTTTACACACGTGGTCCTTGCAGGTAACCAACATGCCCCACCAGGTAAACTTGTGTCACGTGAGGCATTTTATGTCATGTGAGCATGTAAACTTCTTCCTCCTCTTTCTCTCTCCTCCCTCCTTCCTTCCCTTCCCCTTCCTCTGCCACTCTTTTCCTCCTCTTACCTTTCCCCTGCCACCCCCTCTTCTGCCATCCCCTGACCACTCATGCGTTATTCCTCTCTCCTCTTTGATCCTTCTTCCTTTAGTGTACTTCATTTGGTTTCTTCAACAAACTTCAAATGCTTCCCACCCCCTCCTCGGCGCCTCTTGCACGAGTCCACCACAGTTCCCTCTTCCTCCGCCCAACCACAACTGATAAATGAACTGTTGCAGTCAAATTTCCAGCAACTCTTTGTGATCGAATCTTGCCTAGCATGTCCACAAACCAACTTTACAATATTATATGTCATGATTCTTATTTTAAATCTATTTATTTCGATTTTTCTCACTATTTTCGTCTTTATTGATTTTCTTCACTAGAATGCTTCAAAATTGGCTAATTAAGGCTCTGTTCTTTTGGTTTGAATAAATGTTCTGTTCGGTTCGGTTCGGTTCGGACTACAACTTATTATTATTATTATTATTATTATTATTATTATCATCATCATTATTATTAATAATATTATTATTACTATTATTATTATTATTATCATATTATTATTATTATTATTATTGTTATTATTATTATTGTTATTATTATTATTACTATTATCTTATTTATTATATTCTTATTATTATTATTAATTTTTTTATTATTATTGTTATTTTATTATTATTATTATTATTATTATTATTATTATTATTATTATTATTATTACATTATATTATATTATATTATTATTATTATTATTTTTGACAATGTCACTTTTAAACTTTTTGGATGGTATTTTTTAACCCATTGAATATAAATAAGGGAGAGTAATTTTTGGTGAAAGAAGCGAAGATAGAAAAGTAATACTCCCTCCAATTTATTTTGTTGTTCCTATTTTGAATGGTTTTGTGAAAGGAAATTGGTTAAAGTATGAAGAACTTTCGGAAACGGAGGGAGTATTACTTTATGGTGGGTGAAGAACTCCAAATAAATAAGTTTAAACAATAGAGCAATTAAAAAAAAAGAACATTTAAGGGAAATGTAGCAATTAAAAGAAACAAAAAGAGTATTCTAAATTTCCTAATAATCTTCTTCCATACTATCTCCAACCTCGTCATTTTCCTGATTGTAGCAATATTTTTTTTAAAATATATGTCAAATATAGTTTTGTAAATATAGGAGTAGTCAAATATATGTAAATATAGTTATGTATTTTGTAAATTAGGCAAGTCAATATTCTGTTGCTTAGAATTAGGAGTCATGCATGCTATTGTTACTATTCTACAGTATTAGGCTTGAAACATGCTATTGGTTTTGTATATATTGACTTGCAAATAACAATCTTGGAGGAAAATATTATATTAATAATATTATTACTTCATATCATTATTATTCTACTTATTATTATTAATATTACTCAATTCATAAGAATATTATTATTATGTATATTATTAGTATTAGTATTAGTATTAATATTATTATGATTATCATTAATATTATTAATTATTATCATTATCAAACATGATAAAAATATTATTCTATTTGTAATTATTAATAATCCACAATTCAGTTCAGTTCAGATCAGATCAGATCAATTCAGACCAGTTCAGTTCAGTTCAGTTCAGACTTATTCAGTTCAGTTCAGTTCAGACTTATTCATTTCAGTTCAGTTCAGTTCAGACTTATTCAGTCCAAAAGAACAGAGCCTAACTCTCGTTTATTGTGAATTATCTGTCTCAATTTCCCATATTCACTACAAATTTCCTTACGACGGTCTTAATTCTGGGTAATAGCACTGATAAAAAAAATTACAATCAATTATTTCACTCCAACATGCTCCAAATTGACAGCTATCCTTGAATTGGTACATCAATCTCATCCTCCTCCATGTTTTTGATCCTTTGATGAATTAGTGCAGGATTGCAATTTCTTTTGATTTTTGAGATTCAAAATATATACTTTTGGGTATATGGAACATTTGAAGTGTTACTCCATTGTTCTTGTTTGTCAAAGGGGAGGATATGAGGGCACGGAGGAAAGAATACAAACGAAATTTCTGACTGAAGTTGGGGTGAGTAAGGGGGGGGAGGGGGAAGGGGGGGGGGGGAGAGGGAGGGGTTTTCGGGGGTGGGAGGGGAGGGGAGGGGTGGCAAGGGAGGAAGGAGGGAAGAGATGAGGGTGCAAGGAAAAATCTCAACTTAATTATTTAGTTGGACTCCATAATATATGGATTTGGTTAATATTACAAGTCATGAATATATATGGTGTATTTTATGGGTTAAATTTAGAATGGCCCTGTTGAGAATTGAATTAGTGGGGATATTTTATATAATATTTGTATTATATTTAGTTTAAGAGATTTTATGGTTATATTTCTTTTGGGGTTTATGTTAGTTAAATAACCTTATATAAGGAGTCGTTCTATTAATTTACAGCAGAATTGAGTTGAGGAAAATTAATGAGCTTTGTGCTATGTTCTGATTTTGTTAAAGCCAAAAAATACTTATTGTGATTTGCGTTCAACTTGTTGACGGAGATTGACAAAGAACCCTTTATTCCCGCGAGAGTTGGGATATATCTTTGTAAGTACTTTATTATCACTCTTATATGGGTCTAGATCTATATAAAAAGTTTTGTATAGAATAAAGAGCCTCTTGGCATTTATCTCTATTCTATAAGCCAACTTTTGATGAGCTTGGTGTCCACGTAAAGGAACTATAATGCCCTCACTCACATAATAATTAAATTAATTTTAAAATGATAAAAACATTATTTAATCGATGAACTCACTACATACGCACGTGATTACTTAATGTTTGCTAAATAGAAATTATATCAACTTTTTCTTTAGAGAAATTAACAATTTTTCTCACCAATATTTGAGGTTATTAGATGTAACAACACAATTTTGCTTTCTACTTCCTCTATTTCTTTTGAAGTGCAATATTTTGACTTTTGCACTATTCACACACCTCACTTTGACCACATTTTTACTAATATATATAAAAACAAAAATGATCAAATAAAACGTTGTTGGATTTGTTTCAATGAATATTTTCATAATTTCAACTTTTAAATTTTTACAAATGCATAATTAGAGATTTCGATGGTCAAAATTGTGTGTCCGCAAGCGTGAAAGTCAAAATGTTCACTTATTAGAAACAGAGGAAGTATTTACTTTTCGTACGCATCGCGTGCATGTAAGTAGTAAATAACACATGTGAGAGAACCCAACTATGTTGTGAATTCATTTGTATCATAAGGATCCTCAAGAATTGTGGAAATGTAAATTGTTCTTTGAAGAAATTACCTCATTATAAGGATCATCAAGAATTCCTTCAAAAATCCAGGAATCAAGGATCTCAATATATGGCAATAGACTTCCAGCAAATAAATAAAAGAGCATCCTGTATGCTTCCTCCTGAAAATTGCAAAATTTGTCACTAAGATTTACAAGGAATAACAAAAACAGGAATTATAACGAAAGGGGTATATCACTTCTAACAACCTCACCATCCTGCACAAGACATGTTTCATTGAGCTTCATGAAAAGATGATCAAGGATATGAACAGCCACTTCAGCAGCAGGAACAGAATGCAGAGATTCAAGCCACAATTTCGGGACTGCTTCACGAACTATCTGTAACAAAAACTCGGCTCCTGAACAAAGGCTACAATAAATTAAGCATAATCAGAAGATTCCCATCCAAAAGCAAAAAAAAAAAGTGATGGACCCAACTCCAAACAAAGCTCCAAATACACATTAGATCATACTAGGAAAAGTAAGATCTCTACTGCCAACAAGAAAGATAAGAATAGGACAATATCAATTATCCTGTAATTTTAAAACAACAAAACATCCATATCCTCTACTACAAGCATGGATACCATTAAGCAATATCCTGTAATTTTGGTTTGGATTTGTTTGGTTTGGGCTGAATTTTGGTTTGGATTTGGACTTGAAATGTAAAAACATAACGTATTTCGGTTTGGTTTGGTTTTACACCCCTAAATGTAAAGAGATCGATCATCCATAGAGGAAGAGAAGTCTAAAAGACCTAACTATACTCCCTGTGCCCCATATAAATTGCAACACTTTTCATTTTTCTTAGTCCCATATTAATTGCAACAATTCTAGAAGTGGCCAGGACTCACTATTTTTATAATATTCCTTTATCTTAATGTTGAACCCATCAAAAGGTGGGGAGCCCTATTATACATAAAAATATATGCCCACTCCTACCTTCCTGAAAATTAAATGTGCCACATCCCACTAGCTATATAAAAAAAAAAAACCCACTACCAAAGATAAAAGAGATCACTTAAACCTCCTAAAACATTGTGTTAGTGAAACTATAACTGTCAATATAAGAAGGAATAAGTAGTAATTGCAGACCCTATGAAAAAATTGAACAGATTTCAAGAAATTAAGGACATTTTTAATATCCCTATACCATTAAGTAAACAAAAAATTGCATTAATGAAATTGAAACATCACTTATGACTCCATACACAACAACTTTGTCCAAGATCTTCCATAGAAAGTCAACAAAGACATATGATCACCTCCTCTCAAACCTACCAAAAACTGTAACCAATCCTATATATACAAGAGCCAGCAAGGAAAAAGGAAAAAGGAAAAAGAAAAAAAAATGTGGAAATCTTTTATATGATTTCTCTTACCTGTCATAGGCTTTCTAAAACAAGTACATAATACGCCTTTAGTCCCCACTCCCTGACCTCCAAGACTTCTCACCACCTCATTTGCCACTACCACATCATCAAGGGTTTAACTTCCTCTTATTAAAAATATTAGAAAAAGAGCTAATGATAATGAAGTTAAAAATTTAAGCCCTAACCATTCAATAGAAAACATAATATCCATCCAATGTCAAACATATATCACAGAAACCAGCAAAAGGTCATCCTTGGAGATCTCGTATCGTGCAAGGAGACTTTTAACTGTTTTGCAAACTTCCACCTCTGAAAAGTTTTTCCAACAAGCTTCTATATTCATCGCAGGAATCAGGATATAAATTTTACCACGAAAAAAAAGGGACTCCTAACCAGTGGCGGATCCAGGAATTTGATAATGGTTGGTCACACCACCATCCACCGGAAATATTACAACCAATAGCTAATAATTAGAAGAACCTTCATAAAAAGTTCCATTTCAAAAACAATAAAAATCCATATTATAGCCAAATAGTACTTACAAAGTATCACAATTGTTCTTGGCGAGTTTTCATATTTAGAATCAATTTATAATGTTGTTAAGTGATCCCAAATAATCTTGTTAAGCTACCAACTTAATAGCCTTGAATATATAAATTAATATTTGTGACCAATCTACTAATCTCATATTAGTTGTTCCCAACCCAAAACTAATATTTAAACTCACTAAATAAGTAAATCAGCACACCAAGAACATAAATCACAAACTAAAAATAAAATGTAGTAAATAATGCCTTGAACATCACATGAGAGAATTTTCTAACAAGAAGATTAGAAATAAAATGAAGCAAATAATGCATTCAAATCGTTCAGTGAGAGAATTTTTGGCCCATGAACATGGTAAAACAATCCAACCAAACACCCTACTAAAAAATACAGACCCAATAACTACCCAAAACAAAAATTCACAAATATATATGTTAAACAAAGCTAGAACAAAGTTAAAAATTAAGTTCTAGCTAATTGAATGGAAACTTGATATATTTACAAAACAACCAATTAAACCATGCTCGGAAACATGTATTATACTGTGTGGCTCATACACGGTCTGTTTTTTAAAAACTTAGTATCATGAAACCTTATTTAATTTTACTTGAAAAAAAGGGGAGGGAAGCCTTTTCTCTCGTGGCTTATTGTGGCAATGCCACAAAATTGCTTAGTTGTCAAATTTTTCAACTTTCATCAACAAAATAAAAGAAACTCAAAAGTCAAACCCCCTTCAAATTTTACTCTCTCACTCACTCGAACTCTTCCTCACCCCTCTTCTTGTGCAGATGTCAGGATCTCGCCGGAGCCACAGAATTTCTACTTGAAGAAACCCAAAAACCCATTTCCCTCACTCACTCGTTCTCTTCCTCTCTCGCGCTTACACTTCTCTCACATCCGACCCGTTTGAGAATTTCGGACCACCGTTGCCGGCGCTCTGGCGTCACCACCAGGTTGGTTGTTGCCTTTCTTCTCCCTCCTCTGTCTTACTTTGTCAAGAGGTGAGAATTTTTTTAATTTTTTTTTCCCAATACTGGTTGGTCCCATGGCCAACTCGGACAACAATTGGCTCCGCCACTGCTCCTAACAATTACGCCGAGAGACATGTTCTTACATACATAAAAGACCATTTATTAACTCTCATATAAAGAAAATTTCTTGCAAATTTGTTAATCAAATAATTGAAAACTTTCTTACTTCCTGGGAAGCTTCCTACATCTTTCCTGTCAAAAGAGACCACTAAGAATCTAAGTATGGCTAAAAACCCATTCACATGCAACCATACATGATATTGTTGAAAGCTTCTTATCTCCAATCCCATCTACAATAAAGACTTCTGTTAGCAGGCAACAAATCCACAAACGAAAACCTACAGAAGCCTCTTGCTAAATATCCAATAATCTAATTCAGTATATTTCAAACACCGATAACAAACAAGAAATGTGCATAGGTGGGAGCAGGATGCAGTTCACCACAGAACTAAAATGGCATATAAGATGGTAGAAAACTTCTAGCATCATGGATAGAGAGCTGACCTTGACAAAGAGTTTGCCATCCCCAAAAGTGTAGGAACAGTCCTTGGATCAGAGTCAATTATCTTTATTTCCTCCTTCAAAGCAATGTCTCGCAACCTCTACTCCAAATACAAGTTAACTTAGTCAATACAGTAAGCACAAAAACAAGTAAACAAAATTTTGGACTTCTTTCACTTCTCAAAGTTTCAAATTTGGTTTATTCCAAAAGAACATCTATTATTAATCGCTACAACTATCGACTACTGTAGCGATCAACAATCCATAACAAGGGTATATTGCAATACAATGTTCATACTTCCCATGTGTTTACTATAATTGGAACATATTCAACTTTGACAATAACAGCGGAACAGCGAAAATACAGTACAACAAAAACACCTAAACAAGAAATCGACCTGAAGCCAAGCAGAAACAGAACTCCCGAACGCCCTCAACGTAGGAAAGCGTTTACCCTCATCCTCAATCCTTTCGACAACAAGCTCTACCAGCCTTAGACATGTAGCAGCATACAAGAACTGATTAAAAACGTCATGTAAACTCGTTTGTGAGAGGTGGGTCACATATATCCCAACATTGGCACAAAATCGACAACCAATTTCGTCCCAACTGAAGAAAGGGCTAGAATTACCCTGCAGTATATGCAGTATACCTTGAACCTAATAAAGAAAAACGATATAAATTAAACAACTTTCAAATGGGCATAATTCATTAGGGGAAAAAATCATAAATTTGGACTAGGGTTTATGCAAAATAACAAAAAGACGAGTACCAGTTCAAATTCAGTAGTCTTGAGAGAAGAGATTGAAGCTGCGAAATGTAAACCATCAGGTAAGGAATTATGGATCCTGCTAATCAAACTTGAGGGAGCCACACCTTTCATGTTTGTGACATCAGTTCGTCCACTGGAGATTAACATTGCATTATTGAACTACATATAAAGGAAGGAACATCAAATGTCAAGAAAATTGAGTGAAAAGAAAATTGAACTACATGTTTGATGTTCTAATATAGAGAGATTTACGCAAGATTGGGAGAGTTTGCTATTGTAGTTGTGTTTTATATTTTCTCCAGCGAAATGTGCTATATATAGTGTCGGATGAATAATTCACGCGGTCATACATCATGTCACTGCGTAACGCACTGAAATTAGTCTTGGGTGGTAAATATAAAGCCATTTTATAACACTCCCATTTGAACGGATCCAACCAAACTTGTTTGGTGGAGGTGGTGGCCCGTAGGGATGGCAATGGCTCGGGTCTGGGTCGGGGCAGACCCAGACCCGTTTATTTTTACAGCCCCAGACCCATTGGGTCTAGCGGGTCCATGGGTCCTTCTTAGTTTTTAGTTTTCATCACATTTTTGAATCTATGTAATTAAAAAATTTCGCACTAATATATATAGATCATGCATCCATGGGTAAAGCATTATCTAAACAAAATTTTAAAAATTAACTCATAAAATCTTAAAATGTTACAACTTACAAAGTTACAAGTCTTAGATGGAGTTACAACACTAACGAGTTCACAAAATCACAACTCATAAAACCTTATAGTTTAGGTATAATTTATTTTTTTTAAATATGTCAATGGGTCTGCGGGGCGGGCCTGGTCTGGTATATGTGGACCCGGAACCAGACCTGACCCATGCTCTTCGGGACCAAAACCCGACCCGGACCTGTTGGGTCTAAAATTTCTGGATCCAGACACTTATAAATGGGTCGGGTCCTAGCTGCTCTGGAGCGGGTCCAGGACCCATTGCCATCTCTAGTGGTGGGAAGTTCGAGCCCCACTACCTGCTTGTGCTTGGGAGTAGTCCTTCTTCTTATCAAGGGGGTTCCCAGTTGGGGCCCTAAGGAAAAAAAGACTTTGAACGGATCCTAAAATATAAACTACGGGGTGTCGACTGCCTTATTAAAAACTTTACATTTGAAGAACCCTAACAGGACAAAAACAAACATAAAGGGAAAAGAGTACAGTTGGGCTTTGATAAAACTCTTGGGATTACTTGGCTGGTAACGTCATTGTGAGTAGGTCGGCAAAATTGTCGCATGATTGAACTTGTGTGACATTGATTGTTTCTTCCTTATCCAAATCGTGAGTGGAAATGATGCAAGTTGGACTATCTTTAATTTGCTTTCTTAGGTTGTTGCATGGTTTTACTTTACTCTTAAAGTGAAGGTTTTACATGTAACTAAAAAATATGTCTTTTATTATGTTTGTTAGTTAAATTAGTTAATTAAGTTATTTTATTGTTAGTTGAATGTAATAAGTTGGCCGAAATTGGAGTTGTAATAAGGGATGGCTTAGGCATGTGGTTTTGTGAGATTTATGGAAAGTTTTGCAAAGCTTTCCTAAATCCAATGTTTCCTTAAGTTGTGCTAGATTCTAGGCTTTAATTTAGGGGAAACTTTCCTTATTTACTTAAAGCTAGCCGTGAGTTGTAATGCCTTGGATGGCAAGGATTACTTGCTGCCCTCCTTATAAATAGGCGCCTAGTCCATTAATAAAGGTAGTGAATTGATTTGAGAATTGTGAGCGTTGCTTATTTCGGTTGTTAACCAAAACAATACTTGTTGCGACTTGTATTCATCTTCTAATTGCGATTAGGAAGAGACCCTCTTATTCCTGCGAGAATCAAGAGTACTATCCTTGTTTTTATTTCTTATTTTCAGCATTCATTCATAATAAAAACATAAAAAGACGTCATTTAAAACTAGGTTAAAGTTTGTTAATTTTCGGACTTCGAAATTCATATCAGTTGGTATCAAAGCAGTAAGGTTGTAGGAGAGCGTGAGGGCGCGTGAGAAGGCGGATTGTTGTGAAATTATGTGCGGACAAACTAGACATCTTGAAGTTTGTTGTGTCAAAATTTCAGCTCACAGCAAGCGGAAACTTTTGACGAAAATTCCTGGCAGATTGTTATGGGGTCCGAACTAGAAAAGTTGGATGCTTTGCTTCAAAGACTTGAAAAGAACGAGTCAAGGTGTGAGAATTACGCCAAGCACATACTACAACTTCATGATGAAGTTGAAAGACTCAATTTGGAGAAAGGAGAACGATACAATCGGAGTGAGTTGATCAAGATTAGTGATCTACCGGAATTCAATGGATTGAAGGACCCTCAAGCTTACTTGAATTGGGAGAGAAGGGTTGAGAGGATGTTTGATCATAAAGGTATGGATGATACTCAACGTTTGAATCATGCTATACTTAAATTTAATGATTATGCATCTGATTGGTATGATTCTTTCCAAGTCCAAAGAGTGAGAGATGGGAAGGAAAAGATTAAAACTTGGAGTTCATTAAAACTGAAATTGAGAAAACAATTTGTTCCTAAGTCTTACAAGCAAGAATTGTACCTTAGACTAACCTCTTTTCAGCAAGATCATCTTTCCATAGCTGAGTATATGATTGAATTTGAGAAGTTATATTTGGCGTGTGGTTGCAAGGAAGAGGAGGAACAAAAGATGGCCAAATTTCTATTTGGTATGAACAAACCTATTGCTAATCTTGTTGAATTGCAAACTTACAACACGTTTGATGAGTTGTGTCAATTAGCAAGTAAGGTGGAAAGGCAGCAAAAAGAGGCCAAAGGCAAGGGTTCTCGTCCAAGACAAGAGGAGACCAAACCTCTTAGTGTTTCGGATGGTCAAACAAAGGGTACAACTCCTTCTTTTACATCTGATTTTGTGAAAAAACTTACACCTTTTTCCAATGGACAGCTTGCTATGAAAGAAAAGATATGTTTTAAGTGCAAAGGAAGTGGTCATATTCAATCACAATGCCCTAGTAAAGTGTTGGTTTCCTTAGCCGAACAACATGCACTTTTGACTTCACTTCTAGTTGAAGAAGAGGCGGCTGATGGTAATGAGCTTGACAAGGAAGCTACGGAGTTTAGTGGTCCATTGATACAACCAGTCCCGGATCACAACACATTGGTACTTAGGCGCATGCTACATGTGGCGCCAACCATGGAGGAGAAACATATAGAACAAAGAGAGAACCTTTTCCACTCTAGGTGTTTGGTGAAGGGGCGACCTTGCTCCTTGATCATAGATAGTGGTTCTTGTACAAATGTGGCTTCAAAGAAGATGGTGGAGACCTTGGAGTTAGAACAACGAGATCATCCAAGACCATACAAGCTGAGTTGGGTGAGTAATGATGGAGGACGTACGGTTAAGAAGCAAGCCTTGGTTCCTTTTGAGATTGGCGAATTCAAGGATGAACTATGGTGTGACATACTTCCTATGGATGCTTGTTCCTTGCTGTTAGGACGTCCATGGCAATGGGATCGAGATGTTGTTCATCATTGCAAGCAAAATGTGTACACCGTGGCTTTTGGAGACAAACGAATTGGATTGCAACCCCTACCCCCAAAGTATTCGAATGTAAGTGAAACCAAGAGTAAAGAGGTAGATTCTTCACAAAATGCATGCTATGTTTCATCTTTTGATTCTAGGGAGATGACCAAGAAAGGGAGGAGAGCTTGGAAACAAGATCAACTCCTTCAAATTCGGCAAACTTCTCCTATTCATGTTGGTGATTATGTTTGGCTTTCACTTGCTGCTCAAAAGCTTTACCATAATTCCAAGAGTGACCAAGTTTCGGTGGAGGAAGGTCCATTCAAAGTGGTTCATCATGACAATTGGGATACTTACCAAGTGCTTCTTGGCAAAGGAGTGTGCGTGTCTTTCAATGCTTGTGATCTAGTTCCATGTTTTGAAGAAACTTGAGGTCAAGTTTTTTTCAAGAGGGGGAGAATGATGCAAGTTGGACTATCTTTAATTTGCTTTCTTAGGTTGTTGCATGGTTTTACTTTACTCTTAAAGTGAAGGTTTTACATGTAACTAAAAAATATGTCTTTTATTATGTTTGTTAGTTAAATTAGTTAATTAAGTTATTTTATTGTTAGTTGAATGTAATAAGTTGGCCAAAATTGGAGTTGTAATAAGGGATGGCTTAGGCGTGTGGTTTTGTGAGATTTATGGAAAGTTTTGCAAAGCTTTCCTAAATCCAATGTTTCCTTAAGTTGTGCTAGATTCTAGGCTTTAATTTAGGGGAAACTTTCCTTATTTACTTAAAGCTAGCAGTGAGTTGTAATGCCTTGGAGGGCAAGGATTACTTGCTGCCCTCCTTATAAATAGGCGCCTAGTCCATTAATAAAGGTAGTGAATTGATTTGAGAATTGTGAGCGTTGCTTATTTCGGTTGTTAACCAAAACAATACTTGTTGCGACTTGTATTCATCTTCTAATTGCGATTAGGAAGAGACCCTCTTATTCCTGCGAGAATCAAGAGTACTATCCTTGTTTTTATTTCTTATTTTCAGCATTCATTCATAATAAAAACATAAAAAGACGTCATTTAAAACTAGGTTAAAGTTTGTGAATTTTCGGACTTCGAAATTCATATCAGGAAAATAATTTAGAATCAATATGCTTTTGTTATGTCACCTTTGATATAGCCTTCTTTAATTTGTGCAATGCAAATGGTATTATCTTCATGGATGATGGTTGGACCTTCTTGTGTTTCTTTTATACTACTTTCCTTGAGTATGTGATGGGTCAAAGACTCAACAATACACATTCTCTACTAGATTCATAAAGTGCGATTAATTCAGCTTGATTTGATGATTTAGCTGTTAGAGTATGTTTTATTGACTTCCATGAGATTGTTGTATTTCCATAGCTAAAAAGATAACCCATTTGTGATTTTGCCTTGTCTGGGTCTAACAGGTAGCCTGCATCAGCATATCATACAAGGGTAGATTACCGTCTCGTGGATAGAATAATCCCATATACGTTGTCCCGCGTACATAGCGGAGTAAATGTTTTACTCCATTCCAGTGTTTGTTTGTAGGTTCGGAGTTGTATATAGCTAGCTAATAAATTGATTGAGAATGCAATGTCTGGTCTAGTATGGATGGCTAAATACATTAATATTCCAATGGCACTTAGGTATGGTACTTCGGGATCGAGTACATCCTCACCTTCCTCTCGAGGGCGGAAAGGATCTTCATTAATTTTTAAGCAACAAACAACCTTAGATGAACTCAATGGATGTGATTTGTTCATATAGAACCCTTTTAGCACTTTCTCGCCATAATTGGATTGATGAAGAAGGATCCCATCCTTTAGGTGTTCAATTTGTAAACTGAGATAAAATTTAGTCTTCCCGATATCTTTCATCTCAAATTCCTTCATCATGTATTTAGCTGTTTCTTCGATTTCATCGGGTGTTCCGATGATGTTTAAGTCATCAACATATATCGCAACTACAACAAATGAAAACACATGGACAAATTTGGTCGTTGTTATAGCCTCGATTCAGGAGGTATTCACTGAGACGGTTATGCCACATCCTTCCGGATTGTTTTAAGCCGTAGAGTGATTTTTTCAATTTTGTGGAATGTAGATTATGAGGTTTTGACCTCAAGGATTCAAGTAGTTCAAGTCCTTTTGGAACTCTCATGTAGATATCGGTGTCAAGTGACTCACAGAGATATGTTGTCACGACATCCATGAGGTGCGTTTGTAGTCCTTTGCATGCAGATATACTTATAAGGAATCTCAGTGTCATGGCATCTACCACTGGTGAGTAGGTTTCCTCATAGCCAATTCCAGATCTATAGGAGAAACCTTATGCTATAAGCTTGGCATTCTATCGTACTATTTCATTTTTCTCATTTTGTTTTAGCATGAACACCCATTTGTACCCAACAGGTTTTACTCCCCTTATGGTTGTAACGCCCCCGCCAACCCGAACCCTTTTTCATTTAATAAAACTCGAAATGGAAGAAAATCCACGAGGGTTCGAATCAACGGGCGTGCTACCGCCGCACTTATCTCCTTGGAAATAAATGCAAGGCTAGATTAAAGCATACTAAATTCAAATAAATTAATCCTTAGAACTAAGTATATTGTTCATTAAATATTACTAATTACTAAAGTATTTCAGAGTTCCAGCGGAAGCTAAATTATAAGCTAAGTGGATGACAACTCTAAGTGATCTCCCTTTTTTTGTCCCCCGTCGATCACCCACCTGCACAAATACATTGAAAAGAAACAAGAGAGACAAGCTCCCAAAAATCAGAAAAACTGAGTAATTCCAACTCCATCCCGTAAAATACTTAAGTTGAAAATACTTTGTAAAATAGTAGGTTAATAGGGTTGAAAAGCATAGCACACATACACATATATATACAATGAATGATCACATAATTAATCCAATTATTTAAGGAGAGGAAAGAGAACGCCAGTAAGCCGGGGTCAATCCCCTGTAACCACTTACTTCAACATTGTAGGCCGGGGTCAATCCCCTGTAACCACCTACGGATAACATAATGGCCATAATAACAGAGTCCCTAGTGTGCACACCCCTTCTACTTGGATCACAACAAGATAGAAGGAAGACAGTAACAGAATAATCAGCATAGTAACCAGAGAACCTGTAGGGGCCGCTGAACCTCTCATACAGGGAAACCTGTTCATCATTTCCCTCCGATATTTCACTTTACGTGATTAACATCTTTTATTTCAAGTCATCACATAAATCACGTACACAATTACGTCATTGTTGTTCAATCCAGTGTGAATATATTTCATCCATCATAATCTCAATCCATTCATAACGGTTTCAATAACTCGTTTCACAACCGTCACTTGAGTTCATTTATCACTTCAGATTCATAATCATTTCATTATTCACAAGTTCTTATCAATTCCAACTTTCATAAAGTCTCAATATTAATAACAATAATGACAATAATAATAATAATCATAATAATCATAATAATCATAATAATAATAATCATAATAATAATTATAGTAATAATAATAGCAATAATAATATTAATAACCATAATAGCGTTATAGTAAACATCTTTGTCATATCGTACATCGTCCATAGTCATGATTCATAATCGAAATCCATAGTCGTTGTCCATTTTGTCCTTCATATTCATAATTCGCATTAAGTCGATAATCCATAATTATAGTCCATACTTATAAATTTTATAAGCACATAATCACGTAATCAATTCATTTTATACTAACGGGATCTATGTTTAGATGGACATCGGAGATTACCTCGTGACGCGTGCCCAAACATTAAGTTCGCGAACGAATTAACACTCTTGATATTCCTCGTCTACGCAATCGGAGTCTACAATAGACATTAACGAGATCTAAGTCAGTTACCTAAATAACCCCTTTTTATAAAATAAACAATTTAAATATTTCAAATAACTTAAAGAATTTCTTAATCATTTTAAGAGAGTTTATAAATCAAAGTTTATGGTTTTCAAATTATTTTTGAAATCATTTTAAATTACTTAAAGATTACTTCAACTTAATTTTCATTAACTTAAACCATTATTTTAACATAGAATACTAACTTTATTATACTCATTTTATTTAAGAAACATTTTCTAGTTATAAAAGATTAACTTAAACTAAAATATACTAACTTAATAAGATAGGCTAATTTAGGAAAGTCAAAGGTTATGGTTTTAAAAGTAAACAAGTAAAAGGAAAGAGGAAAGGATTTTTTTCTTTCTTTGTACTGATTCAAGGAATCGGTTCCTTCATCCCAAAAAAAAAAACGAACAAGGAGGGAGGGAAAACAGAGGGGCTCGAAGCAGGGGAAGATGGTGGAGTTTTTGTGGTGGCGTTTTGGCCGGTGCACGGCCAGTGTTCAGGCGACAGAATCAGGTGGTGTGCTGTGGTGGCTGGCGCGGCTGAGGGAGGCAGCAGGGTGCTGCGAAGCAGAGGTGTGCGAAGGGAGGTCGCGGCTGGGCAGGAGGAGGAGAGATGGCGGTGGTGCGGTGGTTTCTGGTGGTGAAGTCAGGTGGGGTTACTGGGCGCGGTGCTGCGGTGTCGTGGTGGTTCGATGGTGGGCAGAGGAGTGTGTTAATGGTTTGCAATTTTTATTTTTATTTTCAAAACAGAAATTAGAAATTAAGGGAGAAGAGAAATGAATTGAAGCAAACCTTTTGAGATTGTTTGCTTGAATAATTTGGGGAGTAAAGTTCAGTATTTATAGAGGAGTTTGGTCAGAAATTTTGAGCTTTGGGTCAAGCTCCATTAATGGTGGAGGTGAGGTGTGTGGGCTATGGTGTTTAGGCTTTTGAAATTGTTGCCCCTAATATCTGAAAATTGGACTGAAATTCAATTATTTACTGACAAAGCTGAGATTTTGTGTTGAAAAATTTGTTCTTGTGAGCTGAAAATCAGGAACGAAGGAAGGGAGGAGAGGAAGATGGTGATGAAATCCCATTTTCTTTTCCCTTTTTTTTTGTTTTTGTTTTGTTTGTTTTGTTTTCCTTTTTATTTTTGGCTAAAAGACATATGGCTATGGATTTGTATTTGGGCTTGGATTACTAAATTGGATGGACAACTTGTACAAGGATACCCATAACAAAAAAAAATAAAGAGTTTAATTTACCATAGTTAAATTATTTAGAAATAATCATTTAAATAAAACTTGTTAAATAAATCAAAACTAAATGAAATTATTATTTTAATAAACATAGTTATAAAATAAAACCGCATTATCATAAAATAAATTTTAAGTGGAAATAATATTAAACCTTAATAAATAATATAATAAATTCCGAAATTTCGGGGTATTACAATGGTATGGGCTATAGGGCCGAACACTTCTCGTTTTTCGAGAGATTTTAATTCTACCTAAATGGCCTCTTTCCATTTAGGCCAATCTTTCCTTCCTCGACTTTCATCCACTGATCTTGGTTCGGTGTCCAAAATATCAGTGATGATGTATGTGACAATTGAATATGCAAATATTTCATTATTTGGGGTTTTTACCTTGTCCCATTGCTTTCTAGAATGGACAAAATTTATTGAGATTTCATGATTGTCGACGCTCGCGTTTTCACACTCCCTCTTAAATGTAGCATCTGATGCTTTGAGTTCATTTTGGGGGTTGATGACGTTTTCGCCATTTGAAAATTGTTCCATTTTAGAAGAATCGTCGGTTTTCTCATTGCTTGTTTATATTCTTCTAGACTTTCTCAGCTTCAAATCTTTGGCTCCGAGTGGTCTTCCACGCCTTTTGCTTGTTGCAGATTCATTTGCAAGTGGATTTTCCTTTTTTCTGTTGGTATTTCAATCCTTGCAGGAGTATTTACAGTCGTATATGTGATTTTATCACTCTTCTTGAATCAGTGAATGCATCTGCCAATTGATTAGCAATGTTTTTGCAAGTGTATGATTTTCAGCACTTCTTGCTCACACATATTGATCTTTGATCAAGATATGATAATTTTTTGGCATTCCATGACATTTCATTCCAACATGGGCCACCTACTTTATCTCCCCCTAAGGTTGGGAAAATTATCTCGTCAAAGTGACAATTGGCGAATCGAGCGGTGAAAAGGTCACCAATGGACGGTTCTAGATATCTTATGATGGGCGGTGATTCAAAGCCAACATAGATTCCCAACCTTCTCTGTGGGTCCATCTTAATACGTTGTGGTGGTGCTATGGGAACGTAGACTACACACCCAAAAATTCGTAGGTGAGCAAGGCTTGGTTCCTTTCCAACCAGTAACTGTAGTGGGGATAGATCATGCTTGGCGCTCGACCTTAGCTAGTCATAGTAAAGTCGTAGCATGTAATATAGCATGTCCCCATGTAGAAGATACGAAGTTTGATTTCATGAGCAGTGGCCTCGCGACTAATTGCAATCGCTTTATGAATGCTTCTGCTAGGCCATTTTATTTATGAACATGGACTACTGGATGCTCCACATTATCCCAATTGACATATAATAGTCACAAAAAGTGCGGGATGTGAATTCTCCGGCATTATCAAGTCGGATTTTCTTTATATAGGATATTGTCTGGATTAAACGCGTAATTTGCGCGAGCAGTTTTGCGAAAACAACATTCCTTTTTGATAGGAGAATAACATGAGACCAACGTGTTGATGCGTCGATCAACACCAGAAAAATATCTCAATGGTCCACATGATGGGTGTATCGGCCCGGCAAATGTCTTCTTGGATTCTTTCCAGGAATGCAAGATTTTCACCTTCAAGTTTATTTTTAGAAGGTCTTATGATCTATTGGCCAAGTGAACAAGCCTTGCAATTATGCTGATTTGATCGTGGACCCGTATATTTTTCAACGGATGCCCATTTGAGCTTCAGACGATTACCGTTATCATCCTTGATCCTGGGTGACCCAAGCGACCATGCCACAGAGTGAATATTGCTTAGTTGTCTACCTTATGGTGAGACATCAAATTTGTTTCAACTGGACTGTCATAAGTAAAATATAGTCCCGAGGAGTATGTTGTTGGCATCCTGTCAAGGATTATTTACTTGCCAAAGTCACATTTAGTGGGGTACATGTACTCCTTTCCGTTCTCGTTAATGGTTTTCATATGGTAACTATTTGTACGCAAATCTTTGAAACTAGGTGGAGTTCTTTGAGTTTTACCTGAATACAATTCGTTGTTTATAGTGACTTGTGTTCCATTTGGTAACACTATACATGCCTTTCCTGAGCCCTCAACCATATTAGCGGTACCTGCAATGCACTACAAGAAAAATCGTCTATAGAGGCAACATAGATTTGCCTCTGAAACCAAAGATGTAGCCTTTAATTGTTTTTGGAAGAAAATTAGTGGTTGTCTCTAATAGTTCTGTCGCTAATTAATGATTGCCTCTAAAAGTCCCTTTTTGAGACAATATAATGTGTTGCGAGGCAACCATAGATTCTTGCCTCAAAATATAATTAGAGGCAACCATATATTTTTGCCTCAAAGTATAATTAGAGGCAATATAAAACATTGCTTCTAAAAACTGTATATATATTTAGGGGCAACCATATAATTTTGCCTCGCAATACAATTAGAAGCAGTTTAACACAATGTTTATTTGAACCTAATGCAACGCCTAATGAACCATTGAAATACAATAGTTTAAATGTATGTCCACGCCTATTGCAACGGTATTATCATACATAAATATATTCCCTGATAATTTGATATTAATAATAAGCTAAATTAACAAAAACAAGTCAACCATAATCAAATTATTATTTTGATAGAAAAGATCCAAAAGGACATAAAATACATAACTTATCTGATCGTTTCGACATTTACAAAATCAAGTACATAAGTAGTACTTGTAGCAAACCAAAAGATACAACATATTTCCTCGCTCCTCAGTCCTCGCCTAATCTATTAATGTATTAATATGTTACACTTAGAAACAAAATCTACCATGAAAAGTTGGCAATACAACGATTGTGATGCCTCTTCGCCTATTCTAACAATACAACGATTGTGATGCCTCCTCGCCTATTCTATTTGTGTACCTACATATATAAACAAATAGATTATAGTTAATTAACGTTGTTGTCCAATTTGCATAAAGAAAAGCATATGTACCTACATATACAAACAAATAGATCCAAAATGATCATAAAAATACCATATTCTCTGGCAATTTAATTTTGATAAATGATAATGTAACACCCCAGTTTTTGAAACAGTTTATTATTTATTTTATTAACTATATTATTTATTTATTTTAGCTTAATTAATATTAAATTTATTTATCTTTAGGAATTACCTTGTAAATAATTTATATGGCTGTAGTAGGGCAAGTTTAGTGAATAATTTTTTAACTTAATCTGTAACATCCGAATGTTTTAGGGTGAAGCGTGATTTTGTTAGAGAGAAGAAGGGGTTTAGAGAGAGAAAGAAGAGGTGGTGAGAAGCTTGATGATGCCCCTTAGCAACATCAAACAATTCTTATTTATAGACGAACTTGTTTAGGCGTTCGTACAAAATTACATAACTATTGCATTACTATTCGCTACAGTAAAAAGTAAAAAGTGCTACAATAAAAGTACTATTCACTATTTACATATTTTCCGGGTGTAAGCCGCCTATCTTTTGTCTTATTCTATTACAGTTGTTATATTTTTACAACACTTACCTATTTTAGACAGGTGTTCTATTTTTACAAGGTATGCTCGATTTCTGTTATGGAAGCCGCTGTGCTAGATGATTCAGCCCTTTCTCCACAGCTGTCCATATCTTCGATAATTGGTACAATAGTTTGTTTAATTCCACACATTTGACATGAGTGGTTATTATTTTGCTGCATCCAACTGCAATATCTCTTCAAGGTATCTTGAGTCAGGAAATTTCTAGGTATATACCTTGTAATTGGTTCTTGATCTGGATGGAGCAGGCTCCATATCCATGTTTTGATGGTTTCGACTGTGTCATGGCCATATGCTTTGCTTTGAGATATGATTAACGTGTTTAACTCCCTATGGTTTATCCAAACAGGAGTTTTAACCATGTTAATCAAGGCTTCATAAATCGCCTTTATCTTGACTGTTCGCTTCTCCCTGAGGATATCTGGTATCTCATTTCGGTTTAACTCTGGCTGGGCCTTTATTTCTTTTCGGAAGATGAAATTTGTTGTACATCCCATTTTAATAACTCTAATACATTGTTTTATTTCAGAGAATGTAACTTCGCCTGGGGCGATATAGCATCTTACAAAAATCATAGGAGATTTTGTAATTTGCAAGTAACTTTTAGCTAGGGGTGTTCAAAATATCCGATCCGAGCGACCCGATCCGTGATCCGGTCGATCCGATCCGATTTTTTGGATATCCGATCCGCTTTTTTAGTTTTCGGATATTTCGGATCGGATATCCGAAAATTTTCGGATCAGATACGGATCGCATTTTTAAAGTTTCGGATATCCGAAAATATCCGAAATATGGGATTTTTTCGGTATTTTTCGGATATTTTCGGATATCCGATCCGAAATATCCGTTTTCAAGGCCGGATATCCGAAATATCCGATGATCCGATCCGGAACATATTTTAAGAACTTTTCCTTTGAAATTTTCAATTTTTTTAGCTTTCGGATATCCGATGATCAGATCCGAAATTTCGGATATCCGATCCGATCCGAAATTTTTCGGATTGGATTCGGATCGCATTTTTCCCGATCCGAAATTTTCGGATATCCGAAAATTTCGGATCGGATCGGATATCCGACATGAACACCCCTACTTTTAGCTGCTTATATAACTGAGGAATTGATGATAGCTCTTCTCCATTCATCGTATAAACGGAATTAAGAAGGCTATAATCATATGCTGCTTTGATTAGTTTTGCATTGCAACCAGGCAACACTATTAACTCGTTTATCTTTTTTAAGGGGTTAGTAACATAACCTCCTTCTATCTCTCCGTGACGGTTTTTGGTGGTTACTTCTGGAACGGTATTTAATTTGTTGGCAATAAATAAGAAATAATCTATATATTTGCGAACCAAAGGGGTCATAGTTTGTTTGGTTCCTAGGGTTAGATTTTCTTTGAAAGATGTGGTATCTGGTATTAGGCTGGGAAAATTTTCGCCATTGATAACTGATGTGAGGTTATTGGCTTGATTGGGATAATAATTTTTCAAGGACATGTTTTTCTTGAAAGGAGAATTAACCTTTTTAGTAATAATTCTGCTTTTATATTTTTGGCTAGTGCCGATATCTGCTTACTCCATATTACGATTGCTAGAAGTGGCTTCCCTTTTCATAGAAGCGAGTTCTTCCATTAGCTTTTTGAGTTGTATCTTGAGCTCCTGATTTTCTAGAATCAGTTGTTGAGCTATTTCTTGAGAGATAATCTGCAAAGCAATTTTCGTTAGTTTTTAGTAATTCAATAATAAACTCGTATTGATTAATATCTGCTATAATCCGGTTTATCTCCTTCCTTGTAATTGAATCCTGCAGTTTTTAGGTTAGCCAACTTCTAACAGTTCTATTATCGGTTCTAATTATGAATTTATTATAAACTATATAACATTCAAAAATTTTTGATTCCATTTTTTACTGCTTTTAATTCCTTTTTATTTATATCCCAATTGATCTCATTAGCCTTAAAAGTTCCTGAGTGATATCTACAAACATATTCTTTTTTATCATTTATATATCTGTATTTTAATACTGCTCCATAACCATTATTGGTTTCACTAGCATCTGTTTCCACTATCCATGTACATTCTTTGTCTTCATCGGGAAAACTTAGTTTTGGTAACTTTCTAACTAATTCCTTAATTTTCTCTAAAATCTTTGTGTCAGTATCTTCCCATCTAAAATCCAGACTCTACAAGATAAAATAGATTAATTTGAAAATTATTTATATGAAGCTTATAGAAGAAAAGATAATGAAATGAAAGATGCTTTAAGAAAGTATTTAACTAAGCTACAAAACAAGAGAAATATATACTTAACATCTAAACAAGAACTTGGAGATTTACAAAATTCGTTATATGTATGAGTACTAAATCCCAAGTAAAAAATTCTATGAGAAAAGCTAATTTCCAATATTTTATATCCACCATGCAATCTGATATTAAAAATTTAGAATTAAGAAATCAAAAACAAATATCTATCATTAATAAAATACAAATATTAGAACGAGCAACGTTAAATGATAATCATAATCATGAAGAAATAGAAAAAGAGTTAAAACCTTTTGATGACCAAATAGAACTACTGAATATACAAATTAAAGAACAACAAGATATATCTCAGAAAATACGTAAAGATTATATTAATATATTAGATAGAAAATCAAGCATGTATGAATGAGTGAATTAGAAAAAGAAGAAAATTTAGGAACTAATTTAAAAATAATTAATACAAATATTTTATTAATTATACAATTACTAAAAGAAAGTAAGAAAGATCTAGATAAACCAGAGTCTAGTGATACTAAAATACCAATAGAACTAGAAGAACAAGGTTATGAAATTTTAGAAAAGAAGATAATTAAAGAATATTCACAGTTATTTCCAGAATTACTCTTAAGAAAAAGAATAGTAATAAAATATGAAAGAGTAATTGAACAATCAGAATGATGAATAAAAATGGAAAAATCATTGAAGAAGAAATAATTAGATACCCTGATGGTCCATTTAAAATACATAAGACTAATCAAAATAGACAATTTGCAGAAATTAGTGAAGGAAGACTCTATTTAATAAAGGATAGAAAACAAATGATACTAGAAAATGAATTTGATAGGGAAAGAAGACTTGCATTAGAAAACAATTTAGTACAAATAACAAATATAGAAAATAGCTATCAAGCCAATAAAACAATTAACGACATCTATAAAAAATTAGAAAAATTAGAAAGAAAATATGATGAAAGAATGAGAAAAATGGAAGAATCTATCAAAATAATACATATTAATACCAAACAAATATTAGATAAAGTCTACAGAGTAGAAAATAATTTTAATGAAAAGATACAAAATCTTAAAATAGAATATAATAATGGGTTTGATAAAGTAGAAGAACAACTTATATGTAATATCAAAGACAACACTGAAAAATCAGAAATCCATGAATCAGATAACGAAACAATACATAATACTACCATAGAAGCTTTAACTACTGAAATAAAACGGCTTGAGGTAAATAATATAAAAGTAAATACTCTAGAAGAAAATAGTGAAGAATTTTATTCTGAAAAATCCAGTCAAGAATTTCGATATTCAAATCATTTAGAATCAGACTTTAATTCAGAAAGAGATGAAGAAATTAACGTATTTACTTTTTATTTAATCTGTAACATCCGAATGTTTTGGGGTGAAGCGTGATTTTGTTAGAGAGAGGAAGGGATTTAGAGAGAGAAAGAAGAGGTGGTGAGAAGCTTGATGATGCCCCTTAGCAACATCAGGCAATTCTTATTTATAGACGAACTTGTTTAGGCGTTCGTACAAAATTACATAACTATTGCATTACTATTCGCTACATTAAAAAGTAAAAAGTGCTACAGTAAAAGTACTATTCACTATTTACATATTTTTCGGGTGTAAGCCGCCTATCTTTTGTCTTATTCTATTACAGTTGTTATATTTTTACAATACTTATCTCTTTTTGACATGTGTTCTATTTTTACAAGGTATGCTCGATTTCTGTTATGGAAGCCTCTGTGCTAGATGATTCAGCCCTTTCTCCACAGCAAAAATAAGTTCAGTTCAGCCAAAATAAGTTCAAAAGAACAGGGCCTTAGTTTCGAGTGTTTCAAGTTTGAATGTTCTTATGAATGTTGATTTAATATAAACTAAGGGAGATTTTAGTATTGTTGGTATTGATTACTTTGGTAATCAAAGGTAAATGGCAGTTTAAGTAAATAAGTTATAAGAATTAGTTATACTTATTTTTATATATATATATATATAGAAAGGGGTTGATGTTTTATAAAACTAAAGTTAATAAAAGCTCATTAACTATTTTAGCCAAATCTATTAATATTTATTAAGTACATGTATGTTTATATTGTAGATTCCAGTTTCATTGGGGAGCCGTATTAATTGAGCTAGTTAGTTTGCTATAGTTTAAAAGGTAAGATTCCTTACTCAAATCTTTAATAGTTACGAGAAAGGTCTACAAAAGATAAGATTTTAACTAAACTTTCATAGTTACAAGAAAAGATTATAAAGGTATGTATCTCTCTTGAGTTGAGATTGGTTTGAATAGGAGGATGTTCCTCCTAATACAAACAATTTGTTTTCAACCCTTGAATTATCAAATAGTTACAGAAAAAGATTTACGGATAGTTTTATGTTTTTGAAACGGTTAGGATTGCCTTTGTGGTGTCTCAAGGAATTGGAACCTTGTCGGGATGGTCTCGACATTACAGAATAGTTGGGAGGTACGTTGATCAGTACCTCGGACTTAGATCTTCTGCTACAGTTTGGCCGTTTGTGGGGTGTGCACACTAGGGGTCTTTGTCTAATAGTTATCCGGAGGGCCTAGCTAGCCCAATGGGAAAGAAAGTTCGTTCCATTCCATAGATTTATGATTCTAAGATTCTGAAAGAAATTGTTTTAGCAAAGCAAATAGAAGAGTATTTGGTTTGGAAAAGAAATGAAGAAAAATGTTTTTTTAAGGTTTCTATTAGTATTGTGGTTGCAAAAGTAAATGATTTGTAGGATATAATTAATGCATCCTACCTGCATATGTATTTGGCTTTACAGTGTTGAATCTTGCTCAACCTATTTGACTGATACTACATGCTTGATATATGCAGGTACATGAGGAATTAGAGCCGGGGTGTGGGCGGAGAGCAACATCCACTAGTTTTGAGTAAATATAGTTATAATAGTTCTTTTCTGGTGCGTTTCTTATATATATATATAATCAATATTTTGAGACTTTGGTTGTAAATATTAATCCACCTAAATCTTTATTCGGCTGGGTTGTAATAGCTTAAATTAAGCTTTAATTTAGTTTTAGTACAGGTAGTTCTTCCTTAGCGATTATTCTCGTAATAATCGTGGAATAACACGTTTGGATTTCGAGTAATTATACAGGAATTTAATTGGCATTTGAGCTAGGTGGAGTTGTTGGGTATTTGGGATATGGACTGCTGATTTGTTGAAACAGGTTTATATTTCGGACGCCAGGCCTAAATTAAATTTTAGGCAGTCCATATTTCAAACGGAACTCTGCCAAATTTTCTATAGAATTTTAATATTATTTAATTTAATTAATCACTCGAAATTCAGGGGTGTTATAGTTGGTATTAGAGCCAAGGTTTATAAATGACATGACAAAGATAAAGATGATAGCAAATTAAAAAAAAAAAAATTATAAGCCGCAGTGAGATAGTGAGATGGGTTACACACGGGAAGTGTATATGTTGTGTTATTCGCTTGTTTATGTTAACCGCGTGATTGTTTCTTTTAGCGTGATACGAGAGAAAGTTCTTTAATGTCAATTAAGAGTTATATCCTTTCGATATTGGGTTAAGTTCCTTTATCCTATGTAGTGCAGTGAAGATGGATAGACGTGATCGGACTAAGCCATCAAAGATGAAAGCTTTGATGCGCCAAATGGCTGAGTCCAATAAAGCCATGAGCGAGGTTGTTCAGTTGCTCGCTGAAGCACGAGCTGCTATTAGTACAGGCAAAGTAGCTATGACTGAAGTTGCTGTTGTCCATAAAGCAATTGATGGGAAGAAGCCGCCCAAGTACGATGGCAAAGGCGACCCAGTGAAGATGGAAAATTGGATTAGAGAGTTTGACAAGATCTTCATCACTCTCTAGGTCCATGAAGAGATGAGAGTTGATTCTGTAGCTTACCATCTCATCGAAGATGCTGATATTTGGTGGACCAACAACCGATATAATTTGACCACCAAGATCACATATGATGAGGATAGTAATGAAGAGGTGGAAACAAAGGAATTTGGCTGGAAGGAGTTTAAGAAGGCGCTACGCGTCGAGTTCTTCCCACCTCATATGAAGAAAAGGAAGAGATTAGAATTTGAGAAGTTTGAGCAAGGAGATATGTCAGTTCAAGACTTCTACACTAAATACTTAGAGTTGTCTCGTTTCGTACCTGAATTATTGGTTCCAAACGAGCAAGAAAGAGCTCACAGATTCGAGGAAAAACTTGATTTGACACTTCTTAGCAACATGGGAGCTGGTGACTTCGCGACCTTGAACGAGGTTCATACTCGTGCCAGCAATGCTGAGAGAATTCAGGAGAGAAGGAAAGCTTCGGAAAAGATGAAAGCTCCTGCAAAGGAAGATACCCAACAGTTGGATAAGGGTAATAATTTCAGCCAGAATAGGAGCAGAAATTTTGATAATCGGGGTCCTAGGGGTAACATCGGTTGAGGGGTCCCAAGTCAACAGGCCTCTAGGAGTGTTCATACTTCATTTCAATCCCGTGGTCAACCCCAGGGTCAATCTCAATTTTAGACCTCCTGTTCGTCGTTATTACTGCAAAAGATGTGATAACAACCATCTAGGTAGGGATTGTGAAGGCAATAAGGTGACATGTAACTACTGCAACAAAGAGGGACACAGAGCTTATGAGTGTGTCTCTAATCCTGATGCGAAGGTTGGTCGCAATTATGAGGTGTTGAGGAGACCTACGGTTAGTACAGCTAGTAATCGGCCAGCTACTTCTACTCCAGGCACTACAGCTCCAAGATGTACCACTGGGACAGCTAATGTTGCTCATGTTAAAAGAGGTCATGAGAAGAAGAATATGGGTAACCTCGATCACCTGAAACAAGCGGATATGGATAATGACTAGAGTAATGCAATAGGCGGATCTCTCTCTCTAGATATCTATGGATCTCTAGAGAGAGATGTGAAAGTAATAGCCTTATGTTATGGCCGCTCCCCGACTTACGACCTTTACGCTACTACTGTGCTGTGATGTGAGCGGTTCAAATTCAAATTAGTACTTTCTCTATCCATTCTATACCTGCTTATGTGCTATTCGATTTAGGTGCATCATATTCATTCATATCAGAAACTTTTATAAAAAGGCTAAACTTGGAGAATGTCACACCTTGTGAGGCCGATATTTCTATTCCTTATGGCCTAAGTGTGACGTGTAATAGGATGTACTTAGATGTCCCTGTAGCTTATGATGAAACTACTTTATTTGCTGATTTAATAGTTTTTCCTTTTTAAGATTTTGATGTAATATTAGGGATGGATTGGTTGGAAAAGTACAAAGCCAAGATAGATTGTCTGAAGTGGGAAGTCACAATAGAACGACATAAGGGTACGCATATGCTTTATAGTCGTCGTCCTATGAAGATCATTTCCGCCCTTACATTGAAGTTTTATCTGAGAAAGGGATGCCTTATGTACCTTTGTCATATTCATGATACGAGCAAGGAAAGACCAGAGCTTGGAGATGTCCCAGTTGTGAATGAGTATCGAGATGTGTTCTAGACGATATTCTTAATATGCCTCCGAAGCGTGAGGTTGAGTTCAACATCGATTTGGTACTTGGAACGAGACCTATATCCAAGCCACCTTATCGGATAACGCCTGCTGAGATGAGGGAGTTGAAAACTCAGCTAGAAGAATTGTTGGATAAGGGTTATATTCGGCCTAGCGTGTCTCCTTGGGGTGCACCAGTTTTGTTCGTAAAAAAGAAAGATGGTACCCTGCGATTATGCATTGATTATAGAGAACTAAATAATGTCACTGTGAAAAACAAGTATCAATTGCCAAGGATAGATCTGTTTGAGCAGTTAGCAGGTGCATGAGTGTTCTCTAAGATCGACTTGCGATCGGGTTACCATCAGCTTCGCATTGCAGATAAAGATATTCCAAAGACAGCTTTTCGTACCCGTTATGGACACTATGAGTTTACAGTTATGCCCTTTGGGTTGACTAACGCTCCAGCGGTGTTCATGGACTTGATGAACATGGTATTTAGAGCTTATTTGGATAAATTTGTTGTTGTGTTTATTGACGATATACTAATTTACTCGAAGAATGCGAGTGAACATGACGAGCACTTACGTGCTATCTTGCAAGTGTTGAGAGATAATCAGTTGTATGCAAAGTTTTTCAAGTGTGAATTTTGGCTTGAGAAAGTTGCTTTTCTGGGTCATATCATTTCTATGGAGGGAGTCTCAGTTGATCCGTCCAAAATTCAAGCAGTTTCTGAATGGTCCACTCCGAAGAATGTGATTGAAGTTCGCAGCTTTCTTGGTCTAGCTGGCTATTATAGAAGATTTGTAAAGGATTTTTTGAAGATAGCTCGTTCATTGACCAGTTTGATGAAGAAGTCCACTAAGTATGAGTGGAATGATGATTGCGAGAAGGCTTTCCAGGCGTTAAAAGAGCGTCTTACTACAGCTCCGGTCTTAACTCTACCTGATGGGGATCAAGGCTACGAGGTGTATACAGATTCTTCGAGAAACGATCTTGGATGTGTGCTTATGCAGAATCGGAAGGTTGTAGCTTATGCTTCTAGACACTTAAAAGTTCATGAGATGAACTACCCCACTCATGATCTTGAATTGGCAGCAATTATCTTCGCGCTGAAGATTTGGCGTCACTATTTGCTTGGCACCACTTCATTCAGAATATTTTCTAATCATAAGAGTCTCAAGTACATTTTCATGCAAAAGGATCGGAGCTGAATATGAGACGAAGAAGGTGGTTAGAGCTAATTAAGGATTACGACATGGATATTCAATACCATGAAGGCAAGGCCAATGTTGTTGCTGATGCACTTAGCAGGAAAACTGCTCACTCTTTGCATACGATGCTTTCGAGGAGGTTGCTTAGAAATGACTTTCAGAATATCGGCGTGCAACTTGTTCAAGTTGGGGTTCAGCTTAGCTCCCTTACACTACGTCCAGATGTATATGATGAGATTAAGGAAAACCAAGCTAGTGATATACTTTTGAAGAAAAGGATAGATGACGCCCGAGATACTAAGGACGCTTACTTCAAGATCCATGTAGATGGTAGTCTTCGCTATAAAGGTAGGTGGTGTGTCTTTGACATCGATGACCTGAAGAAGAGGATCTTAGATGAAGCTCATATGACTCCATATTCGGTACATCCAGGAGGTGACAAGTTATACAAGGACCTCAAACTCACCTTTTGGTGGCCTCACATGAAACAACAGATCGCCAAATATGTTTCCAAGTGCTTGACTTGTCAGAAGGTCAAGTTTGAATACAAGAGACCCCAAGGCGAGATTCAACCCTTAGAGATCCCAGAGTGGAAGTGGGACTCGATTTCCATGGACTTTATCTCTGGACTTCCGAGAACGCCCAATGGTAATAACATGATTTGGGTCATTGTGGACCGCCTCACCAAGTCTGCTCACTTTATACCGATGAAAGATACATGGAAACACCAAAAGCTAGCAGATGCCTAGAGGAAGAATGTATTGCGATTACATGGTGTGCCAAAGGATATTATTTCCGATAGAGATAGTAGATTCTTATCTAACTTCTGGCAGAAGCTTCAGGAAGCTTTAGGAACACAATTGAAAATGAGTACCGCTTTTCATCCTGCTACGGATGGTCAGACAGAACGGACAATCTAGACACTTAAGGACATGTTAAAGGCGTATGCCTTAGAGTTCCAAGGCTCGTGGGAAGATAGGCTTGACTTGATAGAGTTCTCATATAATAACAGCTATCATTCTTCAATTGGGATAACGCCCCATATGAAGCCTTGTATGGTCGGAAGTGTCGTAGTCCTCTTTGTTGGAATGACATTAGTGAAGCTTGTGTTCTTGGTCCTGAGGTGATCCAAGAAACTATGGAACAAGTGAAATTGATACAACAGAAAATGAAAGCAGCACAAGATAGACAGAAAAGTTATGTTGATAAATACAGACAACATGCGGAGTTTGAAGTCGGTGAGAAAGTCCTCCTAAAAGTCTAACCTATGAAGGGAGTGATGCGGTTCGGGATGAAGGGCAAGTTAAGCCCTAAGTTTATTGGACCGTATGAGATTCTGGAGAGGGTAGGTGAAGTTGCTTACAAATTGGCATTGCCTCCGGAGATAGCTAGAGTTCATAATGTGTTTCACATCTCTCAGCTGCGCCGGTACATTAGTGACCCTTCACATGTACTGAAACCCGAGGAGTTACACTTAGAGGATAACTTGTCATATATTGAGGTTCCAGTGAAAATCCTTGATAGTAAAGTTCGAGCAACTCGGAATGGGGAAGTTAAACTGGTGAAAGTATTATGGTCGAGCCACAAGGATGATGAGCTTAGTTGGGAATCTGAAAATGCCATGCGCACTCAATATCCCCACTTATTCCAATAGGTACCCTTTTAGTTACGAGGACGTAACTGATCTTTTAGGGAGGGTGGAATTAGTATGATTCCATTTCTTAGTATTTAAAGACATGTTTTGACTTGTATTAAGTGTTTGTTCTACTTGTAAATTAGTGGCATGTTGAAAGTATGTTAGTGTGATAGTTTATGTGGAAGCTTGATGTATATATATATATATATATATATATATATATATATATATATATATATATATATATATATATATATATTATCTTTCTTATTTTAATAATAGATAGTTGGCTAAACATATAAAGTTAATGAGCTAAAGTTTTGAACAGTGATAGGATTTTCACTACGAGTTTAAAAATTATTTCAAATTTCGAGGACGAAACTTATTTTAAGGGGGTAGATTGTAACACACCAGTTTTTGAATCAGTTTATTATTTATTTTATTAACTATATTACTTATTTATTTTAGCTTATTTAATATTAAATTTATTTATCTTTAGGAATTACCTTGTAAATAATTTATATGGTTATAGTAGGGCAAGTTTAGTGAATAATTTTTTAACTTAATAATAATAAGAGGGAATATACTCACATATATGTAAAAAGGAGGAAAAGAGGAAAAAAAAAAACAAAAAAAACAAAAAGAAAAAAAAAACAAAGAAAACCTCATATACGTTCTCCTTCACCACCTTTTCACCTCTTCTCCATCTCATTCTCTCAAGTCCTTCAACATTCATCCTTCACACACAACCACCACCATTACCGACTCACCTTTGCCGCCGAACACCACACCACCGAGTGACACAACAACTCCGTAGAGGCGGCGGATAGGCGGCACAAGGGGAGAGCAAAAGACCTGACGTTGCTTCGTTTTGGAGCGTCTAGGGCTTGTTTAGGGGCGTTTTGCAAGTCATTTTTCATTCCTAATCTTCTATATTAGTGGGTAAGTTGAATTCCTCAACTAATTTAAGCTTTTCTTTTAAAATTATGAAGTTAGGGTTCATGTTTATGAAGTTGAATTGGGGGTTTTGTTTTTAATTGTTTGGGTGTGGAATTGAATGAATAGAATGTTTATTTAGGTGTTTAGTAGTTAATTTAGATTAATGGAATGTTAAGTAAACTTGTTGTTCAAACAAATTTGCTGTGTAGTTCGTATAAATTACCTGTCAGTTTCGTAAAATGCAGTTTTAAGTAGTTTCTGGGCATTTTTAACAAAAATACAATTTCAAAAAAGTTGTTCGTATTGAAATTTTATCCAAGATAGGCTCAAGAAACGCTTGATTTGGATCTCGTAGGAGGAAGTTATATCCATTTTAAGTTTCTTTTAAAATTGATAAATTGTATAGTTAATTTCGAGTGTTTCAAGTTTGAATGTTCTTATGAATGTTGATTTAATATAAACTAAGGGAGATTTTAGTATTCTTGGTATTGATTACTTTGGTAATCAAAGGTAAATGGCAGTTTAAGTAAATAAGTTATAAGAATTAGTTATACTTACTTTTATATATATATAAAAAGGGGTTGATATTTTATAAAACTAAAGTTAATAAAAGCTCATTAACTATTTTAGCCAAATCTATTAATATTTATTAAGTACATGTATGTTTAATGTAGATTCCGGTTTCATTGGGGAGCCGTATTGATTGAGCTAGTTGGTTTGCTATAGTTTAAAGGAAAAATTGATTTAATCAGTCCCAACTTTGGCGTCCTGACAAAAACAGTCCCAACTTTCGTTTTTTATTGTTCAATCCTAACTTTTGGGAGTCCTTTATAATAACAGTCCAGGTTAACCAGTAACTCGTTTAAGAGGTTAATTTTTTTTTAAAATTTTTTACTTTATTTTTGTTGTTTTAATTATATATTTTATGTTTTAATTCTCTCCTCCCTCCACCTCCTCTTCCTTCTCCCCAGCCATCCACCACTTCCCTCACCTTGACCCCCTGCTGACCCGTTGCCACCCCCATCCACACTTTCTCTCTCCTCCTCGTAACAGGATCCAAAATCCAAAATCTTCTTGAAATTAAAAAATCTCATAACACACCAAGAACAAGAAAGAGTTGATGTCGACGTAACCGGATCTTCAGCGTTGGTATTGGTACCCACATCATACAGTCATACACAATTACACATAACTGCACGACAGCTCATTCATCACATAATATCATCAAACAAACTCTCGAACTCATTCTTCCAATTGCACACTTCCATCTCCACAGAACGCACAAATCATCAAAATATAAAAATGCAGTGGCACTGTCTTTCTCTCTCCTCTCCTCCTCCCACTCTATTACCAAATTCTCTCTCCTCTACTCTCCAACTTCGTCACTCTCATTTCGCTTCTCACTCCTCTATCAACTTTAATCAACTCAGGTAAATTTCAATTCTATCTGATTGTTCATATTTATATTGTTGTTTGGATGGATGGAATTTGATTGCGTTGTTAATTTATGTGGTTAGATTGCCGCTCAATTATCATAAATCGATGCCGAATCACAGTAGCCGACGATCGTCTAGGGTTGATTGTCAAGCGTATTCTGCAATTTAAAGATTGAATTGATTTGAATTTTGGGAACATACCAGCGGGGAGATAGCCTTTGACCTCGTTAAACTCGAGATTGTGCATAATGGTAGTGATGGTCATGGAAAAGGAGCTTAGAGGGTTGCAAATTGGAGAAGAGGAGATTGTGCTGCCATGGAAAGAGAAAGAACAGAGCTTCAATTTTTTTTGGCCGAAAACGAAAGGGAGAAAGAGGGTTTTAATAACTAATTAGGTCACGTGAGGCACGTAACACAGGTTTAACTGCATTAGCAGGTTGGTTACAGGGAAGGATCACTAGCGTAAAGGACCCCCAAAAGTTGGGACTGAACAATAAAAAACGAAAGTTGGGACTGTTTTTGTCAGTACGCCCAAAGTTGGGACTAATTATATCAATTTTTCCTAGTTTAAAAGGTACTACCTCCGTCCCAGAAAGAACTGAACACTTGTTGGGACACGTAGTTTAAGGTGATAAGTTGTAGTGTGGTTATCAAATGTTATTTTATTTAAAAAGTAGATGTGATAGGAGTTGGTGGGGTATTTTTTATTAGAGGAGAGAGAAAATTGGGTAATTTTTTATTGATAAAATGTAGAGTGTGGGCCAAAGATGTGTAAAAGAAATAATATATTAATAGTGGGACCATGCCAAAAATGGAAGTGTTCAAACTAATTTGGGACAAACATAAAAGGAAAGTGTTCAGACTATTCTGGGACGGAGGGAGTAAGATTCCTTACTCAAATCTTTAATAGTTACGAGAAAGGTTTACAAAAGATAAGATTTTAACTAAACTTTCATAGTTACGAGAAAAGATTATAAAGGTATGTACCTCTCTTGAGTTGAGATTGGTTTGAATAGGAGGATGTTCCTCCTAATACAAACAGTTTGTTTTCAAACCTTGAATTATAAAATAGTTACAAAAAAGATTTACGAATAGTTTTATGTTTTTGAAACGGTTGGAATTGCCTTTGTGGTGTCTCAAGGAATTGGAACCTTGTCGGGATGGTCTCGACATTACAGAATAGTTGGGGGGTACGTTGATCGGTACCTCGGAATTAGATCTTCTGCTACGGTTTGGCCGTTTGTGGGGTGTGCACACTAGGGGTCTTTGTCTAATAGTTATCCGGAGGGCCTAGTTAGCCCAATTGGAAAGAAAGTTCATTCCATTCCATAGATTTATGATTCTAGATTCTGAAAGAAATTGATTTAGCAAAGCAAATAAAAGAGTATTTGGGTTGGAAAAGAAATGAAGAAAAATGTTTTTTTAAGGTTTCTATTAGTATTGTGGTTGAAAAGGTAAATGATTTGTAGGATATAATTAATGCATCCTACCTGCATATGTATTTGGCTTTACAGTATTGAATCTTGCTCAACCTGTTTGACTGATATTACATGCCTGATATATGCAGGTACATGAGGGCTTAGAGCCAGGGTGTGGGCAGAGAGCAACGTCCACTAGTTTTGAGTAAATATAGTTATAATAGTTCTTTTCTGGTGCGTTTCTTATATATATAATCAATATTTTGAGACTTAGGTTGTATATATTAATCCACCTAAATCTTTATTCGGTTGGGTTGTAATAGCTTAAATTAAGCTTTAATTTAGTTTTGGTACAGGTAGTTCTTCTTTAGCGATTATTCTCGTAATAATCGTGGAATAACACGTTTGGATTTCGAGTAATTATACAGGAATTTCATTGGCATTTGAGCTAGGTGGAGTTGTTGGGTATTTGGGATATGGACTGCTGATTTGTTGAAACAGGTTTATAATTCGGACGCGAGTCATAAATTGAATTTTAGGCAGTCTATATTTCAAACGGAACTCTGCCGAATTTTCTATAGAATTTTAATATTATTTAATTTAATTAATCACTCGAAATTCAGGGGTGTTATAGATAATACAACGATTGTGGGCAATATCATCACTAGTTAACTGTTTTTCTTCTTGTTTGTCATAACCACACTTAGAAGTGTTTCAAATTATATGTACTCGATTCTCACTCTCTCATTTTCGTGATTTATAGAGCATGCAGTTAGAAATTAGAATACAGATGATAGTATTGCAACAATATCAATGACGCCTCTGTTGAAAGACAATGTCTAGAATCATATGTGATAATATCCGCTTAAGAAAATGTCCAGATGACAGTACAGGTAATTGATCACATGACTTTTTCATCTACTCGCTTATGTAATGTATTAGTTTCTCCTCTACAATTTCCTGGTTTGTTTATAGCCTTTTATTTTCATTATTTTCTTCTCTATAAAATCCAGTGCGATCAATATTTGCAGCTAAATTTTACAAATAGTGGATAATACCCATAATAAAGGAGCGAAAATGTGTTTTTCTTATATGTTCCTTAGCTTGTCTAAAATAAAAAAAAAAAAAACTTTCCTTAGATATATTATGTTAAGTTGGAGGAAGAAACAAATGAGAACACATATGTTGATCGCCTCCCCCATCAACTAGAAGAGATTCTCCTTACTCTAAGCATTCAAATAAAAAACAAATCAAAATCGAAAATATACTTCAAAATCCTACATGCTCCAACAAAAATAATACCTACAAAAAAAACCCGAAATCGATTCAATATTGTGTATCTCCTGGCATTGAATTTTATCTTGATTCTTGTTGTTCTCCATTGTGAGATGATCAATCTATATCTCACTGTCTAAAGTAGATGTAGATCTCCCTAATAACTAAACTTGGCAGAAGAATAAGGTGCACTGTTAACAGATTTCAAGAGAATTCATGTCGAATGTCTAAGAACATGACATAAGAATCTTTAGCTCTAATCTGCATGCTGTATCATAAAAAATAATTACCTCATCTATTTTGAAGTCCTTTTCTCTCAAGAGATAATTAGGGGGCGTTTGGTTTGGGGTTTTCTGGAAAGGGTAAGAGAATCAACTAGCTTGATTCCCTTACTTGCTGTTTGTTAAGACAAATCAATCATTTCCTTTACCCTCTCCTTTCCCCCAAAGTCCTCTACTTTCATTCCCCACCCTCCCCTAAGGTTTCACTTACCCTTTCTTTCTTCTACCCCATGATGGCCTTGACCAATCATTGACCACTACTCCAACCACCAACCCAGCCACACAACCACCACATCAACCACCGAACCCACCACCCCAACAACTAAACCACCACCCCAACCACCATTACCGCCACCGAAACCACCACGACCGCCAATGAAACCACCACATCAACCCCTAAAATTACCATCAACCCCCGAAACCACCACCCCATGCGCCAAAACCACCAACCCGTGGCTGAAACCACTAACCCATGCACAGAAAACCGCCAACCCATGGTTAAAACCACCAACTCATGGCCGACTCAACCACCACGTCCAAATCCATCCACAAAAGAAAAACCTAACCCCACTAAAAAACCCAACGTCAATGCTTGATTTTGGATTTAGATGGTCAAATTCGGCCATAAAAACTTCAGATTTGAAGTTTTTATGGTCGAATTTGACCTTTAAAACCTCAAATGTGGCCTTTAATGGTGGTAAAGAAGGAAAAGAAGGAAGGGGGAGGACCGGTGAGGTGGCGTCGGTGAGGTGGAGTTGGTGAGGTGGCGTCGGTAAGATGCGGCAGTGAGGGGCGCCGGTGAAGGGCAGCAGTGACAAGCCGGTGTTGATGGGTGGCAGTTAGAGGGTGGTGGGAATGGTGGTACTTGAGACTTGAGAGAGGGGAAAATAGTAAGAGGAAGAAGATGAGTTCTCAACCAAACAACATTCTTAATCAAAGGGTTTTCTTTTCCTTTCTCCTTGTTTCTCTTTCTTAAACCCTTTCCCTTTCCCCTTCATGAACCAAACGCCCCCTTAGGATAAGAATGGATAGAATACCTAACGAAAATGAACTACAATTCTCCTTGGATACTACTAGCAAGTCAGTCATTGTAACATCATTCAAAATTCTATCCAAAAATAGATCCAAGCATCAAAATAATAATTCACACTATAAATCCCACAAATTCATAGATCATTCATAAGTCCATTCCATAAATCAACAACTAAATTTCGATGAAAAAATAAGAAATTCAGGCAATAAAGAAAATAGAAAACTAACCAAGCAATGGAAATTTCAGAATTTCCTACAGGTCAAACAAATTGAAATCACGCACAACAATAATTCAAAATGCAGTTCAATCAGAAAAATTCAATCTGTGAACAGAAAAAATTAAGAATTAGGAGGAGAAATTATACCATTCTGAAGATAAGGACCATTGAGTAGCAGCAAGATAGCTTCGAATCCGTACATCTTCGTGATTGCTGAAATTGGGGAAATTGACTAGCAGGAGAGAGAAAGAGGTGATTTCAGAATCCGTACATCTCCTTATATTTGTATCTCCAACTCCGAATTTGAGTTTAATGTCTATAAACCCTAAAAAGCCCAAACAAAACTGTAAATCGCACATCCATCTTCACATCACTAACCGTTTTTAATTTACCAAAAATTTATTCTTCCAATCATATCATTAAAATAGATAACAATTTGTGATCAATTGCAGTGCAATTTATCTCTCCTAATTGTTGTTTTTCAACTGGGTTCTTACTCAATTTCAACAACAACTAACATTGATTGATTCAAAGTACCTCAAAATTTGGGTGTGTTTTCTTCTGCCATTTTTACTGCTAAGGAGAAAAAAAAAACTGAAAATTTCGTCGCTTTCCCATGTTTCCTGCATTGGGTTTTGCTTTAGAAGTAAGTGAGATCTCATATTTGCAATAAATTTAGGAACTTTAGACTAAAATCTGAGGTGTGTTCGTGAGATTGTTGTAGTTTTGGATTGATTTAAGCAAATTTGAGGTTGGTTTTTAATAAGAATGAGAATTGAGAAGTGAGCCTGATTATTGGAAGAAGAAGAGACAATGAGTGGAGGCTCATTGGGTCTGGGTTTGCGTTTTGCAAGTTATGGGTCATTGCAATAACATCTGCACAATAATTTGTTACCAAATCAGTCTACTTTACCAACCCCTCAGCCACCTATGCCAAGTGACGGATGCAGGATTTTACAGATGGTGAGTCACCAACATAGTTTCAAAATGTGTTTTCAATTGCGGTCGCGGAAATGGTAGCGGAGTTGCATGATTTTTATTCTAATTTTTTTATAGTGCTATTAGATTTTTGTACTAAGTATCGTGAAACACGATCCTTTATTAATTATGTTTCAAAGAAAAATATTCCTTTAGTTATTACTTCCCGTTTTTATTTTTCTTGGATTTTTTAAATTTTAGATTGTTGTGTATTACTTGATGTAGGCATACATATTTTATTAAATGCCACATCATTTGTTTATTGATCCATTAAAGACAGAATCCGACTTTTATAAATAAATGAGCATCAAAATTGATTCTATTTTGCATGTCTTTTTTATTATATTTTGCATACTTAAAATTTGTGTTTACACTATTCATGAATTCTAGAAAAAAAATCATGAAGTTGGTACATTAATCATGAATTCTAGAAAAAAATTTGGGTTTAAAAAGTCAACTTGTTCCATTCCTCAATTGCACCCTTTTTATACTAGGGGCCCAATTTTTAAGATTAGAATAGGGACTCCAAAATATTTATTCTTGGCCCCATTAACTTTTAATTTCTAGTTTCACCCCTGTTTATACTTAGTATTTGGTTTGATAATCAAGGATTATATCATATATCTATATGTTACATTATAAATGTACTCAAAAATAAAATAAAAATAAAGAGAGAAATTGTGACTATGTGGACTTGCAAGTTGCAAATACCACGTTTTGAAACTGGTAAAAATAAAGAGAGAAATTGTGAGTTTATGACTATGGCCCCACTTTCCACCTCTATCTTTTTTTTAGGTAAATACCCCACCTCTATCTTGAGTCTTGACTAGCTTTTTCTCTCTCTCCTCATATTCTTTGGTTCTCAAAAAATGAACAGAGAACACTCTTCTTCTTCCTGTCTTCAAGTCTTCATCTTCAACTATGGTGTTTTCAACCTTTTTCTTTCCTCTTCTACCTATCTTTCTACATATGAGGAGCCATGATATTTGGTCAATTTTCAAAAAAAAAAAAAACTTTATTTTCTCCTCCAATAATGGTGGGTCACGTGACCCACCATGACTAACAGTGGCTCCGCCACTGCCTATGCCCTTCATATCCCGAAAACCAGTGAAGATGATGAAGGAAAAAGAGAAAGTAGCAGCGCAAGAGGAGGGAAAGGGGCGGAGAAGCTGCAGTAACATGAAGAGAGAGAAAGAGTGTAATGCGTGAGGGTTGGAATTAGGGCTGTTTAGAGTGTGGTCTGGACCGCACCAAACCGCAACCCAAACCGTTATTTCGCGGTTTGGGTTAGTTTGCGGTTTCAAAATTGCGGTTTGGGTTATGATATTAAGCAAACCGCGGTTTACGGTTTGGGTTGGATTTTAATTTTTGTAAATGGAAACCGCACCGTAAACCGCAATTTTATATGATTTTTTTTTTAAAAAAAAATTATCTATTTTGATTTTTTTTAAAATACACTTAAAAGGTGGCATACAAGTATACAACTGAAAAAAGAAGTTTGAGGTAAAGAACTTGGACACTTTTGATAAATTATTATTTATGTTTAATTATGATGGCAACTTCATATTTATTTGGACTCTTTATATTTATTAACAAATTTTTTTTACTCTTAAATTACAAAATTAATGTCGCGGAGGAAAAAATGGATAAACCGCAAACTAAACCGCACCAAACGGTTTCGCGTGGATCGGTTTGGGTTGGTTTGGACAAAAGTGTGGTGCGGTTTGGGTTGGGAAAATGTCAAACCGTATATTTGCGGTTTGGGTTGGGTTACATTCCAAATCGCACCAACCCAAACCGCGAACACCCCTAGTTGGAATGAGGGGTTCTGAGAGTTGAAACCTAAAAAATTAGAATTCGAAAATTTAGGGAAAATGAAGGAGGGAATCGAAAATTTGGGGAAAATGAAGGAGGGAAAAAGACAATAATTGGATTAAAAATATTAAACATAACATTCACAAACGAGAGGTTCTCTCTCTAAAATACCTAACAACTTCTCTCTCTAAAAAAGTACAAAGTAAAACGTCTACATGCTGCATGCTCGTTCTTACAAATATGTGTTGCATGGTGCGATTAACGTCAAGCGATGAGTGATTGTCTGTAAGTTTGTTTTCATTTGTATGTGAGGTTTCTTCCTCTTTTATTTCTTTGTATGGTTTAATTTTCGAGTGTTAGTCTGGTGCATGTGAGTTTCTTCCTTAAACCTGCTTGGGTCTGTTTAGTGAGAATGATATTCAAGTGTGGGTTAATACTTGGGTTACTAAGATGACTATACGGGTTCGTAAGGAGGGAAAACTGTTCCTATTTTATTGTAGTAGTGATGAAGATGTTGAGAATCTCATGAGGATGTATGGGGTATTAAATTATCATGGAGCTTTATTAATTCTAAGAACCTGGAGGATGTCTGATTCCTTGAGATCGATAAATTTTTCAGAAACAGCCCTTTGGGTTAAGGTTGAGGGTATTCCATTAATCTTGGGTACAGTTAGATTTACTCAGGATATTCTCTCTCGAGTTGGTCATGTCTTGAGGTTTGATAGAGCTTCTTTAGAGCCGGGTCCGAAGCTGTATTATAGGGCTTTTGTTTGGGTTCGGGTTAAATCTCCTCTTGTCCCTGGAGCGTTTGTGGAATTTCAACAAGGTAGGACTGTATGGGTGGATTTTAGATATGAGGGAGTTTTTGTGTTTTGTAAACGGTGTGGCAAGATAGGTCATAAGAGTTCGGCATGTCGCACAGATTGGGATAAAGTTAAGAAGAGGGTGGAGAGATCTCTATTAGCTGCTTGTAAACCAGACACCGCATTGATGTTAGGACATAATGACTCCCCACTTTACACTAATAAGATAAAGGCCGGGTTTGCCTTGTTCTTCATATTTTTTAACAATTTCAGTGAGATTAGATGTTCATAGACAATTTCCTGATTATTGGTTGACGGATTCCTCCTCGGAAGATAGTGATAAGGGAGACGGTGATGATGGTGGTAATGGTGGTAATATTTATGGTAGTAATGGTAGAGATGATGATGCTATAGAGGAGGGTGATAGTTCTAATCAGGGTGATGATTCATTCTCAGCGGGTAATGGGAAGGGGATTCGGATCATAATGCTAAGAGAGTGTGCATGGGTGATCTGCGAAGTTCTCATTATGAAGTTGGGGAGTGTAGTCGTAGACCGGGTTTGGGCCAAATGGATTGGGAGTATGATGTTGGGAGTTATTCGGGCTTGGTGAAACAAAGAGTACGGAGTGGAAGTAAGGGTAAGCTGGGTATTATATCTAAGGGTGAAAAATTTAAGAGATGTTTTAATTATGGGGGAGGATTAGATAGAGTTTTAACACAAGCAGGTGTCTTTGTAAAACATGTGAGAAAGTTTAAGAGTGGGTTAAAAAAGGATGATCATTATGTTAGTAAGAAGTGCAGTAGTCACAGGGTGGTCTTACCCAGAAGCAATAAATGCACTGATAAAGATACTATTATGTGTAAGAAGGGGAATGTACTGAGCAATGGTGTAGTGGGTTTCGAAAGAGTTATTGGGCTTTGTGGGGAAATTTTGTCCACTTGTTTAAATGATGATAGTATGACTCAGAGTCTCACAAGTAATTCCAGCCCTCATATTTCATCTCACAATACTTCTTCTATTTCCTCTTTTACTGATAGCGTAGATTGGGAAAATTTTCTCTCTTCTCACATGGATGTGAACCCAGTTTTAGACAAAAGTACCCAAGCCCAAAATACTTCGGGTGACCAAGAGCTTCAGTCTATTATGTCCTCGCAACCCATATCTGTTGATAGTCAAGATCTCGAGGCCCACGAGGTTCAAGACTTTTATGATAACGATTCACTTTGGGCCTCAACATTTGGGTAAGAACCTTCATATGCATTGAATCAGTGGTCTGAAGTTTGGAGTGAATTTTCAAGTGAGGATTTTAATGGTGATTTTAGGTTGTCTCCCATAGGTCATTTAAATTACCATGGCTCTAATCCTTCTCTTCAGAGTGGTTCATCCTCCACTTATTACTCTCAAGCAGCAGGTGTCCCAGCTTCAGAATTTGAGAGTTTGAATTTTATTCCATATTGGGGTTTTAGTGAGCAGCTTGTGGCAATGAAAGATATGCTTCAGAAGGTTGAGAAAGTTGAAGATGCTGATGGAGAAAGATCACGGCAGAGAGGAAGCCTTGTGAGGTTGAGCATCCACATGAAGTAGCTGAAAAGGATGTGAGTGTTGATGTGTCGCCTCCGATGGAACCGCCTACTGTTAAAAATCCAAGGAAGCGTGCCTCAACTAAAGGTAAAAGTGTGGTGTGTAATAAAGTCTTAGATGAGGCATATTGGGAGGCTTATATGAACAAGAAGAAGGTTGGGAGACCTCTTACTCCACCTATAAAAATTTTTTGTGCAAGCTTTGCCGTGTGTAAAGAAGAGGAAGCGAGTCGAGGATGCTCCATTAATTGCTGATGTTATTGAAGATTTTAGTGTTTGGATGGATGAGAAGAAAGAAGAGTATGCTGCTAGGTTAAAGAAACGTAAGAAGATTGAGGACGACAGTTTGGGTTTGGAGACTGGGCCTGATCAGTCTCAGATGGAGAAATGAGGATTTTAGCTTGGAATTGTAGGGGGTTAAAAACGGTGGACAGCCCTACAATTCCATTTCTGATATGGATGGTCCACAAGTTTGCTCCTCATATTTTGTTCTTAATGGAAACTAAGGCTTCTTGGGATATAATAGATAAAGTTGCTAGATGGTTAGGTTATGCTAATGTAATATCTTATGATCCAGTAGATAATGCAGGAGGACTAGCTTTATTTTGGTGTAATGATGTTAGATTAGTAGTTCATAGTAGTTCGCCTAATCTTTTGACTTGTAATATAACTGCTGTAAAATGCAATGTTTTATATGAATGGATGCTAGTTTGCTTGTATGGATCGCCTTATTCTCAGTTTAGACAAGCGGTTTGGGAGGAGTTGTATGATATTTGTTAAGTCGCAGATGAATGATTACGTTGTGCTTGGGGATTTTAATCAAACTGAATTTTTGAGTCAAAAATTAGGTGCGGTAAGTTGGTCACGGGGGCAGGAGTTATTTATTAACATGCGAGTAGAGTTGGGACTCATGGATATCTAGTATCATGGGAGTGCAATATACCTGGTGTAATAATCGGAAGGGTGATGATAGAATTTATGAGCGGCTTGATAGAGCATATGGATCTGATGGATGGATGCAGAGATATCCTGAGGCCATGGTGCTTAATTTACCAATCTTAGTTTCAGACCATAGTCCGATAATATTATATACTGACCTGGAGAGAGCTAAGAGAAGGCGTCCCATTAAAATTGAGTAGTGGTGCTTAGATTTTCAGGAGGTTATGTCTTTAGTTGACAAAAACTGGGATGAGAAGATACTGGGATCACCTATGTTTAGAGTGGTAAGGAAATGTGCCATTATACGATTTCAATTGTTTAAATGGTGTAAAAAATTTCAGAAGCAATATAACATGATTTGGGATGATATAATGGAAAATTGTGAGCAGTCTCAGATGGTTTTAAGTGAAGGAATTCCTAATGTTCAGGATTTTGGGGATAAAGAAGGTAAGATTCGAATGGACCAACTGCAAAGAGCTAGAGTACAGCTGGAATATTGGAAGCAGCGTGCAAAGGGTAAACATTTGTTATTGGAAGATACGAATACCAGGTGGTTTTTTAGGAAGGCGAAGACTCGAAGAAGGAGAAATGAGATTTTAATGCTCAAAGATTGTGCTGGAACTTGGAAGTCGAGTAAGGAAGACATTAAACGCATTGTTGTTGATCATTTCAAAGGTATTTTTGAATGTCATCGGAATGGAAGTGATGATTGGCAGGTTCCTGATATTGATGATGATCTAATTCCGATTTTACATGAACATCATGTCAATAACTTGCAAAAGGATGTGAGTAGGGCAGAGGTTGATAATGCAATTTTTCAAATTTCTGGGCTGAAATCACCAGGGCCAGATGGTATTCCTGCTATCTTTTATCATAAGTGTTGGCCGAGAATTGGTAATGAAGTGTTTGAGGCAGTTAAGTATTTTTTTGATAAAGGATATATTTTGAGAGAATGAAATTTTACGCATATTTGTCTGATTCCAAAGGTTGAGAGGCCAGAGGAATCTACTCAATTCAGGCCTATTAGTTTATGAATTGTGGTTTATAAAATCATTTCAAAAGTTATCACGAATAGGCTTAAGCCAATACTTAAGGAGATTGTTGGGCCTATGCAAAATGCCTTTGTAGCTGGAAAATTGTAACACCCCCAAAATCCAAACACGTCTAAACTACGTTGCATCGACTTTGGGAGTGTTACCGCCGCGGTGAAACGCAAGGCATAATAAAATCAAAATGTTAACAACTCCTTATTAAGAAAACTACATTGCAGCGGAAATAAAATGTTTACTTTAAACTACAACTCGGGAATCACCAAGGACCCATTTTATTCAAACCATTAACTATGAATACTAATTATTCTATAAGTTCAACAAAAACACTTAAGAGTTTATAAACCAGAAAATATCCCCGTATGCCAAACTCATGCAGTATCACCAGCATACCTAATCTGCTCCCCATTGAAATATCAATGGTTCATCACAGGTCAACAAACATCACAGATAACAAACAATCAGCTACGCTGAGTACGTACATAATCAGTTAAATAATACATTAAACATAAACAAAATAATAATAATCATTCCTAGACATGATACTACAAGAATACTACAATTCATTTTTATAGTTTAATTGGCATCGAACGGGCACCGTCATCTTTCTAGAATCATACGGGCTACTTATTCCTTAATAGACAACTTAGTCTATTAGATGGAATGTAAATACGGTTTCGTTCCGTTCCACATCCATCACCTTAGTATGCATACCCCCAAGATCGTACGAAACCTTCCGCATAGTTGAGTTATCAAAATTTATAAGGACACTACTGTCGTCACAGTAGGCCTGTGTAGGAGTGTAGAACAAGTCTCACACTCCCCCCATTGTTCATTACTTGTAGGGAATCCGACTACAAGTTTATTGCCAACAATCTTTTTTAGCGATACTCATTCATACAACATTAAGCATATGATTTCTATAACATCATATAAAATCCTTTAGTTTAGGCAATCTCTTATAAATCCTTGCCACAATTATTAATCATAGCATTTCAATCCAACATCTCATTTCATGCTTGTGATACAATAGAATTACGCATTCCAATAACAATTCATTCTATTTCACAAGTCATACAATAAGGAAATACATACAGATTTCCAATTGATTTCATGTTACCAAACAATCTCATGAACCATAATCAACAACAGTTCCCGATCATGATTCTAGGTTTCAATATAACAATCATAACCTAAACATGGTACTAACATATCAAACTGAACTAGTACGCGTACGTACCTTGTATCGGAGAATCTTTGCTGACTATTAAAACGTTCCGCTTATGAAATTGGGACCTAATCGAGTAATGAAAGTATTTCAGTGCTAAATCTTTGATAATATTAAATAAAAACCAGCTTAACTAACTATGTAAAACTTAGTGTTTCGAATAATAAAATAAACGTTCATGTGGGTTAAACTTTTCTTTCATAAACTCTATTGAACTAACATATTTAGGACTTTAATCATATGTTTGCAAATCTGATTTTTTTTGTAACTTATATTATACTTGGTTTATAATACTAAAACTTACACAAATATTCATAAGTATAATTAAATCAGAATTAAGAATTAAAAACGTCCTTCGGACTAATAGTATAATCAAGAATATGATTTTCTTTAACTTTTACTACTTAATTTGCAAAATCAACCTAAACCATTATATACACAAGTATAACAAAATCAGATTTGAGAAATAGGATTATCATAAGAACTAAAAACATAATTCTAAATCTGATTTCTTTTACTATTTCTATACTTTACTTATAATCACAAAATATACTCAAAGGTAATAAGAATGACACTGAAATCAGATCTATAATTTAAAGAAAATAGAGGGGATTACTACCAACAAACCACCGGCGACCACCACGACCTACGGCTGACTTGCGCCGGCGACCACAACTCCCCTCTGGCAGCACTCGCGCTCGACCCACACTCGTACCACCACTCGAAGCCTCGCGTCGCACCTTCGCCTCGACAACAGCGACGACTCGCTCGAAGCCTCGCTTGACACACCCTCGACAGCAGCGACGACTCGCTCGACCGCCCGCACACGCAGCCTCGCACCAACTTGCTAGACCCCGCTCGCACACTCTCGACACCCTCGCTCGACTCACACCCTCGAGTCCAACACTTCGAACACCCACGCTCGCACTCGCCTCGCCTCGCCCAGCACGACCCTCAGTCCACTGAACGTCGCACACCACACACACAACCCGACCTTTTCGAAGGCCGACGAAGTTCAGGGGAGGGAAAGAGAAAAGTGCCGAGGGAGAAGAAGAGAGGAGAGAGAAAACTTTGAGGGAGGAGAAGAAAGAAAACGGCTGATTAGAACTTAGGGTTTTATTTTCCTTTTTTTTTCTTCTATTTATAGCATGGTAAACCTAGGTTTAATAGGATTCATTTCCAACTCAAACTCCGATTTCTTATTTTATTTGAAAAATAAAACAAAACCAAACTATAATATAATTAGGTACAACAGTAGGTTATATAGTTAAATTATAACTGTAAGCTTACCCAAACTATATATTTTTCTAAATAATATTAAAAACGCTTTCAACTTTATTCTTTATATTTTCTTATTTATAAAAGAATAACTCCCAAAAATACGGAGTATTACAGGCTTCCCCCCTTAAAGGAAGTTTCGTCCCGAATCTTTGAGGTAGCCAGCCTTCACGACGATCTTTTACACTTCTAAGTCCCAATATTTCACAAGCGTTTTCTAGTTTTCGCAAGTCACATAAGCAATAATACACATAAATAACAGACTTAAGCAAACTTTAGGGGAAGCGCGAAATTCTATCGCATTCTTCCCCCCTTAAAAGAAAAGTTACGTCCCCGTAACTCGCCTACCTCTTGAAAAAGCTCTAGGTACTTCAGACGCATCGCATCTTCTGCTTCCCATGTGGCTTCTTCAGTATTTTGATTTCTCCACAACACCTTCACGATTTTGACGTCCTTATGTCTCGTACTACGCACCTTGTGGTCTAGGATCTTGATGGGTTTCTCCTCATAGGACAAGGTTTCGTCTAACTCGACGTTTTCAGGTTCTAGGACATGCGACTCGTCAGGTACGTATTTCCGGAGTTGGGATACGTGAAACACGTTGTGAACCCTTTCTAAATCGTTTGGCAATTCTAAGCGATAAGCCACTTTGCCTACTCTCGCCAAAATCTCATATGGTCCTATGAACTTAGGGCTTAGTTTCCCTTTCTTCCCAAATCGCATCACTCCTTTCATTGGAGACACCTAAGCAGCACTTTTTCATCAACTTCATAATTCTCTTCCATGCGCTTCTGATCCACATAGGACTTCTGCCTGTCCTGTGCGGCCCTAATCTTCTCTTGAATGACTCGCACTTGATCTACAGTCTCTTGAATCATTTCAGGGCCTAACACCACAATCTCACTAATATCGTTCTAGCACAAAGGACTACGACACTTTCTCCCATACAACGCTTCGAATGGAGCCATTTTGATACTAGCATGATAACTGTTGTTGTATGAGAACGCTATGAGGTCCAAATGGTCTTCCCATGATCCCTGGTACTCTAAGGCACAACTCTTAACATGTCTTCCAAGGTCTGGATGGTTCTTTCTGTTTGACCGTCTGCAGCTGGGTGAAAGGTTGTACTCATCAATAGCTCACTACCAAATGCTTCCGGAACCTTTTTCCAGAAATTTGAAAGGAATCGCGAATCCCTATCAGACACTATACTTGTTGGTACTCTGTGCAATCGAATGACATGTTTAACATATGCTTTGGCTAGGGCTTCCATACTCCACGTGTCTTTCATAGGTATGAACCTTGCAGTTTTGGTCAATCGGTCCACTATCACCCATATTGTGTTATTTCCTCCCCGACTCCTAAGTAAGGCTACGACGAAGTCCATGGATATCGAATCCCACTTCCATGTTGGAATGTCAAGAGGTTGGATTTTGCCTTGAGGTCTCTTGTGTTCACTCTTAACCTTCTGACACGTCAGACATTTGGAAACAAACTAGGCTACTGCCCTCTTCATTCCAGGCCACCAAAACATCTTTTTGAGGTCCTTATATAACTTATCTCCCCCTGGGTGGACGGAATAGCTCGTATTATGACCTTCACTCATTATCTTTTGCTTCAACTCCTCACATTTTTGCGGTACACACCACCGACCCTTGTAGCGTATACTCCCATCCTCATGGATTCCAAAACCTTATGCTTTTCCCTCCTTAAGTTTCGTTTTGACCCGCTCAAGTTTCACATCCCCAGGCTGACCCTCCCTTATTTCATCTAGGAAGTTGGACTGGATGGTTAGGGCACTCAATAACTTTTCCACTTCCCCCTTCATGAACCACTTCGATCTAGAGTTTAGAAAATTCTTCACAAAGTTTGCCAGCAACTACCAAGGTGTTCAGGCTATGGCTAAACTTACGACTCAATGCATCAGCAACAACATTTGCTTTACCCTCATGGTATTGAATGTCTAAGTCATAGTCCTTAATGAGCTCTAACCACCTGCGCTGTCGCATATTAAGGTCTTTCTGGGTGAAGATGTATTTGAGGCTTTTGTGATCGGTGAAAATTCGACAAGTCACCCCGTAAAGGTAATGTCTCCAGATTTTTAAGGCAAAGACAATTGCGGCCAACTCTAGGTCATGTGTTGGGTAATTAACCTCATATGGTTTCAGTTGACGGGACGCATAAGCTATAATTTTTCCATTTTGCATAAGAACACAACCCAACCCATTCTTTGACGCATCACTATAGACATCATACCCCTCATCCCCGTTAAGGAAGGCTAAAACAGGTGCGGAGGTTAGTCTCTCTTTGAGTGTTTGAAAGGCTTTCTCACTATCGTCAGTCCAGTTAAACTTGCAATCTTTCTTCATTAAGTTAGTCATGGGTTTTGCTATCTTTGAAAAGTATTTAACAAACCTCCTATAATAACCGGCTAAACCCAAGAAACTCCTTATATCTGTGACATTCTTTGGTGTAGGCCATTCACTCACAGCTTTTATCTTTGCAGGATCTACTGGCACACCCTCCTTAGAGACGAAATGACCCAAAAATGACACTTTTTCTAACCAAAACTCACACTTTGAAAACTTTGCATACAATTGGTTCTCCCTAAGTGTCTGTAAAATAAGCCTCAAATGTCCCTCATGTTCCTCCTTGCTCCTTGAATCGATCAATATATCGTCTATGAACACGACTACGAAGTTATCGAGATAGGGTCGAAAAATCCTATCCATGAGGTCCATAAAAACAGCAGGTGCATTAGTTAATCCAAAAGGCATGACGGTAAACTCATAGTGTCCATACCTAGTCCTGAAGGCAGTTTTAGGTATATCTTGGTCAGCAATCCTCAACTGATGGTAACCAGACCTTAAATCTATTTTCGAGAACATCCCTGCACCCTGAAGTTGGTCAAACAAGTCATCTATCCTAGGTAATGGATATTTGTTTTTCACAGTGACATTGTTCAACTCACGGTAGTCTATACATAACCTCAAACTAACATCCTTCTTTTTCACAAATAAGACAGGGGCTCTTCATGGTGACATACTAGGTCTAATGTACCCCTTCTCTAGTAGTTCTTCCAACTGTTTTTTCAACTCATTCATTTCTGCTGGAGCCATTCGGTATGGGGCTTTTGAGATAGGTCCAGTTCCAGGTACTAAGTCAACAGTGAACTCTACATCTCTCCTTGGCGACATACCAGGTATTTCTTCAGGAAAAACATCCTGGAATTCGCTAACTATAGGCACATCCTTAGGTTTCAATGGATCATCCTCAACCCTTCTCACATAACACATAAATAGAGGCCATCCTTTGTCTATATAACCCTTAAGTTGCAAGGCATTGATTACCTTAATCCTAGGTTCTCGAGGTATTCTCCTATATGACACATTTTTCCCCGAAGGATATCTCAATTCCACTTTCTGTGCATCACAGTCTATCTTAGCCTTGTACTTTCCAAGCCAGTCCATCCCCAAAATGACGTCTAGGTTCGATAAGTTAAACTCTATTAGATCGGAAGGAAAGAAGCCATCCCCTATTTTCAGTGAGACATTTAGGAATTTCTTAGAGCAATTAACAGTTTCCCCAGACGGAATAATTATAGGCATAGAAATTAACTCGGACTCAACCAGTGTTAGAGTTCTAACAGTTGTATGGGCAATAAAAGACAAAGATGCTCCAGAATCGAACAATACTTTAACAGGAATTGAGTTGATAGAGAAAATACCAGTGACAACATCTCTACGAGCTTCCTCTTCACTAACCGTCATTATATACAGCTTCCCTTTGCCCTTATTATCATTGTTGTTGGTCACATGGTTCCCAGATGGTGCCTGGTTATTTGTATTAGTTGGTGGTTTGGAGTAATTAGAGTTTCCTGACCCATTGTATGCATTTCCACCATTCCCATTCCCATTCCTAGGCTTGTCTCCATAGTTCCCCTTCTTCTAACCGTTGGGGTTAACCTTAAACTTTGAGTAGCATTCATATGCTCTATACCCCATTTTCCCACATTCACGACACTCCACCTTATTACCCTCGCAATCTCTCCCAGGATGGTTGTTTGGGCACTTCTTACACCTGTACACACGCTCAGGTCTGCGGTTGTTGGTGTTATTGTTGCGATTATTGTAATTGTGTTGAGTGTTGTTGTTGTTGGGTCCCTTACCAAAGTTTCTTTAGGAGGTTTGATTGTTCTGGTTCCCATGGTGTTTCTTTTCAAATCTCTGAACCTCAGGATTTGGATTCTCCTTTCGCTTCTCACCTTGTTTACCCCCTTCCTCTCGTTTTCTTATTGCATATAGGTGGGCAGATTTGCCAAAGACATGGTCCAACGAGGTGAAAGTATCTCCCCCTAGTCTCCCTTGTAGGTCAAGGGTGAGCCCTAATTCAAAACGTGAGGCCTTAGCATCCTCAGTAGGGGCAATTTCAGGAGCAAATCTCATCAACTCAATGAATTTGCGGTAATACTCCTCAACAGACAGGTTCCCTTGTTCTAGCATCATAAACTCTTGGGCTTTCTGCTTCTTGAGGTATGGTGGGTAATACTTATCCCTCAGGGCTTTCTAGAAGGTTTCCCACCCAAAGTCAGGTTGTTTAAGGAGGTTGTCCTTAGCTTGGGTCCACCAAAAGTGGGCATCCCCCTGTAGGTAATAGCTTGCTAAGGGCACAGTCCTGTCATCTGGATAGGAGAGGGTAAAGAAAAGCTTATCAAACTCCCCAACCCAGTTTTCCAATTCTTCGGGTCCCCCTTTCCCATTCAGTACTGGTGGGTTCCTACGGGCAACCTTTTCAGACAAGCCCCCATCCCGGTTATGACCTTGGGCTAGGTTAGTTGTGATCTGCACTAGATCACGAATCGATTGCTCGACATTCAGAGAGGTATCAGGCGTGCCGCCTTGACGAACCATTCTGCGCTGAAAAATGACACAACGGTTGTTTCAGCGACATACACATAGTCGTTTATTTATTTAACTACTACACATTGACACGTTCATATAACACGTTTTTATTGCGAACAATCATTAAGTCTCTATTGACTTGCAATATAAACATCTCAAATAAGACGTTACATCGAATAAAAGAATAAAAATGTTGTATTATTATTGAAAAGGGTAAAAATTACTGTTTCCAAGGAAAGCATAATATGAATAAAGAAAGGAATAAAAGAATACTAATTTGCTACTTGTCATGCAAGCCTTATTAAAACTGAAATAAACGAATAAAATAATATTCTAATCCTAATTATATAATCAAAAGAAACTAGGGACTATAATGGTGAGCTTCGCCATCTGAGTTAGGATTTTCTATTCCTTCTTCCATGTCAGCTTCGTCCTCAGAAGACTCGTCATCCTTTATAGGTTCATCTTCCTCCAGAGGTTCTTCTTCTATGGGCTCTTCTTCTTCTTCTTGGTCATTTTCCTCAATCGGATCCCCTTCAGCAGGCTCATTCTCATTAGGATCTCCCTCTTCAGCAGGCTCATTTTCATTAGGATCTCCCTCTTCCTCATTTTCTAAGTCAAGTATAGGTTTAGCATTATCTTCCCCAATCACTGCGATGAATGTCCTATTATTCCCCTCATCATCGGATATGTAGGTAACAGTTCTGAGGTTTGACGTTATGTGGTAGTCCTCGGGTATGAACTCATCCTCAAAAGTTTGGTACCTAGCTCTTTTTGCAGCTCTAAATGACGCTTGCGGCTCAGATTTAACTCTAGGGTTCTCAGAATTCACATTAGTTCCCGAGCTTCCCCCACATGATAAGTTCCTCTAACTAGAGGTGATGAGGTAGAGGGCTCCCAACTTCTTTTCTCATGAATTCTCCTATCATTTTCACAGTATTTAAGATCAGTAATGAAATGTCCTACAGTAGGAAGGTATTGGTTCCAATAAGTGTGTTTGGCTCTGTTAAAACCTCAATTTTCTGACCATATATCTCCATATCTACGGTGTACGAAAAGGTAGGGTTCCTCCTTAGGGACGCACTGCAGCATAAAATATATTTTCTCCATTTCAGTCCTAAGCCTAGTATCTCCCTGTAAGGTCCTATACTCCATAACAACTTTCATCTTATGGGCCCAGATGTCCTAATCTTCCGCTATTTGGTGTTTCATCAAGTATTCCTTAGGACCTATGTCGTAAACCATCTGCGAAATTCAAGAAAGAAAATAGTCTAAGATTTGTGAATTTAAGGTTTTTAAGTATACATTATATAAAAACATATATAAGCGGTAAAACAATTACGTTTTAATTTTAGAACTCCAAGTTCAAAAATATTTATAACAATTTATATGGTTCTTTCCTAAAATATTCGAAATAAGGTTTTAGTTCAATACCTTTTTGAAACATCTTTGGAATATTATATTAATTCGAAATTTTAGGAAATATAATATGTCACTATCGAATTTAGTGCTTCTAACCACTATCTACGTACCTATCCTTGTACATTCTCCTACTCTATTCACATTTCAAAGATTTCAAAGAACCTTTTACCAATTCAATCAAGCAAACCACACTATATTTCATATAATCAGACATCTGATTCATTCTGCAGTATTTGCATGCTTTCTATAAACGTATCAGACAAGTAAAGGCAAGAAATGCATTACAAATAAAATCATTCGTATGATTTAATGCACGCAAAAGTAATCTATATGCTCTTATCCCATACTACCAATTTTAAGAATCTTTTAAAACATCTTTAAAAATAAAATGTTTACTTTAAACTACAACTCGGGAATCACCAAGGACCCCTTTTATTCAAACCATTAACTATGAATACTAATTATTCTATAAGTTCAACAAAAACACTTAAGAGTTTATAAACCAGAAAATATCCCCGTATGCCAAACTCATGCAGCATCACCAGCATACCTAATCTGCTCCCCATTGAAATATCAATGGTTCATCACTGGTCAACAAACATCACAAATAACAAACAATCAGCTACGCTGAGTACGTACATAATCAGTTAAATAATACATCAAACATAAACAGAATAATAATAATCATTCCTAGACATGATACTACAAGAATACTACAATTCATATTTATAGTTTAATTGGCATCGAACGGGCACCATCATCTTTCTAGAATCATACGGGCTACTTAATCCTTAATAGAAAACTTAGTCTATTAGATGGAATGTATATACGGTTTCGTTCCGTTCCACATCCATCACCTTAATATGCATACCCCCAAGATCGTACGGAACCTTCCGCCTACTTGAGTTATCAAAATTTATAAGGACACTACTGTCGTCACAGTAGGCCTGCGTAGGAGTGTAGAACAAGTCTCACACTCCCCCCATTGTTCATTACTTGCAAGGAATCCGACTACAAGTTTATTGCCAACAATCCTTTTTAGCGATACTCATTCATACAACATTAAGCATATGATTTCTATAACATCATATAAAATCCTTTAGTTTAGGCAATCTCTTATAAATCCTTGCTACAATTATTAATCATAGCATTTCAATCCAACATCTCATTTCATGCTTGTGATGCAATAGAATTACGCATTCCAATAACAATTCATTCTATTTCACAAGTCATACAACAAGGAAATACATACAGATTTCTAATTGATTTCATGTTACCAAACAATCTCATCAACCATAATCAACAACAGTTCCCTATAATGATTATAGGTTCCAATATATCAATCATAACCTAAACATGATACTAATATATCAAACTGAACTAGTACGCGTACGTACCTTGTAACGGAGAATCTTTGCTGACTATTTAATCGAGTAATGAAAGTATTTCAGTGCTAAATCTTTGATAATATTAGATTTAACCAGCTTAACTAACTATGTAAAACTTAGTGTTTCGAATAATAAAATAAACGTTCACGTGGATTAAACTTTTCTTTCATAAACTTTATTGAACTAACATATTTAGGACTTTAATCATATGGTTGCAAATCTGATTTTTTTTGGAACTTATATTATACTTGGTTTATAATACTAAAACTAACACAAATAATCATAAGTATAATTAAATCAGAATTAAGAATTAAAAACGTCCTTCGGACTAATAGTATAATCAAGAATATGATTTTCTTTAACTTTTACTACTTAATTTACAAAACCAACCTAAACCATTATATACACAAGTATAACAAAATCAGATTTGAGAAATAGGATATCATAAGAACTAAAAACATAATTCTAAATCTGATTTCTTTTACTATTTCTATACTTTACTTATAATCACAAAATATACTCAAAGGTAATAAGAATGACAATGAAATCGGATTTATAATTTAAAAAAATAGAGGGGATGACTACCGAAAAACCACCGGCGACCACCACGACCTGTGGCTGACTTGCGCCGGCGACCACAACTCCCCTCTGGCAGCACTCGCGCTCGACCCACACTCGTACCACCACTCGAAGCCTCGCGTCGCACCTTCGCCTCGACAGCAGCGACGACTCGCTCGAAGCCTCGCTCGAAACACCCTCGACAGCAGCGACGACTTGCTCGATCGCCCGCACACGCATCCTCGCACCAACTTGCTAGACCCCGCTCGCACACTCTCGACACCCTCGAGTCCAGCACTTCGAACACCCACACTCGCACTCGCCTCGCCTCGCCCAGCCCAGCACGACCCTCAGTCCACTGCCCGTCGCACACCACACACAGAGCACGACCTCTTCGAAGGCCGATGAAGTTTATGGGAGGGAAAGAGAAAAGTGCCGAGGGAGAAGAAGAGAGGAGAGAGAAAACTTTGAGGGAGGAGAAGAAAGAAAACGGCTGATTAGAAATTTGGGTTTTATTTTCCTTTTTTTCTTCTTCTATTTATAGCATGGTAAACCTAGGTTTAATAGGATTCGTTTCCAACTCAAACTCCGATTTCTTATTTTATTTGTAAAATAAAACGAAACCAAACTATAATATAATTAGGTACAACAGTAGGTTATATAGTTAAATTATAAGTGTAAGCTTACCCAAACTATATATTTTTCTAAATAATATTAAAAACGCATTCAACTTTATTCTTTATATTTTCTTATTTATAAAAGAATAACTCCCAAAAAATACGGAGTATTACAAAGATTGTTAGCGGGTAACTGTATGATTGCTCATGAGGTGATGATGAAAATTAATAGACAAAAACGTGGGAAGAACTACTATGCCGCTATGAAAATTGATATGTACAAGGAATATGATAAGGTTAATTGGAGGTTTTTGGCATGGTTGCTTATGAAGATGAATTTTCTGGAAAAATGCAGGAACTGGATTATGCAATGTGTCACCACAGTGTCGTATGCCATTTTGATAAATGGGGAACCCTCAGAAAAGTTTGTGCCATCATGTGGCTTAAGGCAAGGGGATCCGATGTCACCATATCTATTTATCCTTGTTATGAAAATTTTGTCAAGATTGATTAAAAGAGCAGAAGAGTCGGGGATGTTACAAGGGATTAAAGTGTCACGTTTTGCTCCGTCAATCTCGCACTTATTTTTTGCTGATGATTCATTATTGTTTTTTAAAACTACTGTCAGTCCTTGTCATGCGGTAAGGGAGGTCTTGCATAGGTTTAGTGTAATTTCGGGTGAGGTTATTAATTATAATAAGTCATTAATTAAGTTTAGTCCGAATACCCCTCCAAGTACTCTGTCGGCAGTAGAGTTAGGAAGATATTTGGGTTGCAATGTAGAGATAGATGGAAGAAGCTCTACCAAGTTCTTTGGCTTGTTGGATAAAGTTCGTAGAAAGATTGGGAGTTGGAAGAATATAGTGTTGTCTCATGCTGGTCGAATTTTGTTGAATAATAGTGTATTGGCTTCATTAAGTCAGCATGTGTTGTCGATTTTTTTGCTTCCTAAATATGTGGTGGATAAAATGAATGCTTTGTTTGCGGCGTTTCTGTGGACAACTTCAACGGGTACCCGTCCAATTCACTGGAAGAAAAGGGAGATCATTGAGATGCCTAAGGGTTGGGAGGATTGGGGATGAGAAATGTATACTGGTTGAATAGGGCTTTCTTGGTTAAGTAGGCGATCCGTATTCATAGTAATCCAGATCTTTTAGTTGCTCAAGTTTATAAATCAAAGTATGTTGACTCACCTGTTGTGTGTGCAATGACTGATAAAAAGTTATCGGTTGCATCATGGGGTTTCAGAGGTATGGTGAATGCGATCAAGAGCTGTAAGGAGGGGTTTATTAGGATGATTGGAAATGGATCAAGGTCGCATGTTATGAATGACAAATGGGTGAGCGGTAGTGCATTGAAGTTGAAGCAAGGAGTCATTTTATCTCAGCAGGGAGTTAGTATGGTAAATGATTTGATGTTGACTGGAAGGAAAGAGTGGAATGCAAGCCTTGTGTGGAGATGTTTTGAAAAGGATTCAGCCCAAAGGATTTTGGCAACTCATATACCTCAAGCAAGTGTAGAAGATCATTATGTTTGGGCCTCAGCTTCTACTGTCAATAATATTAAAACAAAGAATGTTTATGCATTTCTAATGCATCAAGTGTATGGAGGGAAGGTTCATCCCAGGGAGCACCTGTTTTGGAGTAACTTCTGGAAGTTGGAGATACCGCCTAAATGGAAGCTATTTATATGGAGGCTGATCTAACAGGATTTAGCTACCAGTGCAAATTTGAATAAAGAGGTTTTGGGATTAGTAATGTTTGTTACTTGTGTCATGGGACGCCAGAGACAGATGCTCATTTATTTCGTGATTGTGAAATTAGTAAGCATGTTTGGTTTGCATCTGTGTTAGGCCTTAGGGTGGATCATGATTCCATGTAATCCCCCGTAATTTTATGAATTTTATAAATATATTTAAAGTATATTATAAATGATTTTAATATTTTATGAGTCGAATTATTTTAATGTTTGACTATTTTGAGGAGTTAAAAGAGTTTTATGGTTTTTTATTTCTTAAATTAATTAAATGTTTCATTAAGTGGAACTTTAATTATTTAAAGAGTAGTATTTAAAGTATATTTAATTATTAAATTAAGCTTATGGGTTGAGGAGTCCAATTTGTAGCCTTTTGAGCCCATTTGAAAGCCCAAAGGAGTAATTCTTTTCCTAATAAGACTCTGATTCTTATGTACTCCTAATTCTACTAGGATTAGGGAAAGGGAACCTATAAATACTTCATTAAACCTCCCATGATTCATATTTTCAGATTTGGCTTTTGTTTTCCACTAATTCTTCTTTCCTCTTTCCATCCCTTCACTCGTTTTTTTTCTCTCACCCGAATCTGATTGTCCAGATTTCTAATAGTTCCAATTATTTTTAGCCAAAACTTCCTTCTGAGAAATTGTAGATCTCGAAAAGTTATTGAACTTAGGCTCAAAAATCACTCGATTCCGATTATTATTCTATCAGTTATGGCCTCTGCAAGTTTCGCAATTTTGCTGCCATATTTCACTCGCGATTTCGGTATTTCACTCTTTTTCTCCCTTTTTCTTTTGATTCTTTTCCTCGTTTTCTTATATATTGATTTCATATATATTGATCTAATATTTCAAAGTATTATTTTGTTAAATTATTGTTTAAAGATTGTATCTTTAATTATTTTAGATTATATGTTTCATATTATTAAGCAAAAAAAAATTTCATATTTAATATTTTATGTTCAAGGAGAGATTTAAATATTAAAGTCTTGATTTTTGAGGTTTTAAAAGCCTATTTTAGTAGTACCATATTTTAGGGTTTGAAATATTTAGTCTTTGGTGTCAAAAGAATTTTAGAAAAGGTTTTGACACGTTTTTAAGTGAAGTTTTATTGCTGTAAATTTATTGGTATATTGATATACCAATGTTTTGTATTTTGTTAGGCGGAGATTATTCCCTAGGCAACTTTTAGAGTAGAAAAGTGGCCTCTCAATTTGTCTACACAAGGTACGTACATACATATGTGTTATGTGAGTAGTATCATGATTTTAGGAATGAAAAGTTGTAGTATCATGTATAGGAACTTTGTAAGTTCATATATGATTTCTATTATGATTGGATTTTACATGTGTTTATGCCTGTGTGCAAACATGTTGATTATAATATTTGATTATGAGTAGAATATCATGTTTGTATGGAATATTGATGCAAGCATGTTAATTGGATTGGAAACTTTATTTATTAATTCACATGGGGGAATTAATATATCTATGAATTGGATCATGTTTAAATCATGTGTTCCCTTATATTATTATGTTCACTACTCTATGAGGACTGTGGGCCTTATTTGGTAAGTTGATCATTTATGCCTTTGAAAGGTAAGTTGATTGTTGGCTAGGTTCAACAAATAAGAAGGATTGGAATTTAAAAAGGGATTACTCTTGGATTGTAAGTTGTGTGACCACTTATTTTAATCCTAAGATAAAAAGAAGTTCAGTTGTGAATGTCTGATTTGGGATTTCTGTATTACTTGTGTGTCATAATAAGTAATAAATTGTAAATCACGTAAAGTGTAACTTGGATAGTAATAAACTTTAGACTGGTGCATGTCTGAAGTTGGACAATCAGGAGTTGGGGTACATGGTGACCGTGCCATGACTTTTTCTGGGAATTGGATTGATCACCGTTCCTCTTTTTATTCAAAGGTTCCGCGATATCGCAGGTCATTATGGAATACGGAGTCGCGCCCGTATTTCGTCTTCCTAGGGAAGGCTGGTTTTAATTAGACAACTCGGTCCAATAACTATTTTATTTAAAGTATTAAAAAGATGATTAAAGTTTAGTTCAGTAGAAGTTATCTGCAGAATGTTAGATTGTTATATTATTATTTATTCATGTTTATTATTTCTTAGTAACATATTAGGAATGTTTATGTATTATTATGTAGTACTCAGCTTTGCTGATTACGTGCTTTGTTTGTGATTGTTGATCATGGCTTTGCCTTATTGATCCTGTGATGATCCATTTTGGTGAGCAGATTCTTTAAAGCATTGACATTTACAGGTTCGCAGATGTGCATCATTGGGAATCTAGGAATGGAGAGAATGTGTAATCTAGTATATCTTATTTTCAGCATTAGTAGGAACGTACTTTAATAAGTTGTTTGAATAGACATATTTAGAATGTTTGGTTTCAAAGTACTTATTTATCTATTTATGTTATTAAAGTATGAAATTTTAGTTAGATGTTTTCCGCTGCAAAATTCTGAATACGCCGATACGTTATCACACGGGCGATAATGCTTTGGTAATTCTCTATGTTTTATATTAAAAAGGTATTCCTGAAAAGAGAGAATTATCGGGGTGTTACAAAGTTGTATCTGGGAGCTTTAGGTTATTTTCAAAACTTTTAGGCGTCTAATTAACTTACTAGTTATTTGAATAAACTCTTAGAATTGCTCCTACTTATTCGTTATAGGAATATATATATATTTTTTTTAAGAGGACCGATTTTTTTTTTTTTTAAAAAAGGGTCCGAAATATTTTTTTAGGGGCCGAATTATTTTTTTTTAGAGCTGAATTTTTTTTAATGGTCGAATTTATTTTTCGAATTATGATGGTTTGAAATTTTTTTTTAGGATAGCCGAATTTTTTTTTTATAGTCGAAATTTTTTTTTCTTTCGAATTTTAGAAGTCTGGATTTTTTTTATTAGTCGAATTTTTTTTTTAGTTAGTTCGACACTTAATTATTATTATATTATAAGGAGTGTCTGCATTATTTTTTATTGCCTTTAAAGTTTTACTTGTTGCATTGTGAGAATGGGTAGTATAGGAAGGGCATATAGGATAGAAATATTATATGTCTGCATTAAATAGTTAGTTCAGCATGTTAATATTTTTCTTCCCTGCTAACTATTCATGATTATTTTTCTTCCCTGCTAACTGTTTATATTTTTCTTCCCTGCTAATTGTTACATTCTTGTGCCTATGATATAATGGCAACTTTTTATTATTACTATTGGGAATGCGTTCAGGTAGAGTAATAAGTATATTTATTGAATAGGTTTATTTGTTGTAGATCCCTAACCATGTCTGCCATGCAAGTTAATAGAATTGTCAGGCAAGTTAATAGAGTAGGAAGCCATCATAACCCAATTGTATTGAGTGATGATGAGAATGTTAGATGTCATGAGCCTAGAAGTGATAGCTACAGTAGCTTAGAGAGCATTATGCGTTATGTGTTAAAAGTAGGCATCCCTGTTAGCGATATATGAAGTAATTCAAGAGTTTGATCGTACTAGAGCGCAAACCTGAAAGGACATCTATAATGTTACTTGGAGACCTTATCTGAGCGATGTTAGTGATTTAGAGATGGATGAAAATGGACATCAACCCAAAAGGATTCGAAGATCTACTAGATCTAGGAATTCAAGTTATTATTATTATTATTATTATTATTATTATTATTATTATTATTATTATTATTATTATTATTATTATTATTATTATTATTATTATTATTATTATTATTATTATAGTGAAGACTTTGGAGACTTTGAAGATGAAATGTTTACTCCATAAAAGCATAAAGGAAATAAGGATAGGAATGATAATGTAACTCCATAAGAGTATTTATTTATACTTTAAGATTAGTTGTTGAAAAGTAGTCAAGCTAATATGGTTTAAATTTCCTTCTTTAGCATATTTATATTGTTGAGGAATAAGTTGGTTATTTTGGATTGGAAAATATTATTGTTATCGTTCGAGGAATAAAAGTTATTATTCAGTTAGTTGAGTTGAGTGAGAATATATTTTAGTACGCGAAAAGGGAAATATTTTTTTTATTATGATGGGTTTCATTTGATCCTTATGTGATTATTAATGTGAATATTTATTCATGCGTGAATATATGATTGTTATGGTTCATAATGTGTGAACTTAGTGTTACAATAACTTCATGAGAAATTGTTTGTTGATGCGATCTTTATGGTCAAATCAAATGTTGTCTTCGTAGGAAATGGCAAGTAAGTGTGAATCGAAACCAAAGTAGAGTACGTTAAATTTCAGTCGCAAAGTAGAGTGTCAAACAACAATGATGTCTTAGCTTCTGCTATTCGCTTATTGGCAGAGAAATTGACTCACACGAAAGAACTGAGAGTCCCGATTCTGATGGGGACATGTTTGAGAGACTAGCTAAGATTAAATCGTTGTACTATAAGGGGCAAGCTGACCCTACCTTCTTAATGAGTGGATTAGGGAGTTTGAAAAGATTTTCGGGGCTGTGAACTGTCCTGAAGGTATGAAAGCAGGTCAAAATGTATTGTATATGAAAGATGAGGCTGACTTGTGGTGGAAAGAAAATGGAAATAGACTTAGTGTTGTGGAAGAGTTTAATTGGGAATCCTTTATTACTACTTTAAGAGAAAAAAATTTACCCTGTTCTTTTTTAGGAAACTGAAGGCCCAGGAGTTCATAAACCTTAGGATGAGAAGTATGACCATCTCTGAGTATTACAGCAAGTTCATAGCATTGTCTAGGTTTGCACTTGAGGTAATAGCCACTGAGGAGTTAAAGGCTCAGTGATTTGAGCAAGGTTGACTGAGGAAATTCAATTGGGGTTAGTAGATTTTGAATTGATTGATTTGCCTATTAGTATACCTACTGGAGAGATAATAAGGTGTACCAAGTTGTTTAGAAATTTACCTTTGAAGATAGGAGACTATGTATTTTCATCTGACTAAATAGAATTCAATTTGGGAGACCTAGATGTGATTCTTGGGATGAACTGGTTAAGTCTTTACAAGGCTAATATCGACTGTGAGATTCAGAAGGTAGTGTTGAGAAACCCTTTGGGAAAATTGACCTCCTATAGACGTTTTGGGAAACCTAAGAAATTTGGAGTTATCTCTGCTATGCAAGTGTGGAAATTAATGAGAAAAGGGTGTGAATTATTCTTCTATAGTGTGCAGGATGTGAGTAAGGGAGTCGAAGTAAAGCTTGAGGATGTTCCAATTGTGAATGAGTTTATGGATTTGTTTCCGAGTGAGATTTCAGGTATGCCACCTGCTAGAGCTGTTGAGTTCACCATAGACTTAGTTCCTGGAACTGCACCTATATCTAAGGCACCCTATAGAATGGCACCTCCTGAGATGAGTGAGCTGAAAATGCAATTGCAAGAGCTATTGGATAAAGGTTATATTAGGCCTAGTGCATCACCTTGGGGAGCTCCTGTGTTGTTTGTGAAGAAAAAGGATGGTAGCATGAGGCTATGTATTGATTATAGGGAGTTGAATAATGTAACCATCAAAAACAAATATCCTTTGCCTAGAATAGATGACCTATTCGACCAGTTGAATGGAGCGAGTGTGTTCTCAAAGATTGACTTACGTTCAGGATATCATCAATTGAGGGTAGCTGATAAGGATGTACCTAAGACTACCTTTAATTTAGAACGCGTTATGGTCACTATGAGTTCACTGTAATGCCATTTGGGTTAACCAATGCTCCTGCTATATTTATGGATTTAATGAATAGGATCTTTCATGAGTGTCTAGATAAGTTTGTGGTGGTTTTCATTGATGACATACTAATATATTCGAGGAATGAAGCTGAGCATGATGAGCACTTGAGGATTATTTTGGAGACATTGAGGAAAAACCAATTATATGCCAAGTTCTCTAAGTGTGAGTTTCGTTTGGAGAAAGTAGCGTTGTTAGGTCACTATGTGTCTAAGGAAGGAGTCTCAGTAGATCCTGCTAAGATTCAAGCTATGAGTAAGTGGCCAACTCCAAAGAGCGTGTCAGATATCAGAAGTTTCCTAGGTCTAGCTGGCTATTATAGGAGATTTGTGAGAGATTTTTCGAAGATAGCGAGGCCTATGACCAACTTGATGAAAAAGGAGTCAAAATTTGAGTGGAGTGAAAAGTGTGAAGAAGCCCTTCAGATTTTGAAAGATCATTTTACCTCTACACGTGTTTTGACCCTGTCTGATGGGAATGAGGGATTTGAGGTGTATAGTGATGCTTCGAAGAATGGTCTAGGATGTGTGCTACAGCAGAATGGGAAGGTAATTGCATATGCGTCGCGCCAATTGAAACCTTATGAGGCTAATTACCCTACCCATGACCTAGAGTTAGCTGCCATAGTGTTCGCATTGAAAATTGGAGAGATTACCTCTATGGAGCGACTTGTAAGATATTCACAAACCATAAGAGCTTGAAGTACATTTTCACCAAAAAAAAAAAAGACCTGAATATGAGGCAAAGAAGATGGTTGGAGTTGATAAAGTATTATGACCTAGATATCCAGTATCATGAGGGGAAAGCAAATGTGGTTGCTGATGCCTTGAGTAGAAAATCGGGTCATAGCTTGAGTGCCTTGATAGTCCCTGAGGAGTTGTGTCGAGATATGCAAAGGCTGAGCCTAGAGATCTTAAATCCTGGGGAAAGTGAGGCAAGACTTAGTACTCTTTCTTTGGGTTTGTCAGTTTTCGATGAGATTAAAGAGGGTTAAGTTGGGGATGAGCACCTAGATAAGATCAAGGAGAAAATTAAGCAAGGTAAGGAAGCTGACTTTAAGATTCATGATGATGGAAGTCTAAGGTTTAAAGGGAGGTGGTGTGTACCACAGAAGTGTAATGACCTTAAGAGACGCCTTATGGATGAGGGGCATAATACTCCATATTCTGTGCACCCTGGAGGTGACAAGTTGTATAAAGACCTTAAGGGTATCTATTGGTGGCCAAACATGAAGCGAGAGGTAGCTGAGTATGTGTTTAAGTGCCTAACCTGTCAGAAGGTGAAGATAGATCATAAGAGACCCATGGGAAAGGTTCAATCTTTAGAGGTTCCTGGATGGAAGTGGGATTCTATTTCTATGGACTTTGTGATTGCCTTACCTAAAAAGAGGAGTGGAAATGACACTATTTGGGTTATTGTGGATAGATTGACCAAACCCGCTGTGTTTATACCTATTAAGGAGACATGGAAAAAGAAGCAACTCGCTAAGAATTACATTAGGCATGTGGTGAGACTACATGGAGTTCCAAAGGATATTATTTCCGACCGCGACTCTAGGTTTCTTTCGAAATTTTGGAAAAAGGTCCAATTAAATCTTGGGACAACATTGAAGATGAGTACAACCTTTCACCCTGCGACTGATGATCAGACTGAGAGGACTAACCAGACTATGGAGGATATGTTGAGAGCATGTGCTATTGACTTTCAAGGTAGTTGGGAGGACCAATTAGACCTGATTGAGTTTTTTTATAACAATAGTTATCATGCGAGCATTAAGATGACACCTTTTGAGGCATTACATGGACGAAAGTGTAGAAGCCCCATTTGTTGGAATGACTTTAGTGAAAATATAGTCTTGGGGACAGAGTTTATTGAGGAAACTGTCAAGGATGTCAGACTAATTCAGTCTAGAATCCAAGCTGCGCAAGATAGGTAGAAGAGTTATGCTGATTTGAAACGACGCGAGGATGAATTTGCTATAGGTGATAAGGTGTTGAAAGTATCACCCACTAAGGGCGTCATGAGATTTGGGAAAAGGGCAAGTTAAGTGCTAAGTATGTAGGCCCATATGAGATTTTAGAGCGAATTGGGAAAGTAGCCTATCGATTGGCATTGCCAATGGAGTTTGAGAAGATGCATGACGTGTTCCATATTTCCCAACTTATGCGTTACATCCCTGATGAGCATCATGTCCTAGAGCCTGAGCGGATTCAAATCGATAGTAGCCTCACATATGAGGAAAGACCTGTCAAGATTCTCGACAGGAAAGTGCGTAGTACACGTAATAAGGACGTCCACATCGTGAAAGTACTTTGGTCTAACCACGAGACTGAAGAGGCAACGTGGGAAGCCGAAGATGAGATGCAAAAGAAGTATCCAAACTTATTCCTTGAGATGAGTTACGAGGGCGTAACTCGTTTTCTTTAAGAGGGGTAGAATGCGATAAAATTTCGCGCTTTTGTCCATTTTTATGGTGTTTTTTCATATTTTTATGCTTGATTTTGAGTTTTGCACATGTTGGTGCAAAGTTTAGTGTCCACTATGTGGCGCAATCAAGTTATTTTGGAATAGTATACACATGTTGTGTCGCAAATATCTCCGAGTTTGCCTACTTTAAAGTTTTGAAAGAGAGTTTTCTTAAAAGTTTTGATTTTCGTGCCCAAGTTTCGGGACGAAACTTCTTTTAAGAGGGATAGACTGTAATCCCCCGTAAATTTATGAATTTTATAAATATATTTAAAGTATATTATAAATGATTTTAATATTTTATGAGTCGAATTATTTTAATGTTTGACTATTTTGAGGAGTTAAAAGAGTTTTATGGTTTTTTATTTCTTAAATTAATTAAATGTTTCATTAAGTGGAACTTTAATTATTTAAAGAGTAGTATTTAAAGTATATTTAATTATTAAATTAAGCTTATGGGTTGAGGAGTCCAATTTGTTGCCTTTTGAGCCCATTTGAAAGCCCAAAGGAGTAATTCTTTTCCTAATAAGACTCTTATTCTTATGTACTCCTAATTCTACTAGGATTAGGGAAAGGGAACCTATAAATACTTCATTAAACCTCCCATGATTCATATTTTCAGATTTGGCTTTTGTTTTCCACTAATTCTTCTTTCCTCTTTCCCTCCCTTCACTCGTTTTTTTTCTCTCACCCGAATCTGATTGTCCAGATTTCTAATAGTTCCAATTATTTTTAGCCAAAACTTCCTTCTGAGAAATTGTAGATCTCGAAAAGTTATTGAACTTAGGCTCAAAAATCACTCGATTCCGATTATTATTCTATCAGTTATGGCCTCTGCAAGTTTCGCAATTTTGCTGCCATATTTCACTCGCGATTTCGGTATTTCACTCTTTTTCTCCCTTTTTCTTTTGATTCTTTTCCTCGTTTTCTTATATATTGATTTCATATATATTGATCTAATATTTCAAAGTATTATTTTGTTAAATTATTGTTTAAAGATTGTATCTTTAATTATTTCAGATTATATGTTTCATATTATTAAGCAAAAAAAATTTCATATTTAATATTTTATGTTCAAGGAGAGATTTAAATATTAAAGTCTTGATTTTTGAGGTTTTAAAAGCCTATTTTAGTAGTACCATATTTTAGGGTTTGAAATATTTAGTCTTTGGTGTCAAAAGAATTTTAGAAAAGGTTTTGACACGTTTTTAAGTGAAGTTTTATTGCTGTAAATTTATTGGTATATTGATATACCAATGTTTTGTATTTTGTTAGGCGAAGATTATTCCCTAGGCAACTTTTAGAGTAGAAAAGTGGCCTCTCAATTTGTCTACACAAGGTACGTACATACATATGTGTTATGTGAGTAGTATCATGATTTTAGGAATGAAAAGTTGTAGTATCATGTATAGGAACTTTGTAAGTTCATATATGATTTCTATTATGATTGGATTTTACATGTGTTTATGCCTGTGTGCAAACATGTTGATTATAATATTTGATTATGAGTAGAATATCATGTTTGTATGGAATATTGATGCAAGCATGTTAATTGGATTGGAAACTTTATTTATTAATTCACATGGGGGAATTAATATATCTATGAATTGGATCATGTTTAAATCATGTGTTCCCTTATATTATTATGTTCACTACTCTATGAGGACTGTGAGCCTTATTTGGTAAGTTGATCATTTATGCCTTTGAAAGGTAAGTTGATTGTTGGCTAGGTTCAACAAATAAGAAGGATTGGAATTTAAAAAGGGATTACTCTTGGATTGTAAGTTGTGTGACCACTTATTTTAATCCTAAGATAAAAAGAAGTTCGATTGTGAATGTCGATTTGGGATTTCGTATTACTTGTGTGTCATAATAAGTAATAAATTGTAAATCACGTAAAGTGTAACTTGGATAGTAATAAACTTTAGACTGGTGCATGTCTGAAGTTGGACAATCAGGAGTTGGGGTACATGGTGACCGTGCCATGACTTTTTCTGGGAATTGGATTGATCACCGTTCCTCTTTTTATTCAAAGGTTCCGCGATATCGCAGGTCATTATGGAATACGGAGTCGCGCCCGTATTTCGTCTTCCTAGGGAAGGCTGGTTTTAATTAGACAACTCGGTCCAATAACTATTTCATTTAAAGTATTAAAAAGATGATTAAAGTTTAGTTCAGTAGAAGTTATCTGCAGAATGTTAGATTGTTATATTATTATTTATTCATGTTTATTATTTCTTAGTAACATGTTAGGAATGTTTATGTATTATTATGTAGTACTCAGCTTTGCTGATTACGTGCTTTGTTTGTGATTGTTGATCATGGCTTTGCCTTATTGATCTTGTGATGATCCATTTTGGTGAGCAGATTCTTTAAAGCATTGACATTTACAGGTTCGCAGATGTGCATCATTGGGAATCTAGGAATGGAGAGAATGTGTAATCTAGTATATCTTATTTTCAGCATTAGTAGGAACGTACTTTAATAAGTTGTTTGAATAGACATATTTAGAATGTTTGGTTTCAAAGTACTTATTTATCTATTTATGTTATTAAAGTATGAAGTTTTAGTTAGATGTTTTCCGCTGCAAAATTCTGAATACGCCGATACGTTATCACACGGGCGATAATGCTTTGGTAATTCTCTATGTTTTATATTAAAAAGGTATTCCTGAAAAGAGAGAATTATCGGGGTGTTACATTCCATGATTCCGATTGCAGAATGGGTAAAAAATATGTTCAATTATTTCTGGAAAGTTGATGGTAACGATGGGTATAGGAGGTGTGTGCTTGCAGCTATTCTTTGGTCAATTTGGGCGCATCGGAATAAGGTGGTGTTTCGTAATCAGAAAGTTGACCCCCTTGAGGTTTTGAAAACAGTTGGTAGAGAGTTAAAAGGGGTGCAGAAGAGGAGGTTGGTGAAGGAGAAGTTGCAGAGTCGACATGGTTGTAGTGTGAGATGGGAAGATGAGTTCTATAGATGTGGCCAGTTGCAAGGTGTTGTCTGTACGGTTCAAGTTGGTGTTGTATGGAAAGCGAAGGGAAAGGCCCAGAGGTTAGCTGGTATTGCATGGATTGGGTTAGGTGAAACTGTTCATTTCCAAGGGACTGCCAAAGTTTTTGCTACGTCTTCGTTGCAAGCAGAGGGATATGCGTTCCTCAGAGGATTGCAGGAAGCCGAGACTAGAGGATGCCGTCATATCAGGATGTTAGCTGCTTCCAAGCAGCTTTTCTATGCCATTGTAGCTGATAGGGTGTCGTGTGATATCGCTGGAGTTGTATTAGATATTAAGGAATTATGTAAAAGTTTCTTGTATTTTGAGTGTTGTAAGGTTCATAGGGGTCAGGTGCAAGAAGTTGGTCGTCTTGCTGCGCAAGCAAGAAAGGATAAGTTGTACTAGTACTATTTCTTGTATGTTTTCCTTATTGCCAAAAAAAAGGAGGGAAAAAGTCTGCCATTGAGTGTAAACATAAAATGAGCATTGCAATAACTATTTACCGAAACTCTTTTTCATATACCTATTGGCTATTGCTTTTGGAGTGTAAACATAAAATGAATATATCAAACATTTTTTATATAGATCTTAAGTGCAATTAGAAAAGCAAAACCCCCGTAATATAGCTTATGCAGGAATAACCTATTTTCTGACATTATTGGGTATGTAATTATTCTGTGGATCCAATATTAAACGTGTACGAGCAATAAGAGTTTCTATATAATTATATAATTATGTTAATTGCTTTGATTTGAATATGTGTGTTATCCAAACATTTTGTAGGAAATGAGTCAAATGATGTCAGTCTCCTAGTGCCCCTACTTTTAAACTATTATTGCTTAATGTAATTAAGGTTGCATATGTTATTAGATATGAATAATATTCCTCTAAAAAAAGATATAAATAATATATCTTCTTAGATAAGCTTCCATTGTGCCACAAATACTTTATTATTAGTTGACTATAGCTCCGTGATAATATAAAGATTATGTTTGGCTAATGAGGTACTTTGTCAAATTCAATTGATAGGTCGGAGTAATGGCTAATGAGGTATGTGGGAGGATACTCCTAATGGTTAATTATTAATTATTAAAAAAAATCCTTTTGAAAAAAATAATTATTAAATAATATTAAAAAATACCTTTCATGTCGCCTTTTATTACAATAGGCGACTCAGAATGATTAATACATTATTATAAACTAATTCAGAAAACAGTTTTTGGTGTCGCCTATAAACTTTGGCGACGACTTGTGAAGGTTAATTAGATTCTAAAAAATAATAAAAGAAATATCTTTCCAGTGGTCTCTTAGTATATACGCAACTCGGTATAATTAATAATTTGTTATAAATAATCTGGAAAATCTTTTTAGTGTCGCCTACAATCTTCAGAGGTGACTCGTAATAGTTAATTAATTTTTAAAAAAAATATATTTCGTGTTGCCTCATAGATAATAGGCGACTAGCATAATAACATATATCTATCGCCTCAAAGGGGAGACTCTAATACTCCAAATAGTTTTAGAGTTGGTAGATACAGAGCGCCTCTTAGGCTATACTAAAGACAATTTGGAAGCCACCCGCAACAATGTTTTTGCAGTAATGGATGAGCTTTTAGCGGCCGCATCAATTTTAATAAAGCTAAAAAAAAGATTAGAGGTAATCATAATTCAATTGATGCTAAATAAAACATTTCGGGGGAATATGAATTTCATTAATACTAAAAGTTACTTTTAGGGGCAACCTAGATTTGACATTTTTACTATTGCTAAAAAGATGTTTTGGAGGCAACCATTAGTTTATTAATCTAAAAAGTACTTTTAGAGGCAACCTAAATTTCACTGATGTGAAAAAAAATAGTTTTAGAGGCAATCATTATTTCATTAATGCTAAATCTACTTTTAGGGGTAGTATAAATACCCTTGATGCTAAAAAAAAAGTTTTAGAGGCAACCATTATTTCATTGATGCTCAACGTATTTTTAGTGGTGCAGACACATAATCGTGTCTCCCCATTTAATGATCCAATGATGAAACATACCGTGGTCTTAATTGGTCCGATCCAAGGGCAGAGCAGTCTGAAAAGCTATTCAAAACCATTTCGAAAAGTGTTAAAGTCCTATTTTAAAACCCAATTAGTTATTCATGATAATTAATTGTGTTTGAGCCCAATTCTTTGAAAAGCCCAAATAATTGATAATTAATTGATTTATTTTAATAAATAAATATTTTCAAAGATATTTTTTATAAGTTAAAATCAGATTTTATCCCGTAAAATCAGATATCCGTAATTAAAGGATAAAAGAAATCTTTTAAAACGCGTTTTCTGAAAAAGCTGGCAATGACACATCAAGAGCCAGGTTGGTGCGCCTAGCGCACGTCTGTGCTTCAGGCGCAGCTTTCCTGACACGTGGCACTGTGCCACACACTGTGCCGTGCGCCTGGCACACAGCTCTGCGTGAAGCGCAGGTTTCTTTCTTATATTTTTCAAAGCGCGTACCACGTGTATGCTTTTTACTAGTCATGCCGCGTCATGCAATTGACACGTCAGCTGCACCAGGCGCAGCTAGCGCGTGAGGCGCAGTGCCGTTTTCCCTGTAAATAAGCATGATTTCTGTACAGATAAAGAAAACGGATTCTTCACATTAACACACTTCGAACTCGACAAATACTTTACGAACCTCTCTGCGAACTACAAAACTTCCCTACAAAAACTCATACTTTCAAACACAAATACATTCAATCTACATACTTTCATACATTCAGATTTGTAGGCTTCACGATTGCTCGTCCCGAAGGTTGTCAATCTCGCAGACCTACGCTTCGGTATAATCCTGAGGGTCCTTAAATAAATTATTTTTATATTGAAGTTACTAACAGTTTTCTAGCCCGATGTAGATCTTTAATGTAAAATCGCTCTACTGTATATTCTAACCTCTTTTCTATACTTTATTTTATATTGATATTATTATTATTCTTGCCTTTATATATTGCATGTTTGCCTGATCTTTATATGTGTATTATATGATTGTCCTACTTTATTCCTTTTATCACCCACATGTTATTTTTGCTAATCAAAGACCTAAATAAATGTTCTAATATGAATCAGATTAATTTGAACAACCTGTTAGGTTCCTTGTAATATTGATTGCATGATAACATATCACTAAAAAAGTAGTCTTTTTTATGTGTTTCCTGAACCTACTTAGACTAAATATTTTTAGGGTGTATAAAAATATTATATGATCATTCTTTGGCATGAAATCTACAATGAATCGATATTTAGTAGAGGCCAGCAATGGGCAATATGGTTCCTGACCATATTTGTACCCTCATCCCCGAACTCAATCTCTGGTTCATTTTGACCATATATGGAGTCATGATGGGGAAATCTACATTGGATAATTTGTCCCTATGATTTTCCTATATCCAACTAGGTTTATGATTCTTCCTAAAAAGAATTGTTGGCGACTTCTTTCAATACAAAATAATTTTCAATAAAACCTTAACAATGGGGTAGTTAAATCTAATACGCGCTCACACCGCGTAAGCGAAATAAAAACACGCCTACAAGTGGCAACCTAAATTTTACTGATGCTAAAAACAACTTTTAGAGGCAACCAAAATTAACTAATGCTAAAAATCACTTTTAGAGGCTACAAAAAATTGGTTGCGTCAAGGTGTTGCTTTGAAACACCCCGACAATTCTCTCTTTTCTAAAATACCTTTTAATATAAAACATAGAGAATTATCAAAGTATTATCGCCCGTGTGAAAACGTATCGGCTTATTCAGAATTTTGCAGCGGAAAACAATAACAATAAACTTTATAAATAAAACTTAGTCAACAATAAAGTCAACTCCAAAACTAACCAACAAAACCAAAGTCAACCTTAAAACCAAATCAAACCAACTATGAAAAGTATAACTCAAAAGTACTGTAAATAAACTACACAAGCTCTCCAAAATCCTGATCCCAATGATGCATCATATTCAAACCTGTAGATAGACAATGCACTATTGATCCCTAGCCATGATAGGTCATCACAGGATCAATAAAGTAAAGCCATGATAAACATACACAACAAAAGCACGTAAACAGCAAAGCTGATACTACATACTAAACAAGTAAACAATCCTAACATGATACTAATAAATGGTAGGCAGGAATAAATAATAGTATAATAACTTGCAGACAACTTTTACTGAACTAAACTTTAACAACATTCTTATTACTTTAAATGGAATAGTCAATGGACCTAGTTGTCTAACTAAAACCAGCCTTCCCTTTGGAAGACGAAATACGGGCGCGACTCCGTATTCCCACGACCTACGATATCGAGGAACCTTTGAAATAAAAAAAATAGGACACGGTGATCAATCCGGCCCTAGAAAAAGCCATGGCCCGCTCACCATGTACCCCAACTCCTAATTGTCCAACACTTCAGACGTGCACCAGTCTAAAGCTATTGCTATCCAGTTTCACTTTACATGATTTACCAGTTATTACTTGTTATGACTCACAAGTACAACAAACATCACAATCAATCAACAATTACAAACTTCCATTTTTATCTTAGGATTAGATAAGTGATCACACAACTTAACAATCCAAGATTACTATCAACTTTAATCCAATCCTTCTTATTTGTTGAACCTAGCCAACAACCAAATTACCTTTCATAGGTAGAAAATATCAACTTACCAAATAAGGCCCTCGGTCATTATAAAGCAGTGAAATACTAAAAAGGGAACAATGATCAATCATGATCCAATACTAATAAATATATTAATTCTCCCATGTGAATTAATAAAATAAAATTCCCAACCAACATGCTTGCATCAATCTTCCATACAAACATGATATAAATCTCATAATATAAATATCTTAATCAACATGTTTACACAACAGCATAAAACATGCAAAATCCAACATAATAAATATCATATATGAACTCAACATAGTTCATATACATGATACTACATAATTCTCCTTCCTAAAATCATGATACTATCTCAATCAACACATAGGTATGTACGTACCTTGTGTAGACAAACTGGGATGCCACTTTAACCAACTTAAAAGTCGCCTAGAGGGAACTCTCCGCCTAAAATAACCAATATAAATTCATAATCAAACCTTCATGAATTTACAGCAATAATAAAATACTTTAAAACCCTCTTAAACATGTTTAAAACCTTTCCCAATAATAAAACTTGGTTATTAAACCTCCTAGCATAATTCTCACTACACTAATGGTTAAAATCCATCATAAAACACCTGAAAAATTCTTCCTTTAAATTTCCAGCAATATAACATGAATTAAAACTCCCTTAAAACATATTCAAACATGCTTAGAAACATAAAGCCAATAACTTTCATAACTTATAATAAACTACTAGGTTTTTCTAACTTTCAAAACCCTAAAAATTCATGCTTTGATAATTAAAATCTACTTTAAACTCAAATATGCAAATCTGAATTTTATTTTATCAATACACAAATTATATAACTTAGATTCAATAATAAATCATCAACTTATAACTTTTAAACATAAACTAATTAAAACAAAACCTAAAAATACAATCTTTGAATAAAACTTGAGGAGGAAGAAAAGAAACAAACCAAAGCAAGAAAGCAAAGAAGACGGAACACGCCGACCAAGGAAGAGCAGCAAGTGGCAGCAGCAGCGACTGGCGGCTGGTGTCACCAGCGAGTTGCGGTGGCCGGAGGAGAAACTAGAAGAAGAGTAGGAGTGCCGAAGAGAGAGAAACCGGTGAAAAGAAAAAACGCAAGGAGAGAGAGAAGGCCGTAAAGTGTGGGAGGAAGGAGGAGAGAGAAACTAAAGTTGTGGGGAAAATTTGGGGTTTATGGGGTTGTTTTTATAGTTTCCCCTTTGTGGGCTTAGGAAAAAGGTAAATGGGCTAGGATTATAAATCATTTTCCAAATCTAAGAGTGTTTGGGCTCCTCACACCCACTTAAAATCCTTTTCCATATCCAATAAGTATTTCAAACATTTCAAGTACTTTCAAAGCATGACTTTAATAAAATATTTGACTTGAATAAATTATTAAAAAAATTCCTTTGACCTTTAAATAGTCAACCTTTGAAGAAATAAATCATTAAAATGCTAAAATATATTAAAATATAAATAACTATATATTAAAATATATTTATAAAATTCATAAAATTACGGGAGATTACATGCTTCTATAGGCGAAATTTGTTATAGTGATGGTATTGAGGTCGCCCTTTCTTGGCTTGAGTTGAGTGAAGTATGACTTGTTACTCAGGATGGTGTGTGTAGTGGCGCTATCAATCAGGCATTGTTGAGTGCCTTTGTTTGTCATTATATTCAATAAAACATAAATTTGTCAAAACAAAACTCAAAAATTTATTCATGGAAAAAAGGTGCATTACATGGAACGATTAAAGGAATGCAAAATACAAGAGACAACCAAGAAAAATAAGAGAGGATTACATGATCTAAAGTGGTAAAACAACAACTTAGGTTGATCTAGGGGGGAATAGGAGGGGTAGACATTAGTAATATCTTCCATGAGGTAATTAACCACTTCGAGGTCGGGGAGCGAACTAGTTTCAGTGACAAAATTTATTTCACCACGTCCCCCCTGGCTCCTAGTATAAGTCATGTACAAATCCACAGGATGTTTGGTTGTGCGGCATTCATTACCCAATGCCCTTGAATGCCATATTTAAAACATTTCTCTTGTGGTGTTGTGTGGGACTATTGGAAGTTTCTTCCTCCGTGTCCTCTATTTGGGCGCCAATTTTGGCATCCTTGTCCTCTTCTTCTTCCACATCCATTTTCATTTCTTTCTCCATCGCCCCTATTTTTGAAATGGCCATTCCGATTTGAATTACCCCTTCACTTATTCCAGCGCTTGCCACGTCTAGTGGCATTTGTTTCAACGGGTGCGCTGGTACCTGCTGACCTTTGATTAAGGATAGATAGCAGGATTTGCTTGTTCTGCTGCAACCAAAAGAATGGCAATTGAGTTGCAGAATTTTTCACAACGCCTTCCACGATATTGTTATTGTTGAACAATGTTGTTGGCATGCATAGTGGAGAAGGTTTTTTCAATCATGGCTCGTTTAGCTACAGGTTCTCCACACAACTTTAGTTGTGAGGTGATGCAAAGAACTGCTGAGTTGTACTCGCCTACTGATGCAAAGTCCTGGATCCTTAGTACACACTATTCATGTTGGGTCCTTGGAGCAATGGTTCTTTGTAAATGTTCGAATCGATCATTTAGATTACGGTTTTTTCACCATATATCCCTGACAAATTTTTTTTGCACCAAATACTCTTGCAACTTTTGAAATTCACCATATACCCCCCTTTTTAAAAAATACATCCATTTACCCTTTTTGTTGGCAAACGTTAGGTCTCCATTAGTGGTAAACTTACTTCATGATATACCCCTAATATGTAACTTTATGCACCATATACCCCTAAATTATGTTACAGTTACAACGGCTACTTTTCCAGTTTAAAAAACTAGTTGTTAGGAAGATTGAAGGCCTGTCAGCTTTCTTTATAAAGCCATTCCTACCTAAAATGAATCCCTTAACATGAAGCATGAGTTCTCATTCCAATACATGCTCCTCAAACTACGAGTCTTCATACATAAGGGTCCCTAACTCTTATTGCATTTGTAGGAGAAAATATGCAATAAGAAGTTCTGAAACTGCAACAAATCCTCAAAGGCTGTATTACAAATGTAATTCATGCAATAGTTTTAGATGGTGCAAAGGAAGTTATGACCAAGGTAGCAGCAACCATGGAGACACAAATAGGAGGGGCTTCAAGCAACATAAAGGCAGTAGGGAAGAGGGGGAAAGCTCAGAGAGCGCCAAAATGAAGGAAGAACTCAAGCAATTGAAGAAAAATATAAAGTAGCAACAAAAATTAGTTAATGCAGCAATAAAAGTAGGAGTACTCATGTTTGTCATCCTAATGTTTATAATATTTAAGTGAAATAATGTTAGTAGTTCAAAATACCTAATTACTAATGTAGCTTCACAAAAAATTTCTTCTTAATGATCATATAAATGTCACTAGGGGAAAAAAAAGGAAGGGTTGCGCTGGAAGGGCTGCGTTCATGAAGGGCTGCGGTTTTAAAGAAAAACGCAGCCCTTTTGGTGAAGGGCTGCGGTTAACAAGAAATCGCAGCCCTTCATACTGTATGAAGGGCTGCGGTTTTGAGGCTAACCGCAGCCCTATTAGTGAAGGGCTGCGTTTTTTAAAAAACCGCAGCCCTTCATAAACGAAGGGCTGCGGTTTTTTAAAAAACGCAGCCCTTTATGGGCTTTTTAAAAAAAAAAATTGAAACGAATTCGCGGGCTTAAAATGTTAAGCGGGCTAGGGTTCTCACAATTTCCTCTCCCTCATTCTCTCTCCTCTCTCACGTCCTCTCTCACCCTCCTCCCTTCTCCTCCTTCTCTCTCACATCCTCAGCCTCCCTCCTTCTCCTCCTCCCTTCACCCTCCTTCTCTTTCACCCTCATTCTCTCTCACGTCCCTTGTTTTCACTCTCTCTTTCAGCAGCAACAATGGCCAGAATGGACGAATGGGGCCGGTTCACATCATACTTCACAACGGCGGGGAAGTCCGAAATTCTGATGCCAGAAATCACCTCGAGTTCAGAAACAGCCCTAGTTCAGAAATCACCTCGTCTTCATCTGCCTCCGCCGCAACCTTGTTCTCTTCGTCCTCCTCGTTCGTCCTCTTGGTTCGTCGTTCGTTCACCCTTGCCCTTGCCGTGCCACGCCGGTGCTGTTCTTCCTCGTCGTCGAACTCCGATAGCAATTCAACAAGTGATAAATTTTTCGTTTTTCAAATCTATAATTTCTTGATCTTTGTTTTGATTAATGTTTATGTAATTTCAGATCTATAATTTCTTGATCTTTGTTTTGATTAGTTTATGTAATTTCAGATCTATAATTTTTTCTCTTTTGTATTTTCGTTTGCTTTTTTTTCATTTTTGTTCGTTTTTTTTCATTTCGTTCTTTTTTTTCATTTTCGTTCTTTTTTTTAATTTTCGTTCTTTTTTTTTTCATTTTTGTTCTTTTTTTCGTTTTCAGATCTATAAATTTCTACTGTTCTTGTTGATTTCCCTGTTGTAAATTTCTTGATATATTTAGGAGTAAAAAAATGACAAAAAAATTAAATTTTTTTTTTAATTTTTTTAGGTCAAAAGGGCTGCGGTTTTGGTCAAAACCGCAGCCCTTTGTACAAAGAAGGGCTGCGTTTTAGGCCCAAAACCGCAGCCCTTCCAATATGGAAGGGCTGCGTTTTTGGGCCTCAACCGCAGCCCTTCGTTGTGAAGGGCTGCGGTTTAAAAACGCAGCCCTTCACTTTTAGTGAAGGGCTGCTACGGAAAGGGCTGCAGGCCAAAAACGCAGCCCTTAGGGCTGCTTTGACCGCAACCCTTCCGTTTTTTTTCCACTAGTGTGTGCTTGAAAAATAGTGGCTTTCACTTCACAAAGTAGCTTTACAAAAACTTAAATGCCCCAATTCACAAAAAAAAGGCATGCAAGGAGCATATTAGAACCCTTCAATGTATTCAACTTCACTTCTTCTTAGTCTTCTAACCTTTTGGTTGCTGGTTTAAGGTACTGGTAGCCTCAACTGCCTTTCTTTTCTTCTGTTTAGGATGAGATCCTTGGGCAGTTGAAGTGGAAGCTTTGTCCTTCCTTGCTTTTGCAGTGGAACCACCTCATTAAGTCCTTGCATCACTACTACATTTTTAACAAAGGCAACAATTAAAAAGAGTCTATGGCAACGACACTTCGTAAGCCATTGCAGTAGATAGAGCTATTGCAACGGTTCAATTAGTATCGTTGCAGTAGGGTACCTAATGCAATGGCTACTTAGAGTTTGTGGACAAGAATTATATCTATTGCGACGGTACAGGAAATGTCGTTGCACTAGATAGTGTACCGTTGCAAATAGATTCATTTTATCACCGATGAAGTATACCATAGAAGCGCGAACGTTGTCTTCTCAAAATTTTCGTGAAATTCTAAAATTTAACTTCTCCCCTCCCAGAATCTCAAAAACCAAATGGTTAAGAAAACCCACCTCCCCACAGCCTTCCTACTCTCTCTCATCGAAATATATAGACATCACAAACACCTGAAATTCCCACTCACACATGTGAATTCGCCCAAAAAAAGCCCCTGTGAATTCGAAATACTCAAACCCAATGCAAACTATACCGAATTCGCGAATCTAAATTCTTAAAATAAGCCCTAAATCATTTTCCAAAATCAAAAACTCTAACTCCACTTGGTTAGTTCTTGAAGAAGTTGATGATTTTCCCTAAATTCAAGATATGCAAATGAAGGAACTCCTAGATCTTGGAAGGTGCGGTAAGGTTCAAATTCATGGTTGACTGATAGATTGTTATGCCAAAGCACCACTGTCGACGTTCTGCCAAAGCGCACAAGTGAAGTAGATTATTTTGGGCAATTTTATTTCTTTATTTATTTCACTTCACATGGTTTACATGATTGAATTTTCCCCAAGACTACTTTTATTTTTATTTTTATTAGAGTCTATTTTCTGTGGAATTCTTAATGGAGATTTTTTAATCTAAATTGTTATGATTATGGGTTATGGCATTGAAATATTAGGAAGCTAGAGCTATAATGTGTACTTTAAAAATGTTAAATTTTTAGTAGGATTTACTGATTTTAATTTTTTGAAATGATGTCTTAAGACTTGATATGATAAAACTAGGGTTTTATCTTGCTAAATTTTGGGTGTATTTGATTCAAATATATTGTATGCATAATCTGTATTTGAAGCTCCTTTTGGGTCCTTGTATCATGGAGAGATGTTGGTTCTAGTTCAAACTACTTTGGTTGTCTTGTGGGTTGTGGGAAAAAATGTAGTATAATTTGCTTTCCCTTCATAACAATTATGTTCTTATCCGTGATATTGATCAATTATAAAGTTTGAACTCTTAATATGTGTATGGAAACTTTGAATTTCTAGCTCTCATCCAAAAAAGTGTTTAGCTTTGAGCCTTACAAGTAGTTGTACCATTACATAGGCATATAACTAGTGATGATGATAGACACTCCTCCTTAAGCAATGTAAATATTTCATACCAAATTATGACTTCAACACCTTATCCTCCACTCTTGCTATCCAAACAGTGTTAGTGATAAGGGTACTAGCATATAAAGAAGCTAGGACGAGCATGGCCAATATCAGAGAAGAGAAAACCAAAACAAGCTGTTACCTTCAAGTAAAATTCCAACATTCTTAGGAGATCTAAGACCTTGTGGGGTTCAGACATAACTTTGTCTATTTTAAAGTGCAAATTTGACATCAAGATTAACAAACATTTGAAGCAAGTACTGTCGAAATTTTAGATGGCTATGTGAATAGGATGTGTCGGACAATGAATTGTTTCTTTAGGCAAGATTATAGTTTTTAAACTTTAAAGTGCAATCTAGTTTTAGTTTTTAATCTTATTGTTGAAATTAGTAACTAACTCTTGTGCTTTTTGTACAATTGATCTTAGAAATTGCAATGTAGAAAAATTAAATAAGGTTTTTTTTCTCTTGGAGGATCATTACTGCCCATTCTCATTCGAAGCGAAACGTCCTAGAAGCATTAGATATTTGACCCTATGCTGTATGTTTTTAAGAAACACCTGTTCTAAGTGTCTCATACATATTTTGCTATGCTGTCTATACAAAAACTAGTGTCAACCGGGGAAGCAAACCAAGAGTGTTGTTACTTATGGGAGGTACTAAAGGTTAATAGTAGACATGTTTATTGAGTAAACTTTGTCAAAAAATGAGAACATTTAATGTTCTTACTTTGTGTTAACCGCATTAGTTTTCCAATAATCCTTTATGGGATTTCCACAAAAAAAGTTTCCTATTACTTAATATGAAAAGTCTACCCACCCAACCTATGTGATGTGCCCCCCTTCCTCCCCCAACTCTCTCTCTCTCAGTCAATCTTTTTGTTCTTATTTTTACATCATCTACCATAAAAGCTTACAATACATTACTAAAACTTAAGATTATGCCTAAACCTAGCTTGAAGCTTTTAGTGCATAGAAGCGGTATCAAATTGTTTTGTGGACATGTGGGATTTGGGTTGTCTTATCAAGGTGGGAGTTGGGACATTAAATTTAAACTTAAAAAGAGTGGAAGGTTGTTGAGGATATAGTTTGGAATCTTTATGGGATGAAACTTTTAGTCCGACATCTAGTAGGCTTGGTTGTCCTTTCAAGTCGTACAAGTGTTAGGGAAAGAAACACTTTGGTGATTATGATGGAGATCCTAAAGATATCACCAATTATATGTAATATGTTCATTGTACTTTTTATTTTGTGTGTTTTGAGCCAAATCATGCATGACATTATAGGTAGTAATCAAGTTGCTGCACACTTGTGTTCTTAACCACTTGATTTATGTCATGCAGTGCCGTAAGAGAAAGTTGAAAGTATCAGTTGCATGTGTACCAAAAACCATTGACAACGACATACTTTTGATGGATAATATCTTTGGATTTGATACGGCTGTGGAAGAAGCACAAAGAGCAATCAATTTTGCTTATATTGAGGTCAATGGACTTGATATCAAACTGGCTTCTAAATCTCACCTTATATCTCCTTCTGTAATCTTCTGCTTTGTGTTTTCTTCCATGTTTTATATCTTTTGGTTTAAGCACAACTGGGATTGCCTAGGCGCACAATGCATACCATGGGATTGGCCTTGTGAAACTTATGGGAAGAAGTAATGGTTTCATCGCCATGCATGCATCACTTGCGAGTGGCCACGTTGATGTTTGCCTTATTCCTGAGATGAGTATCTTGGATCTGATCTTTGTTTGGAAATTTTTACTGACACCCTGTGTACTCTTGCTAATTTCAAGAATTATTCATGTTCTTACATTATTGTGTGGTCAAATTGAATGGAATCTGTAACGCCCCGACTTCTAAGCATCATTATTAAGTTAATTAATTCAAGGATTAGCAGTGGAAGACCTAACTTGCTTAGTCGGTGCGTCACTGCCGTACTTTCCATTCGGGAAAGTACAAGGCAACATTCCTTCATAAACTAAACATGCTACAAAAGTTAGTAGTAAATCTAGAAATATATATAGTTAAGTTAAGCATAACTAGAGTTGCGTAGTTTATTATTTGTAACCTTAAATTACATAGCTGTCATAGTCGCATCATTTAAAGTAACTATTCCTCACTGCTACGCAATCCCAACTTCATGTGCATACCTAAAACAGAAAAACAAAACGTCCTGAGCCGAGGCTCAGTAACATACTACTCTAACAACGTAAATTCATTTCAATTCATTTTAGTTGCAAACACGGAGGAGAGAATATAGTCAAACCATTTCGTAAACATGCACTTCGAATCAGGAATTTAAAAGCCATTATTATCATTATCACATTTCATTATCAGAATATCTTCTTTGGTTACTTGGCAAGTACAACAGAAGGCATAGCCACCGAGGATATAAGTCCCCCATCAGAAGGTGACATATAATACCATAGATCGTAACAGAAAGCAAAGCTAGCCACCGAGGATATTCATCCCCCATCAGAAAGTGGCATATAATGCCAATAGTAACATAAGGCAAAGCCACCGAGGACATGGTCCCCCATCAGAAGGTGGCATATAATGCCAGGCAAAGCCACCGAGGACATTGTCCCCCATCAGAAGGTGGCATATAATGCCATCATGCGGGTGCCACCGAGGACATTGTCCCCCATCAGAAGGTGGCGTTGCCGCCAGATAATAGAACGACACGTGCACGGCCCAGAGATAGAACATGGTACTGCCATTCACCATCTTTCACTTTCATTTATCATGTTTCGTTTCCTTTAAGTACTTTTCAGAAATCATAGCAGAGTCATTGCATAACGTTATATCAAATCATTCACAAAATCATACTTCTTATAAACATCAGTTGCATAATAAAACAGTTCACATCCCGCACACCATCATAAATATCATAGCATAAACATTATAAAAGCATCATAAAACATAGTTGGAAGGGGAGTGCGGGTGTTAGCAGTAGACGTTACCTCGATTCCTGTTTAATAACCTTGCAAACCGGGGAAGGCGTGTAATATCCTTTATCCTTTTTAATCTAGTCAAGAAAAGTGATATTAATATATGTTTCGTTATTTAACCTTTATACTTAAATATTGGTTAAAGCTTATTTTAGTCACAGGATTCATCAAATTGTTATTGTACCACTTATAATGATATATATGTTACTTTAAGTCATAAGAAGGTCCATTAATAGTCATTATTATCTAAGTCGTTATTAACTAAATATGGTGACTCTTTAATCAATTACTAAATGAAGTAACTCCATTATTTTCATTCTAGGATTAGTGACCAATTATAATTCATTTTATACATCTTAACAATTCATATTAGCATAATGTTAACGAATGACATAATTAATAGGCGATAAATTAGTTATTAACAATATAAGATATGTCATTAGCGCACCATTAACAAACTGGTTTATTAATGTCAAGTTTAGTTTAATTAGGCTCAACTAAATGTCTCAATTACTACTCATTAATTCATAGCCGAAACTAATTAACAAATGGCTTTGTCTAACATTTGAGAAATATGAATCAAGCCCAATAATATGATTAGTCCGAAAAGATTAATCTAACAAAATTTTAGCTAATCAAATCAGATTTGAGCCCAATCATCAATCAACAGATTATACTAATAAGGTTTATTCGTATAAACCAGCTTATAGGCCCATATTTGAACTAGTTAACAAAGGGTAATAAGTTTAAACTTTTGCAAGATGAGCCATCTTAAAAAGAAACAGAACAAGAGGTGATTATACCTCTGCTACTTAGGAGCAGGGACGACACATGGGAGGGAGACGAAACTCCGGCAGCGGCGACGAGCACATGTGCTGGTGCTCGCGAGGCGGCGTAGGCGAAGACCTGGCCACGCGAGATGGAGCTTGAACGACGGAGCGGCAGCAGCAAACCGGAGCACCGAGCAAGCGAAAAAAGAGAAGCTAGGCTGGTGCGACGTCGGGTTGGTGCGGGAAGGTTCACCGCCGAGATCAGGGACGGCGGAGGGAGGCGAGCAGGCGGAGGCGTCGAAGAGGAGGGGAAACAGGGGATGGAGAGCAGCGAGCTAGAGGGGAAGAGAGAGTGGGGCAGTGAGAGGGAGTAGTGGTGGCGGGTGAAGGCAGCAGGGGAGGGGGTTTTGCGCTGGTGGCTGGCCGGCGTTGGTTTCCGGCGAGGAAACAGAGGAAGAGGGCTACGAGAATGAGAGAGGAGAAGAAGAGGAGGAAGGAGGGTGATGTGTTGTGTTGTGTTGGGTGTGAGGAGACAATAGCTTGGTTGCTATTTATAGATAAGGTCTTGACTCTTGAATCATGAAAATATTTGTTTAATAGCATGGATTGAATAATCCCAAAATCAGAAAATGTTTATTTAATGAAAACATTTGTTTAATGTAAAGAAAATCTGATTTGATATTTGCCTAATATTTTTATCAAATATTTTATTGTTTGCTCATACATGTTTTATTTATCTTATTAGTTCCTATTCTATTCCATTTATTAAATCTTTAAAGTCATCATCATCTTATTATTATTATTATTATTTATTTATTTCTTAATTCTAATAACTAGGTTTTAATAATTATTTTTAGCTACTAAATATAGTTAATTATTTAATTAATTAAGTTTCAAATTTCCGGGATATTACATCCTTACCCCCTTAGAAAAAGTTTCGTCCTCGAAACTTGAAAATTCAGAATATTTCATCATAATAGTTTTGCATTTCTATTCAAGTCACCAAAACATAAGATGTTTCTCAGAACTACATTAAGTCGCAACATCATCTATGCGTGAAGATAGTATTATAACCAAGGACAGTGGCATACACTTTGAGTTCATTAATCCATGTCCAATCTAAGCATCAGTAGAGGGATTAGAAAAGGTATCATTAGTTTCAGTCTGTTGCATCATGTATGCTCTTCCTGCTTGTGTAGACCCACGTGTCGGGTTTCCGTTGACGTCGGCATTGCTTGGACTTCTGTTATAGCCGTAGTTTTGAAATCTTCCAGGGTTATAGTTGTTCCTGTATTGATTTCGAGAGTCTGGCATTGGGCAATCTCTGACCAAGTGATTTCGTTTACCGCATCGAAAACATTGGCCTGTTCCTTAGCGGCAATCCTTCTCCAAGTGTCCTTGCTTACCACACTTGTTACATTGGAGAAGTTGTCTTGGATAACGAGTTTCCTCCGAGTATTCCATGTTTTGCCTCTTGTTGAAGCCGTTGCTTGATTGACCGTCCAGAGGTTTCCCTTTCCTTTTGCCATTCTCATATATCTCTTTTCAAAGCTTCATCTTTCGCTCGACGTTGATGGATCATACAACTCTTGGTAGGACTGACTCATGTGTGCAGCGAGTTTTTCTTGAATATCCAAGTTCAACCCTTCTTCAAATCGGTTCATCCTCTGACGATCTGTGGTTACCAGATCAGGAGCGAATCGAGCCAGCTCATTGAATTTCACAGCATATTCTAAGACAGACATGTTCCTTTGCTTCAGATGGATAAACTCGGATTCCATTTGAAGCTGCATAGACTGGGGATAAAATTGGTTTCTCATAGCCTCCTTAAGTTTCTCCCATCCGAATCCAGGCTGGCTTTGCATTTCCTTGGCGGTTTTCCACCAAAGATTAGCTGGCCCTTTCAGATAGAATACTGCGAAATTCACCTTCCATTTATCGGGGCACTGAATAGCATCGAATAATTTTTCCATGCTGTTAAGCCATTCTTCGAATTCGGTGCGGTCTGGCTTGCCATCATAAGTTTGGGGTCCATGAGTGGCGAATCGTTTGAACATATTGGAGCATTCTTCTTGTTCTGATTTGGCCCTTTGTCGATTTCCTCGTAGCAATTCCATCATTACCAGTCTTAATAAGTCCGTTCTGTTATCGTCAGCCACGTCTCCGGTGGCTTCTCCGAAAACAAGGTCACTTCGCAAAGCATCGAGCCTTGCCCTCATTTCTTCCAATGACACATCCGATACTTGATTTTCGTTTCCTACTTCAACGTGATCGCTCCCACTTGTTGCCATTTTCTAGCATATTAACCATTTTTGAATCGTCATGTGATTATCCAAGTAAACATCATAAGATAAAATATTTCCCATCCCGATCCTAACACTCACACTCGTGTTCGTTTTAAACTAAAATATATTCGACAGCTTAGACTCTCATTTTCGTTTTAAACTTTTTGTCCTTTTTCTTTAATTATCCTTCATATTTCTTTTCATCACTTCTTTTACTTATTTATTTTATTTAATATTCTTCGATCTTCTTGTTCATTACATAGTTTAACTACTAAAAATTTTCTGAAAACCCATTTTGGAATCCAACTTGTTTTATAACTTACTAAATTCATCATTTATACCCTATTTCATTTTAGCTCACTTTTTATCCTTAACAACCCGTTGGCATGGAATCCCGGGTCAACATTACGGTCCTCAGAACCTTTGCTTTGATACCATTCTGTAACGCCCCGACTTCTAAGCATCATTATTAAGTTAATTAATTCAAGGATTAGCAGCGGAAGACCTAACTTGCTTAGTCGGTGCGTCACTGCCGTACTTTCCATTCGGGAAAGTACAAGGCAACATTCCTTCATAAACTAAACATGCTACAAAAGTTAATAGTAAATCTAGAAATATATATAGTTAAGTTAAGCTTAACTAGAGTTGCGTAGTTTATTATTTGTAACCTTAAATTACATAGCTGTCATAGTCGCATAATTTAAAGTAACTATTCCTCACTGCTACGCAATCCCAACTTCATGTGCATACCTAAAACAGAAAAACAAACCGTCATGAGCCGAGGCTCAGTAACATACTACTCTAACAACGTAAATTCATTTCAATTCATTTCAGTTGCAAACACGGAGGAGAGAATATAGTCAAACCATTTCGTAAACATGCACTTCGAATCAGGAATTTAAAAGCCATTATTATCATTATCACATTTCATTATCAGAATATCTTCTTTAGTTACTTGGCGAGTACAACAGAAGGCATAGCCACCGAGGATATAAGTCCCCCATCAGAAGGTGACATATAATACCATAGATCGTAACAGAAAGCAAAGCTAGCCACCGAGGATATTCATCCCCCATCAGAAAGTGGCATATAATGCCAATAGTAACATAAGGCAAAGCCACCGAGGACATGGTCCCCCATCACAAGGTGGCATATAATGCCAGGCAAAGCCACCGAGGACATTGTCCCCCATCAGAAGGTGGCATATAATGCCATCATGTGGGTGCCACCGAGGACATTGTCCCCCATCAGAAGGTGGCGTTGCCACCAGATAACAGAACGACACGTGCACGGCCCAGATATAGAACATGGTACTGCCATTCACCATCTTTCACTTTCATTTATCATGTTTCGTTTCCTTTAAGTACTTTTCAGAAATCATAGCAGAGTCATTGCATAATGTTATATCAAATCATTCACAAAATCATACTTCTTATAAACATCAGTTGCATAATAAAACAGTTCACATCCCGCACACCATCATAAATATCATAGCATAAACATTATAAAAGCATCATAAAACATAGTTGGAAGGGGAGTGCGGGTGTTAGCAGTAGACGTTACCTCGATTCCTGTTTAATAACCTTGCAAACCGGGGAAGGCGTGTAATATCCTTTATCCTTTTTAATCTAGTCAAGAATAGTGATATTAATATATGTTTCGTTATTTACCCTTTATACTTAAATATTGGTTCAAGCTTATTTTAGTCACAGGATTCATCAGATTGTTATTGTACCACTTATAATGATATACTTGTTACTTTAAGTCATAAGAAGGTCCATTAATAGTCATTATTATCTAAGTCGTTATTAACTTAATATGGTGACTCTTTAATCAATTACTAAATGAAGTAACTCCATTATTTTCATTCTAGGATTAGTGACCAATTATAATTCATTTTATACATCTTAACAATTCATATTAGCATAATGTTAACGAATGACATAATTAATAGGCGATAAATTAGTTATTAACAGTATAAGATATGTTATTAGCGCACCATTAACAAACTGGTTTATTAATGTCAAGTTTAGTTTAATTAGGCTCAACTAAATGTCTCAATTACTACTCATTAATTCATAGCCCAAACTAATTAACAAATGGCTTTGTCTAACATTTGAGAAATATGAATCAAGCCCAATAATATGATTAGTCCGAAAAGATTAAACTAACAAAATTTTAGCTAATCAAATCAGATTTGAGCCCAATCATCAATCAACAGATTATACTAATAAGGTTTATTCGTATAAACCAGCTTATAGGCCCATATTTGAACTAGTTAACAAAGGGTAATGAGTTTAAACTTTTGCAAGATGAGCCATCTCAAAAAGAAACAGAACAAGAGGTGATTATACCTCTGCTACTTAGGAGCAGGGACGACACAGGGGAGGGAGACGAAACTCCGGCAGCGGCGACGAGCACATGCGCTGGTGCTGGCGAGGCGGCGTAGGCGAAGACCTGGCCACGCGAGATGGAGCTTGAACGACGGAGCGGCAGCAGCAAACCGGAGCACCGAGCAAGCGAAAAAAGAGAAGCTAGGCTGGTGCGACGTCGGGTTGGTGCGGGAAGGTTCACCGCCGAGATCAGGGACGGCGGAGGGAGGCGAGCAGGCGGAGGCGTCGAAGAGGAGGGGAAACAGGGGATGGAGAGCAGCGAGCTAGAGGGGAAGAGAGAGTGGGGCAGTGAGAGGGAGTAGTGGTGGCGGGTGAAGGCAGCAGGGGAGGGGGTTTTGCGCTGGTGGCTGGCCGGTGTTGGTTTCCGGCGAGGAAACAGAGGAAGAGGGCTACGGGAATGAGAGAGGAGAAGAAGAGGAGGAAGGAGGGTGATGTGTTGTGTTGTGTTGGGTGTGAGGAGACAATAGCTTGGTTGCTATTTATAGATAAGGTCTTGACTCTTGAATCATGAAAATATTTGTTTAATAGCATGGATTGAATAATCCCAAAATCAGAAAATGTTTATTTAATGAAAACATTTGTTTAATGTAAAGAAAATCTGATTTGATATTTGCCTAATATTTTTATCAAATATTTTATTGTTTGCTCATACATGTTTTATTTATCTTATTAGTTCCTATTCTATTCCATTTATTAAATCTTTAAAGTCATCATCATCTTATTATTATTATTATTTATTTATTTCTTAATTCTAATAACTAAGTTTTAATAATTATTTTTATCTACTAAATATAGTTAATTATTTAATTAATTAAGTTTTGAATTTCCGGGATATTACAGAATCTGAATGCTATTACAGGTTCCGTTTACTTTAGATGGACCAAATGGTGTCCTCTTGCACTTGGAGCATCTCATTCGGATAAAAGGGGTAGCAGTAGTGTGTGTGGCTGAAGGTGTAGGACAAGTGAGTTTCTCAAATTGGTTGTGTCAAGTGTTTCTCTAATGTCGTAGATTGATTGATTGTAGAGACAAACAATAGGTAGTCATAGGGCAGAAAACAATTTGGTGCTCGTAATTTTAAAAGGTAAAAACTACATTTAGGAATGGAGCTCAGCTAATACTTACCCAATTTGACTGATTTAGCTTGATCTGTCACTCTACTACATGATACAGGTCTATAACAGCTCAGCCAAAAACATCCCTAGACTGCTGCACATTTGTAAAACCGAACTTAACAGAACTCTTGCATAATACCGCTACTTCTACTAAATTATGCTACTTTTGACAAAAAATTGCCAGATAACTCTTGCATAATACTGCTACTTCTGCTACTGTTTTGAGAATTTTTAGTGATGAATTTTATTTTTAACAAATAGTTTACTTTACTCTATCTGCAGCAGCCATAAGTGGGAGATCTAATAGCTTTCTCTTTGTCTTTTGTATGGTTTCAGGTGGAAAAAGTGGAAGATCAAATTAGATGTCTCACTATATACGCTATTGGTGGTCGGATCTAGCTAGCTATATATTGCAATATGGTGCTTGTAGGCAGTATTTAGAAGGAATTTAGGAATGCATATGCTAGAAATATTTTGTGGTACAGTAAACAATTATTTAGTTTGGTTTGATTTAATCCATTTTGTTTATATTAATAATATTTTAGTCATGATTGTAGTACTCTTATAAATTCATTAGTTTGAGAAATTTGAATACAAACATGACAACTGTTTTGAGCTTCTCGAGCGATTCATTTTGTCACAAATACTACAAAATAGGGCTATAGCAACGCCCTTTTATGCAACAGTTTTATTGGCGTTGCTATATCATAGTTATTGCAACAGTTAAATAATTATTATTTTGTATAGACTTTGACTTGGAAAAACGTTGCTATAGAAAAACTATTGCAACAATTATATATTATGACTATTTTATTGCAACAATTTTTAGTTTTTTGATATTTTGATGAGATATTGCAACGGTTTTTTTTTGTCAAGCATTCAAAACAACTTAAAAACTAAAAAATAAAAATTAGGTTTATAAAAAAAAATTCAATAGAGCACTTTTTTTTTCTTGTTTTCCCTCCCCATTTTTTTTTTTACGATTTTGTTCACCCAAAACCTTTGAGACACTTTCTTATGGCCTTTGCGTTCTGATTCTCTTTCGCCCTCCTCATTGTTCACTATCACAAAAAGTGGAATAAGAAACACAAGATATAGAACAGTTGATTGGATAAGCGTTTTCTGCAACTATAGATCATAACTTCTTTCTTATATAACAGTTTTATGAGTAGAAATGCCTCTCTTAACTGACAGTTCTATTTTATACTCCAAAAAATAAAAAATAAATTATTAAAAAACACATCATAACAGTTCAATATTAGAAGAAGCGCCTACAAGCATTTTTTTCACCCTCAAAACAAAATCTCTTTTTTATGATAAAAAAAACCTATCTTTCTAAGCTCTCCAAAATTCCAAGAGGAAGGCAATCAAACCCTAGTACACGACTCCTGTAGTTTTGACTTGTGGGAGTTCTCATTAGGCCCTACGTGATTGAATTCCTCCGCCCCACCAAACACCACACCACTTCGTTCGGCCGCACATCGACAAACTTCTCGCTGCCGCACCTAACACCGACGCTACTGTTGCCGTCAATTGCCACACCAAACTTCTACCAATTAGGGCTCCACTACACCTAACGGGCGATAAGTCTTCACGCTACTGCACCAAACACCTACGTACTGCTGCCATCAATTGCCTAGTACTGCTTCTGCTGCCATCTCAAATATTATTTTTTTTTTATTTTTTAATTGCTGTTATCACTTGTCTGGTACCGCACCAATCAATACGTACAATTGATGCCTACAATTGCTGTTTCTTGATTCTTTGATTTTGTTGGAATCGAATCAATGAAGCTATGTTAATACAAAAAATGCCCAATTTATGATTTTGTGGATTAATTATTTGATAAACATATTTGTGACAACCTATTGAAATGGATTTTGATATGTTTGTATATAATTTGTGTTGAATTAGCTACTATATTCTACAATAATTTGATACGTTAATTGGATTTTCCAACTAAAGTCCAACTAGAGCATTCTTTCTTATACAAGTTGAAATAGAATTATAGTCGCAATGATATATGTGGGTAATCTGCAAAGAGGGATATGCATGATGATCACTGTTTGGTTGAGGCTGAGTTGGGGAGAGGACGCACTTTATGATGACACCCTCTATTCTGTGCCAAAAACATGGAGGATTTTGGATAGAAGGGACTGCAACATACAATGAAATATATTGAGGCTGCATGTAAGATTTCATGATACAAAGAATATCATAGTGAATAATGTGCCACTTCAATGAATTTAGGAATCAATGTCTCAAAATAGGTATTTTAATTGAACTAGTTTTGCTGGTATCTTTCTCTACAAAATTGAAGGAGAGATTGTTGTTTTTAAGTTCCTTAGAGAACCATTGACAAAATGACAATAATAATAAAAGAGTATGAGGCATTGCCTTTTGTAGCTTTAGTAATAGTGGATGTTTTATAAACCTAGCTGCAATAAAACTTCTGATTAATATTTAGTAATATAAGTATGAGAACAACTTTGGGTTTGACATTAATTATTTTTTCAATCAACAGAGATCAAGACATTTCTACTTTTCACACTGTTATCTGATCTAAAGCCTACTCGTTATGTTATGGCATTATTTATGGTGAACAAAGTGACAAACTATTGGTTGTATGATTTTCACCTAACTAGAGGATAGCCTTGGGTTTGCTGGAGCAGACAATGAGTTATGCTTGGTGCTTCTAAAATGTAGACCAAGTATCTTTGGCATCTCATATATGTTGCACAAACTGAACTCTAAACTCTGAGCCTAATTAAGTACAAGTCAAAATACGCAGTGTTATGAAAAGAGAGATTTTGCAAACTTATATTTCCTCATTAACATAAAGTTCTGCCATATGAGTTAACCACAAAGTTTCTTCTAGCATTATTTCTCTCATTCCTTGAAATGTTCATAGGACGGCATATCTTCAATGTAATGACCATTAGGCTCCAGGTCTAGTGCTTGAGTTTATAGTGATCTGATAGTATTTAGTGATCAGACACAACTCTAGCCCTTAACCTTATTAGCCCAAATCTTATCCTGCGTTTTTAGAAAAAAGAAATTCAGGTACAGTATAAGGGAAAGTGATAGTGATGAAAGCAATAGACTTCTGTCAAGTTTTTTTTTCATAAATACATTTTAACATTTTAAAGAAGAAAACCATATTTGTTTTAGACTATTTATACAGATTTGTGAGAGCAAGTTGTTGAACCTGATAAAAATGCAGAAGTTTAGACCCTGAATTAAGGCTTTATTACTGACTAGAATATACCTGTTGTATACTGGACTAGAAGTTTAGACCCTTTTTTTAGCACTTCCTTTTTTATTTTTATTTTTTTGTTCAGTTGCAATAGATTGATATTGTCTTATTTAAGTGAGGTAGGTAGCATAAATACATTATCAGCTGAGGCTCCATAGTTCAGTTACAGCATGTACATGTGATTTTTATTTTTTGGCCAGGCTGTATATGTGAAATGGATGCTGGTGTTATTACATAACTTAAGAAACAACATTGGAATTCGGACGATATATAACAATATTTCTCTTGCGTTATGTGTTAACTGCTAAAAATTAGACACGGTCAATAGCTTGCTCTCACAAATCTATATAATTCTTGTTCGATTATAATTTTAGAAACCATATAAGGAAACAAAAAAGAGCCAGTATAGTTGCTACTGATTTATTTTTAGTCTTATAAAGTTATGATTTTTGTCGTTGATCTACAAATTTCTATCATTTAGAAGAGCGACCATAATTAGGATTATTGTTGTCAACTTGTCAATTTTTCCCAGTCAAGAAAATAACCTAATACTAAGTTCATTTTGGTCTGTTCAGCTGGAGTTGTTTGTTCTGGTTGTGAGTTCTGCAGTGTGTTTCCAGTTAGCAGATTATGATATTCTAGTGCTAGTAGTTGTTCAGTTTTGCAAGGGTGGTTAATTAGTAGTTGTCCAGTTTCGCAAGGGTGGTTGTTCAGTTCCAATTAGCAGATTCTCATCTGCTAGTAGCTGTTCATTTTTTGATCTGCTGAGTTCTTCAATGGTCGGAGTTGTTTGTTCTAGTTGACAGTCTGCTACAAAAATGTTATGCAAGCTGTACTACTCCTTTTGGTTTCTTCCTATGCAACTATGTTGTGTGGCTTTAAGCTGCTGTTTTGCAGGATTGCAGCAAGTGTTTGCTCCTTGGAATTGTTTTGTTTTATTTAGGCAGGGGGGATAGGTTTCGGCCCTTTCATGTGCAGTTGTGCTGCTCGTTTGTGTTTCTTCTTGTGCAGTTGTGTCGTGTGGTTTTCAACTATTGTTTGCATATTATTTCATTTTAATTACATGCATTAATTTTCCTATTATATTGACTATTATTTTTCTATTTACAGGATGGTAGATAGAAGTAGATTGGTAGATAAAAGGATGGCAGGAAGCGAATAGATTGAAGTTCTTTCGGGCTGATTTTGGACAAATAATTAAATACTTGATAGGTTCTAGCATAGATTGCTTGAACTATTAGTTCTTTTTGGAGATTCATTAGTTTTTAGAATTGATGTATTTATATAACAATGGTTTTTGTTAATAAAATGATTGTTATGGATATTTTATTTTAATAATAAGTAAAACTTAATTTGAAATAAATGTTTCCTTTTGTAGTAGCATATTTTGTTATAATAAGCTCACATTAAAGTGCTGCAATAGTTGTATTAAGAAACGTTGCTATAGACTCACATAAAAGTGTCGTAATAGTTGTGTCGAGAAATGTTGCTATAGACTTATATAAAAGGGTCGCAATAGTGTAGCAAGAAACGTTGCTATAGACTCATGTAAGTGTCGCAATAGCTGTATCAAGAAATGTTGCTAGTGATAACTATGGCAGCGGTTTTATAAAGTTGTTGCCATAGAGCTATAGCAGCGCCACCTATTGGCAAAGCCATATAAACTGCTGCTATAAGTCTATGGCAACATTTAATGGATTTTTGTCAACACATTTAGGCCGTTGCTATAGCCCTATTTTGTAGTAGTGAAATAAACATATATATATATATATATATATATATATATATATTATAGGCGGTACAATAGCTTGGAGTAATAGGCGTTACAATAGCTTTTGCTAATGGGCGTTGCAATAGCCTAACTGTTGCATAATCTACATGAAACCTATGATTTACACAATCGTAGCACAAAAGATTGGTCTAGAGCAACGATTTATAAAGTCGTTGCAATAGGTCCCAAAAGTTGTTGCACTAGGCCTATTACAACGCCACCAAATGCAACGGTTCAAAACCGTTGCAATAGGTCTACTGCAACGACTTTTGTGCCTATTCCAACAGTTTTGATGTGTTGCCTTTGCCCTTTAATGTAGTAGTGCATTAAGTCCCACCTCTTTGCATTTGCTGCACTTAACACTGATGTGCCTTTGACCCTTCTTAGCTTCATTTAGCCCTCTCTTCCTCTGTTTGGGAGGTCTCCAAGCACCTCTCTTGATAGAAGGAGGGGTAATGGCTGGAAGATTGTAGTCTGGCCAATGGCTTGGGTCAGACATAAGGTGAATGTGCTCCCCATATGTTTGAAGTAAGGGGACACAAAATCAGAGGGCTCAAACCTCTCATTAAACATCACCCTTATTGCATGTTTACAGGGGATGTCACACCCCTGCCATTTACCACATTCACACGTCCTATCTGCGAGCTTGCAAGGAAAATAGACATAGCCATCTCTCACCTCAAATTCACCACCCCCACAAGTTGTTGCATAACAGAACTTGGATTCATCAGCCCTAGGTGCTAAAAAAATTTGTGCATACTCAGTCAATTGAGTTGCATCCATGTCAGCAGCCTTAACAAACCTAGCCCCAAGTCTCTTCATTGACCAGTGCCTTATAGCTAGAATGAAATGACAAAATGAAAAATGTAATTAGTTCCCTATTGCAAGAATGAAAACATAATCAGCAAAAAAGAGAAGGTTCACAAACCTTCAAGTAATGTGAGGACAGGGAAATACCTATAAGGCTTGGTGCATGCATTGAAGCTCTCCACAAAGTTGGTTGTGTTATGGTCACAATAAACTTTGGGGTCAAACATATGCCTGATCCATTGTTCTGTGGTAGAATCCAAATACTCCACATCTTTGGCATCATAGGCTTGAATTTCCTTCTTAGCCTTGTTGAGGACATACTTGTTGTATGCATTTGCTGTTGTCCAAAAGAGTTTGTGGAAGGTTGTGCCATTGTAGCCAGCATTTTTGCAATTCATGTACAAATGTTGGCAACAAATTCTCTCCTAGTTGCCCTAGGGAAGACAGAATGCAAAGAGGTCTCGACACCCTGACCAAGGAAATTACCAATGAATTAGCAAATGCATAAAAATAGTAAGAAGGAAATAAGTAGAAACCTTAACACAAAAACCTTACCCTCATCCTATCACTGATGAAGGTCCAATCATCTCTTGCACATCCTTCTTGTTGAAACACAATCTGAAGGTTTCTGAAGAAGTAGGTACAGCTTTCGATGCTCTCAGTGTCCACAATTCTATAAGCAATCAAAAAGATTTCATTGTTTCCATCAATCCCTAATGCTGACAACAGAATAACCTTGAAATACCCACTAAGTGAGCCCCGTCAATGCTTATAATAGGCCTACACCCTTTCAAAAAAACCCTGAACTGTGCTGCAAATGAGAAAAAACATGCAACAAACTAAGGGACAACATTTGCAGTGTTCCTAGTCCAAGTGACAAGGGCATAAGATGTTGGTCTCTTTGATCATCTCTGCATATTTTGGCAACAAAGAATATGAGTCTCCAAACCCCCCATAGATGAACTCCTTTGACATCACTTTCACCTTGTACAACAACCTTGTTTTCACTTTCACCTTAAACCTCTCAAAGGCTAAATTCTATAGGCCATCAACTGGTACACATTTGGGGTTGTAGAAATATGGTCAGCAAGGTGTTTGCACAGCTACACAGAGTTGACCATAGGATTGTCCTCTAATCTCCCACATGCCTTATGCTCCCCCTTCAATGTCTTAATTGCCTAGTTGATTTTACCAGCAATCACAGAGGCATGTATCCTCCAATGGCATGCCACCATTGCACAACATGCTGTGAACCTCTTAGAGTCAGCCTTCTCCACAGTTATTGCAAATCCCTCTTGGATGCAATAGTCTCTGAGTACTTCCAAAAATAGTGCTTTGGTTAGGAAAATCAACCATGTATCCGGCTTGATAGACCCAAAAGGGCTTCAACCCAAACCTTTCCATTTTGGTACACCCTATCCAAGCTAGAACTACCATCAAGACAATCCTCAAAACTCTTGTAAAGGCATGTATCCTCATCTTCAATGTCATCCTCCTCTACAATGAAGTCACTCATCACAATATCCTCATCATCAGTCTCCCCTTCAACATACTCACAGGAGGTCCCATCAGATGATTCATCACCATCCTCCTCATCAGTCTCCTGACTTAAAGACACAGGAACTGGGACCTTCTTTCTTCCTATACCATTCATATCAGTGCTCTTCTCTTTGGGTACATAGGTCCCAAACTTCTTTGCTGTGCTCTTAGGCACCCTAAATCCATCAGGTCTTATTCTTGCTGCCTTTTTTGGTTTAGAAGAAGTAGGAATCTCATATTGTTCAGGGACTGGTGTTGGTTGTGTGTCTTGCCTATGAACTGGTGGTGTAAGTGAGTGCTCAGTAATTCGAGGTTCTTATGTGTGTGAGACAGGGCTTTATGTTTGTTGTCATGTTCTAGGTCTCCTAATTGGGGTGCCTTTCACCCTTTTCTTTTTTTGGGTTGGGGTAGGTGAGTGAGGTGGTGGTGTAGGGTCTCTAGGTGGTGAAGGAGGTGGTGTAGGTTGTGTTAGAGGTGAGTGAGGTGGTGGTGTAGGGTCTCTGGTTGGTGAAGGAGGTGGTGTAGGTTGTGTTATAGGTGAGTGAGGTGGTGTTGTAGGGTCTATGGGTGGTGAAGGAGGTGGTGTAGGTTGTTTGGGAGGTGAAGAGGTGGTATAGGGTATGTTGGAGGTGAATGAGGTGGTGTAGGTTGTTTTGGAGATGTATATTGTGGTGATGTAGGCTGTTTGGTAGGTGAGGCAATGGGTCTGAGCTCTTTTGGAGGTTGAGAATCCCCTGGACACACTCATCAACCCCCTCAGTTGGGTACACCCTCATGTACTCGCAAATCTTGACATCATCCACAGAGAGGACATGCACCTCTATAGCAAGCAACAACCTCCTTGTCTCCTCAGCTTCAATGACGGATCCAGGAATCCTCCCATATGGGTTCGAAGCCGGACAAAAAATAAACTACATTCATTTACTTCCCCGCACGATCTTCTCAAAAAATTATAAACCCTCCATAGTCACAAAACAGCTCCACAATCTACACAAGCAAGAAAAACACTTAATAGAAATTAAAACACAATTAATTTAACGCATATACAAGCAAGAACAACAATTAATAGAAATTTAATTGAACATATTGATCAACATTTCAATTTCAATTATCAACTCCAAGTTTTAGAGCCTTCATAGTCACAAAACAACTCCATATCCAACTTTTCAATTATTAATACAATGTAAATAAAAATAATTAACACATTGTTCGAATGATTAACAAAATCTAACTATTAACAGAAAATTAGAAATTCTAAATCTTTTTTAACAATTTAATCTACGTTCTAATGTCTAAAATCTGAAATTTATATGTTAAATTGAATAAAAAAATTTACCTTTGGCTCAGGGCACTGGGCAGGGCAAAGCAATGATGTTGCTGGACTTATTAAAAAAACTTAGGAGTAGCATTTAATCTTTCAATTGGTTGACATAACATATCCATCACACATTCACATAATCTCCTATACTATACGCTATACTACTTGGAGTACCCAATACTAAATTTTGAGAGAGAAAGTACAGATAGTACCCTAGAACATGGCTCCCACCATCATGAATCAGACCCACGCTGCCACCTCCAACTATAGTAGCCTGTCTTAGGGTTTGGAGGCAAGTTTCTAAAATTTAGGTAAAATAAGAGAAAGGAAATAATAACAGAGTTTTGGTCTTGCTGGGATTCGATACCGCGCCTGCATTCAATGTAATCGAATCCCGCTGAAGCCCAAAACTGCCCAACCACTCTAAGCTTTCTAGTTTTATTTTACAAGCAAAAAAAAATATAACTAATTGCCAAAATTTTATTTAATTAAAAAAAAAAGAAAAACTGCACATTTTCTTTTCAAAAATCATTGGGTTCATCTGAACCCATAGTAAATCCGCCCCTACTCAACTTCCCTCTCCTCTTCCTCTTCTTTCCTTCTTCTCTCCTCTTCCTCTGCTTGCCTCCTTTCTTCATCTTCCCTCTCTTTCCTTAGAATATCTTTAGCTCTTTATATTTTCCAATTTATCCTTCTCAGCTTGTTCCCTTAATTGAACATATGACCTAAATACTATCCCAGGGTTGTTTGTTTCCTCCACCCACATCTCTGTGGTGTCTGTGCCCCTTCCAAAAGACCACACTTGGACCCAAGTCAACATCACTCTCAATCTCCATTTTCCTATTAGTCCTAGGATTATGGACAAGTAACCTAAATGCCTTAGGGAGATACACATTCTGTTTAACGGATTCCTCCATAACATCCTCATACAAACCCATTAAGTGACATAAGTCAGTGTCTTCAATCCTCACATCAAAATCGTGACTGTTATAGTGTAAAAGTAACCAAACAGATGCCATCCTAACCAAATCAACAACAAAACCAACAAATTTCCAACATAAATAAGCATAGTACATTTCAATGAAAGGAAAAACATTCAAAAATTTGCTATGATGAACTAAAGACATACTTCCATAAAAAACGAAACAAAGAAACCCTAAAATGCACAAAATCCTAACCAGAAAATTTGAAAAGCAATAATTGTGAACAACACAAATATAGGGAGAAAGAACTTACTTGGAATAAAAATTAGGAGCCCTGAAATTTTTGAACGTTAAACCAACTTTCGCAATTCACCAAGTCCGTGTTTTTTCCTTCCTCAAGAAGACCCAGGAACAAATTTTGCACCAACAGTTTATCTCCTGCAATTAAGCACAAACCAGTGTGCAAATTTCTCAAAATGGGTTAGAGATTTTAGGTTTCCATGGGCGTGGTTGATAATGAAATGGGCTTGGTTTTTTTCGTAAACTGTTGGATTACATCTTTCCCCAACATGATCATAACATAATGGCAAACTTGTAATAAAAGGCTAACGACGAGTTATCGTCTGTCACAAAAAGGGCAATAAATGCTATTGTACAGTTGGTGGGGGGTATAAGGTGAATTTCAAAAGTTGCAAGGGTATTTGGTGCACAAAAAAATTTGTCAGGGGTATATGGTGAAAAAAGCATTTAGATTATAATATAATTCTTTGGGATCTTCCATAGGATGTATTTGGATTTGAGCTCTTCATGTATATGGTGTTTGAGATACATAAGAGATGATAAAATAGCTGGCCGGGTCGTTTCGGGTTTGGGCCGGGCCACCCCTTTAAAAGATTGCCCATTAGTCGACCCGGGCCGGGCCGGGCCAAAATTTTGTGCCTCAAAGCCCGCTATTTCAGACCAAAAAAGCGGGCTTTTCGGGCCAAAATTGGGCTGGGACGAAATTTAGACTAAAAAGTCATTTTTGACTTGCCCAAAATCCGTCCCAAAGCCAAGAAATTCAGGCCGGACCCGAAACCGAGCCTAAAATTATGCTCAAGCCCGGGAAAAATTCTGGCCGGGCAAATCTGATCAGCTTTAAGATACACCAGAGCTTTTGCTTTCTCCAAGGGGGTAGGGGCACCATCTTCGACAATGGTATGGTCGAGGCTATGTGACTTGAGGTAAGCTTCTGCATCCACCCACCATTCTAGGTATCTTTGACCTGAAGCTTCAAGGATCTCAAAATCTCTGTTTGCAATTCTAGCTATTTCTGAGCTCATGTGATATTTAGTAGAAAATCATACTAGGATGCAAGCCATAGTGGTCCGAGAATCTTTAATCGTTCAAGAGGTTAGGAGTTCGATTAATGATAACAACATGAAAAGTTAATAATAAATATATACTAAAAGGCTGCATCATTTATTTCATTATTATGACCACATTTACTAAGAATGTGACTATCATGTCAGAAAAGTAAAATCACATTCATTAATAACACATTAACAGAAGAAAAATCACATAATTAAGCATTATAAATTGCGCATTTGCTACATATAGTTTTTAGGTGCATTTAGGTTGCATTTTAGAGCATTTAGATTCGTATTTAGGTTCATTATTGCATTATATTCTTAAGTTATGTTATTCTACTCCTATTCGGTATATTTTCTTATTTTTGATGAATTTCAGGCATTGAGGACGTATTTGGAGTATAATTAGCTAAGCTTGAGGATTAGGAGCACTTGGAAAGAAGCTACAATGCATAAGGATCATATGGATATGTCATAGTACGAGTTTGAGCGAAAACGAAGTGGAAAATCATTAGAAGAAATGTGAAAAATGAGTCATGTCTACTCTTCTAATCATAACTTTTGATTTGCTTCTTAGAATCGAGTAATTCCAGCATATTTGGAAACTAGACTTGATGAGATTTCCAACGATAGGTAGCACGCCCCGAGGAGACTTCTAGTCAAGGAGTTATGCCTTTCCGAAGTTGGGACTGTTTCTGCTGGATACTGTTTTTGTACGCGCGGCTCAGTAATTCCGCCCGTTTAATGATATTTCGACCTTCCTTATGTTTGTAACTTACTTTCCTAGTCTTATTAGGTTATTGAATATTTTTTAGATGAGAGATATCTTTTTTCTCTCTCTCCTTTATCACGTTATTTCTAGGTTTTAGTTTAGTTTTCTCTTCCTTTTTCTCTCTAGTTTTTTAGTTGTAAACCTAGTTTTTCATGTTCTTCATTAATTCATTAGTATTATTATTTCATTCTCTCTCTTTCACTGATTTCTTTAATTATGCTTTTGTTTGTAGATTTATATTTGATTCTTTATTTCATGATTGAGTAGTTTTTATTTCTAGGGTTTGGGAATCCATGTTTATATGTTATAATTCTTGATGGATGTTTATTGATGGTTTCATTAGTCATTGTTATTTCTAATTGATTAGTGTTTTCATTGTTAATCTTGCAATCTGATCAATTGTCAGATAAAATATTGCTAATAAAAAGTCATAGATAGAGAGATAGTACTTTTTAGAGGCTTACCTACAATTAGCAAATCTGATTATGTTGAGCGACAGTACTAGCATATGTTGATTTGAGAGCGTTAAGACCCGACCGTAGGATTAACCTGTGCTCTAGATATCTGATTGATTGAACTATTGATGATATTTTGGTAGATTATAGTTATAAACATGGTGAACCATTGCCCTAGATCCTTTTGAGTTTGATTTTCATATTTTATTAGTTTAGAACCTTAATTATAATATATCTGATCTTGTTTAGTTTCTCCATACCTTAGAAGCTAGATTAAAACAACCATCTCTCTGTGGATTCGACCCTACTTACCCTACTACATTATTAGAAGGTTTTGCAGGAATTATTTTTGACAGGTGTACGACAACCTATAAATTTTGGCGCCGTTGCTACAGTATTGTTGTATTTAGCTTTTATTATTGGTGAAATTAAACTGTATATATATATATATATATATATATATATATATATATATATATATATATATATATATATATATATATATATATATATTTCTTTTTGTGAATAGTTTTTTTTTTGTTTTCCTCATCTGTTATAGTGTGTTGCCATGGAGTGGAATAATTATAGTTCAGAGGGGGATGTTTTTTCTAATTATCAAGGGCAATATGATTATTTTGGGTATTATAATACGAATGATTATGTTTATGATGCATCATATGAATGTCAAAATTCACAAAATCTGTGCATGAATGCCTATGAATATTCCCATTACCCTAATGAGTCTTACGTGCCTGATTATACTCAATGTTATCAACCTGAAGTGAATAATTATTTTCAACCCGAAACATCAGAGCGTCAGGAACTTATTAACATAATGAAAGAGTATACTATTAAACAACATGAAGATTTAAATGAATTAGCTCATGATTATCAAAACATGGCGAAATCTATTGAATTACTTATTGTGCAACAATCTACTAACCAACAGGTGACACTTGATGATACTGATATTGGTGTTGAGAATTATACTTCGGAGGAGAAAGACGTTGATTTGACTCATGATAATTTGGTAGAAGGTGAGAGTGTAATTGGTGAAGTTGGTAGTAAGTGTCTCTATATCAACGAATCCATAGTTGAGAGTGAATTGTCTGACACTTTTTCGATAAACTTTTCGTCTGCATATGGGTCTAAAGTTGAGAGTGAGATAATGCATTAGTCTTTGTCGGTTTCATCTGATACTGTTTTTGAGTCTCATGTTCCCTTCTCTAAAAAACTTAATCTTATTCCTTCTTCTTCTTTTTTATATCCTCCATCATTCCTTCTTTCTCCCCTTTTGATTGACTCTCATGATAATGTAAATAATGTACAGTTAGTTTCGTTTCTTTCTTTTGAGTCAGGTAAAAAAACTAAAGATTTTTCTTTTTCTTCTTCTTGTAAATATAATTTTTTTTCTTTGATTTTTCTTCTTGTAGTTTTAATAATTTTTTAGGACTAATTTTTTTCATTTTTCCTTTTCACTCTTATATAATATGCTTTGAGATGTTTGCAGGAACATATGATAAGCTTCTTAGAGCATTGAACTATTATGAGTGGTCTACTAATCTTAAACGGTCATGCAAGACCTTAAATGTGCGCTTCTCGGGAGGCAACCCGAGCTTTGACTTATTTTCTCTTTTCTTTCTTTACTTTTTATTTTGAATTTTGTCTTTGTTGCATCCTTTTTGAGTGATTTTACTCACTTTGGTGTGTTCTCAAATGTGCTGAGTTATGTTTGTCGTAGTTTACAAGCATGTGTAGGTGGAAGTTGCACACTTGTTTCAATTACGCACACTTGCAAGCTTGTCGCGAGTCGTTGCTCAAGCCAACACATGATGGGCTGTTGCGTGCACAATAACCCAACGCTTGCCTGACCATACTCAGCGCCCAATGGGCCTCACTCGTTGCACAACGCAGTGATTGAATTTCTTAAGTGAAAAAGGTTGTTGATTGTATTTGGAGATTGTTTCGTTGTTGCGTGGAGTTGTTTTGACCTTTCTTGGTCATGTTTTCAGTTATATGATGCTCCCCCTTCTTGGTTTTTCCACCACAATTCCCAAATTATTCCATACCTTTAACCTCAGCCCCATTACAACCCTTAAAAGTCCTCTTGATCATTGTTTATTGTATTGTTGAGTATTAAGTGAGTCAAAAAGTCAAAGTTAAAGAGTATTTGCTTCATCTGAGTCGGCTTGATTAGGTTGAGTGTCATCATTTATGCCTAAAACACACATGAGAGATTTGAGTGCATATAACTATAGTGAGGTCTGTCAGGTTTTGTTAAATCCAGCTTGGCAGAGATGGTATGTGGTATGATTGGAGAGTCGATTGCGGTACATGACATGCTATGCGGCTTTGTTCGAGTTTATTTCGATGCTTGGTTTGTGTAGTGATTATATCTCTTGTGTTTTCAGTTGAGTGTTTAGCCCTGTTCTAGTCCTATATTGTAGGTTTGTCTTACTTTTTCCGTGTCTATGTCTTATTGCATGGGGACAAGCAATGGCTTGGCTTGAGGGAGTTCCGGAAGATTCTATCATTTATTTACTTTCTAGCGTAGATTTCATTGCTTTCGTAGGATGTTGCACGGTTTGTACCGCGCACTAGGAGCGGGACTTTACGTGTAACCAAAAAAATTGTATTGCTTTCGTAGTTGTATTAGCATATTTCATCTCATATTAGATTTCATGTCATCTGAGTTTGCATCTATGGGACTATTGCTGACACTTTTTGAGAACCTTGATGATATTTTACTACATTTACTACGCATCATTCACCTTGTTCATGATTCTTTATAGCACGATTATTTCGCAATTGATTGTTTGTGGTAAGAATGGTTGATCTCTCTATGCAGACACCTTAAACTAAGTGAGCTTCTGTGCCTATAAGTTGACGCATCTGTGTCAGTTTTGTTCTTTCGTGTGTGATTAGTTCCTTAGTTGTCGCATTGATCTTGATTTTGACTTGGTACTCTTTGATATTTGATAATGCATACATTTTGATATGATTGATGCGTTTCATTTCATAACCTAAGCTCCAGAGTTATTCTTGTTTTCATATTATCATCTCTCTAGCCCCGTGAGCCTTTTCTAACTATGTTTGATTGCTACCTACATTACAAGCCATTGACCTCAATTGATTCTTGTCCTAAGCCTAGCTTGGGGGAGTGAGTATTAGTTTTGGTTTGGTTTGTATTGAATTGAAGTACTCTATTTGTGGTTTAGAAGGATGGAAGAGTATGTTTAGTGAGCTTTGAAATTGAATTGAAAGTTCGAAAAAAAAAAGTGAAAAATGAAATGAAAAAGAAAGGAAAAAAAGTTGTGAATAAATTGAAATAAAAAGGGTTATCATTGAATTTCTTAAGTGAAAAAGGTTGTTGATTATATTTGGAGATTGTTTGGTTGTTGCGTGGAGTTGTTGTGACCTTTCTTGGTCATGTTTTCAGTTATATGATGCTCCCACTTCTTGGTTTTTCCACCACAATTCCCAAATTATTCCATACCTTTAACCTCAGCCCCATTACAACCCTTAAAAGTCCTCTTGATCATTGTTTATTGTATTGTTGAGTATTAAGTGAGTCAAAAAGTCAAAGTTAAAGAGTATTTGCTTCATCTGAGTCGGCTTGATTTGGTTGAGTGTCATCATTTATGCCTAAAACACACATGAGAGATTTGAGTGCATATAACTATAGTGAGGTCTGTCAGGTTTTGTTAAATCCAGCTTGGCAGAGATGGTATGTGGTATGATTGGAGAGTCGATTGCGGTACATGACATGCTATGCGGCTTTGTTCGAGTTTATTTTGATGCTTGGTTTGTGTAGTGATTATATCTCTTGTGTTTTCAGTTGAGTGTTTAGCCCTGTTCTAGTCCTATATTGTAGGTTTGTCTTACTTTTTCCGTGTCTATGTCTTATTGCATGGGGACAAGCAATGGCTTGGCTTGAGGGAGTTCCGGAAGATTCTATCATTTATTTACTTTCTAGCGTAGATTTCATTGCTTTCGTAGGATGTTGCACGGTTTGTACCGCGCACTAGGAGCGGGACTTTACGTGTAACCAAAAAAATTGTATTGCTTTCGTAGTTGTATTAGCATATTTCATCTCATATTAGATTTCATGTCATCTGAGTTTGCATCTATGGGACTATTGCTGACACTTTTTGAGAACCTTGATGATATTTTACTACATTTACTACGCATCATTCACCTTGTTCATGATTCTTTATAGCACGATTGTTTCGCAATTGATTGTTTGTGGTAAGAATGGTTGATCTCTCTATGGCTCGATTTAACTTTATTGTGCAGACACCTTAAACTAAGTGAGCTTCTGTGCCTATAAGTTGACGCATCTGTGTCAGTTTTGTTCTTTCGTGTGTGATTAATTCCTTAGTTGTCGCATTGATCTTGATTTTGACTTGGTACTCTTTGATATTTGATAATGCATACATTTTGATATGATTGATGCGTTTCATTTCATAACCTAAGCTCCAGAGTTATTCTTGTTTTCATATTATCATCTCTCTAACCCCGCTGAGCCTTTTCTAACTATGTTTGATTGCTACCTACATTACAAGCCATTGACCTCAATTGATTCTTGTCCTAAGCCTAGCTTGGGGGAGCGAGTATTAGTTTTGGTTTGGTTTGTATTGAATTGAAGTACTCTATTTGTGGTTTAGAAGGATGGAAGAGTATGTTTAGTGAGTTTTGAAATTGAATTGAAAGTTCGAAAAAAAAAAGTGAAAAATGAAATGAAAAAGAAAGGAAAAAAAGTTGTGAATAAATTGAAATAAAAAGGGTTATCATTGAATTTCTTAAGTGAAAAAGGTTGTTGATTATATTTGGAGATTGTTTGGTTGTTGCGTGGAGTTGTTGTGACCTTTCTTGGTCATGTTTTCAGTTATATGATGATCCCACTTCTTGGTTTTTCCACCACAATTCCCAAATTATTCCATACCTTTAACCTCAGCCCCATTACAACCCTTAAAAGTCCTCTTGATCATTGTTTATTGTATTGTTGAGTATTAAGTGAGTCAAAAAGTCAAAGTTAAAGAGTATTTGCTTCATCTGAGTCGACTTGATTAGGTTGAGTGTCATCATTTATGCCTTAAACACACATGAGAGATTTGAGTGCACATAACTATAGTGAGGTCTGTCGGGTTTTGTTAAATCTAGCTTGGGAGAGATGGTATGTGGTATGATTGGAGAGTCGATTGCGATACATGACATGATATGCGGCTTTGTTCGAGTTTATTTCGATGCTTGGTTTTTGTAGTGATTATATTTCTTGTGTTTTTAGTTGAGTGTTTAGCCCTGTTCTAGTCCTATATTGTAGGTTTGTCTTACCTTTTCTGTGTCTATGTCTTATTGCTTGGGGACAAGCAATGGTTTGGCTTGGGGTATTTGATAAATCATATTTACATATAGTTTTTAGGTGCATTTAGGTTGCATTTTAGAGCATTTAGATTCGTATTTAGGTTCATTATTGCATTATATCCTTAAGTTATGTTATTCTACTCCTATTCGGTATATTTTCTTATTTTTGATGAATTTTAGGCATTGAGGACGTATTTGGAGGATAATTAGCTAAGTTTGAGGATTAGGGGCAGTTTGAAAGAAACTACAATGCATAAGGATCATATGGATATGTCATAGTACGAGTTTGAGCGAAAACGAAGTGGAAAATCATTAGAAGAAATGTGAAAAATGAGTCATGTCTACTCTTCTGATCATAACTTTTGTTGTGATTCTTAGAATCGAGTAATTCCAGCATATTTGGAAACTAGACTTGAAGAGATTTCCAACGATAAGTAGCACGCCCCGAGGAGACTTCTAGTCAAGGAGTTATGCCTTTCCGAAGTTGGGACTGTTTCTGCTGGAATCTGTTTTTGTACGCGCAGATCAGTAATTCCGCCCATTTAATGATACTTCGACCTTCCTTATGTTTGTAACTTACTTTCCTAGTCTTATTAGGTTATTGAATATTTTTTAGATGAGAGATATCTTTTTTCTCTCTCTCCTTTAACACGTAATTTCTAGGTTTTAGTTTAGTTTTTCTCTTCCTTTTTCTCTCTTGTTTTTTAGTTGTAAACCTAGTTTTTCATGTTCTTCATTAATTCATTTGTTTTATTATTTCATTCTCTCTCTTTCACTGATTTCTTTAATTATGCTTTTGATTTTAGATTTATATTTTATTCTTTATTTCATGATTGAGTAGTTTTTATTTCTAGGGTTTGGGAATCCATGTTTATATGTTATAATTCTTGATGGATGTTTATTGATGGTTTCATTAGTCATTGTTATTTCTAATTGATTAGTGTTTTCATTGTTAATCCTGTAATCTGATCAATTATCTGATTAAATATTGCTAATAAAAAGTCATAGATCGAGAGATAGTAGTTTTTAGTGGCTTACCTACAATTAGCAAATTTGATTATGTTGAGCGACCGTACTAGCATATGTTGCTTTGAGGGCGTTAAGACCCGACCGTAGGATTAACCCGTGCTCTAGATATCTGATTGATTGAACTATTGATGATATTTTGGTAGATTATAGTTATAAACATGGTGAACCATTGCCCTAGATCCTTTTTAGTTTGATTTTCATATTTTATTAGTTTAGAACCTTAATTCTAATATATCTGATCTTGTTTAGTTTCTTCATACCTTAGAAGTTAGATTAAAACAATTATCTCTCTGTGGATTCGACAAGTAAAATATATACTAGTATGTAATATTTAAAATTAAAATATCCCTACATGACAGAAAGATCATATACATAATACTTGTCAACTTCAAGAAACAATTAATAACCTTTAGCACAAGTGGTAAGGATACAACTTATGGACTAAAAGGTGTAAGGGTCAAAACTCTTCAACAACAAAAAAAATTCTTATATAGAATAATTTGCATCTTCCCTTTTATTTTTTTCAACAAAAGAATTTCCAAAACAGATCGATGGAACCAAAGCAAAAGGCATTGGTGTTTTTAGCCGTTTCTTTTTCTCACTCCTTTCTATCTTCTTATCCTCCTCCTGTTCAGTACTCCCTCTGTTTTTTATCATTCTCACTTTCCTGTGCGCGTCCCCCAATGCACCTCTTTGAACTTAAATATCTTTCATTATATATTAGTAAAAATTATAACGATTGAATATTAATAATGTACTAATTGAGACGAATCAAACAAGATCCCACATGACTATATTTTTTCTTATAAATTGAAAAAAATTGAGAAGATTCTCTCTAAGTATGAATAGTGCCAAGATTCCAAGTGAGAAAGATAAAAAAAAATAGAGGGAGTATTACTGCACTGTTCAAAAAAAATTGTATTTAAAAGGAAAAACAAAGTTGAGATTTTTGTACCGTCGGAAACTTGGACGCAACTTTCAATTACTGTCATTCACTACATGACAAAAAATCCAAAGTTTCAAGATAAGCGAAAGACATGTTATCATGCAAAGAGATGCAGGTTTACGTTAATGCAGTAGCTTTGGAATATGCTACATTGGAAAATGTTACTTTCGGAATAGCTGCTGCCATATTGTTTAAAAATAAAAGGAACAATTCTGGTACTTATTGTCATTTATACTTCATTTTGGTGCAAAAATTCTTCTTACTACTTCTTCCTCCATTTTCTTGTACATGGTTTCAACAGCTTTCTTTAACAAATAAACCTCCTTTTTTCAGAATTAAAGAAGAAACACAATACATAATTTTCCTGAAAAATAAAAGGTAGGGGTAGCTCCACCATTATAGCTATTTTCCGGCCAAAAATTTCTCCCTCTTTGTAGTGTTAGCCGTCCATCCAGGCAGCAGAGCCTGTCCATTTAGGCACTATTCAAACATTTGTTTTGTATTTAAAAGGAAAAATAAAGCTGAGATTTTTGTACCGTTGGAAACTTTGACCCAACTTTCAAAATTGACATTCATTACATGACAAAAAATCCCAAGTTCCAAGGTAAGTGAAAGACATGTCATCATGCAAAGATGCAGGTTTACGTTAATGTAGTAGCTTTGGAAATTGCTACTTGAGAAAATGCTACTTTGGAATAGCTGCTCCCATATTTTTTAAAAATAAAACGAAAATATGGTACTTATTGTCATTTATTCTTCATTTCGGTCTAAAAATTCCGATTACTCCTTTTTCCTCCATTTTCTTGTACATGGTTTCAACAGCTTTCTCTTATAAATATACCTCCTTTTTTTCACAATTAAAGAAGAAACACAAGACATAATTTTCATTAAAAATAAAAGGTAGCAAGTAGCTCCACCATTATAGCTATTTTCCAGTCAAAAATTTCTCCCTCTTTGTTGTGTTAGCCATCCATCCAAGAAGTAGAGCCCGTCCATTTAGGCGCTGTTAAAAAAAATTGTATTGAAAAGGAAAAACAAAGCTGAGATTTTTGTACTGTTGGAAACTTGGACGCAACTTTCAATTACTGTCATTCACTACATGACAAAAAATCCAAAGTTCCAAGATAAGTGAAAGACATGTCATCATGCAAAGAGATGCAGGTTTACGTTAATGCAGTAGCTTTGTAAACTGCTACTTTGGAAAAGGCTACTTTGGGAATAATTGCTCCCATATTTTTTTAAAAATAAAAGGAAAATATGGTACTTATTGTCATTTATACTTCATTTTGGTGCAAAAATTCCTGTCACTCCTTTTTCCTCCATTTCGTACATGGTTTCAACAGCTTTCTCTTACAAATATACCTCCTTTTTTTTAGAATTAAAAAAGAAACACAAGACATATTTCCCATGAAAAACTAGTTATTAGGCCCGGGCTATGCCCCGGGTAAGAAATATTTTCATTTATTAATATTAAAACTTCAAATGATAACACTAAATATCACTTGCTCTAATGGTTAAGACTTTAGTATATAAACTTGAAGTCAGAGGATCGAACCCTATACTATGCAATTTCTATTTTATTTTATTTTATCTGATACATGGCGTAAAACACTAGTACAGAATTAACGATTTACGTCGGACCTGGGACCACCATTTGCGTCGGACATCGGTCCGACGACACAGGTTTCGACGCAAATGAGAGAGACAGGATCTGCGTCGGATAAGGATACATTGTAGATTTTGAGCTATTTGCGTCGGATATAACTCTACGTCCGACGCACATGATGCCTCGCCAGCACCAACCAGCGCCATACATCACTCATATGCGTTGCCATTTGCGTCGGACTCTGCGCTATGTGCGACGCAGATGAGTTGCCATCTGCGTCGAACATAGCCCAGAGTCCGACGCAAATGGCTATTATTTTATTAAAAAAAATATGAAGTCATATATTTGTATAGAACTTATTCGTGCGCATTTCTGGTGTTGATAATGTCAAAAATTTATTACAAACCACCATAATCGATTTAAAATGAGAGAAAAAAATATGTAAAATAGATACAAACAATTTACATTGCAAGTATGTAAAAAAAATGTAAAACTAAAACTGAATCTAGAACAATCGAGGAAGAAAGTGAGCAGCCTATGATTCTGCGATGTTTTCCGATGAGCTCAAGGAAGAAGACGTTGAGAAGAACCAAATCAAGATCTGAAAATGAAAAAAAAAATTCATAACAGAAAATTAAAACGAAAATCCTAGATCTGAAAATCCTAGGATAAATGCCAAAAAAGTAAAAAAAAGATATAAGAAATAAAAAAACAAATGGCCATTATTTTCAGTTGCACGAACTAAGTCACCAACATCAATAGAAAGTTTTTATTTATCAGATCTAAAAATGAAAAAACGAATTTTCAGATCTAAAAATTAAAACCGAAAATTAAATCTAAAAAATGAAACCCTAAACTAGGATAAATGCCAAATAAATCAGATCTAAAAATGAAAAAAAATCGAACCTGTCAGGTAGTCGCGGGAAAAAAAGAGAAGTTTGTGTTCTGCCCCTTTCGGATTGTTCGGGTTTTATAGGGAAAAATTTGGCGGCGACTACCGGAACTGTTTCGACTCTTATAGGGAATGATTATGTACCTTCGAGTTCGAGGAAGGAGCCGGTGAAGGAAAAAGGATTCGGTGGTGCCAAGGTTAATGTAGGGGAGGCAGAGCAATTTCTCTGCTCTATGCTTGGAGATGACTGTGAACTCAGCATGGGTGTTGTTTGCTGAAGGGGCGCGACGGAGTGAGAGTGAGGGAGAGGAGAATGGAAAATGGACTAAGGGTGAGAGAATCGAAAACGGCCGGAGGAAGTGAGAGAAGGTTTACAGATAAAACCCTAAACTTGCACCTTAAAAATATGTAACCCATGATTTGCGTCGCTTCTCATGGGCCATCCGACGCAAATCATGCGTCGCACCTTAGTGCCAATCCGACGCACATTATCGGATCCAAAAACCTTGGGTTTTAATCATTTGCGTCGCATACTCCAGGCCGTCCGACGCAAATCTTCTTTTTACTGATTTGATGTGGTTATTTGCGTCGGATCTTCGTTAACATCCGACGCAAATCGTTTGTTCCTGAACATTTGCGTCAGCCTTTCTTTTGTTCGACGCAAATAGGGAGACGCAAATTATCATTTTTCTACTAGTGAAAGGCCCTTAGGGAGAGCGCCACGTGGCACCGTTCCATGTTTAGGAACGTCTTTTAATATATTAGTATAGATAGATAAAAGGTAGCAAGTAGCTCCACCATTATAGCTATTTTCCAGCCCAAAAATTTCTCCCTCTTTGTAGTGTTAGCCATCCATCCATGCAGCGGAGCCCGTCCATTTAGGCACTATTCAAAAATAAAAATTGTATTTATAAGGAAAAACAAACCTGAGATTTTTCTATTACCATTGGAAACTTGGACGCAACTTTCAATTACTTCCATTCATTACATGCAAAAAATCAAGAGTTCCAATATAAGTGAAAGACATGTCATCATGCAAAGAGATGCAGGTTTATGTTAATGTAGTAGGTTTGGAAATTACTACTTTGGAAAATGCTACTTTAGGAATAGCTGATGCCATGTTTTTTAAAAATAAAAGGAAAATATGGTACTTACTGTCATTTATACTTCATTTGGGTGCAAAAATTCTAGTTACTCCTTCTTCCTCCATTTTCTTGTACATGTTTTCAACAACTTTCTCTAACAAATATACCAATTTTTTTTTCACAATTAAAGAAGAAACACAAGACATAATTTTCATGAAAAATAAATGGTAGCACGTAGCTCCACCGTTATAGCTATTTTCCGGCCAAAAATTTCCCCCTTTGTAGTGTTAGTTGTCCATCCATGCAGCACAGCCCGTCCATTTAGGCGGCAAGTTCAACGGAATGACCCGTCCATATAGGTGCTTTAAATGCAAGGTCTTTGCTATGAAAGTGGCGTGACTTGCTTGGCGACAACCGAGCCAATACCGCCAGTTAATTACTTTGTCGTCGCTTGCTGATGACAAGAAGGACCCTCCTCGTCCCTACTCTTTTTATTATTATTAGGAGTTTGCCGAATTTCAATAGGTGGTTCCGGAGGAGGTTATCATTGAGGTTAGGGACGGTGGTTTGTTGACGTTCGCTGACATGGCTATTAACATGAGTATTGTGGCGTTGGGGTGCACTTCCAACTCCTCATGCTGTGTTGGTGGTACAAGGTACACTATTACATTCTATGATAATATATACTGTACAAAGAGATACATTGTTTAGAATATTGATCCATTACATTGGTGATCCAATTTTTTTAAAAAAAATAGTAGCAATTGAGAAGGACTACCTTTTGATAGTAAGAGCGAATTGGTGCTGATAATGTGTTGCAATATAGAGAGATTTATGCAAGATTATGAGAGTTTGCTATCGTAGTTGTGTTGTATATTTTCTCCCGCGAAATGCGGTATATATAGTGTCGGGTAAATAATTCATTCGGTGATATATCATGTCACTGCAATTACGCAGTGAAACATCTAATCTTGAGCGGCAAATACGGAGCCATTTTATCTGTTCACTATTTACATAATATATTATATTTGATTCATTTTAAAGCTTCATGGAGCACATGAGCAGTTCTTCTCGTTTATTTCGTCTCCTTTGGAAAAGTTTAAACGATCCAATCTTTTTCTCATATTTGCAAAAAACAATCTCAATCTAACATATTGCAATGTTGGAGTATTTCGGAAAAAAAATTCCAAGTTTGAGTGATATCTTCTCTCAAAATGAAGAAAACTATTTATTTTTCTATACAATTAAACCCAAGTTGGATTGGCAAGGTAAGAAAAATAAAGTTTGGATTAGTTATAGAAGGTCTCCTCAAAATAAAATAACTAAAAGTTGGGATTATTTAGGGGAAATATGTAAACTCGAGATTGTTCATGTTATGTCTCCCTTCTTTTTGTTTCACAAACTCTTATATGTGGTCAACCCATATATAAAGCCCATGCGGAAATTCCTCCTCATCTTCCATGCGGCTCTCATCAAACATTATTCCTTTCTCTCTCCTTACCAAACTCTCAATCACCATGTTGATTTCATCGTCAACCATGAAACGGAGAGAAGCTTCTCCGCAACCTGCAAAATTTCTTCAGTTTTTGTTTCAATGAAAATGAAAAAAGAGGGATTTTCCAGAAAAAAGTGATGAAGAATGAATTTTTAGGGCTGGATTATTTTTTTAATTTAGTGGGGGATTGGGGGAGGGGTTCTAACGTGACGTGAAATTGGGCCGACTTAGATTGACTATGGGGATATAGTATGACTGGTTGGTTGTTTGAACTTTCTTCTCAACTTCATACATACTGCCTCATATCAGTGGTTAAATGTGACAATCACTCACAAAAAAAAAAAAAAAAAGAACTCGAATGGTGTTGATGATGCTTTTGCTAAACAAGCCTTGAAGAGATCCTCAAAAGTTCTTGCATGGTTTTGATTCATGCCCATTGTACTTGTTCTTTTGTTTCCTTGCTTGTATGTAATTGAGCCTCAAAGTCTGTAATGTTGCCTTGAAGTGGTGTCATGTATCTGCTATTTGGCTAGTTGTCTTTCCTACTAGGCAGCTAGTTAAATTTGCCTACTCGCTATTAATGCAATAAAAACCAAAATTTATCAAAAAAAGCATGCATTAGTTTGATTTTCGGTTTCACGATCTGATCGGGTCATTGGATATTTTCGAATATCCGGCGTGCAATCGGATATCTGGTGCTGAAAATATATAATTTTGGGTATTTTAGGCTGGGTATTCGAAAAAATCCCCACGTTATGGATATTTTCGGATACTCGAAGTTGAAAGTTTCCGATCCGTATTTGATCCGAAATATCCAAATACCAAAAAATCAGATTGGATATCCAATTTACCGGATTAGATATTTATGCACACCCTTACTTTCCATTATCGTAATTTTTTAATATAATTTTATATTTTATTTATATTATGTTTATAAAAGGACGTAGTGTTAGAGTTGTTATTAGAGCAAATGATCCAAAAACTCTCATTGAATTGCAACATATTCTATGAGAAATATGTAGTCTTGCATCTAGAGTTATTAGTACTTTAGGGTTTAAGAAAAGTTTTTAATGAGAGTTATTTGGGTAGGAAGAAAACCTTGAGAATATTATTGTTATCTAATGTGCTACATGCTTTTCTTTGTGTTAGCTAGTGATTTCAAGAGACTAACATTTTCATTTTTGTAGAATCCCATAAAGGTTTTTTTTATATGAAGGTAAACGTAGTGGTTTATATGGGATGCATTTAACACTCTACGAGGAAACATTGGATTCAATTGGAGAATGGTGGCTATTAATGTGGTACAAATCTATTACAATGTCCATGGTAGATTGATACGCTTATTGAGGATATTGGGCAACTTCTACCCTCTTCTCTTCATATAGCATTCACCATATTTTCTGTGAAGAGAATCATGTTGTAGATTGGTTTAGCTAATTTTGGTCTTTCAGTTCCTTCTGTTTCTTGTGTAAATGATGTTCGGAGTTCCAAATATATTGTTATACCTTTTTGTAGACAAACTAGGTATTACCCTTAAGAGGCGAATCTTCTATTTTATTGTATTTCATCTTACTTATCCAAAAAATGTTTTTCATCCTTGCTTAGCCACAAACCGTCCTTATTTTACAGAATCCAAGACCACCCTAATCTTTAGGGCCAAATATTCTTAACTAGGGAGAAGATGCTTGGGTGGGGGTGTTAAGTTGTTCTACCTTCCACACCCACAACCTAGGTTCGATTCTTACCACCCCCTCCCCTAGGGTAGTTAATCCCCCCTATTTCCTAAGATAGGTAATTTGGAGTAAGACCCACCAATGTACCAAAAAAAAAAAAAAAACATTTCTTGACCAGAAAATAAGAAGAAACTCGTTCTCATTGTAATGTTTCTCCCAAAAGATCTCGTTTTAAACAATCTAAAAGAACTACAAAAAGTCGCTGGAAGTTTTTTTTTTTTTTTAAAAAAAAGAGAAATTTCATTAATTGAAGGTCAAACGACATCTACAATAGATATTAAAAAAACACAAAATACAATCAAACAAGATTATATCAAACTCGTTTTCGATAAAATTACAATGAACCAAATCGACCAAAGTAACGCATATCGCTTGTATTTGCTGAATCTTGCAACTATTAATGAGACCATTTATCATTTTGATATAGTTCGAAGAAGAACGTTCTTGATTTAACAATGTTAACCACATCCAAGCTACCAATACCTTAATGTTGATAGTCTTGAACTTCAACCAATGATAACAATTTCTCATACAAACAAACAAACAAGACTCACAACTCCCATATAGGAGAATGAGACCTCCATAACATAGACAAAAATTCCTATAATAGAACTCAAAAAACTCTTATAAAGACAGAATAATTTATTCAACAAAACAAGAAAATAAACTAAAAATTGAAAACAAGAGGGGAAAGAGGGCTTACCATGGATGAAAACATCCATGGCGTTCCGTCACATATGCAGAGGGAAAAAAAGGAGAGGAGGGGGCTGAGAGAAAATAGTGGAAATGGGTTTTTTTAAGCAAATCAAAGAGTTTAATTAAAGTCACTGGAAGCTTAAAATCGTCATTTGGAACGTTCCTAGGATTCAAGATTACTCTAAATTAGGACAGTAGGATTGGCCTAATGAGCCTACAACAAGATATTAGAAACATGTATTAGTTACCGGAAAGAACTGTATACATCCGCCTTTACACAAAACAAAACATTATCCTAAATTGACTTCAAGCAAAATCTACAAATTAGGACCAAAATTTGAGCTCGTCAGGGATAGAAGTTGAAAAAGTATAAAAGTTGAAACAATATAGAAGTCGCAACTTAAAGACCAGGTATCTAAGCACTTTGAGCCTTAGCAGCCTTCTTTGCTTTATTTTTAGAAGTCTTCTTAACTGGCTGAACTCCAACATCATCTACGTCAGTTACGAGCTCAATCCTAGCAAAGACTGGTTTTGCTTCAGGCATGACCCGCCCAGCCTTGAGACCGCCCCACTTTGTTTCATTCTGCATATGCCAGATCCAAACCAAGTCAGTATAAGTTCAGTAGTCAAGTAACATGGCGGGGGAGGTAAGGGAAGAGATAAGGACCCAAGTCAGAGCATTGTATTCATCTTCTGAGTAGCCAAGCTGAGAGTATATTCTCCAACATAAGCTTGGAGCAACTGGCAATAATGCAATGGCAATGATTCGCATAGCTTCCAATATGATTACAAGATCCTGAACAGCATAAAAGAATATACAATTACAAAGGAGTAAATTCTACTGATTGAACGCAAACTTGAAGTCAAAAGTCGCATCATAAACATTGGAAATAATTTCTGGTTTCCTTTCACCAAGCTTCTAAGAAACAGTTGGATTAGGAGTTTGTTCTTGGCTTATTTTGAATAAATGCAGGCTACATAAAGCCTTGCAAGTTGTAACTAGCTATTCACATTTACGTTTGGTATTGAAAAGCAATATATGAGCGTCTCTAATCTTAATATTCAGGGAGTTTAGCTCAAACCTTTGTGAACCCTTCTGTTGGTCATTGAAGCAAGTATATCTTTCTAGCTATTATCTAAGTGAAGTCGTAGCACCTCAAACCAAACCCTTATACTTATTTCCACTGAGTGAAGGTAAATGGAATTCTAAGTTTTTGCATCTCATACACATCATTTCTACTTATTAAAGCGAGAAGCGCTTTAAGGCTGATTCAACAACATCATCCCCCGAAATATGCAACTAGGTGTTTCCTTCCCTCCACCATCATCATAGCTAATTAAACTGTAGTATTTTCTCAAATATCTCATATAGGAACATCTTCCAAGGCTACAGATGCAGAACAAACGAACCTTAGCAGCAGCTTCTGCAGCAGTGCCCCCTTGTTTAAAAAGAGACCACGGCGCACGCTCGTCCATATAAACATTTCCAGCACTCCCAATTTCCAGAACAGCCTCACAAGCAGATGACAATGAAAGATTCTGATAATGGGTACTAGCTTTCTCAACCTGGCAAAGCAACAGAGATGTGAAAGTTCAAGGAAATTTCTTGGTTTAGATGACAATGTTATGTGACATGCAAAATAGAAAGTAACCCAAGAAAGCTGGTTCCTCTCAACTTTACTTGTCCATGTAATATGGAACCCTAGATACTAAGAACGATGGCCACTAGAAACAAACACAACTCCACTGTTCTATCTCCGACAACCCTGGATACTCTGTAGTCTGTACTACAATCAGTCAGCCTTATCAAAAACCATAGATGTACTGTTCACCTCTGTGCACACAAAAACTTTCTCTAAGAAACAAAAAAACAATGCAGAAGAAACAAAAAAAAAAAACAATCATACACCCGGGTGTACTGTGAGCATGGTACACCCAAGGCTATTTTTTTTGCTCATTTGAAATCATCCAAATGAGCAAAATATACTAAAAAAGGAGAGTTTCGAGTGAGCAAAAATTAGTCTTGGGTGTACCACCCAGGTGTATGATGAATGAACTCGCAGAAGAAAACAGTCAAATCTGAGAAAATAAGTTGATTGCAACTTTGCAAGACTTGGGAAGTGTATGCATCAGCATACCAAAGTCATCATGCTTTCAGTTTTAGGAGCAGAAAATTAAAACTCAGATTTAACACACAAGAGTAGACCTTGATAGGGGGTGAAACAAGACATTGTTTCAACATGAAGGATGAAATGAAATTATTGGGTGAAAATACAGCATATAAATTTATATGAAATTTTAGTTTTGCCGACTAGTATCATATATTAATTGTTGATCATGAAATACCGATATATCTTGCTTTCCGCTCGCACGAGTCAGCATGTTCTGGTGTCAGCTTGGCCATTTCAATCAAAGACATTCAAAACCACTTAGTTTAGATCACTCAAATTCAACAAGGCCTCACCAAATTCTCTACATTAATCTTGAATGTGTTCCCTTCACCAGCAATGGAAGAATCAACAGCCAAAGTTGACTGGCAATTCTTTTTGAGAAGCCCAAGTGTGCGGTTGAGAAGGTTCCCTGTGTGTAGAAGAATTAAATTTAACCCAAAAATCACAAATTTATACCGACATTCAGCTACAGGTTCTAGAAAGTAAAACTATGAGCAGTTGAATCACCAATTGTGTTGGCAAGATGTGCATTAACAATATTGATGAAACGGTCCTCTGAGTAATCCCCATCACTTCCAAACTCAACTTCCCTCAGAAAGAAATACCGAACTGCATCAGCCCCAAACCTCTGGACTAACTCGTTTGGCTCAATAGTGTTGCCTAAAGACTTCCCCATCTTCATGCCATCCTATAATTTTAAAATAAAAAGCATTGCTGCATAACATGAAAATTTATAAATAAGAAAAACTATACACATGCAACTAGCAAACTTTTGCGGTGAAGCATCCATCACATGAAATTCTTTGAGAAAATCAGTCTGAGATGCAAATATGCAAACAAGTAAATATAAGTGCAACTGTAATTTAACTCTCTTCATCTTCTTCTTGGGCTAGCGATTGCATCAAGACTGATTATTAATAGGAAGATTCTAGCAGCCAAATAACACCCTAACTGTGAGTCAACATTAACTGACCTTCTGACAATTTTCTTGGTTTCTTATTATTGCGTCTCTGAATTTATCTTGTCACGTAATCCAACAAGATAAGAGACAAATTACGAACATTCATTTTATATTTCCACACATGCAAAAGAAAAGCTCAGGAGGTTGAAATAAGCAATAGGCAGCTAAAAAAATTGATAAGGAACCTTGGACCAATTGTAGTAAGCTGCAACTAGGGAGAGACCTGGACCTGGCAATATTGACCCTGAGGTCAATTGCCCAAATAAACCCACAGTATACCCGATATTACATGATCCGAATGACCTGAACCAAAAATTAATGCAACCAATGGCAATAACATTTAGATTGACAATACAACTGAATATGATCTGCCTTGAAAAAACCCCAATTCGACCCAAATGACTCGTCACCCCAATATGACCTAAACCAAACCCAGTTAGATAGATCCTTTAGCCCCTCTATGGAGTCTAAAGAGATCCATCAAAATTTACAAATTACAAAGGGATAGGACTATGAGATGTTCTTAGAGTGCCTTATTGTTCACTAGCTTTGCAAGCAGCATAATGTTGCACTCCCTAACCTATGACTTTGGCAATACTTGCATTATATTGCTTTTTACTGCGGCATTTGGTGGTCTCACAAGTGAAAAAGGTCCGAAACACTTTCTTTAACTTCCTACATCGATCACAACCTTTTTTGACATTAAGCACCTGGACCAAAGTGCATCAGTTAAGACCACAAAACAAAAACAAGACCAGTTACCAAGAGTATATTGACATGGAGTGATGCAACTCATATATTGTAACAGAATAACAGAGTCTGACATCGGTAATAAGGCAAGCAGTAGTACCTTTGTCAAGAAACCATGGCCGAAAACCTTTTTTGGAAGGCTTAATTCGGCTGACATCAGCATAGCTGGCCAATACACTGCATGGAATCTTAAGATATCCTGCAAAATAGAAATATTGCTTAAGAGTGCTTGAGGTATCAGGTACGTAAGGCAGTATTGTGGCATGCATATCATGATCAAGAAATTCTTGAAACATCAGTCAGCCCTGTATTCAGGAATACCAGCTACCTACAATACGAAATGGATAAAGTAGACACGATTTGAAGACTAGGTGGTGGGAAGGCTTTGGTCACATATAACTTATTATTCTCATATATTAGAGTTTTCACAGTACCACTCTGATCTGTATTTAAGGTAACAAAAGAGCTACTCAATCCTAATTAAGCAAGCTCACCATAAACTTAATTAATCAAGAAATTCCTATGGAAATTTTCTGAGTTCAAACCTAGGCTAAGCAGAGCAGATCCTCCACAGGTGAATCTAGGACAGGTATACAGTGTGGAAAGAGGTTGAAGGGTCAGATTTAGATATAGGAGCATTGATGTTAGGATTGTGGATTTGCTCTGATTTCCCCCTCTTAATGTGATACTTATCGAGATTGACCTTTCTCAAAGATTATCATGTTTCTTATTTGATTGGCTATTGAAGCATGAGTAGCATGAAGAGAGGATTAAAGTTCATGAACTAGTAATGCCTTTGCCATTTATTGTCTTCCCTTTTTAGATAAATAAATAAATATACATAGAAATTGCCAAATCAAGTAAAAATGTCACATGATTGGCAAGTGAAGGGTGCTACGTGGAAAAAATATAAAGAAGGCCATGCCCTTTTTATAAAATATGATAGATGTTTAAAGTGCATGGAAGATTGAACAGGGTAAGGACAGTATGTGCGCTTCCCTCAGCCCCCTAAAGGAAATGGCAGCAACTTCTGGGATTCATATACGTCAACAGAAATCCACTCAGAGATTCCATATCTTGATCAGTTTCTCAAGAAGAAGAGAAGAAACAGAAAGGCATTTTAGCATGAACCATAAATGAGCACTTTGTTTAATCTTAGCAAGAAGGAAAAAAAGAGAAAAACAGTTCCACATGAATCTTATAGAATCACCAACAAGAACTCCACAGAAAGTCTCGTACGAAAGCAACAGAGGAAGAGAAACAATAGAGACATTTGACAAGGGGTCAATTAATCCTTCTGTCTTAGTTCGGTAACAAGAAGGAAAGCAGCCACGAACCAACAATTGTTCATTTGGATAAAATCCTACCTTGCCAATTAAGTGAAGTGAAGCAGGCCAGCCAGAAGCAACTGTATCTTGTAAACTAGGATGCTCCTCATTCTCCAATAATGCTGATATGTAACTGGTGACAGTAATAACAGGGTAATTAAAACAGTCTTTGAAGATTGTTAGAAAATAACATTAAGAAAAGAAAGGTAAGATACCAATTGATCTGCAAAAACAATGGCAGAGCACAGTAATATAGGGACAAGCAAGTACGAAAGGGGAAAAAAAGAAGAAAGACTAGCCAAAGAGAGGCTAGTCCTGAAGGGAATTCCTGTAATCCATTTTCCCATCCAAGTCTTTCCAGGAATCATATTGACGAACCCCAGACCTCCGAAGTGCACAAGAGCAGAAACCTTCTCCTAAGGAGCTGAGCAAGATAAGAGTACTTAACCTTCTACACCAAACAATTTTTATCATCTCCCCAAGGCCCCCATAGTGTGTCCTGCATTGGCCAGAGTTGGGAGGGGGGGGTCGGATAATCATAGCCATACTCCTGTAATGACAGAGGCTATTCCCAGTACCCATAGACAACGACCTTCTACTACTTTCCAATACAAGAAACAAGTGGAGAACATTCAATGAGTTGTTCTAATTTAGCCCAATAATACAAAAGTCGATGAATAGCGAATCTTGAACTTCAAAGGAAATGGACACGTTAGACCAAACACAAATAGCCCAAGTGGAGTGGGCCCTGAAGGCTGGAAGGTGGATGTTTCAGTTACAATATACAATGTAATACAATAACGCAATGATGAAGCTCCTCGAAAACATGATTATTGTAGACCCTTACAAAAGTCTCTCCCTTGCACTCGAAACATTTTCTAGATGTTGAAATTCTAGGACTCAACTGACAGTCCTTTTATAGCCAAACAAGTTAAAGATAAACTAAAAGAGCTCATGAAGTATGTTAATTTATGAGATAAACCATGCACTTTGCCAAGATGGATTTCCCTCCGAATAAGCTTTTCAAAAAGGTATTATAAGCGAAAGTCTGAGTCAACACGAAGAAGAAGATATGAGTAATTTACTAAAACGGGCTAGAATCAGACACCTTTCATTGTTTGGGTCATATCTTGTTCGTTAAAAATGCAAATGACGGAAGACCAATGACATTGGAAAGTGGACACCTGTAAGTTACGAGCTTTGGAAGATCTGTGTGCACTCAGCTTTCAGCATACTGTGCGCGGTTAGCGCAGCACTATCCCTCTGTGCATTCTGTCAGTCTTTTCTTTTAGCAGCCCCAGAAACTTTCTCGATATACTTAGAAATATCATTAAACGTCCTCCAAACTTCAGCATGTTTCTTCCAAACACTTTCAGTATGTTACTCAAACTCAGCTACAAGTGTCCACTCGGATACGTGTCCGGGTGTCGGACTTGGCTATTTCGTAGAAAAATGTCTTAGATTGTAGTTTAAAATGAAGTATCCAAGCGTCGTGTCAGACGACATGGATACATAAGAAAATTAGAAGCGACGAAGTAACCTAGCTTTCAAATCTCAAACAAAAACACTTATACCTTCAAATCTTTTTCACACCCAGATTCAACTACTCAAAGTCTCAAACAAACTCTTGTGATACATAGAAGGAATCCTTTAAAGAGTGCAAAAAATTTCCAAGGGCTTTAAATCCTCTTATCTATTTCACAAATCATATTTCTTTCTTTTTTATCCTTTTACTGCTTTGTTTTATTTAATTTTCGTACTTTCAACTTGTCATGATGTAAAATCTTATATTTCATTATTATTGTGGATTATCATGTATATTAAATTATTAAATCCTCCTCTTTTTAGTTAATTGCTACATATGGGCTTGGCATACAAATGGGGAATGAATAAAATTGATGAAAACGGAACCATGTGCCCATGTGATTATAGCAAAGGAAGAGAGAAAAAGCTCACAGCCTCACACATGAGTGGTAAATATTTCTTAAAATGGTTTGTAGCAATTACTGTAAAACTTCCAAAAAAGGGAATTCTAGCAATTTATAAAGGAAGTATTATATTCATAAGTTATATAATTTTTTATATATTTAAAGTTAAAACCACTACATCATCATCATGAGAATCTTCAAATTGGTAAGGCACTTTTGCTTTCTTAATGGAATTGCGAACCAATAGGATGTAGGATAAAGAATGGCAACAAAATAGGAATAAAAGAATTAACAACTGCCAAACCTTTATAAAATTAAATCACAAAATCATCATCAAGGAGATTGAGAGACCTTTAATCAAATGATACTGCAAACATGAACAACAAGAAGCAAGGAAAAATCATCCAGATCCCTCCTATTGACTTTCATCATGAAATAGAACTTCTGTGGGATAGAATGTCCCTCCAAGTACTTCAAAACATACATCGACAACAAGAACATCGTGGGCACCCAATAAGTGTTAGAACAGATGAACACTTGAAAAATGTGACCTCACGCCTCTTAAGTCTCTTCCCAAAGTAGAATTACATAACATGTCTTAATTCAATCCATGGGCATCTTAAGAAAAAATCAAACATGATATTAGATCTTTAAAAAAATGAGAAATAGTAGCATCAGATAAGGGGATGGTTTTTTTCTGGGACATTGCGCCTCTTAAGTCTCTTCTCAAAGTAGAATTACATAACATGTCTTTTAAAAAACAAGGTGGCTAATTTAATCCATGGGCATCTTAAGAAAAAAAATCAAAATGATATCACATCTTTAAAAGATTAGAAATAGCAGCCTCAGATAAGGGGATGGTTTTTTTCCAGAAGATACAAATAATATAAGGCACATAAACATGAATATTAAGTGTAGTGATCAAGCTACTGGGGAAATGCTAATAAAATGTCTACAACATGGTTGTATAATAAGGTCTGAACTCTAAAGACTATGGCTCAACAAAGATTATAGGGAAACTCAACCCAACGAAGCCAAACATTTTTACAGCAGAAACCAATATGATAAGCAGAAGGAGAAAAAAATATTACTAGAGGACAACCATTTAAGGCGTGAATTAAATGCAGCTGACCATTGCCCAATAAAGGGAAAGGAAAATTCTTGGTCGACAGAGAAAATCTTACCCGAGTAATGCATCAAACCAAACATATATTGTTTGGTTATGGTCACCAGGGACACGGATACCCCAGTCGACAGCTGCTCGGGAAATTGAAAAATCTTTCAGCCCAGTCTTTACCCAACCTTGGACCTAAGATTAATTATCAGACATAGGATAATAAAGTAGTCACTTCTCTCAGAGCAAACCATCGAAGAGATGAGATGCATCAATAAATGCAAGTATTAAACAAGAATTTATATGCATCAAGTTGTTTTGGGGAGTAGAGAGTGACAGATTGTGTTGGGAAGTTAGACAGAATGCATAATGAAATGGCAACTGAAAATAAGCAGATCTAAATACCAATTTCACTAAAAAGGTTGAAGTTACAAGTCAACCTGGCAGCCTTCACACATTTCCACCTGAAGTCTACATGACTACATCTAATCACGATAGTGCAGTGATATATTCAAGCCACCCATAACACTACAGATGCAAAATATTTGAGTTCAAACGATTACTTATCTCAGTTATGTGACACATAAGTCAACAGGTATATAGTATTCTTGTTAAGAGTTCATACACATCACTAAATCGGTTTCAGTCTCTCAGCATGCTTCAACTTATTTTTTGAAATCCTACACTATCAATTTGATGAAACTAACCTACACCTTTCAGATTACTTTAAGATAAATGCAACACAATTTTTTGAGCTCAACAAAAGTCAGAATTCACTTGGCCTGATAAAGTAAAAACAAGTTTGCAATTGCAAAAGAATGCTATGCATATAACTTAACCCACTAAGAAAATATTGAATAAAAAAAGGATGCTGTGCAACGGACATGACCTAAACCATCCTTTTTATAGCCATCCAAGACAGGCATAAAACCTGTATCCATAGTCCATACAGTATAACAATACTTTACCTCTGCTTTATCATGATATTATACAGATATGGTTCAACCACCATAATTTTAACAACTCCAGCAACTAAAACTCGACTTAATTTTAAGCTTGATACTAGGGAAAGAATGGCTTGCCTTATAGAAGCAAGACAGCCAATTAACAAAAGGCAACAAAAAAAGACAGGCATAAATGAATAGTAAGAAGAGTCATTTTACCTCATTTAGACGAGAAGAAGGCTGGACAAAGTCAGGATTCTGCTCCAAGAGATTTTCCAATTTTTTTTGGTATTTTGACAAAGCAAAGAAATAATTATCTTCTTTTCTAGCTATACACGGCTTAAGATGAATAGGACAACAATCATCCTCATTCAGTTCATTTTTGTCCTGAAGAATTTAAAGTAAGAGCAGTTAGTAACACACACACACGCACACACGCACGCACGCACGCACGCACACGCCCCCGCCCCCGCCCCGCGCACGCACGTGTACACACACACACACACACACACACGCACACGCCCCCGCGCACGCGCGTACACACACACACACACACACACACACACACACACGTATAGGGGGTGTACTAGTACTACATGTGTCTACACACACTAATGTAGGAGCATCGAAAAACAAGGTAGATTTGGCTATTGATGTTTTACAAACACCAACAATGTTTCGCTATTATTTGAGTCAATTGTGAATGTGCGCAGACATAATGGCATGGCCTTGTCTTGAGTTTCGTGTCCATGTGTGAAGGCGTGGACTAGCAGCGTCACTTGCTGCATGCCAAGTTGTGTGATCTGACATTCTGTGGAACTTAGCTAAATATGCCTCATGAGCTAGTGCTTTGTTTCTAATAATTATCTTCCGTGTTAATTTTCTCTTCAGGTGAGTTACTTTATGACCTATAGGGGGTTCGTTTATATAAGTAACTTGCTTTATCCAACGTTTGTTAGGATTAACTTCGGCTTAGGGCTATTTTTATGCAGTGCAATTTGTTAAAATAAAGCTCATTATTCAGTTCATTCAATCGAGATTACAGAAATTGTCTCCCAAACCTTTAGCTGTTTATTTTCCTTTTATTCAAGCGGTATGATTTGAAAATCCTTGCTAAGCGTGATACTTTGCAAGTTAATTCCACTAAATTAGAACCTTGGAAGAGATTCTAGATATTACAATTTAGAGCCCTAGCAGAGTCTAAGCCCTTAGGTTTGGTTCAGTCATGTATCACCTGTATTTCAAAGCATCAGACAGAAACACAAACATAAGAGTGCACCTAATAGTTCTCTCCTACTCACAACATATTAATCCAATTGAAACTAATTTTCCCTTACTTCTTATTCGTTATGACATGGTATCCAAGCAAATCATTCCAACTTTAGGGGCCCAATCAATAAACAAGGGGTATAGTTGCCTATAGTTGCACAAATCTTATGGCGGGGGCTTTAGGGATGCTGCCATGGAAAACCTGTAATTTATAGGTCCTGACCTTTACCCAAATTGGTGTTGATATTCGATATTCTTTTAAAAGCCCATTGCAGTTTTGTCAAGATCCAGAGGTTAGGCAAGAGGTGTCATTGATCAATATCTTAGTAGCTATGCCACCAAACTATGTGATTGAATAGATCCTCCTCTATTTCTAACAGACCGAGGGCTCCTTCCCCTTCTAATCCAATATTGAAATATTAAAAGAATTCCTAAGATTATTAATTTCAACAAACAAGTTGTAACACCCAAAGGGAAGGAAGGTCCCACTGAGTCTTCAGCTGGGAATAAAATGTAGCAAATTACCAGACTCGGATGTGGATGACTTTCTTTCTCAGATCCATAGAACCATTAACCATTATATACACTTTTGATACCGGAATGCAATAGTCCTCAGTTCTCACAATGCAATGAAAGAGAAAGAAAAGGACTATGCAGTGGCACATAAACTGAAAAGAAAAAACAAAAACCTATTAATCAGGTTTATTATTCTAGTCAAATCGGAAATAGGGATATAACAAGCACCACGACAGAACTTTGTTTTTTGTCAAAGAAATAAATGAGTTGACACTTGATACTGACTTCCGATGATAAGATTAGCTCTTTTGATTGTTATGATACACATTGCATAGCTGGTTGATAGCACTTATCCTTGTTACTGTGGATAACATGATACTCTATGACAGCCAAGAGCATGATTGTGATTCCTCTAAACTCCTTCTATAGATGGACAAAATTTTAACGCCATTGGTGTCATTCTGATAAAATCTTTATCACTTCAAATAACAGAAAAACAAGTGAAAGAGATATCAATCTTCTTTAATCAACCATCATTAGTCTCCAAAATGGCCCACTTTAGAAAACACCTCTGCATTGAAGACAAAATGATCCACAGATGGCAGTGGGAGAACTACTCTGAGAACTCACTAAATTAGGTTTATATCAAAGGTACAGCCTGGCTTCAAGCTTATTCTTAAATTTCTTTTATAAATAGCAAAGCTACAAAACATAAAATCAACAATCATATATAATAGGAGAAGCTATAGTAAAGTTAGGAATGGGATCCCGAGTTTCACATTAGGTCTTCTTTGTGAGAGCAGCTAGTCCAGTATATTGTACTTTTCATTCTATGGCATAAAAAATTTCTGTATCTATTCCTGAAAATAAAAAGGTCAAAAACAAAATTTAAAATCTGCCAAATCCTTTTAAGAAAGTAGTTCCAAAAAGTCCTAAGCCAACAAACCTAAGGCATCCGGATAATAATACAAAGTTCATAGCTATTCCATCTAGTAGAGATGACGCTAATGCTCATGACCTTTTTCTATATATGGACTCTCAAGCTGCTGTATTTGGTAAAGGGGAAGGATACCAATATGATATATGATGCAGATTTACATCTCTTATAGTGAAACATATGGCTATTTCATAAGAAGACACCAGCAGAAGCTGAAACGTCTTAATTACATCATATCAAGGTGTCAAGAAAGGCAAAAGCTGTGGAGACTCTCCAATTATGTTAACAGGAAGCATAGAGTGAAAGTAAATAATACAGCTTATACTGAATGAAGAAAACAAAAGGTTCTTTGTTACCGTCAAGAATAATATCAACAGGAAGAAAAGAAGTTAAACATCATATCATTCGCTTATTAAGATTTTCCCTTCATCATACTGAATGAAGAGCTGTCTTCTAAAGCTAATGACCCATCACAATTCACAGGGGTATATATCACATAAAAGCATACCTTATACTCTTCGCAATTGACACAATAAAGACCCTCGTAATCAGCCCGGTAAATGTCACCATTAGCGAGAACTCTGGAGTAGAACTCATTAACAACTGCTTCATGCTTGGGGTTGGTTGTACGAATGAATTTGTCATGAGCAATATCAAGCTGCAGGGACATAGAAGGGATAACTCCTTAAGAAAAGCCCTTTTTTTACCATAAACCAACAAAGAAAATAAAATGCCTCTTACACCTCTTTCCATAGCGTTCTATATGCTTGAGAGATGGTATTGCAGTGGTCACTAGGACTGGAACCAGCTGCAGCTGCTGCTGTAGCAATTTTCTCTCCATGCTCATCCGTGCCAGTCACAAATATGACTTTCTTTTCCATTAACCTCTTACAGAAGAAACCAATCAAAACAATTATAAGTTAATTTCCGCACCCTTATCAAACCATAGTATGTTACTTTCACATATTATCTGGTAAGAACATTACCAGTGTTGAGATGCAATCCAAGAAGCACAACAAAATTATTTAGAAGTCCATATGCGTAGGGAAGTATTATGGAATAAGAAGTCTTTGTGTTTTAGGAAGTTTAATAAGATTCAGATATATCATGTTTAGGAGTTTAGGTAGAAAGTAAATTGCTTATTCTCCAAGAATATTGTATCTTAATTGTTTTAAAAGTCTTATGGTAGTACATATTCTAGTAGGACCAAGAGATCTTGTAAAATCCTATATATGTTGGATAGTTAGGAGGTATTATAATACAATTATTATGCATTTGAGAGGAAGAAAAATGTAGTTGAGAGGAAAAAGAACGCAGTTGATAGGAAGAAAAATATTGAAGTCATCATTTTGTAGTTTATTAACATAAGAAGAGGTGAGATTCCATATATATTATTCTTGTTATTTCTGAAGTGAAGTTCCCAACAAGTAACAACCAGCAATATACAGTACACACAATCCCATACAAGTCCAGATAGTAAAACGTCATCAGTAAGACCCAATATTACAGCAATGCTATCTCTTTATTCGATTACACCAACAAAATGTGCGGAATCATTTTCCCTATTCTTTGCATCACATCATACTTTCCCTCCTACCCAACTCTGGCTAGCGTCCGACATGGTAAGCAATATCAGCAAAACCCGTCTATAGGAAAGCTGACCACACATTGTTTCTGGGGTATCTTTGTAGAAAAGAAGACTAACATCGTGAAAGCTTTCTCTTATAACAATTCTATTAGACCAATTTGTGGGTCCAACACCATTGTTTCACACTAATTTTGACATTTAATTCATCCTAGCATCTTTGAAATCTTGAACAAGTACTTCTAGCCAATTAGGATGGAGCAAAGAATCTATACTAATACTCACCATATTACAGGTTTTCATTTCACTTTCAAGGCGAAGTAAGGTCCATTTTGATTATATTTTCAGCATAAACGGTCAAATTCAGATCTCCATAATCAATTTCCGAGTAATAACCGCAATTAAAATGACAATAGCCTTTACTAAAACATGATATTGTATTTACTACTAAGCCCGTGTTTGGTTCACTAAAAACAATGATTGGAAACGGAATGAAAACCTTGTTTCCTATTCAACTTGTTTGGTTCAACACCCATGGAAACCCAATCCCTTACTTAGTTGTAAACCAATCCCCTCATTTGTTACCTTACTTCACCCAGCGGTAACAAAGTTGTTACCTCCTCTAATCTAATCCCCGTCCCTGTCATTTCTCTCTCTCTCTCTCTCACCTCTCCTCTCTATCTTCCATTGATGATTTCGTGAAGATAATTGCAACATATCAGTCAAGATTTTCCAATTTCTCAATTTGAGGATCGATTTTGTCTTGGTAAGCATGTGATTTATAGCATTTTGTATATTGTTGTTGAAATTTTTGGATTTGTTGGATTTGGTGCGACATGAACAATAGTTTTCCACATGAACTATTGGGTTTCAATTTTTCACATCTGAAATTTCGTTTTTCAAATGAAACTATATCTCAAAATCTGAAATCTGAAAATTTCTTTTCTTTTTCAAACAAAAATTTTAGAGTTTTTTTGTGGGGATATATCAGGGTAATAGGGCATTTTGTGGGGATATACCTCACTAAAATTTTTTTGTAGGGATATACCAACTTAAATTCAAGTTTTGTTAAAAGGTACCAAAAACATTATTTCCGGCGAGAAAGTCAAATTTCCGGCGTTTGATTGGGTAACTTAACCCTAATTTATACCCTATAGCACAAATTCAAACTGCATAGTACAATTGAAGGACACAAGAAGTAAATTAAATTGAGATTAAAGCTAAAAGTAAGACATCATACCTTGCAATTGATGATTTTGGGCTGCCATTTCTTGCTGAATTGAAGAGCGTTCTTTTTGAAAGTTTAAGGAGAGGGAAATGTTAAAGGCCGGAAATTTGACTTTTCCCGCCGGAAATAGTGTTTTTGGTACCTTTTAACAAAACTTAAATTTAGGTTGGTATATCTTCACAAAAAAAATTAGTGAGGTATATTCCCACAAGATGCCCTATTACCCTGGTATATCCCCGCAAAAAGCTCAAAATTTTATATCGAATTTTTATTTTGGCTTATACTGTTCATATTAGTAATGTATCACGTTAGATTTTTGGGTCAATGAGTTAGTCATGTAGACGTTGTAGTGATTGAATTCCATAACCTGAATCTATATTTTTTTTCTTTTCATTTTTTTTCATTTTTGGAAGGATTTTTGCAATAGGGAGCTTCTCCAATAATCATTTGATAAATTCCATATCCTAGTTTTTTGGGGTTTAGATTTGATTTGGTGTGGTGGTGGCTTGAATGATTTCTTTCCTTCAATGAACCAAACAATCGATAAAAGTAACGGTTATTGTTACCATTCCACTCCTCTAACTCATTCCCTTTCCATTCCGTAGTTTGAACAAAACGAGCCCTAAGTCTTGTGTGATACTGCCTTACAAATAAAATTATGGTAAGACCGAGTCACTTTGTAAGTTAAAAGAGTCACTCTTAGATAATGAGTCAACCTTGAATCTTAAAGGGGTCACTTATACTACAAAGTGGCTTTTATAGAACAACAAGTTATCCTCGTCTTATCTCTATTATATATGAGAACTCTTAACGACTTTTGTGTCCACTCTTTTTGATCAATATACCCCTAACTAGAAAAGAAAACTAAAATACCTACCACTCTATTAGTTAAAAAATAAAAATAGAAAGAGGAAAACTGATCTTACAAACTGCAAATCAGTTACCACTTACCACTCATTCTTCAACTTCGTAGGCATAGTATGCATACACGGCTAGTCATACATTATGGTAAGGCGGTCTTATATGAGATTTTATATTTACTATAAGCCAAACTAGTTTCTTTAAAAGTAAACAACCACAAGAACTCCAGATAATACAAGACCACAAGAAAAAGAACAGATGTGAAGAAAATAACGTCATAGCCTTAATCCCATTAAAATGGGTCCGTTGCACGAGTTAAGATTTTATCTTTGAGTCCACAAAGGTAAAGAGTAATAAAAGCCAAAAAGTAAAACCTTTTTCCACATAAAATGAGTAAATTCATATAATGAAAAAATGGCAAAAAGAAAAACCTGAAATCGAGCAATGGCGTCGGCTGCAATGGTGGTGTAAGCACTACCCATATGAGGAGGGGCATTGACGTAATAAAGCGGGGTAGTGAGGACAAAAGTGTCATTATGAGAATTGGGGGAAGAATTAGAACAGGTGCACAACATGGAAGATTTTGATGAAAGTGGACGAAAAATAAGAGACTTTTTGAGGAAATTAAGGTTGGGGTTAATGGAAGAAAGAGGAGAGAGACTCCATAAGCTGGTTTGTAGAGTATGGACTCTCCCTGCCATTTTTGGAGCTAGTTGGATAGTTTGCTCGTGTTTCTGTGTTTGATGTTGAAAACGGAGGGATGATGGATAGAGAAGATTAGAATTTAGAAGAGTAGGGATTCGGATTTCTCTAATCTCGCTCTCACTCCGTCAATGGTGCGCACGAGTGTAGGTAGAGGATGATGCGCATCATCAAACATAGAAAATGCGGGTTCATTAAACCAAAAACGCACGGAAAGAACATCTGTTCATCTCCAATGAACATATAAGTAATGACAACATAAATATTTATCACAATGAACATATAAGTAATTTGAAAGAACATTTTGAACACTTGGATGAACAAATTAACATTTGAATCAACAATATGTTAATGAAATGAGAAATGAACAATAGTAAATTTGAAAAATATTTTGAAATTTGAATTTTGAAAATCAGCGGCAATTTTGAATTTTTAAAATTCATAAACATACTGAATTTTGAAATTAGGCGAAAATGTTCAATCCAAAATTGCAATTGTTCATTCAACAGAAAGAATGTGTTTATCACACTAATTTTTTTATAAATGTTCATTCTAAAATTCCAAATATTCAATAAAAAAAATAGCGTGTGTTCATTATACTACAATGTCCATTGGAATAAACTGGATGTTTATTGGTTTACAACACACATGATGTGAAAAAGTTGAGGAAAGAGAAATTGATGTGGGTCCCACAAATGTTTATTCCAAAATTGCAAATGTTCAATGAATATTAGCGTGTGTTCATTAGACTACAACATCCATTGGAATAATCTTGATGTTTATTGGTTTACAACGAACATGGGGTGAAAAATTTGAGGAAAGAGAAATTGAGATGGGTCCCACAAATGTTCATTGGAAAATTGCAGATGTTCATTGGAGACAGTGCGCACCTAGAGGAAGGTAGATCCGTGTGCACCTTCGAATTTTCGATCTGTCTCTATTGTGCCCGTTAGCCGAATAGGCCTTTTCTTTATGTTTTGTAACTTCTCTAGTTCTCCAGCCTCACTTTCACTCTAAACAACAATGCTTAGATATCGCACATGCTAGTATATAGAGTATGATGCACACGCTTCAATAAGCTAGTCTCCCAACACAAGACGCTGGCAAATAAAATGGAATGCATGCCCAATGAATATCGATAAGAAGCACAATGAACATCATTTAAAAATTGAAAAAGTAACTAATTTGACAGTTTTTATAAACTGGACAAAAACACCCGCCAACATGATTTGCACGAAATCCGAACTCACCACTTTCTCTCTCTAGAAACTGCACATCTACGAAAACACCCTAACCTCTCTCTAATCTCGCTTTGTGTTCAATGTTCATCTTCCACATCTGGCCTCTCTCTCTTCTCACATAATTGGACAAAAATGGCATCACACGAAGGAGCGCAGAAGAACATCAGCCCAACTGCAGACCCAAGGCAAGTGTTATGAACCCAAACCCTACAGAAACCCCAAATAATTACAATTTTTTACATATTCACAATTTTAAATAATAATTTTTTTTTTCAATCAAATTAAGGGCGGAGGAAGACGAGGTGATTATGGCAGTTCCAGTGAATACATGCATGCCTCCGACTCCATATGTTTTAGTTCAATTATGTACGAACTGAAAAATCTTTTCTTTTTCGTTGTTTTTGTTTCTCAAGAAGTGAAGACTTGTATACATGAATAAGCCTTTGTGCACATTTATAAGGACAAAGGGAAATAAACAACGAACTTTGAAAGCAATAAATGTACCAATTGTGGACTCACATATACTGAAGCAATTAAATGAAGAACACGTGTAATTGTTCAGTCCTTTGTTTTTTATGTTCAAAACTTTCATTGTAAAGTTCTAATTTGGCATGTTCTCAAATGTAAGAAGTTCATTATTGTCTTACATGATGTTCATTCCAGAGTTGTTGATGTTCTCTGATGTTCTTTGAGTGTTGATGGTTACTAATAACTTGTGTAATTTAGTTGTTTATTTATGGATCTATTAATGTTCAATAATGGCGTGCTTTATGTTATTTGATTTTCAATAAGATTATGTCCAAGACTAAAGTTCTTTAAGAGCTGATGTTCTTCATAACTGAGAGGTGATGTTAGTGTTGTTCATTATACATCTAATCATGTTGTTATTTGATGCTCAATAACGTAATCTAATGGACTGATGTCATTTTACTCATGATGTTCATTATGGGTCAGTTATACTCATTAAGGATCAGTGTTGATTTTTTACAGTAATTTATGTGCATTAATAATCTATTCATATTCATGATGTTCTTTAATGGTCATTTAGGTTACATTGTGGACTGATGTTAGTCTGTTCTGATGTTCATTGGGAATCAAACAATGTGCATTATAATTAGGGATGGCAGTGGGGCAGGTCAAGTAGGAGACTCACTCCATCCCTGCCCAAATGGGGCAGCGATGGGTCTAGGTTTGGCGGGAATGGGGATTAAAAGCGTTCCCGCAAATGGGTGGTGGAGCGGGTGTGGATTTTATGCTATCCTCGCCCATCCCCGCCTGCCCCGCTTATTTATTATTAAATTTCTATTTATATACTTATATTATTAATAATTTTATCTTGCAAAATATAAATATGTGGGTATGGCGTGGGTGCGGATACCCATGCGGGTGGTGGGGTGGGGGATGAAGTGGGTACGACACGGGTACGAAGCGGGTACAGGTACCCATGCAGGTGGTGGGGAGGGGATGGTCTGGAATTTTCTCCCGTAATGGGTGGTGGGGCAGGGATGGGATGAGAATTTTATGCGGGTGCGTGTGTGGAGGTACCATCCTCCGAATCGGCCCTGCCCAATTGCCATCCCTAATTATAATTGTGTTCATGTACCCTGATTGCTTGCTTGATGCTCTTTAATGTTCATACATAGATATGTGCTTCGTATGTTCATTGGTGTGTACATTGTATGTGTTCTCTTTGTTTTATATAATGTGGGGGCTACTACTCAGCCTACTAGCACTGAGCAGCAAGTTGGTGAGGTGCCACAGCTAGCTGAACCTCAGAACAAGCAATCAGCTCAGGCTAGGGAAGGGGCTTAAGAGAATCAGCCTGTTAATGTGGCTGAGAGGGATGAACATGACACCAATAGGTTATTAGGGAACATTTGGCTGAGAGGGATGAACATGACACCAATAGGTTAGGGACATTGGATAATGTTCATTAACGTATATATCTTCATAGAGTCGCTTGTATGTTCATAATGTTTTATATTCTCTTACTCTTGTTTTGAAGGGTTCTTGAGACTAAGATGCAACCAAAGATGGTTACAACAATCCCTAACATGTAAGGATCTCCTGTAGGTCATTTTTATCTAAGATTATTTTGTCATTTATTCATGTATATCTAGCTTCATGTTTGACATTACAATGTTGAATGGCTGGTGAAGCTCAGCAGCCACCACACGTGGATGAGATGCAGCTAGGGGTGATAATGAGCCTGTCCTGTTCGCGAACAGTTCGGGCTCGGCTCGGTCAAAGCTCGACTAGTAGTGGCTCGGCTCGAGACTTTAACGAGCCGAGCTGAGCTAGGCAAAGCTTGGCTCGAGAGCTCATGAACGGGCTCGATTATACTTTTATATAGAAAAATAATATATTTATATATGTATATACATAAATATATTAACCTAGATATCACACAATAATAAGTTAATAGTTCATTTGTATAAAACCTATAAAAAATCAAATATTAAAAAGGAAAAAAAATTACACATGTAAAAAACAAGGGGTGATAAAGAGTCAAGTCTATTCGTGAACAGTTCGAGTTCGGCTAGTTTAACGTTTGGCAAAGCTCGGCTCGAACAAAGTTCGGTTCGCTAAGCTTCAAGCTCGGCTCGAGCTCAAATAAACTTAAACAAACACAAGCCGAGCAGACCACAGTTCGAGCTCAGCTCGACCGATAAGCAGCCCTAGATGCAGCCATAAGGGGAGGCTCCAAAAGACCTTACGGAGACCAACATGTATGGACCAATGATCTTTAAATGAGTGTAAAATGTGTGGATAAGCATTTTTGTTATTTGTATGTAACATTCATTTGTTTTCATAATTAAAGGGTTGCTGAGGCTGCATAGCAAGAAAAGCACCCTGCTTCAGAATCGATTAATTATCCATCAAGGAACAAAAACATCATTGTTCAAAAGACGCCCGCACAGAAGAGGTATTGGTTATCATAAACACATCTTATGTATACTTGTGTTGCATCAATTGCTCAACGGTTTACATATACCCTTGACAAATTTTTTTATTCACCAGATACCCCCACGTTTTTCAGAATTCACCATATACCCCTGACTTTCTTGAAAATACATTAGAATACCCTTAATGACTAACGATTGTTAACTCCATTAGTCATTAACCCTAATTTTTTTGTTTCATACCCTAATTAACTCCTAACCCTAACCCATAACCCCTAACCTTAACCCTAAATCTAACCCCTAACAACCAACCAACCACCACCACCTTCCCCCCACACACCCCAACCTTAGCAGCTCCCCCCCCCTCCTTCACCCCCGCAGCCTCCTCCACGCAACCCCTCCCCCCACTCCCGCCACTACCCCACGCAGCCCCACCTCTCCCCACACAAACCCCCCACCCCTTCGAATTTCGCATCCCCACCACCCCCTCCCCCACCCCTTTTAATTCTGCAGTCTCCCCCTTTCCCCCACCCATTCGAAAAACAAAATAGTGGTGTAATTTTCTCGGTAGTAGATAAGACAAAATAAAAAAGAAATTGAATTAACTGAATAATATTCGACCTCGAAAATGCGAAAATTGGGTGGAGAAATTCGAAGGGGTGGGGGTGGGGGAATGCGAAATTCGAATGGGTGGGAGGAGGGGGTGGGTGTCTTTGCGGGATTCGAAGGGGTGAGAGATGGGTGGGGGGGCTGTAGGATTCGAAGGGGTGGGGGGAGGGGGGCTGCGGGCTATGTGATTCGAAGGGGTGGGGGAGGGGGGCTGCGGGCTGGGGGTGGTGGGGAGGGTTGCAGGGGAGGGGTTGTAACACCCTCCAAACTTAAATAAATATATAATCAAATAGATATAGTTTTCGGAAAATCATTTATTCAAACTTGGAGGATATTGCCGCCCATTTACTCTCAAAGAGTAAACAAAAGGCTAACAAAACTAATTAACCCAAGTACTTTAGAAAAGAGAAATTTGATGTTAAGAATATTATTACAACCAAATTTTTAGACTAATTCCAAGATAGAACAACTAAATAAATCATCTAGGTGAATTATCTAAGTCTCCTCACACGAGATCCCATCACCAAGTTCTACCTGCAAAGTAACAGAAAAGAAGACAACAAGAGAGACAACTCCCAAAAATCAGAAAAACTGAGTAATTCGACTCCATCCCGTAAAAATAATAATTTTAAAAATAGGCTTTGAGTTTAGAAGGAAAGGTGAACAATTAATAATAATATTAATGTTTGGGTTCTAAAACGTTTATATTAATAACTCCAGACATAAGTCACATAATCATATAACATTTAATCACACAATTAACAACAATAATTTTCAATTAAGAGAGGGAATGTGAAGGCCACTAGGCCGGACTAATCCCTATCATCCGCCTACTTCAACAAGAGGTCGTCACCCCAATACCATCATGGCTATTTTCATAGAGTCCCTAGTGTGCACACCCCTTCTACTTGGATCACAACAAATAGAAGGAAGACAATAGTTTTTTATCGTATATAATAATTAACCTATAAATGGCTATACTATCATATAGGGAAACCTATTCAACACCCTTTCGGGCTTCATTATCCTCCTTAGTTTTATTTAAAAGGATCATAATGTACACAAGTTCTCAATTTAATAACTATACAATTTCACAAGTCTTCTCAATATAATAACATATTCAAGTCAAAAGTTCATTACAAGAATAAGCACATAATAATATTTATTACTAATCATTGTTCCAAAAGAATTACATAATAATAAAAATATTCATATTACTATCAATATTATAATAACATACTCAAGTTTTATAGTAATACGAAAATCATACTCTTATACTATTAAATACTAACTCATAACTTAGTAATTATCATATATTAGTCCATAATTACTTATAACATACATAACCACGTAATCACACATTCACATAGGTAACCGTCTTACAACGGGAATTAGAGTACGATGGACATCAAAATTACCTCGAGTAGCATAGATACGAATAATAAAGTCACCCCTAGAAAGCTCCTTCTACAAAATCTCCGTCTACAATAGTACGTTAATGAACGAAATTAATCACCTATGCAATACCCGAAAATTACTAAGTTGTCAAGTTGTAGGTAGTAGATAACATAAAAATTTTCATTAATCGGAAAAATTGACATCAATAATCCCAACTTTCACCAGTATTCTCAAAATAATCTCAACTTTGGATTATTCTAGAATAATCCTAACTTTTGAGGGGATCCTCTCAAAATAATCCAAACTATCACCCTTCTTGCCTATACTAATCCGATTTAGGTCTAAGATATATAGAAAAATAATAGTTCGGATTATTTTGAGAAGGTAACCCCTAAAGTTGAGATTATTCTAAAATAATCCAAAGTTGGGATTATTTTGAGAAGACTGGTGAAAGTTAGGATTATTCATGTTAATTTTTCCTAATATTAATCCTTACTTTATAAAATGTAAGTATACAAATAGCTTTGAAAAATTCTTTCAAAGATCAGAAGGTAATTCACTTAACTATCCAAGATTCATAAAATCATGCTTAAAAACAAATTCATAATTCGACTAAAATACAATGTCACAATCTAATCGCACAAACAAAACAAAAACATGCCATAAACTCAACTAATAAATCAACCATTAAGCTACATGAAACAATATACATATGTATAAAACAAAGTTATAATTTGATTGATAATAATAATAATAATAAAAAACAGTCATAACAATCACTCAAATTACATGCTAATGTAAACTAGCTAGACTGTAGGAAAGAACACAAATACCCTGCAAGAAACTTAACCCAAACTAAATATAGTCCACGTAAAAGTAAAACCCATCAAGAAAACCTTCCACATAGTACTTTAATTTTGGAGAAAAATTAAAGAAGGAAGAAACCGAAACTAACAGCACCAACAATAGACAGAAGAGCAATCAGCAGTCCAGCAGCAAGAGAAGATAGAACATTAGCCCAAAAAAAAATAGAAAATAGAACAACAATCCTGCAACATCATCGAGCTTCAACGCCAACCAAAAACTTACCCAAACTTCACCAAATCATCACTAGTCATCAATAATCTACTTATAACAAGCTTTAAACTTCTCGTGTAACATGCTTTGACTATTGATCCAAGGTTAGACTCAACATTTATGATAATGGAAATACAAACTCTACTCATACAATATAAGCATAGCATAATAAACAAAGTCATTATTATAGTTATGATAACCAAGCAAGAATCTCATGAACTTGGCAAGAAAACAACATCCATAAACACATTTTCCTACCCAAATTCATAGCATAATACTAACCCTCTTAACTATTTAAAACAATTATAATTCCTATACTAATACTAATCGGTCTAGGAACGCCTTTAGTTACCTTTAAAGACCTCCAATTGCTTGCATTCTTCTTCTTGAACATTGTAAAATTCCATTACGTGCTGTTCTAGTCTGATCAAGATTCACGGCAATTGAAAGCTCTAATTTCAAATCGTTCTGGTTAAAATGAAGGTTCCGATGTCCTGAACATGCTATGCAAATTTGAGAATGATCCAACGGTTACATCTCCAGTGATGGACTTTTTCGTGAAGGTGTGACAGGAAAAACCGGGATATACTTCTCCTCTCTTTCTCTCTTCAAATGGCGAGAACAAGGGGGATTACAAACTGAATTTTTCTGGCAGAATTTCAGCAGTACAAATGAAGTAAAAAGGGGAGCTACAAATACTAATGATGGGGTTTTAAGTTGGATAATTATGGTGAATTAAAAGGGTTGTTACAAGGGAGTTAAAAGGTGTTCAAAAGCTTCTCCATTGCTTCCAATATTTTGCTTTTGTGGACAGCTTTTAGGAGCTTAAAATTTCACATTAGAAAGTCGTGCGACGGTCCAAACGCACTTAAATCGAATAAATAAAAATACTAGCTCAAACGCGTATTTCTAAATACTAGAAAAAATATAATTTCTGATCAAATAAATATTATAAATATAACATTCTAAAAGTTGAAAAACAAACAATATAAGATATAATATTTTTAAGAACTAAAATATTCTAATTTTAAAGGAAAATAATAATTAGGGGAAAATAACTCGAAGAAATTATGAGCGAAAATCCGTGGTGTTACAAACAGTCCTCAAAAAAAGCTTGATATATAGAAGTTCCTTAATACGAGCGTTGTGGGACTTGTTAGTTTCCTTGAAACTAAGGTGAAGCTACCAATATGGGGGGTGTTTATCATAAATTGTTCAATGGGTAGTGTTTTACTGCAAATTCTGCAGAGCATAAGGGAGGGAGAGTTGTCGTGGTCTGGAATCCAAATAGTTTTCAGGTAAATAATATTTCAATGAGTAGTCAGATTATTCATTATGTTATTACTCCCTCTTGTGGGCCTGTTCCTTCATTCTATTGTAGTTTTTATATGCTTTCAATAATGGAAATGGTAGAATTGTAGCTTGGAAGGCTCTTGAAGAGTTTTCTAAGGATGTACATGGTCCTTGGATGATAGTAGGGGATTTTAACTGTGTGATGTCACCCGATGAAAGGATAGTTTTTGTTGTGAGAGTTCAAGAAACAGCAGATCTTCAGAGATGTATGGTACATTGTAGAATGAGGGATATGCAAAGTACAAGGTGTTTGTATAATTGAGATAATAAGCAGCAGGGGGGACATAGGGTGTTCTGTAAGCTGGACAGGGTCATGGTTAATGATTTATGGAGTTTGAGATACCCTAGTGCAATGGGTCATTTCATGCCATAAGGAAACTTTGATCATACTCCTATTTTGATCAATGTTTATCCTATGATTGAGCCTAGGAAGCAACCTTTCAAGTATTTTACTATATGAAGCCAAGCTTCTAATTTTCAAACAATAATTGGTGATTGTTGGACTGATACAGTTGCAGGTACTCCAATGTATAGAGTAATAAGTAAGATGAAGAGTGTTAAGAAGGCTCTCAAGAAGCTGAATGTAGAAGGGTTTTGTGATATGCATTATGCAGATATCAAGGCTTATAATGTTCTTATGAAGTGTCAGGTTGAATTGTAGGCACAACCATCAAACTATGAGCTAAGTATAGCTGAGCAGGAAGCTGTTGTCCAGTATAAGCAGGTTCACCAGCAATACTTGTCTTTTTTAGCACAGAAGGCTAACACTAGTGGAAAAAAGCGCATCTGACACAACATAACCGATCCGGTTCAGCCTAAATCGGATTAGCTAAAGTCAACTAATCTGGTTAGCACCCAAAGTAGATCAGTTAAATAAATTGGGCCAGCATTTTCCTTGCCTCACTCGTCTCCTCAAGGTAACTGATCTGGTTGGCCCAAATAACCAGATCAGTTACTTTTGGGCCTTATAAACAAATTGGGCCATCGCACATAACTCTCTCAAACCTAACTCTCTCATTTTCTCCTCAACCCTAAGTCTCTCTATTCTCTCTCTTCCTCCCTCCTACGCACGCCACCACCCAGATTTCTTCCTCTCTCCTGAAATCTCCATCAACAGATTTCTTCCTCTCTCATCAAATCCCCATCAACAGATGTCTTCCTCTCTCATCAAATCTCCTTCACCGGATTTATTTATCTCTCCTAAACTCTCTATATGTTCTCTTCGAAACTCGTTGGATTTCCTTCACCGGAATTTCATACGCAACGCAATAAAAAATTTCATCATCCCTTCATGTGTTCATCATCGCAACGTCGTTCATCATCGTTTTTAGATTTTCACCCTCACTCTTTCATCATCGTTTTCAGAGAAATTGGGGGCGCCACCATCACACCTAAACAGAGAATTTTCATATCTTCACCCTGTCTCGTTCATCATCACAACGTCTCTCGTTTCATCATCGCAACATCGTTCATCATCGCATTTTTGTTCCTCTCGTTTCAGATCTAGGTTTATTTTAATTTAGGGTTTTGTTCATTTTTTAGTTTTCTTTTTTTTTTGGGAATATTTTTGATGATTTTATTTATAATTTCTCTGTAATAATTCTGTAATTTTCAGTTAGTTTCATTAATTTCGTTGTAATTTATTTAATTTTATGTAAATTTCATAAATTTTTGAATATTGATTTTAAATTCTGATTTGAGTTGGTCTTTTGTAATTTGTATAATATATTTTAATTTCACTTGTAATTTGTATAATATATTTCACTTGTTTATATTTCACTTGTTTATAATAAAGCGTTTTCCTTGCCTCAAATTTCGTTGTAACGTCGTTGGGTTTTGTTTGCCTTTTGCTAATATGTGCATAAACGAAGGGCCTGCAGGTTGCTTTTTTTTTTGTGACATATCACCCTCAACTGATCCGATTAGGGGGTGAAAGCCGGATCAATTTGACAAAACTGATCCGGTTTTCACCCCCTAACTAAATAAGTTTATTACATCTCTGGTCCGATTATTTTGATAACCGAATCAGTTACTCAAGTAACTGAAATGGTTTTCAATCGGAGTAGTTGACTTTTGTCAACCGCTCCGAGACTAACCGCTCCGGACCAAAAGCCGAATCTATAAGGCCTATTTTGACCGGAGCGGTTGAACTTTTTTCCACTAGTGTAAGGTTAAATGGTGTAAAGAAGGAGATGAAAACTCAAGTTTGTTTCACCAGTCTATTAAACCTAGGAGATTGCAAAATACTATTTATGCAATCCATGATGATCGTGGAAACTGGAAGGATAATCTAGATGAAGTGAATGCAGCTTTTCTCACATACTATAAGAAGTTGTTGGGATCTTCACTTGTGGTTACAGTTCCAGTTAAGGCTGAAGTTATCGATAAGGGTTCTATGGTTACAGAAGAACATTATCAGATCTTGAATATGCCTTTTACAACAGAGGATGTTAAGATGACGCTTTTTTCCATTCTTGGGTAGAAAGCACCTGGGCCAAATGGTTTTGGTGGCCACTTTTTCAGAGATGTCTGGGACATAATTGGAGAGTAGGTCATCGGTGCTATTCTATCTTCTTTCACTTCAGGGCAGTTGTTAAAGGAGGTAAATGCTACTACCTCGACTTTGGTGCTTAAAGTAGCTTGTCCTAATAATGTTAAAGAGTTTAGACCCATAGCTTGTTATAATGTCATTTATAAAGGCATTACTAAGATGTTATTTAATAGATTAAGACTTGTGCTTCCTCATTTAATAACTGAAAATCAGGGTGCTTTTGTTCAGGAGAGATTTATTGTTCATAATATTATTGTGTGTCAAGATTTGGTGAGACATTATGGTAGGAAGAATGTGGGGCCCAGTTGTATTATGAAGCTTGATATGCAAAAGGCCTATGACAATTATTAATTGGGATTTTCTTCATGCGATGCTTGTTGAGCTTAAATGTTCTTATCACTTTATTCACCTTGTGATGACTTGTGTGAGGACTCCTAGATTCTCCGTGATGATAAATGGTTCATTTCATGGTTTTTTTAAGTCAAAGAGGGGTTTGAGACAAGGAACCCCATTTCTCCCCTTCTCTTTGTAATTTGCATGGAGCATATGTCAAGAATTTTTAGGACTCTTGATGACAAGCCTAATTTCAAATTTCATCCAAGATGCAGGGCTATAAAGCTATCACATCTTGTGTTTGTTGATGATGTGATTCTTTGTTGTGGTGGTGATTTTCCCTTTGTTTTTATTTAATGCTCCAGGCTTTTAAGTTATTCTATATTTCTTCTAGTTTAAATGTGTATAATCAAAAATCTAATTTACTTAGTTACTCCACAGTTAAGCGTGCTTGGCTGGAAGTAGTCTAGGGATGGGTGACCTCCTGGGAAGTTTCTCAGAGTGCGCATGAGTGAGGACCAAATGCGCAAGAATAACTTGTGTTGGTTATTGAGGATAGTTGTTGGCCCTGGATGCGCATTGGTGACGATTGACTCGATTCCGGATGGGTAGGGTGTTACAATGAATCTTTTCTATGCTGGGACACTCCACCTTATTAATTCAGTTCTCATGAGTATTCATGTATACTTAGCTCAGGTGTTTGTCATTCCTAAGGCTATTGATTAGCTTATTTTATTGCATACTTTTACCCCTATATTTTAGTTATTTGAATATATTTTATATTTATATATATGGGTTTTTAGTATGATTTTCATTATTACGTACTTATTATTTTTAGCTATTATTTTTTATCACCTATTGAGCTTAATTAGTGTTTTATTTTATGATAGGTGTTCGGTGTGAGAAAATTAAGTACGAGCCCAAATAGTAAGCAACCAAAACAACAAACATTAAGAAGAAGATATTGAAGCCCACATAGCACTCATATGTGACCCACAATCAATATATATATATAAAGGAGGAACTTTTCGGGAGCATAGGGAGCTCCTCAAGATTTCGAGCTCATAGAGCGCGCCACGTAGGATTGCCACGTCATCAATTTATATTTTTATGTTTTACAAAAATAGAGTTCTAGATGATTTAAATACATATAAGAAGATTGGATAAACGAAAATTAGGGTTTGGATTTGAATCAACAATCTAAATTATTATATCATGAAATTTGTGTATAACTTTTGCTACGTAGTTCGGAATATTATAATTTTTGTACCATTGGAGAGTGCTCAAAATATGCTTCGAAATAAGATCCATTTATAATATAGTTGTACAACTTATGAAATATAGAGCGCCGTGTAGGATTGTCATGTCATCAATTTTTATTTTTATATTTTTTCTAAAAATAGAGTTCTACATAGATTTAAATACATATAAGGAGTCTTGGATAAGCAGAAATTAGAGTTTCGTTTTGAATGAACAATCTAAATTATTGTATTATGTAAATTGTGTATAACTTTTGCTACCTTATTCAGATTATTATAATTTTTGTACCATTAGGTAGTGCTCGAAATATGCTTTGAAATAAGATCCATTTACAATATAGTTCTACAATTTATGAAATAGATAGCGCCACTTAAGATTGCCATGTTATTAGTTTTTATTTTAAATTTTTGAAAAAAATAGAATTCTACATATATTTAAATACGTAAAAGAGTTTTGGATAGGGGGAAATTAGAGTTGCGTTTTGAGTAAACAATCTAAATTATTATATTATGTAAATTGAATTTAACTTTTACTACCTAATTCAAAACATTATAATTTTTTTACCATTAGAGAGTGCTTGAAATATGCTTCAAAATATGACCTACTTACAATATAATGTTACAACTCATGAAAATATATTAAATTAGATGCATTGTAGGACATTATGTAGTCTTTTTTTTAAGATAAATATAATAATGGCTATAAGTATTAAGTATAGTGTATTATATGTGATTATAACATTTGATTATAGGTCCAATTTACAGGATTAAACATATTATCTTTCAGGACCTCAACCTTACTCAACTAAACTAAAACAATATAGTATTGCAACAAAATTTATTAACTAAAATCTATAGCGATAAAGTTACATATTAGAGTTTTGGATTATGTAAAAATTAGAGTTTGATTTAAATAAAACATCCTTAGAATATTATAAAGAGCTCAACCTAAGCATGTCATGTCATTCTTATCAATTTTTTAGAAAGTATTCTTTCTGTCCTGCATCAATCAAATTATTACCATCTACTTTCTTAAAGTATCATTCGGGTATTATTCATGTTTAAACTGTATTAGCTATTGTTAGTCATACCTGTTATTGGGATACCATTTAATTGGTTTGGACATGGTTTTTAAGGAAAGAAAAATTGTGTAGTCTAAAGCATGTATGCACTCTTTGGTTAACTAGAGTATGGGACAAATAAATCCTTATTAAAGTAAACGCAACTTTATAAGGCAATTCGGGTAATTAATGATGGTTTTATTAACATAAAGTAAATGTAATATTGTCAACTGTAGTTTCTTTTTTTACCAAAAGTGGAATGGTTCCAAAAGATGAAACTACCTAAAATGGTAATTGTTTTAATAGAAAAAGAACGGAGGAAGTGTGTAAATACAATGATCTTGAAAAATCTCATTTTACAACAACACAAAATCAACAATAATTTTAACAAAAAATTTGCAATAAAATAAAATAAACAACAACCCGTGCAACGCACGGGCTTCAAACCTAGTCATATATAATATTAAAGCAAGAAAACTTCCGTCCTATGTGGCAAGCGATTACCCTTCCTCTACTCTCCTTCACCCTCAATTTCTCAGCCTCTCTTTCAATACGCCACGTGGCCAAATTTTCAGCCTCCTCTTTGCTTTGATTTATTGCCTTAATTGACGCCTCAAAAATATAAAAGGAAGTCAACTGAGAGCAAGATTTCTTAATTAACAACATCGGTTTTTAAATCAAGGATAATATCAATAGTTACTATACTCATCTTCTCCATTCCCAAATCATGAATAATAATTGATATTCATATCCTTAAATCAAGGATATGAATATCAATTGTTACCATATTGCAAGGCTGCTGATGAAGACAAAACTTACAAGCTAAATACCCAGTTAGAGGAGGGAGAAAATACAATTAGTACGACCACGAGTAAACAATTTCTTTTCTCTGACCTTAATTTGCAATTAACTGAATTTAAACCCAAAAGAAATTAATCTTGGAAGAAAACCAGATGAGAAGATGGGTTTTATTAAAGACATTATATCTGATCAGGGTTTGAATTTTCATCCTTTTCAAGTTTGTTAGGGATTTGGTTAAGGAATTTGTTATGAAAGATTCGGAGGAGAGAGAAAATGCAAATTTTTGTGAGAAAGATGATAGTTCAAGATTTAATCCTGATTTATTTTTTCCTTCATTGAAGAATTAATTATGGGTTTCCCCACCAAATATTTAGTGCTACATGTAGCTATAGGAATTGTAAAGCAAAAGATGAATGAGGAGAGTATGTAAGACTATACCATCAAGAGAGAAAAAGTTAACAGTAGCATAATTCCAAGTCAAGATCCAAATTAATTATCAAGAGAGCAATGAAGAAAAAGTTAACAGTAGAAGCACCATAATGAAGGCAACAACAATAGCACCAGATGAGAGAGTAAAACATAAGCGGAAGCATGAAGGTGCGCGGCGATGGCAGCGGTGGTGGTGGACGCAAGTAGCAGCACGCCGGTGATGGTGGCAACATCGGTGGCTTATGGGCAGCAGCCCAGACCAAGGAAAACAGAGGCAAGATAGAAATTTTTGAAGTAACAATTATAACAAGAGGAAAGAGAAAGTGAAATTATTGGTTTGCTCTTTTATCATTGATTTTGCTCAAGCTTATATTTGATGATATATGAATATATGATAGTGGACTTTTGGTTACGAGAATAAAAGAATCAGGGGAAAAATTCATCTCAACCAAGAAAAAAAGAGAAGAAAGGAAAGGAGTGTTGGAAGGACTTCAAAGTTCAACCTTCAATGGAAAATTTACCATCCCAAGTTCATATTATTTTTTATATTTTCTTCACAATTTGATTCTTATAATCTCTTGAGTAATCAATTTGGTATGGCTGATTTTCAGATCGTAAATTTTGATCACCACCTCTATGATAATTAATTTTTATAATTATCGGCAAGTTATTTAACTTCAAATACAAGTGTTAAATAGCATTACTCATTTATAATATTTACAATAGTACAAGCTTAAAATTTGAATGGTATAATATGTGCATCACACATTCACATGAGTATTACACTTATTGTTAATTCTTATAGATGGGCATATGATCCTATATCAGTTATAGTGGAAAGCATATATCCTTTCCTACAAGATTGTTTATGGAAACCTAAGTATTTTCATGAAAGGATTCTTCTTCCTCCGATTCATGAGATAGCGTGGAGATGGGAAATCATTATGTTTTGTCAAAATTACCCTGGGAATAGAGAATATATGTATAGGTGTAGATACAATTTCAAAAGAGGAGGTAACTTAGGAATACATGAAATCTACTCAATGGAATTCCTAAATACCATTAGATATTACAGTTTACCGAATCACAATATAAGACTAAAGGTTTATACACCAGTGATGCTATTGATGAATATTGAATACGTCTGGTTTGTGTAACGATACTAGGTTGATAATCAAGCAAAATTGAACCATTGAAGTTCTGGTTATGTGGGGATAAGGTATATATACCCAGTGTGACGCCCATTTCGTCAGATGGAACAAAATTTTCTATAAGGTTGGTCGTATGTTTTGCAGTGACTATAAATAAAATCCAAGGACAAATCCTGTTGCATGTGCTTTGTATCTCCCGACACCAGTTTTTAACCATGGCCAAATTTATGTGGCAATATATAGAGTCACAAGTAGAAAGGGCCCAAAAATACTAATTTGTGAGAAAGAACATGGGAAGTCTAATACTATGACCCATGCAGTACATAAAGAAGTTTTGTAGGACATGTGAGTGTCATTGTTATGTATCTGCTAAATAACTTTACAATTAAAACAAAGGAGCATTTTTTGTCTTCTATGTAAAGTGCATCGCTAATGTTTTTTTTTTTGGTTAAATAAGTGTAGGATTTTTCTACACTATTTAAAGTTTCTTAACTTAAAGTATGTTTTAGAGATAAATTCATTTAAGTTTCAAATAGTACATAGCCTCTTTTTAGTGGAGTAGACGTGTAGAATCAGTTAGATGCTTTCAATATAGTTGGTATATAAACATTCTTATTATAAATAAAAAATATACCGTGCATTATTATAAACACAAAATGTTTTGCCTTTAATTAACAATATGTAAGAAAAAAAGGAGGCAATTAATTGTGGACAACATTGCTTTAATTTTTTTCCAACTTGCTAACGTTATATCATAACAATTCTTTGTGCAGCAATGCAATTACAAGGGGCCAAGTGAAAATGATTGGGAACAAAATGATTACGAGTTTTAGAATGTTAACAAGTATATAAGATTGTCTAGATTTCAACTATTTTATTAGAGTTATAAAAAACGTGGATATTTAAGTGATGTCATTAATCAAGTAGGACTAATCCGGTCTTTTATACCTTTTCGTTTTCATCCAATCCAAATTAATATTTACCATCCTACATTTTGACATGACCCGCTAATAATTTAATTAATTTATTTCAAATGTTCCACCACAGTCTTTCATCCAGATAAAATCACCTAAACTAACTCCTATCGTATCTACATTTTCAATAATGTATATAACAATTGATAACGTTTAAAAAATAAATTCTCATCTAGAGCTATGACCATTTATGACCACTAAATAAATGCGCTATTAGTACTAAATATTGGGTGTTTTTCTTTTTAAGTAGGGATGGTGAATTTGGAAAGTTGAAAGGGTATATGGTGCAAAAAAAAATTAGTCAGGGGTATATGGTGAAAAAATCGATGATAAAAACTAGTATTTGGACCCCGGCGTTGCCCCAGGTGGTATTTTTTTTATGAACTTGATATGTATTTTTTTCATTCGCATTAAAATATAATAAAGAAAACTCAACGTTTACAAATAAAATAATGTGGACATTTAAAGCATGATTAAAAGTTGTTTGAGATGGTAATTGTGCTACATATAATAGCAAGAAGTCACGGGTTCAAATCTTTTTGCAAGTCAATTTACTTTTGTTAGTTGACATAACATATATACACATTGAACAATTCTAGTGGAGTAAGAGAGGTGCCGCGTGGCGTGTATATGTTGTTATACACGCCTTTTAATATATTAATATAGATAGATAGATAAGGAAAATTTGTCATTAAGATGAGTTTGATTTACATAAGGCCCAAACTCACCATTAAATTTCCCAGCATCGTTCACATGAGGAAGCCAAATACTTAAGTGGCATTCATAGTCTTTCTTTTGCTAAAAACTATGGATAATGATTGCTGAAAAGACTTAGGATGCGTCCTTGTCAGGTTACAAAAATAAGTTTCAAGTAATCTAAGTTAAGGTAGATCAATTGAGTTCAGATTATCTCATATAAGTTTTAACACATTATAAAATAAACTTTAATAAGTTTTAATATGTTCAGTTTAGATAGATTCAGGAGAATAATTTAAGTGAACATAATGCACCTCAGATACATGAATCCAAATATAAATCTAAAATAACCCAACATTAATATTAAGGACCTAATAAACTAGCAACTTTCGAAGTAGTCCAATTCAAATTTTCAACCAATGATCTCATCATCATCATCGTCCAATGCATAATATAGATCCAATCGAATAATATCCTAACTCGTTATAGACCCAGACTAGACCTAGCCCGACCCAAATTCGACTCAAACAACCCAATTGCGACCTCTGAGTATAGTTTTGGCGTATACAAAGGAAAATAACTCTTGATGTAAGTGAAAAAGTAAAATTATTGTACTTCCTTTTTTTGGCTAAGTAAGAAAGATATAGTTACAACAAAAATCAATTATAACCTAAAGTCAACTATAGTTTAGAATGAATTAACTAGGTTGGACCCTTCTCAACAAGAGAGACAAACACCTCCTAGCTATGTACAAGCTCATAACTTAAAACAACCCCTCATAACAAAAAAAAAAAAATTGTACATCATAATATTAACTACGGTTTTTTCACCATATACCCCTGACTAATTTTTTTTGGCACCATATACCCTTTCAACTTTCCAAATTCACCATATACCCCTCATGTTTGAAAAAATACATCAAACTACCCTATTGACTAACGGTGTTAGACTTCCGTTAGTCATTAACCCCTAATCCCCCTCTAACCCTAACTAACTAACCTAAATCTACCCCCTAACCCTAACCTTAATCTAACATCCTAACCCTAATCCTAAACCTAACACTTAACACCCCCACCCCCACCCCTTCCTCCACTTTGCCCCACCACCCCCCCCGCCACCATCCCCGAAGCCCCCTCCTCCCCACCTCGCAGTCGCCTCTCCCCTTCCCCGCCGACCCCCTCCCCCTCCCTTGCTTGTCTCGAAACCCCCTCCCCCCCCACCCTCGAATTCCGCGTGCCCAACAGCCCATCCCCCCACCCTTCGAATCCCGCCGCACACCAAATGCAAACCGACCCCTGCTCTCTTCAGCCGCCAACCCCGAGGTAATTTGCGTTCGGGCAAGTAGTAGGGGCTGCGGCGAGGAGAGAAAGGGACGCGACTCGGGGAAGGGGTTGCGCGACAAGGGGAGAGAGGGTTTGCCTCAAGGGGCGCGACTCGGGGAAGGGGTTGCACGACGAGGAGAAAGAGGGTTTGCCTCGAGGGGCGCGACTCGGGGGAAGGGGTTGCGCGACGGCCGGGGAAGGGAAGGGGGGGAGGGGCTCGCGCGATTCAACAAGGGAAGGGGGGGAGAAAGAGGGTGCGAGGGAGGGTGGAGGGGAAGGGAGGGGGGTGCTGTGGGGGAAGGGGGGCTGCGGGGAGGGTGGAGGGGGTACTGCGGGGGAAGGGGGGGCTGCGGGGGACGGTGGAGGGGGATGAAGGGGGTCTTTGCGGGGGAAGGGGGGCCGCGGGGGGGGAGGGGGGCTGGGGAAGGGTGGTGGTGCGGTGGGGGGTGGGGTGGGGCTGGGGTAAGGGGGTGGGGGAGGGGTGGGGGTGTTAAGTGTTAGGGTTAGGGTATTAGGGTTAGGGTTAGGGTTAGGGTTAGGGTTAGGATTAGGATTAGGGGTAGATTTAGGTTAGTTAATTAGGTTAGATGGGGGATTAAGGGTTAATGACTAACGGAGTTTAACGCCGTTAGTCATTAAGGGTAAGTGGATGTATTTATTCAAACGTGAGGGGTATATGGTGAATTTGGAAAGTTGAAAGGGTATATGGTGCAAAAAAAAATTAGTCAGGGGTTTATGGTGAAAAACCCGTTTTATCATTAACTAATGTGTAGCTCATGTGGTGCCCCGAATTTTGACTTTGAAATACTATTTTGGCCCGAACGATGCCTCGTGTCAGTTACAATTATCAAATATGTTATTATTTATAAAATTTTCATAATTAATTTTATTAGCTTTTCGAAATTTTTCATCTAGTGCAAAATTGGATAATAGACGTTATGGCATGATAAGTTGCTTTTTTTAATAATAATAATAAAAAAAAATTCTAAGGAAGTGGGGATAAAAATAACAATTTCAATGGAATTATAAGACTTTATTATGTTTTATTTTGAAATATTAAACATTGAAATTGTAGTGGATTGGTGGTTAAACTCCACATATCATTTCAAAGGTCATGGGTTCGATTCCTAGTAGCTATATATTGTTAATATTTTTAATGAGATCATAAACATGTGGCACATATGTTGGAGAGTGTCACGTGGCACCGTTCCTTTGCTAGGAACGCCTTTTAATATATTTGTATAGATAATACTTCTATCTTTTAAGCTTATACAGATTAATTTGTTATATATATTTATTTTTCAAGTTATATATATTTATGTGGAGTAAAAATAGTATATCTAAATGTTGGAATCTTGTTATACTATATTTTGTAGTACATATTCCTTGTTAAGCATATGGCATGGATGTTTCTAGTGAAAGGGGGAGGGTTCCACGTGGCAACATATACTGTATTAGGAATGTCTTTTAATATATTAGTATAGATTAGAAAAAGAAAAAAATAACTCAAAGGCTTTGAAGAAAATGAAAAAAATTGTTCGAAGACCAAAGAAAGCAACTCGAATGAGAAAATTCATGATTTAACAATGTAAGTAAAATTTTCGCTTTCTTAGAAAAGTATCATGATCATCTGATAAGTGAATAGCAATTTGGTAGTAGATATAATGGTATACATTCACTATTGTAGGGATCTCGATGGGGCGGAGCGGGGAGGATGTTGCTATCCTCATCCCCATCTCCATCCCCACATAATATTTTCAATGTTTCATCAACCCATCCCTACATAATATTTTAAATATTTCATCCCCATCCCCATCCCCATCACGGGTCTGAAATATGTCCTTATCCCCACCCCAACAAAGATTAGTGCAAAACCATGTCTGCCCCCACCACCCGCCAGGGTGTCTATACCCACTTAATCTCCACCTTCTTAACCGTATCATCAATCTAAAACCCGTCTTAGACGCACCTCAAAAATATAAAAAATAAAATAAAATGCTACAAAAGTAGTACTTCGTCCGTTCTTTTTCTATTGCAACAATTGAGTTTTCACGCTTGCAAATGCACAACTTTAACTATTCATATCTTTAATTACTTTTATTTTGAAAGTATATATCGAGACGAATCAAACAAGACCCCACATGACTATAGTTGTCGTTACATAAAAATCACAATAGATAGTGAAAGGATGATGGGTGAATAGTGTAAAAATTCCATTGTTCCAATTGAAAAAGAACGGAGGAAGTATATTTCACATTTTAGACAAAAGCTTAAGAAATTTTTATAGGATTCACATTTCACAACACTCTATACTTAAAATTATGTAACTCACAATGACATATAATCGAACTCTTTTTGTGGGCTTATTTTTAGCCAATCGGTGTGAGCGAGAATTTGACTACCTCGTTGTAAAAGGGTTTTAATTTTGAAAATCATTTTGTGAAGAAGTCGCCAAACCTAATAGGATATTTCGAAAATCGACAGGACATTTGAAAGGGACTTATCTCATGTAGATTTTCCCATTATGGCTTCATAATTGGTTAATGAACCAATAATTGATTTCTGGTTTAAGGGTATGAACCTGATCATGAATCACGTTCACCCATTGTTGGCCTCTACTAAATACGTTTCATAGTCTAAATGTAATAATTAGCCAAATAGTTATTTTCAAACACCCTAAAAAGTAATTTAAGATGGTTCATTAAATACAAAAGACTTTTTTTAATGATCATTTGAATTAAACAATCAGGATACAAGGTACATAACCGGCTGTCCATAGTATCTGATTTAGTCGTGAGAACATCTATGTCTTGGTTAACAATAATAAAAAGTGATTATGTATTGCAATCAACATAAAAAAATACATGAAAAAGAAATGAAACTAAGAAAAAGAAATATTCGCAGGGAGTTAATTTTTTTTAATAAGTGAGAAGAACTCCTTCTGTCTACCCTCACACAGGGCCCCTACCTAGAGACCCACTACAACCATACACCCCCAACACCCTTTTGAAATCACAAGCAAATGCTTTGGGTGGGAATAGGATCCTAGACTTCGTTAGGAAAGATGAGAAAGTTCACCAACCCCATTTATTTTTAAGGGGTGCAACACGAGGACTTCCTAGGAGGTCACCCATCTTAGTACTATTCTCTTGCACAGGGAGTTAGTTATTATTCATAGAATATACAATTGCATAAATATATTAACAATCTACAACATGAAAAAAAGTTAGTAACTTCAACAAATATAATAAAAAATAATTATATTTATTATAGGACCCCCCGAAATTTATAACTCTTTCTGGGTCGTTACCTACAAATATTATTGTTGGATTAGTCCAAAATATGCCGTGATGGGTTTGGTCGGCGTTGATTGTTTTTGATAATGGGTGATGGTGTGGCGTAGATATTAGACTTCGATGACGATTATGAGAGGATGATGATAATCAGATGGTATAAATAGTAGTATCAGGTTAAAGAGTTAGACTTTTGATATTAAGGTAAGTTAATGTGGGTGAGATGTAGGTTTTAGGTGTGAGTGAATATGCACAGGGATTGAATAGAGAGAAGTATTAGGAGGATGGAGATCTACAGCCTGTTTGGTTCTTTTTAGTAAAGAAAAGAAAGGGAAGATAAATGATCGGAAGTGCAAACAAGAGAAGAGAAGAGAAGAGAAGAGATAAGAAAAGAAAGGAAAAATCTTAGGGCTCGTTTTGTGTTCCCAGTTTTCGGTTTTTTTTTTTTAAAACCAAACAAAAATATGGAAACCAGAAAAAGTTGTTTCCAGTTTTCTGTTGTTAATTTTTAAAATTGACATGTTTAGTACAAGTATGATTAATTTTAAGTTTATTATACCCCTTATACTATATGACTTTTATATTCAGAAAACCAAAAACTGAAAACTTACAATGATACCGAACAAGCCCTTAATTTCTCATGTTTTGTTTAAATTTTCTCTTTACTCCCAAATTCCTCCAATTTTGGGAGGAAAGAAAATTGAAAATGTTGTTAAGAGACTTTCCTTCCATTTCCTATCACTTAATAATGTTACTTTTGAGCCAGACATTGGAAACTAAAATGATTCATTTCCATTTCTTTTCCTCCAAATCCCTTCTTCTAAACAAGCTAGTAGTGTTAGCCTATTAGGTGTGCATGGGGTAGCAAGATTAGGTTTTTTTTTTTAGTAAAAACTACCTTTCTTTTAGCAAGTTATTGGAATTAATACATTTCTAATTTTATTTTAAATTTATTGTCATGCTCTTTACCATCCATATTTACTTAAAATCGTCCGTATTTTTTTTTCTTTAAATACCACCCATGCCCTCCCTTTTCACCCCACTCCTCATCTCTCGCCTCTCACCCATTTCACCCCAACTTCACCCATATTCACCTCACCACCACTGGAGAAACACCACTACCAAAAAATAGGATAACCACCATAGCACCACCTTCACCAATCTGTCCAACGGCGAACTCTCAACGCCGCGACAATCACCGGAACGGAATGTGGTGGGTTCATAATTTTTTTAGCGCCATTATAACACAGAAACGAACTGAATTTTTGCTTTCTCCGTAGAGGAAACGAACTTTTTTTTGTTTCCTCCATAGAGGAAACGAACAAACTTTCATGCCAATAGTGGTCGAATAATTGTTGTTGTGATTAGTAAATAATAACTAATAATTAGTACTTTAATTAGAAAATTTAGTGATTAGTTGCGAAAATTAGTTAAATCTTTGATAATCACTGAGTATTAGTGATTATTGCGTGTTAATAGTGATTAATTATTGCATGTTAAGTAGTTTGTAATCATGACATGTTTTATGTTCATTTTGTTTATGAATATTTGCTAATTAGTTGTGAAATTGATGATTAGTTAATATTATATGTTGTGATTAGTAAATAATAGTGATTACTAGTTACGATATGTAAGTGAATAATTTTATGATTAGCGAATATGAGTGATTATTGCATGTTAATAGTGATTATATGTTGTCTAATATTTAAATATTAAATATTTTAGGTTTATTTGTCGGATTTTGGAGGTGATTATATAGATTATAATCACCTGTTATAATGAAACGCTTTGGGATGAGAAAAAAAGATGCACATAATTGGTGTAGAGAAAAGGCGCATGAAGTAGGGTTTACGATGGTAATTTCGTCAAATAAACATCATTTACCTTATGGTCGACCATATGTTTATATGAGATGTAACTGGGGTAAGAGATATTGGGGTGAAAATAGGGATCTTAGCGTAGGAGGACTTATATACATGAAAAGAAAAGCATGTGGATGCAGAGCTTACATTAGGATATATTTTTTGATTACCCTACTTGAACAGGATGGTTGACTACTACTAGTCCAAGGATAACCGGCATGCACAACCACGAGTTTATTCATTACCCTGAGGGCCATCGACCCATCACCAGCCTTAGTCCGGCGGCAAAGGCTTTTGTACGCGATATGAACAAGTCGCAGGTTAAGCCTGCCAAAATATCATGAAAGTTGTTGAGGTAAAATTTCCAGATGATCATCCAAATCTGAGACACTTGTACAACTTCAAAGAAAAATATAGAAGGGAAGCAATGGATGAAAGAGACGTGACGAAACAATTCCTCCACCTTGCTCGAGAAGATGACTACTTTATTGGATAAGACAAGACGAGAATATGAGTGCCATGACACAAGCATTCATGGTACAACCTAAGTCCGCAAATGTCCTATGCACTTATTCGCATGTTGTTGATATGGATGCAACTTATAAAACGAACAAATATAATATGTTGTTTCTGGAGCTCATTGGGATGACGCCTTGTAACAAGAACTTTCTGGTTGGGTGTGCTCTGATGGCCAACGAAACAACTGATAGTCATAATTGGGTGTTGGACAAGTTTAGGTTGTTGATCGGCGTAAAGGTTGTCCCTGTTACACTCGTAACTGACCGTGAGTTGGGTCTGTAACACCCCGATAATTCTCTATTTTCCAAAATACCTTTTTCATATAAAACTTAGAGAATTACCAAAGTATTATCGCCCGTACGTATCGACTTATTCAGAATTTTGGAGCGGAAATAAATAATAACTTTGAAAATATAAATAACTTAGTCAACCATAAGGTCAACTCCAAAACCAAACCAAAAGTCAAACCAATTCAAAAGTCAGCTACAACATATTAAACCACCATTATTTAAAGTATAAATAGTCTAAGCACAAGCGCTCCACTGTTCATAGTCACCCAATGATGCATCATCTTCAAACCTGAATTGGTTGATGCTTTACTGATCCTATACGACTGCTCACCAAAAAGGATCATCACAGGATCAATAAGTGTAGACACATAATCGTGTCTCCCCATTTAAGGGTCCAATGATGAAACCTTTCTGCGGTATTAGTTGGTGCAACCCAATGGAAGAGCAATCCGAAGAGCCAACCTAAAATCAAATTAAATTGTCTTTTGAAATATTATTCTAAATCCCAAATTAATATATTATTCATGATAATTAGTTGTATTTTAAGCCCATAAATATTTTAAGTCCATTTAAAGTATTTTAAAAGCCCAATTATTTATTTATTATCTTTAATAAGTATTTTTATTATTTTTAATAAATACTTTTAATAAATATCAGATTTTTATTCCGCAAAATTCAATCTTTGGATTTTAAGGATAAAAAAATATGGGTTTTTCTATGATATACCCCTTTTGTTTTCTAAAATTCTACATTATACCCCTAATGTTTTTTTCTTCTACATTGTACCCCTATGTTTTTTAAGTTTTCTACAAAATACCCCTAGTGTGTATTAATGAAAATGGACGTTAATGATTTTTTAATTCCCACCCAAACCTCCGTTTAGTACAATCTACTCCCACCCAAGCCTCCCCATCCTCTCCACCCCAGCCCCCTTCCCCCGCCACCCCAGCCCCCCCCCCCTCTCCTCCGCCGCAGCCCCCACCCTCTCCCCCTGCCCAGGCCCAGCTCCCCACCCCATCCCCTTCGATTTCCCGCAGCCCCCAACCCCTCGCCTTCGATTTCCCACAGCCCCCAACCCCTCGCCTTCGATTTCCCACAGCCCCCACCCCCTCACCCTCGGTTTCCGTAGCAATTTTCGATGCATCGTGTGCAGTTGCGAGATGGAAGAGAGATCGAGGGTTGATTTTGCGTTGAAACACGATTGAATCCGGGTTAATTTTTTAAAAAACAATGGCGAGGGTGGTGGTGGTTGTTGTTGTTCACGGCTGCGGTGCGAGGGAGGTAAGGGGTGGGGAGAGGGTGGGGGCTGTGGGAAATTGAAGGGGAGGGGGTGGGGCTGGGCTGGTGGCGGTCATGGTGGTTGCGGGGGGTGGAGGGGGGGGGGGGGGGGGGGGGGCTGGGCTGGGGGGCTAACAGGGGGAGGGTTAAGAGAGAAGCCCAGAAATGCAAAGAGAATTTAACGGTAAACGTTACGTACACTTAACGTCGGGGTACTATGTAGAAAACTTTAAAAACTTAAGGGTACAGTGTAGAAGAAAAAAACATTAGGGGTATAACCTAGAATTTTAAAAAACACAGGGGTATATCATAGAAAAACCAAAAAAAATAATTTCTAAACCGCATTTAAGGAAAAAAGGCTGGCAAATGAGCTGGACGCAGGCGGTGCGCCTAGCGCGCCACGTGCACCCAGCGCATTGGCCAAGTTGTGTCAGGCGCGCAAAGTGCACCCAACGCATTGGCCAAGCTGTGTCAGGCGCGCCAATCCGCGACTGACACGTGGATTTGTGACTAACACAGAGTCCTGCGCCTAGCGCACCTCTCTGTGTGAGCCATATCTTTTTCTTTTCTATCTTTTTAAATACACGTACCACGTGTACGTGTTTGACTGGGTTGGCCGCGTCAGGCACACCAATGTGCGCCTGACATGTAGACGTGCGCTTGACACGTAAGCCTGCGCCAGGTGCAGGTGGGCGCGTGAGGCGCACGTTCCTGTTGCCTATAAATACCTGTGATTTCCCGAATCACGGATGACTTTTTCGATTATTATTTTGATGAAAACAAAAACTTTCGAATACTTACGAAATATACTTCGAACATCTAAACACTCAAACACTTTCAATACATCAATTCTGTTCCAGTTCCTGATCATACTACGTTGTTGGTTCCACGATTGCTCCGCCTGAAAATCGTTGCGTTTTTCGACCAAAGCCACGGTATAATCCTGAGGGTCCTTAAATAAATTCTCTATTTTTATATTGAAGTTACTAACTGTTTCTTTCCTAATGTAGATCTTTAATATAAAATCGTTCTACTGTATATATTCTAATCCTTCCTTCTTTTTATTTATTTTCATACATTACTATATGCTTGCGTGATTGTTCTATACATATTGTTATGATTGTCCTGCATATTTTTATCACCCACATGTTATTATTGCTAAACAAGATCTAAAGAATTGTTCTAACTAATTCAGATAATTTGGACAACCTGCTAGGTACTTTGTAATATTGATTGCATAATCTTTTATTTGTTTGCTGAACCAACCTAGACTAAATATTTTTAGGGTGTATAAAATATTATATGATTATTCTTTGGCATAAAATTTGTTGTGAATCGATATTTAGTAGAGGCCAACAATGGGTAACATGGTTCCTGACTGTGTTGTACCCCACCCCCGAACACAATCTTTAGTTCATTTTGACCATCTATGGAGTCTAGACGGGGAAATCTACATTGGATAAGTCCCTAATTTGTCCCTACAATTTCCCATATCCAATTAGGTTTATGAGTCTCCCTTTAAAGACTTGTTGGCGACTTCTTTGAAACAATTTTCAAGAAAAACCTTTACAATGGGGTAGTCAAATCAAATACGCGCTCACACCGTGTAGGCGAAATAAAAAACACGCCTAGAATTTGGCGACTCCAACGGGGAGGATTTTAAAAAAAATTATTTTTTTTAAATGAGTGATGAAATTTGAAAAATACGATTCATTTTCCTTTTATGCCTTTGAGTAATATATTGTTTTGCATATGCATGGCTATTGTTCAACCACCATAAGGACAATCTACCTTGCCTCATTAGCACATGTTCTATGTGTGAGGTCACCCTCGGGGGGTTTGCGATTTATCCTTCCAAAAAGCTTCATGAGTGATAGTGTTGGATCTTAGCTATAAGCAAACCTACCCAACCATGGCATTGTTCTCTTGTTCCTGACTTGAGAACTGGAGTGCGTCTTACACGTGACCACCTCTTTAAGCAGGGGTACGAAGCGTGGGATCAATCTCTTAGTCATGGACCTTTTCAGACTTAACCTAAACTTGACCATAGTTTCAAACATATAACTGGACTTTAGGTTGGAACTTTTGCATCCATGTTTTATGACATTTGCCTGTGATTGCAATTTCTGCTTGCTATTATTTTGTCAAAATCGCGTCTAAATAACAAACAAAAGATCGTCAATTGACCAAAATGTCGTCTAAATCCCCGAAAAACATGTCGGGGGAGTAGTGCGCTAAGTGCATTAAGTTGCGCCTGGCGCACCACTCCCGCGCCAGACGCAAGGCTGTGCGCCGCGCGCAGCAATGCTGCGGGGCACGCAGTCTGTGCATCACATGCTTTTCATCAATTTAGTTGTTGTGGTGGTCGATCCTATGTTCGGTCTTATGTTCGTCTGTCTGCATTCGCGTAGAATCATGGTCATTCTAAGGGTCCCACCTAATTCAAACAAAAAAGGGTTAGTCTTTTCATGCAAGGTCGAGTCTGTCAAAAAAGTGCATCTAGAGAAACGATCATGGTAGAGTTAGAATTGTCTTGTATGTCTACCTTCTCCCTGCTTTTCAACTAATCTTGCCTGCCTATCAATTCTACCCTACCATATTCAATCAATTTCAAAATCTTACATTTTTTTCAAAATCAATCCAATACCCATGTCTATTCTACCTTTTTCTAAAAGTATTTATTTATCATTATCATACACGACATTTACAAAAACATCTTCAAAATTAATCCATCTTCTTTTCCTAACAAAATATAAAAACAAGGGGTTCTTTTCAAAAACGAATTCCGAAAATTCTAAGCCCAGTCCAGACACTTACACCAATTCAATCCAATCAACCAAATCCATTTCATTGCATTCATTCTAAACCCATATGCATTAAAGTCCATTTGGCATTCATATTAGGTCCATCTAAATTTGAGTCCATGCATTCATATTAGGCCCGCTAGCATTAGAGTCCATCTTAGGCCCGTATAAGTATAGTTCAAGTCAAAATCTAGGTCTATTTGCATCTTTATGTGAACCTTAGTCTATATCAAGCCCAGTCTAAGTGTAATCCAAGTCCATTCCAATCTAAGTCCAATCCTAGTCCATTTCTAACGCCAAGCCCATGTGCATTTCTAAGTCTAACTTCAAACCAATATAGGACTAAGTCCAAAATTAGGTCCATATAAGGCCCAGCTCATTTCCTAAGTCTAATCCAGTCTATTTCTAAACCCATATAGGACGAAGTCCAAACCATTGACTCTAGCGAAACTAGCATCCCTTAAAAACCATAACGGCACCCTTGACCTAGCGAAGCTAGTCATCCTTAAGACCATAACAACACCCTTTGACCTAGCGAAGCTAGTCATCCTTAAGACCATAACGTCACCCTTTGACCTAGTGAAGCTAGTCATCCTTAAGACCATAATGGCACCCATTGACCTAGCAAAGCTAGTCACCATTTAAGACCATAATGGCACCCTTTAGACCATAAAGGCACCCTCTAAGTTTAGTGAAGCTACTCCTACCTTACATCTATAGAAATACAAATCCTCGAGTCTAGCGAAGCTAGTCTACCCTAAGTCCATAATGGCCCAAAACCTTTAAATCTAGCGAAGCTAGTCCATCTTAGAAAAATCATCGAGTCTGGTAAAGCCAATCCCCCTAGGTGAAGCAAAGCTAGCATAGGAAATCTTTTTTAGTCTAGTCCTGTAAGTTCAAAGTCCAGTCTAGTTTGCTTGCACAATCCAGTCCAGTCCACATCTGCATATGCATATAGTTAATCCCATGTCACCATCATAACCATAATCATACCTATTTCTAATCATTTCCCATTTCCTTTCCACTTTTATTTCTCATCTCCATTTCCATTTCTCCATCCTTCATTTCCATTTCTCATTTCGAAAGCATCATTTCTTAAAATTTATGAGGTCCATTTGATTTCTGTTTAGGACGGATTGTGAGATTATAATTTGGGAACGCTCGACAGAGAGGATACAAGGTCAACCTACTCCCAGACTCGTCAAATGAGTTCTCACCTTTTCAGACGCGTCTTCCGAAACTTCTAAATCATCATTCGAGATAGGAGACCATTCTGAACAACTCAATGCAATCATGGCTCAGCTTCAACTGATGAACTCTCATCTTGAGGGATAAGACAAAGAGATCAAAGCACTGATAGAAAAGCTGATAACTGAGGAAGAAGAGCATGATGACACTCCACCACCACCACCTCCTATCAAGACCCAGACAGAATTGAGTTTTGACAACTCGAGCAATTGATCGAGTCAAACCCTGCACTCGAGAGTCAGGCTCATGGCCATGACATCATTGATCTTGAACTGAGGGGAAAACTCCCTAAAAAGGTAGCATTGGGTGACCTCCTAAAATTCAAGGAGGTCGAAGACCTAGATGATCATTTTAGAGCTTTCTCCATCTCTATGGCTCTCAAGGGCATGAGCAAGGACCTGTTTGCTTATGTCTTTCCCTTGACCTTGGATGCGCATCCATCCAAGTGGTTCAGGTCACTGAATAAGACCAAGCTGAATGACTGGGACTATATCAGAGAAGAGTTCCACAAACAATACATATACAATACTTAGCTTCCCATTGGCCTTCGTGAGTTGGAGTTAACTAAACATAACTCCAACGAAAATTTCGTCACCTTCCTTAACAGATGGAGGGAAAAAAACTGCACAAATGACTAACAGGCCATCTCAAGAGGATCAAGTCCGACTGGTGATCCATAACCTGCAGCCTAAGTATGGGGATCATATTAAATTCCAACCCATAGAGTCTTTCACGAAGCTCTATAAGGTAGGCCTGCTGATTGAAGAAGAGGTACAAGCCAACAAGAACAAGGGTTCCAACAACAACAACTCTTTCAAGAAGAGTAATAACAACCTTTCCAGCTCTAAAAGCAACGACATCAATGCCCTAAATACTGAAAAGAGAGGTTATCAAGGGCCTCAAAGAACATTCACTCCATTGGGCATTAGAAGAAGCCTTCACTAGGCTTCATGCAAAATGAGCACTTCAGCCTATTGACCTTACTCCAGACCCTGCTCTTGAGAAAAGATCAGTAAATAGAATCCTAATGCCTACTGCAAGTACCATCAAGGAAAGGGGCATATGACATCACAGTGTTGGACTTTGAAGCATGCTCTACAGGATATGGTTGAAGATAGTAGATTGCCATTTCCGCCTGCAGCAAAAGTCAGCAATAGCGGCAACCCCTTGGGCAGTGCTTAAATAACGTCCGAGCATGATCATTTAACGCTAGTTTTCTAGGTTGAGTCGGAGAGTCCCTCCCCTAGCTCCTTCATTTCCTTTCTTGTCGAGTCTATGTCATTTAGGACTTTATTTCTAATAAGCTTCGTTCCATTTATTTCTAATTAATAAAATAATTGCATTTCATTTTCATTTTCATCGGCCTTCCATAGTTTTATTTATGCTTCTAATTCAATGATGAAACTTAAATCACCTAATGAACTTGACTAATAATAATAATAATAATAATAATAATAAAAAGAGATCTGAAATATAAAAAAATAATAATAAAGAAAAATGAAAAAAGGACATGCTTTAGATCAGGAGTTATTCCCCTCTCCCTTCCGTCACATTTCATAAGCCATCTCCGTGCTACCCAAAACAAAGATCCCTTAAGCCATCATCCTCCATTATCCTTAATCAAATAATCCCTTCAAAATCAAAGCTCCATAAATATCCTTCAATCCTTCCAATACCCTAAACCAAACTTGTGTGCAAGCCTCACTACAAAAGAAAATAAAAAGATCAATGTCAGGCAAAAACAAAAAAAAAAGGTAAAAAAATCAAAGTGCGAAAACAAAGCAAAAGCAAAAGAAAAAATGCAAAATAAGAAAAGCCAAAGGCAAAATAATAAAAAGTCAAGCTAGGGGGCTTGCACACAAGTTCTACCCCTCATTGAAATCCTTCAATCCATCTAAGCCTTAAAACCCATATAATCCAAATTCATAATCCTGCCTTAGCCCATCCAATTAAGCCTTCATCAAACCTAGAGCCTTTAAACTTTCAACCTTTTATTAACCCTAACTCCTTTTCCAAGGTATGTCCAAGCCCGCTAGGTTGAAAACTCGAAAGGGTGGCCTAGGCAAAAGGTAGGGCACAAAAAAAATGATAAATAAATAAATAAAAATTCAATCAGATCCAGAACTACGAATGGTCTGATTCCTCAAGGATACGTAGGAATCCTCATCTCTAGGTCCGACCGCTTCAATAAAATAAAATTAATCAAGGTCTAATGATTTGACTTTTTAGAATTCAGGAGCATAATCTTTCTAGATCCCGACACAGACTCGTGTCTGAACCTAGCTACGTCAAAGCCTTTTCCCACCTACATCTATATAAGTCACAAATTTAACTTTTTATTTTTCGATCCAAGCTCTCCTTGTTCCTGAAGGACTCTTCGACAATTCCATGGTCTCTGGTGATATTTGACTTTGCCTAAATCGACTTCCCAAAGAAGAATCCTCAACGAAGAACTTTCAACAGACAGTTCAGCTACATTTCAAGCAAGGCTTAAGGTGCCTAATTCAAGGCAAGCTCCCCCAAAGCGGGGGCTTCCAATATAGGTGATGGTTCCTCCAAATCAAACTCCCGAAGAGTTATAATTTGCGGATCTCGTTTACGGACCCCGATTATTTACTAAAAAATAGCTTTCGAAAATCAGTCTATCCATATGTGATCATTCTATTTCTCTACATATCCAGATCTCCTAGCCTTGCAAAACCCTGATTTGGCATTGCATTTCATACATTCTAGTCTTGCATAAACCTGACTCGCATGACGTGTCATCTTTCTTAGCTTTGTATAACCTTAATCCTTGCATAACGTCTCATGCATCCTTATTAGAGAGTCTAAGTTTGCATTATTGCATCATTGTGTGCCTTATGTGAGTTGTTTGCACGTATCTGCTAACATCTTCTTCTGCAGGTAATCAGATTACTTGTGGTTATGGTCCTGCCTATTAATTTTGTTTTGCAGAGACCGGAGTATATAGATCAGTTCTAAACTGCCGAGCGTTTAGAATCGTTCTCCGTCCCGACACGGTATACTTTGACTTTTGGTTACCTGAACCTCAGTCAAAGTGGGGACTTCTGTAGACACATAATCGTGTCTCCCCATTTAAAGGTCCAATGATGAAACATACCGCGGTATTAGTTGGCGCAACCCAATGGAAGAGCAATCCGAAGAGCCAACCAATATCAAATTAAATTGATTTTTGAAATATTATTCTAAAGCCCAAATTGATTATTCATGATAATTAGTTGTATTTTAAGCCCATAAAATATTTTAAGTCCATTTAAAGTATTTTAAGAGCCCAATTATTTATTTATTCTTTTAATAAATATTTTTATTATTTTTAATAAGTACTTTTAATAAATATCAGACCGTAAAATTCAATCTCCTGATTTTAAGGATAAAAAAATATCTTCTAAAACCCGTTTAAGGAAAAAAGGCTAGCAAATGAGCTGGACGCATCAGGCGCACCAATCCGCGCCTGACACGTGGATTTGTGACTCACACAGAGTCCTGCGCCTAGCGCACCTCTCTGTGTGAGCCATTTCTTTCTCTTTTCTATCTTTTTAAATACGCGTACCACGTGTACGTATTTGACTAGGTTGGCCACGTCAGGCACACCAATGTGCGCCTGACACGTAAGCCTGCTCCACGCGCAGGTGGGCGCGTGAGGCGCACAATCCTGTTGCCTATAAATACCTGTGTTATCCCGAATCACGGACGACTTTTTCGATTATTATTTTGACGACCACAAAAACTTCCAAATACTTACGAAATATACTTCGAACCTCTAAACACTCAAACACTTTCAATACATCAATTATGTTCCAGTTCCTGATCATACTACATTCTTGGTTCTACGATTGCTCCGCCTAAGATCGTTGCGCTCTTCGACCCAAGACACGGTATAATTTTGAGGGTCCTTAAATAAATTCTCTATTTTTATATTGAAGTTACTAACTGTTTCTTTCCTAATGTAGATCTTTAATATAAAATCGTTCTACTTTATATTCTAATCCTTCCTTCTTTTTATTTATTTTCATACATTATTATATGCTTGCTTGGTTGTTCTATACATATTTTTATGATTGTTCTGCATATTTTTAACACCCACATGTTATTATTGCTAAATAAGACCTAAAGAATTGTTCTAACTAATTCAGATAATTTGGAGAACCTGCTAGGCTCCTTATAATTTTGATTGCATAATAACTTGTCGCTAAAAATTAGTCTTTTATATGATTCCTGAACCAACCTAGACTAAATATTTTTAGGGTGTATAAAATATTATATGATTATTCTTTGGCATAAAATTTGTTGTGAATCGATATTTAGTAGAGGCCAGCAATGAGCAACATGGTTCCTGACTGTGTTGTACCCCACCCCCGAACTCAATCTTTGGTTCATTTTGACCATTTATGGAGTCTAGACGGGGAAATTGACATTAGATAAGTCCCTAATTTGTCCCTACGATTTCCCATATCCAATTAGGTTTATGAGTCTCCCTTTAAAGACTTGTTGGCGACTTCTTTCAATACAAAATAATTTTCAATAAAAACCTTTACAATGGGGTAGTCAAATCAAATACGCACTCACATCGCGTAGGCGAAATAAAAACACGTACGCCTACAACAAGGCACAACCATGATCGACACACAGAAAAGCACGTAATCAGTAAAGCTGAGTACTACATACTAAATAAAATATAAAACCAAAGATGATACTAATGAACACTTTCCTTTTATGTTTGTCCCAAATTAGTTTGAACACTTCCATTCTTGGCATGGCCCCACCATTAATATATTATTTCTTTTACACATCTTTGGCCAACACTCTACCTTTTATCAATAAAAAGTTGCCACTTTCGTTACTCGTGAACACATTTTTCTATGCGGAGAACCAATTTATTCTGCACCAACATGTGGAAATCGCCAAAATAAGCATAAAAATGCATAAAAATACCATAAAATAAGGCAAAAAGCGTGAAATTCTATCGCATTCTACCCCCCTTATAGAAAACGAGTTACGCCCTCGTAAGTCACCTCAATGAACAAATTAGGATACTTCTTCTTCATTTCATCTTCGGCTTCCCACGTTGCCTCTTCGGACTCATGGTTAAACCAAAGCACTTTCATAATACTCACATCCTTATTGCGTGTACTACGCACCTTCCTATCCAAGATCTTCATAGGTCTTTCCTCATACGTGAGGCTACTATCTATCTGGATTCTTTTAGGTTCCAGAACATGGTCCGCATCAGGAATATATCTTTTAAGCTGAGAAATGTGAAATACATCAGCATCTTCTCAAATTCCATTGGTAAAGCCAACCTATAGGCTAACTTCCCAATTCTTTGCAAAATCTCATATGGGTACTTGGCACTTAATTTGCCCTTTACCAAATCTCATCACTCCTTTCGTCGATGACACCTTCAAAACACCTTATCACCAACAACGAATTCATCTTCCCTTAATCTTATCTAGGTGCTCGTCTGTAACTTGACTCTCTTTGATCTCATCGAAAATCGACAATCCCAACGATAAAGCACTCAATATTGCTTCAATCTCCCTAGGATTCAAAATTTCATGGCTAAGTCTTTGCATATCACGGTACAATTCCTCAGGAACTACCAATGCCTTCACAATATGACTCGACTTTCTACTCAAGGCATCGGCGGCTACATTCGCTTTCCCCTTATGGTACTGAATATCTAGGTCATAGTCCTTAATCAATTCCAACCATCTTCTCTACCTCATATTGAGATCCTTCCGGGTGAAAATATACTTCAGACTCTTATGATTAGTAAAGATCTTGCAAGTCGCACCATATAGATAATGTCTCCAAATTTTCAATGCAAACACAATAGCAATGAGCTCTAAGTCATGGGTAGGATAGCTCGACTCATACGGCTTCAACTGACGTGACGCATACGCGATTACCTTCCCATTCTACTGCAGAACACACCCCAATCCATTCTTCGAAGCATCACTATACACCTCGAATCCTTCATTTCCGTCAGGCAGGGTTAAAACATGTGCGGAGGTCAGACGCTCCTTCAAAGTCTGAAAAGCTTCTTCGCCCTTCTCACTCCACTCAAAATTTGACTCTTTTTTCATCAGATTGGTCATCGGCCTTGCTATCTTCGAGAAATCTCTCACAAATCTCCTATAATAGCCAGCTAATCCTAGAAGACTCCTAAAATCCAACACATTTTTCGGTGTAGACCACTCACTAACAGCTTGAATCTTCACAAGATCCATAGAAACTCCTTCCTTAGATACATAATGACCCAAGAATGCTACTTTCTCCAATCGGAACTCACACTTAGAGAACTTTGCATACAACTGGTTCTTCCTAAGCGTCTCCAAAACTATCCTCAAATGCTCATCATGCTCTTCTTCACTCTTCAAATAGACTACAATGTCATCAATGAACACTACAACAAACTTATCCAAAAACTCATGGAATATTCTATTCATCAAGTCCATAAATATAGCCAGAGCATTAGTCAGTTTAAACGGCACCACAGTGAATTCGTAATGACCATAACGCTTCCTAAACGCAGTCTTAGGTATATCCTTTTCAGCCACCTTCAATTGGTGATACCCCCGAACGCAAATCAATCTTCGAAAACACACTTGCTCCATTCAATTGATCGAACAGGTCATCTATCCTAGGCAAAGGATACTTATTCTTAATGGTCACATTGTTCAACTCCCTATAGTCAATGCACAATCTCATACTTCCATATTTCTTCTTCACAAATAACGCAGGAGCTCCCCAAGGTGATGCACTAGGCCTATTATAACCCTTCTCCAACAGTTCTTGCAATTGCGTCTTCAACTCGCTCATCTCAGTAGGTGCCATTTTTGGTACCCGATTTTTGACTGTCTTAATTAACAGTCTGAATTCCATGAAAGTCTCTCATTGGACTATGAGTTTTAGAAAACATGGAAGTCGTCACCCTATTAATATCTGAATAGGGACAGATTTATATAATAAATTATTTTAAAATCAATTTCAAGAAATATCATTTAAAATGATCATGACTTCATATGGATAAGGCTTTTTTGAAAATTGGTCTTTCATACCATGAGATAAGGTTCGGGTTTAAGGTTAAGAGGTGCGAACATCTGGAACTCGTCTCCTCTTCCGTTCTACAGAATGGGCTCTTACTAAATGCGTTATTTTCCATTTTAAAGTAATCATGGCTATTCGAAAGATACACATCAATAATTTTTATTTAGGACCAATATATCATTTGTACATGGTAGGTTTGAGCACTGAAGTTGCACTACGTACCAATCATTGCGGGATTGGAATCCACTCATGGATCAAAACCATCGTAGTTCGATCTTATGTCTCACCCTAAATGGCCAATTCCATTGGGGGAAGAAAAGGAAAGAATATATTATGAATAACTCACCTTTTAGAATTAGACAAATCTATTATGAATAAGATAATCACTCCAATTAGTGATTGAAACGGGGTTAAGATAATTACTTTAATTAGCGATTATATATGAAGGATTATGATAACCACCTCAATTAGTGATTTATAAGGAAGGAAAGAAGTAATCACCCTAATTATTGATTATTCAAAGCTTAAGATAATCACTCTAATTAGTGATTAAATGAGAAAAATAATCGTCCTAATTAACGATTATTAAGGTTTAAGATAATCACTTTAATTAGTGATTAATTGAGAAAAATAATCGTCCTAAATAACGATCATTAAGGTTTAAGATAATCACTCTAATTAGTGATTAAATGAGAAAAATAATCGTCCTAATTAACGATCATTAAGGTTTAAGATAATCACTCTAATTAATCATTAAATGAGAAAAATAATCGTCCTAATTAACGATCATTAAGGTTTAAGATAATCACTCTAATTAGTGTTTAAATGTGATGAAAGGTTAAGCTAACCACCCTAATTAGTGATTAACCAAGGTTTAAGATAATCACCCTAATTATTGATTAAATGTGATGAAAGGTTAAGCTAACCACCCTAATTAGTGATTAACTAAGGTTTAAGATAATCACCCTAATTAGTGATTAAATGAGAAAGTTTGAGTTAACCGCTCTAATTAGCAATTAATCGAGGATTGAAATAACCACCTTAAGTAGTGATCACGTTTATGATTTTTGGTCTTAGAAGAAGAGGTTTGCTTCCTAATTGAAGGTTTTTGAGAGATAATCTTAATTGAAGATTATTAAGTCATTTAGAGAGAAATGATCAATTTGAGATCGAATTTGGAGATTTGTGTTTGGCTAATTGGAATTTGTCCATTTAAAGCGAGACACGTGAAACGGCCTAAAATCAATTCGGAGATCATAATTACCAATATAATTATGTCAAATTATATGATTAATCCATTTGAAGATGGAGAACACATTTTTAAAATGTAAGATGGATCATCATACAATTTAACTTAGTTAGATTTGCAATTTTTCTTCTCAATTGAGATTGGGTCATTTAATTCATATACTATGATATATTGGGCCCAACATGCATCATTTGTAACATTGGTTGCTCATTTTATTTAAAAGGATTGTGGAATTATTTATGAAAATTATGCATAAACATCTCCATGTTTTTTTTTTCATTAATGAGTGATGTAATAACTATTTACAAAAAAAACTATTATCACAACAATATGTACAAATTATATGATTTATACAAAGTCTTCAATCTTGTTCTTCACCATGGTGCTCCTTGATCTTCATCTCCTTGAATGGGCTTTAGGATTAATGCTTATTTGTAAAACTTGTGAATATTAGAGATTAATTAACCTATTTGATTTTGATTTTTTATGACAATTTTTATTGATTTTTATTTACATAATAAAAATGAGTCCTTTTAAGAGAAACTTAAAAGTTAATGACTTTTAATTAACATTTTTGGTGAAAAGAAAATACACATTTTTTATGAAGGTCGAGTTAATCACTTTATTTTATTTTCCAGATTGCACTTTTGTTCTTATACTGATTTGTAAAATTCATAACTTTTTGTATAAAGCGTTAAATTGAGCATGTGATACATTTATGGATAGGTCAGTCAATTTTATGCCAAAGCTAGTCAAAACAGGACCTTTATCAAATTTATCCTTTGAAATCCAACTTACTGAACTTATTTTGAAGTTAATTTTGGTATGAACATTCTAAACACTTTGAATAACTAGACTGAAAATTTTCACTTGGATTGGACATTTTTAAGATCCTTTTTTATTCATTTTCTTAACTGAAGAGAAAATCAGTTTTCTGGAATTTAGTGATTTACATGAGCGTTTTTGTAAAAATGATATAAAATTGTATAAAATTTATATGAACATCATTTTTATGTTTTTGAAAATCTACTGATGTCTACTTTAAACTTGATGTTTTTAGTTTTATCTAAATGAGTTTATTTTAAACTTTATTGACAGACTAAGCTTATGTGGTACTAGAAAAAATTAGTTTTGCACAACAAAGTTGTATGATTTTTAATTATTTATACAAAATTCATTTTTTAAAAATTCCAAAGCCCAGTTGCTGGAAACATCCTGCACTTCATAGGAAAAATATTACATCCTATAAAATATTTAGTCAATGCAGACGTAAAATGAAAAAAAATACAAAATTAAAATTGGTCATAATTACAGCATCACATTTTCTTTTTATGGAGATGTTTATGCACACACTTTTTGAATTTCTTTATGAAAACATGTTTTTAAGTGATGAACAACAAGTTGATTAAGAAAAATCACATAAACACATTTAGTTAAGAGTCTCCCCATTAGAGTTGGCTATTCTAGGTGGGGTGATTAAGGTTGGGAATCTATTAGGACTTCCACATGATACCCAAATCACTCCAAAAATTAAAAAAATGAAAAGAAGAAACAAAGAGAAAGTTAGTATGTAATTAAGAAGATAATCAAGAAAAAAATAACAAGAGCTTCAACTTTACCTTGCTAGCTCAATGATGCACTTCCTTTTTGCAATGTTTTCTATCTTTTTGTATGCTTTTTTTAATTTCTAAGTGAGTTTCTAAATCCACTTAATTACTAACTTAAACTCTTTTTTTGTGTTTTCCTTTTGATGAACTTCTTTACTTACTAATTATAACTTTTACTTAGATGGAGAAATTAAGGAGGAAGAGACTAGTAGAGTTAAGTGAAGTTGTGTGAAATTGTTGTGCTGTGAAGTTGTTTGAAGCTCAAGTTGTGTTTTGAAGTAAAAAAATGGAGGGTATTTATAGGGAAATGAGGTGGTGAATTAGGGTTTCAAGAAGGTAGAAAATCTGATTTTTCACCCAAAAAATCTGATTTTTAATGGAGGCTTTATGTCTTTTTATGTATGAAATGAGGTACCCGAGTTGGGATGAATAAAAAATATGTTTGTGGGAATTATCAGCTTATGAGAAATTCAATGTGAACACAATTCTAAACACATGCACACTTTAACATTAAATATGACATGCAAATCATAATTAATCAATCATATGACACATATAGGCATAACACATAAAAACCTTAACAAACAAAAACATCCTTGCATGTTTCATCATTTTTCTTTTTCTCTTTTTCTTTCTTTTTTTTTTTTTTCTATTTTCCCCTTTTTTTTTCTTTTCGTTTTTTTTTTGCACACACTCTATGAATATCTGCGATCACATGGCATATTTATTAAGAATAACTAGATAGGATACAAAATCCACAAACTGCTTGGTTACTTGACCATGACAATTACAATTACTTTGATGCCTAAGCGTAATATTTCTTCAACTGATCAAGATCAGTGAATGGGTGAATTCATTCCCATCAAAATCCATTAGCTTTACTGCACCAGCCGTGGTGACATGCTTGACTAGGAATGGTCCAGACCAGTTAGGCTTGAATTTTCCTCGTGGATCATGCAATGGAGCTCTATTTACTTTAAAACTAGATCACCTTCTTGAATGTCTCCATCTCGAACCTTCTTGTTAAATGCACGAGCAATTCTTCATTGATAGAGTTGAATGTTATGCAAAGCTTGCAATCGGCACTCAGCTACAAATGCAAGCTCATCATAACGAGTTTTGTACCATTAATTTTCCGAGATTTCACTATCTGCTATGACCCTGAGAGATTGTATATCCACCTCAAACGGTAGGACTAGCTCCATCCCATAAACCAAAGAATACGGGGTTGTACTTGTTGGAGTCCTAATTGATATCCTATATCCCCAAAGGGCATATGGTAGTTTGTCGTGCCATTCCCTAGTCTTTCCAGACATCTTGGTAACAATAGTCTTGATTGTCTTATTGGCTGCTTCCACCATTCCATTTGTTTGTGGACGATAAGGTGAGGACTGATGATGCTTAATTGCATATTTTGTGAGAGTTGTCTTAAGATGATCCTCAAATTATGATATATTATCTGATGTATTTCCTTATGCAAGAAACACAAAGTTAGGCTCTTTATATGTAGTTTAGTGGATTTTAATATTAAAGATGTAAACTTTAGTGACAAATCTTACCAAGATCCGAATTCTTGATGATGTACATCAATAAGTTCGAATAAGAAACAAAGGGATATGGAGAATTTCGATTAATCCAAATCAAAACTCAACTAGGGTTGGATTCACTCCTAAAACTTTGGATTCACTCCTGAAACTTGTTAATTCACATGAATTATACTCAAAACATTCAACTAATTATATTAATGCTGAAAACCGAAATAAATACATTAGAAGAGTCCTAGAAGAGTTCAAGTTCTAATGCAACTAACAAACTTAAAGATAAGAACAAGAAAATTCTATCACACGCCTAGGATAAAGCAAATACTCGGCTGGTTGTTATCACAACACACGCCTGCCCTATGAACACTCCTACTAGTGTTCTGACTCTTAAAACAAAGCAAGGAAACTAAAACAAACAAGAGTTCTTAAGCAAATAAAATACATAGTATCCTAACAGAACTAGGGAGCTACATAAAGATTCCGAACAGAACTAGGATTGTTAAATCTTGATGCTTCTCACGCATCATCCTCTCCCCCTTAGAAACCAACTTGTCTCAAGTTTCATCCAAGCAAGGAATCAAGTCGCATGATGGAAGCGTAGCACATATGCCATGACCAAGCAACACTTTAAAGGTTTCATATCCCACTTGCTCGACAATTTCAAAGGGACCTTCATCTATGGGTTCATCATTCTTGTGACTTAGATGAAGGTTTTGTGCAGGGAGAGATAACCAAACATGACCTCCAGGAGCAAGATTCGTACCATGACGCATGTGCAACAAGTTTTCTCGGCGGAGTTGCTTGGTTGGTGCGGAGTCCTGTGGCACGAAGTGAGACACACATGCGCACGAGCAGATGCACCAGGAGGGGCAAATGCACCAGGAGGGGCAGCAAGGGCCGCATTGATTAAGGAATTAATTGTAGGAGGTGGTGGCACATCAGCAGCTTGGGAAGGCATGGGCGAGCGTGGGCGTGGGGCTAAAGGCTTGAACAGCATGCGCTTATCACCCACGAGCACCGAGTAATCGTTGGTACGCCCATTATGAAGGACATGTCGATCACTTTGCCAAGGACGTCCAAGCAATAAACTGCAAGCGGTCATAGGCACAACGTCACACCAAAGCTGGTCCATGTAATCGCCAACACGAAAACCGACGAGGGCTTGTTGACGAACCCAAATGCCAGCATCATTTAACCAACTGAGTTTATACGGTTCGAGATGCTTTCGAGTTTGTAGGTTCAGTTGATCGACCAAGGATAAATCACATACGTTAGTTCAAGAGCCACTATCAATGACAAACGAACACAGTTTACCTTTAATCAAGCAATTGGAATGAAAAATATTGTGGCGTTGTGCATCTTCCCCGTCAACATGGTGTTGAGTCATTAAAGAACGCCGCAAGATCGTATTTTTGTGCTCAAACTCTGGGGTACAAATTAATTTTTGAGACCAAAATTCATCATCAGCCATTGAAGGGTCTAGTAGGGCCACAGTAGAGGTGCGTGCTTGCGTCTCTTGTGCCAAAATATAAACCAACTCCTCACGGGTGGTGAGGGTAAGATTGGGGCAATTCTTCGCAATATGGCCGAGGCCTTGACAACGAAAACACTGTATTTTCTTGTCTTTGAGAGTCACACTTGGAGGGGTAGTAGAGGAGATGGTCGATGCGTCGGTCTCCTTAGGTGTAACCACAGTCAAATCAGTCGTGGTTGGGGGTGTGCTAGGCGAAGTATTCGACGAGGCAGCATCCTGTTTAAACCACGAAGGCTTCTTATAACGAGATTCGTTTTCTTGCCTTTCAATCTTGGACGCAAGTAGGCAAACGTCATCAAACGTTGAATATTGCTGCAGCTCGACCAAATTCGCTATGGATTTGTTTAATTCCACAAGAAAACGAGCAATCTATTGTTCGTCCACTTCTTGAATATCACACGCCATGTGTAGACGTTCAAATTCCTTGATATAGTGCTCGACGCTCAAGGTTGCTTGGTGCAAGGAATTAAGCCGCACAAAAAGTTCTTGTTTGTAGGTACGAGGGACGAAACGTTTACATATCTTTGCTTTGAGGGATGACCAGCAATCAATGGATGGTTTTTCTTCACGTTCACGCCTTAGACGCATAGAATCATACCATAGGGATGCATATTTTGTGAGTTTCAGTATGGCGTATGAAAAACGAGAAGCATCAGACAAGTTCTTGTGATCAAAGAACCGATCTAGGCACCGTTCCCATTCCAAATAGGATTCGGGATCAAGATCTCCATCGAAAGTAGGCAAATCAGCCAACTTTAGCTCATCTTCATGTCGAGGTTTATGATGTGGGGGGTGAGCATGCAAAGTTGGTGTCACGTTGGATGGTGCTAACTTAATCACTCATAACAGTCATCCGAGCAATGAGTTGTTGCACTTGTTCATTGGTGGTTTGGATGGCGTGTTGCCGAGACTCTTGGTCAGCTGGCATGGTGTGAAGGGGAAAACAAAAAAAAAAAAAAAAAAACGGCAGATATGTGGTGGAAGGAAGAGCAAAAAGAATGGTGGAATTAGCAGCCACACCAAGATGATGTATTTCCTTATGCAAGAAACACAAAGTTAGGTTCTTTATATGTAGTTTAGTTGATTTTCAGATTAAAATGTAAACTTTAGTGATAAATCTAACCAAGATCTGAATTCTTGATGATGCACAACAACAAGTTCGAACAAGTAACAAAGGGATATGTAGAATTTCGATTAATCCAAATCAAAACTCAACTAGGGTTGGATTCACTCTTAAAACTTTGGATTCACTCCTGAAAGTTGTTAATTCACATGAATTATACTCAAAACATTCAACTGATTTTATTGATGTTGAAAAAACCGAAATAAATACATTAGAAGAGTCCTAGAAGAGTTCAAGTTCTAATGCAACTAACAAACTTAAAGATAAGAACAAGAAAATTCTATCACACGACTAAGATAAAGCAAATACTCGGTTGGTTGTTATCACAACACACGCCTACCCAATCAACAATCCTACTAGTGTTCTAACTCTTAGAACAAAGCAAGGAAACTAAAACAAACTAGAGTTCTTAAGCAAATAAAATACATAGTTTCCTAACAGAACTAGGGAACTACATAAAGAATCCTAACAGAACTAGGATTGTGAAATCTTGATGCTTCTCACGCATCATCCTCTCCCCCTTAGAAACCAACTTGTCTCAAGTTGCATCCAATCAAGGAATCAAGTCGCATGATGGAAGCGTAGCACATATGCCACGACCAAGCAGCACTTTAAAGGTTTCATATCCCACTTGCTCGACAATTTCAAAGGGACCTTCATCTATGGCCTCATCATTCTTGTGACTTAGATGAAGCTTTTGTGCAGGGAGAGATAACCAAATATGATCACTAGGAGCAAGATTCGTACCACGATGCATGTGCAGCAAGTTTTCTCGGTGGAGTTGCTTGGTGGGTGCGGAATCCAACACTTCCTTGTGGCACGAAGTGAGACGCACATGCGCACGAGCAGATGCACCAGGAGGGGCAGCAAGGGCCGCATTGATTAAGGAATTAAGTCTAGGAGGTGGTGGCACATCAGTAGCTTGGGAAGGCATGGGCGAGCGTGGGCGTGGGGCTATAGGCTTGAGCAGCATGGCTTATCACCCACGAGCACCGAGTAATCGTTGGTACTCCCATTATGAAGGACATGGCGATCACTTTGCCAAGGACGTCCAAGCAATAAACTGCAAGCAGACATAGGCACAGCGTCACACCAACACGAAAACCGACGAGGGCTTTTTTACGAACCAAAATGCTAGCATCATTTAACCAGCTGAGTTTATATGGTTCAGGATGCTTTCGAGTTTGTAGGTTCAGTTGATCGGCCAAGGATAAATCACATACGTTAGTGCAAGAGCCACTATCAATGACAAACGAACACAGTTTACCTTTAATCAAGCAATTGTAATAAAAAATATTGTGGCGTTGTGCATCTTCCCCGTCAACATGGTGTTGAGTCATTAAAGAACGCCGCAAGATCATATTTTATCCTCAAACTCTGGGGTACAAACTGGTTGTTGAGACCAAAATTCATCATCAACCATTGAAGGGTCTGGTGGGGCCACAGTAGAGGTGCGTGCTTGCGTCTCTCGTGCCAAAAAATAAACCAACTCCACACGAGAGGTGAGGGTAAGATTGGGGCAATCCTTCGCAATATGGTCGAGGCTTTGACAACGAAAACACTGTATTTTCTTGCCATTTAGAGTCACACTTGGTGGGGTAGTAGAGGAGATGGTCGATGCGTCAGTGTCCTTAGGCGTAACCACAGTCAAATCAGTCGTGGCTGGGGGTGTGCTAAGCGAAGGATCCGACGAGGCATCATGCTGTTTAAAGCACGAAGGCTTCTTAAAACGAAATTCGTTTTGTTGCCTTTCAATCTTGGACGCAAGTACGCAAACGTCATCAAACGTTGCATATTGATGTAACTCGACCAAATTGGCTATGGATTTGTTTAATCCCACAGGAAAACGAGCAATTAATCTTCTGTTCGTCCACTTCCTGAATATCACACGCCATGTGTAGGCGTTCAAATTCCTTGATATAGTGCTCGACGCTCAAGGTTGCTTGGTGCAAGGAATTAAGCCGCACAAAAAGTTCTTGTTTGTAGGTACGAGGGACGAAACGTTTACACATCTTAGCTTTGAGGGATGACCAGCAATCAATGGATGGTTTTTCTTCATGTTCACGCCTTAGACGCATAGAATCATACAATAGGGATGCATATTTTGTGAGTTTCAGATGGCTTTTGAAAAACGAGAAGCATCAGACAAGTTCTTGTGATCAAAGAACCGATCTAGGCGTCGTTCCCATTCCAAATAGGATTCGGGATCAAGATCTCCACCGAAAGTAGGCAATCAACCAACTTTAGCTCATCTTCACGTCGAGGTTTATGTTGTGGGGTTGAGCATGCAAAGTTGGTGTCACGTTGGATGGTGCTAACTTGATCACTCATAACAGTCATCCGAGCAATGGGTTGTTGCACTTGTTCATTGGTGGTTTGGATGGCGTCTTGCCAAGACTCTTGGTCAGCAGGCATGGTGGGAAGGGGGAAAACAAAAAAAAGGGCAGATATGTGGTGGAATTAGCAGCCACACCAAGATGATGTATTTTCTTATGCAAGAAACACAAAGTTAGGCTCTTTATATGTAGTTTAGTGGATTTTCAGATTAAAGATGTAAACTTTAGTGACAAATCTAACCAAGATCCGAATTCTTGATGATGCACAACAATAAGTTCGAATAAGTAACAAAGGGATATGGAGAATTTCGATTAATCCAAATCAAAACTCAACTAGGGTTGGATTCACTCCTAAAACTTTGGATTCACTCCTGAAACATGTTAATTCACATGAATTATACTCAAAGCATTCAACTGATTTTATTAATGCTGAAAACCGAAATAAATACATTAGAAGAGTCCTAGAAGAGTTCAAGTTCTAATGCAACTAACAAACTTAAAGATTAGAACAAGAAAATTCTATTACACGCCTAAGATAAAGCAAATACTCGGCTGGTTGTTATCACAACACATGACTACCCTATGAACACTCCTACTAGTGTTCTAACTCTTAAAACAAAGCAAGGAAACTAAAACAAACTAGAGTTCTTAAGCAAATAAAATACATAGTTTCCTAACAGACCTAGGGAACTACATAAAGAATCCTAACAGAACTAGGATTGTTAAATCTTGATGCTTCTCACGCATCATCCTCTCCCCCTTAGAAACCAACTTGTCTTAAGTTGCATCCAATCAAGGAATCAAGTTGCATGATGGAAGCGTAGCAAATATGCCATGACCAAGCAACACTTTAAAGGTTTCATATCCCACTTGCTCGACATTTTCAAAGGGACCTTCATCTATGGCCTCATCATTCTTGTGACTTAGATGAAGCTTTTGTGCAGGCAGAGATAACCAAACATGATCTCCAGGAGCAAGATTCGTGCCACGACGCATGTGCAACAAGTTTTCTCGGCGGAGTTGCTTGGTTGGTGCGGAATCCAACACTTCCTTGTGGCACGAAGTGAGACACACATGCGCACGAGCAGATGCACCAGGAGGGGCAGCAAGGGCCGCATTGACTAAGGAATTAAGTGTAGGAGGTGGTGGCACATCAGCAGCTTGGGAAGGCATGGGCGAGCGTGGGAGTGGGGCTAAAGACTTGAGCAGCATGCGCTTATCACCCACAAGCACCGAGATGTGGTGGAATTAGCAGCCACACCAAGATGATGTATTTCCTTATGCAAGAAACACAAAGTTAGGCTCTTTATATGTAGTTTAGTGGATTTTCAGATTAAAGATGTAAACTTTAGTGACAAATCTAACCAAGATCCGAATTCTTGGTGATGCACAACAATAAGTTCGAATAAGTAACAAAGGGATATGGAGTATTTCGACTAATCCAAATCAAAACTCAACTAGGGTTAGATTCACTCCTAAAACTTTGGATTATCTCCTGAAACTTGTTAATTCACATGAATTATACACAAAACATTCAACTGATTTTATTAATGCTGAAAACCGAAATAAATACATTAGAAGAGTCCTAGAAGAGTTCAAGTTCTAATGTAACTAACAAACTTAAAGATAAGAACAAGAAAATTCTATCACACGCCTAAGATAAAGCAAATACTCGGCTGGTTGTTATCACAACACGCGCCTACCCAATGAACAATCCTACTAGTGTTCTAACTCTTAAAACAAAGCAAGGAAACTAAAACAAACTAGTGTTCTTAAGCAAATAAAATACATAGTTTCCTAACAGAACTAGGGAACCACATAAAGAATCCTAACAGAACTAGGATTGTTAAATCTTGATGCTTCTCACGCATCATCCTCTCCCCCCTTAGAAACCAACTTGTCTCAAGTTTCATCCAAGCAAGGAATCAAGTCGCATGATGGAAGCGTAGCACATATGCCATGACCAAGCAGCACTTTAAAGGTTTCATATCCCACTTGCTCGATAATTTCAAAGGGACCTTCATCTATAGCCTCATCATTCTTGTGACTTAGATGAAGCTTTTGTGCAGGGAGAGATAACCAAGCGTGATCACCAGGAGCAAGATTCGTACCACGATGCATGTGCAGCATGTTTTCTCGGCGGAGTTGCTTGGTTGGTGCGGAATCCAACACTTCCTTGTGGCACGAAGTGAGACACACATGCGCACGAGCAGATGCACCAGGAGGGGCAGCAAGGGCCGCATTGATTAAGGAATTAAGTGTAGGAGGTGGTGGCACATCAGCAGCTTGGGAAGGCATGGGCGAGCGTGGGCGTGGGGCTAAAGACTTGAGCAGCATGCGCTTATCACCCACAAGCACCGAGATGTGGTGGAATTAGCAGCCACACCAAGATGATGTATTTCCTCATGCAAGAAACACAAAGTTAGGCTCTTTATATGTAGTTTAGTGGATTTTCAAATTAAAGATGTAAACTTTAGTGACAAATCTAACCAAGATTCGAATTCTTGATGATGCACAACAATAAGTTCGAATAAGTAACAAAGGGATATGGAGTATTTCGACTAATCCAAATCAAAACTCAACTAGGGTTAGATTCACTCCTAAAACTTTGGATTATCTCCTGAAACTTGTTAATTCACATGAATTATACACAAAACATTCAACTGATTTTATTAATGCTGAAAACCGAAATAAATACATTAGAAGAGTCCTAGAAGAGTTCAAGTTCTAATGTAACTAACAAACTTAAAGATAAGAACAAGAAAATTCTATCACACGCCTAAGATAAAGCAAATACTCGGCTGGTTGTTATCACAACACGCGCCTACCCAATGAACAATCCTACTAGTGTTCTAACTCTTAAAACAAAGCAAGGAAACTAAAACAAACTAGTGTTCTTAAGCAAATAAAATACATAGTTTCCTAACAGAACTAGGGAACCACATAAAGAATCCTAACAGAACTAGGATTGTTAAATCTTGATGCTTCTCACGCATCATCCTCTCCCCCTTAGAAACCAACTTGTCTCAAGTTTCATCCAAGCAAGGAATCAAGTCGCATGATGGAAGCGTAGCACATATGCCATGACCAAGCAGCACTTTAAAGGTTTCATATCCCACTTGCTCGATAATTTCAAAGGGACCTTCATCTATAGCCTCATCATTCTTGTGACTTAGATGAAGCTTTTGTGCAGGGAGAGATAACCAAGCGTGATCACCAGGAGCAAGATTCGTACCACGATGCATGTGCAGCATGTTTTCTCGGCGGAGTTGCTTGGTTGGTGCGGAATCCAACACTTCCTTGTGGCACGAAGTGAGACACACATGCGCACGAGCAGATGCACCAGGAGGGGCAGCAAGGGCCGCATTGATTAAGGAATTAAGTGTAGGAGGTGGTGGCACATCAGCAGCTTGGGAAGGCATGGGCGAGCGTGGGCGTGGGGCTAAAGACTTGAGCAGCATGCGCTTATCACCCACAAGCACCGAGATGTGGTGGAATTAGCAGCCACACCAAGATGATGTATTTCCTCATGCAAGAAACACAAAGTTAGGCTCTTTATATGTAGTTTAGTGGATTTTCAAATTAAAGATGTAAACTTTAGTGACAAATCTAACCAAGATCCGAATTCTTGATGATGCACAACAATAAGTTCGAATAAGTAACAAAGGGATATGGAGTATTTCGACTAATCCAAATCAAAACTCAACTAGGGTTAGATTCACTCCTAAAACTTTGGATTATCTCCTGAAACTTGTTAATTCACATGAATTATACACAAAACATTCAACTGATTTTATTAATGCTGAAAACCGAAATAAATACATTAGAAGAGTCCTAGAAGAGTTCAAGTTCTAATGTAACTAACAAACTTAAAGATAAGAACAAGAAAATTCTATCACACGCCTAAGATAAAGCAAATACTCGGCTTGTTGTTATCACAACACGCGCCTACCCAATGAACAATCCTACTAGTGTTCTAACTCTTAAAACAAAGCAAGGAAACTAAAACAAACTAGTGTTCTTAAGCAAATAAAATACATAGTTTCCTAACAGAACTAGGGAACCACATAAAGAATCCTAACAGAACTAGGATTGTTAAATCTTGATGCTTCTCTCGCATCATCCTCTCCCCCTTAGAAACCAACTTGTCTCAAGTTTCATCCAAGCAAGGAATCAAGTCGCATGATGGAAGCGTAGCACATATGCCATGACCAAGCAGCACTTTAAAGGTTTCATATCCCACTTGCTCGATAATTTCAAAGGGACCTTCATCTATGGCCTCATCATTCTTGTGACTTAGATGAAGCTTTTGTGCAGGGAGAGATAACCAAGCATGATCACCAGGAGCAAGATTCGTACCACGATGCATGTGCAGCATGTTTTCTCGGCGGAGTTGCTTGGTTGGTGCTGAATCCAACACTTCCTTGTGGCACGAAGTGAGACACACATGCGCACGAGCAGATGCACCAGGAGGGGCAGCAAGGGCCGCATTGATTAAGGAATTAAGTGTAGGAGGTGGTGGCACATCAGCAGCTTGGGAAGGCATGGGCGAGCGTGGGCGTGGGGCTAAAGACTTGAGCAGCATGCGCTTATCACCCACAAGCACCGAGATGTGGTGGAATTAGCAGCCACACCAAGATGATGTATTTCCTTATGCAAGAAACACAAAGTTAGGCTCTTTATATGTAGTTTAGTGGATTTTCAAATTAAAGATGTAAACTTTAGTGACAAATCTAACCAAGATCCGAATTCTTGATGATGCACAACAATAAGTTCGAATAAGTAACAAAGGGATATGGAGTATTTCGACTAATCCAAATCAAAACTCAACTAGGGTTAGATTCACTCCTAAAACTTTGGATTATCTCCTGAAACTTGTTAATTCACATGAATTATACTCAAAACATTCAACTGATTTTATTAATGCTGAAAACCAAAATAAATACATTACAAGAGTCCTAGAAGAGTTCAAGTTCTAATGTAACTAACAAACTTAAAGATAAGAACAAGAAAATTCTATCACACGCCTAAGATAAAGCAAATACTCGGCTGGTTGTTATCACAACACACGCCTACCCAATGAACAATCCTACTAGTGTTCAAACTCTTAAAACAAAGCAAGGAAACTAAAACAAACTAGTGTTCTTAAGCAAATAAAATACATAGTTTCCTAACAGAACTAGGGAACCACATAAAGAATCCTAACAGAACTAGGATTGTTAAATCTTGATGCTTCTCACGCATCATCCTCTCCCCCTTAGAAACCAACTTGTCTCAAGTTTCATCCAAGCAAGGAATCAAGTCGCATGATGGAAGCGTAGCACATATGCCATGACCAAGCAGCACTTTAAAGGTTTCATATCCCACTTGCTCGATAATTTCAAAGGGACCTTCATCTATGGCCTCATCATTCTTGTGACTTAGATGAAGCTTTTGTGCAGGGGGAGATAACCAAACATGATCACCAGGAGCAAGATTCGTACCACGATGCATGTGCAGCATGTTTTCTCGGCGGAGTTGCTTGGTTGGTGCGGAATCCAACACTTCCTTGTGGCACGAAGTGAGACACACATGCGCATGAGCAGATGCACCAGGAGGGGCAGCAAGGGCCGCATTGATTAAGGAATTAAGTGTAGGAGGTGGTGGCACATCAGCAGCTTGGGAAGGCATGGGCGAGCGTGGGCGTGGGGCTATAGGCTTGAGCAGCATGCGCTTATCACCCACGAGCACCGAGTAATCGTTGGTACGCCCATTATGAAGGACATGGCGATCACTTTGCCAGGGACGTCCAAGCAACAAACTGCAAGCGGACATAGGCACAGCGTCACACCATCAGGAAAACCGACGAGGGCTTTTTTACGAACCCAAATGCCAGCATCATTTAACCAACTGAGTTTGTATGGTTCAGGATGCTTTCGCGTTTGTAGGTTCAGTTGATCGATCAAGGATAAATCACATACGTAAGAGCAAGAGCCACTATCAATGACAAACGAACATAATTTACCTTTAATCAAGCAATTGGTATAAAAAATATTGTGGTGTTGTGCATCTTCCCCATCAACATGGTGTTGTCATTATAGAACGCCACAAGATCATATTTTTATGCTCAAACTCTGGGGTACAAACTGGTTGTTGAGACCAAAATTCATCATCAACCATTGAAGGGTCTGGTAGGGCCACAGTAGAGGTGCGTGCTTGCGTCTCTTGTGCCAAAAAACAAACCAACTCCTCACGGGAGGTGAGGGTAAGATTGGGGCAATCCTTCGCAATATGCCCGAGGCCTTGACAACGAAAACACTGTATTTTCTTGCCTTTGAGAGTCACACTTGGTGGGGGTAGTAGAGGATATGGTCGATGCGTCGGTCTCCTTAGGCGTAACCACAGTCAAATCGGTCGTGGCTGGGGGTGTGCTAAGCGAAGTATCCGACGAGGCAGCATGCTGTTTAAACGACGAAGGCTTCTTAAAACGAGATTCGTTTTGTTGCCTTTCAATCTTGGATGCAACTACGCGAACGTCATCAAACGTTGCATATTGATGTAGCTCGACCAAATTGGCTATGGATTTGTTTAATCCCACAAGAAAACGAGCAATCTTCTGTTCGTCTACTTCCTGAATATCATACGCCATGTGTAGGCGTTCAAATTTCTTGATATAGTGCTCCACGCTCAAGGTTGCTTGGTGCAAGGAATTAAGCCGCAGAAAAAGTTCTTGTTTGTAGGTACGTGGGACGAAACGTTTACACATCTTAGCTTTGAGGGATGACCAGCAATCAATGGATGGTTTTTCTTCATGTTCACGCCTTAGACGCATAGAATCATACAATAGGGATGCATATTTTGTGAGTTTCAGTATGGCTTTTGAAAAACGAGAAGCATCAGACAAGTTCTTGTGATCAAAGAACCGATCTAGGCGTCGTTCCCATTCCAAATAGGATTCGGGATCAAGATCTCCACCGAAAGTAGGCAATCAACCAACTTTAGCTCATCTTCACGTCGAGGTTTATGTTGTGGGGTTGAGCATGCAAAGTTGGTGTCACGTTGGATGGTGCTAACTTGATCACTCATAACAGTCATCTGAGCAATGAGTTGTTGCACTTGTTCATTGGTGGTTTGGATGGCGTGTTGCCAAGATTCTTGGTCAGCAGGCATGGGGGGAAGGGGGAAAACAAAAAAAAGGGCACATATGTGGTGGAATTAGCAGCCACACCAAGATGATGTATTTCCTTATGCAAGAAACACAAAGTTAGGCTCTTTGTATGTAGTTTAGCGGATTTTCAGATTAAAGATGTAAACTTTTGTGACAAATCTAACCAAGATCTGAAATCTTGATGATGCACAACAATAAGTTCGAATAAGTAACAAAGGGATATGGAGAATTTCGATTAATCTAAATCGAAACTCAACTAGGGTTGGATTCACTCCTAAAACTTTGGATTCACTCCTGAAACTTGTTAATTCACATGAATTATACTCAAAACATTCAACTGATTTTGTTAATGCTGTAAACCGAAATAAATACATTAGAAGAGTCCTAGAAGAGTTCAAGTTCTAATGTAACTAACAAACTTAAAGATAAGAACAAGAAAATTCTATCACACGCCTAAGATAAAGCAAATACTCGGCTGGTTGTTATCACAACACACGCCTACCCAATGAACAATCCTACTAGTATTCTAACTCTTAAAACAAAGCAAGGAAACTAAAACAAACTAGTGTTCTTAAGCAAATAAAATACATTGTTTCCTAACAGAACTAGGGAACCACATAACGAATCCTAACAGAACTAGGATTGTTAAATCTTGATGCTTCTCACCCATCATCCTCTCCCCCTTAGAAACCAACTTGTCTCAAGTTTCATCCAAGCAAGGAATCAAGTCGCATGATGGAAGCGTAGCACATATGCCATGGCCAAGCAGCACTTTAAAGGTTTCATATCCCACTTGCTCGATAATTTCAAAGGGACCTTCATCTATGGCCTCATCATTCTTGTGACTTAGATGAAGCTTTTGTGCAGGGAGAGATAACCAAACATGATCACCAGGAGCAAGATTCGTACCACGATGCATGTGCAGCATGTTTTCTCGGCGGAGTTGCTTGGTTGGTGCGGAATCCAACACTTCCTTGTGGCACGAAGTGAGACACACATGCGCACGAGCAGATGCACCAGGAGGGGCAGCAAGGGCCGCATTGATTAAGGAATTAAGTGTAGGAGGTGGTGGCACATCAGCAGCTTGGGAAGGCATGGGCGAGCGTGGGCGTGGGGCTATAGGCTTGAGCAGCATGCGCTTATCACCCACGAGCACCGAGTAATCGTTGGTACGCCCATTATGAAGGACATGGCGATCACTTTGCCAGGGACGTCCAAGCAACAAACTGCAAGCGGACATAGGCACAGCGTCACACCATCAGGAAAACCGACGAGGGCTTTTTTACGAACCCAAATGCCAGCATCATTTAACCAACTGAGTTTGTATGGTTCAGGATGCTTTCGCGTTTGTAGGTTCAGTTGATCGACCAAGGATAAATCACATACGTTAGAGCAAGAGCCACTATCAATGACAAACGAACATAATTTACCTTTAATCAAGCAATTGGAATAAAAAATATTGTGGTGTTGTGCATCTTCCCCATCAACATGGTGTTGTCATTATAGAACGCCACAAGATCATATTTTTATGCTCAAACTCTGGGGTACAAACTGGTTGTTGAGACCAAAATTCATCATCAACCATTGAAGGGTCTGGTAGGGCCACAGTAGAGGTGCGTGCTTGCGTCTCTTGTGCCAAAAAACAAACCAACTCCTCACGGGCGGTGAGGGTAAGATTGGGGCAATACTTCGCAATATGGCCGAGGCCTTGACAACGAAAACACTGTATTTTCTTGCCTTTGAGAGTCACACTTGGTGGGGGTAGTAGAGGATATGGTCGATGCGTCGGTCTCCTTAGGCGTAACCACAGTCAAATCGGTCGTGGCTGGGGGTGTGCTAAGCGAAGTATCCGACGAGGCAGCATGCTGTTTAAACGACGAAGGCTCTTAAAACGAGATTCGTTTTGTTTCCTTTCAATCTTGGATGCAACTACGCGAACGTCATCAAACGTTGCATATTGATGTAGCTCGACCAAATTGGCTATGGATTTGTTTAATCCCACAAGAAAACGAGCAATCTTCTGTTCGTCCACTTCCTGAATATCATACGCCATGTGTAGGCGTTCAAATTTCTTGATATAGTGCTCCACGCTCAAGGTTGCTTGGTGCAAGGAATTAAGCCGCAGAAAAAGTTCTTGTTTGTAAGTACGTGGGACGAAACGTTTACACATCTTAGCTTTGAGGGATGACCATCAATCAATGGATGGTTTTTCTTCATGTTCACGCCTTAGACGCATAGAATCATACAATAGGGATGCATATTTTGTGAGTTTCAGTATGGCTTTTGAAAAACGAGAAGCATCAGACAAGTTCTTGTGATCAAAGAACCGATCTAGGCGTCGTTCCCATTCCAAATAGGATTCGGGATCAAGATCTCCACCGAAAGTAGGCAATCAACCAACTTTAGCTCATCTTCACGTCGAGGTTTATGTTGTGGGGTTGAGCATGCAAAGTTGGTGTCACGTTGGATGGTGCTAACTTGATCACTCATTACAGTCATCCGAGCAATGAGTTGTTGCACTAGTTCATTGGTGGTTTGGATGGCGTGTTGCCAAGATTCTTGGTCAGCAGGCATGGTGGGAAGGGGGAAAACAAAAAAAAGGGCACATATGTGGTGGAATTAGCAGCCACACCAAGATGATTTATTTCCTTATGCAAGAAACACAAAGTTAGGCTCTTTGTATGTAGTTTAGCGGATTTTCAGATTAAAGATATAAACTTTAGTGACAAATCTAACCAAGATCTGAAATCTTGATGATCCACAACAATAAGTTCGAATAAGTAACAAACGCATATGGAGAATTTCGATTAATCTAAATCGAAACTCAACTAGGGTTGGATTCACTCCTAAAACTTTGGATTCACTCCTGAAACTTGTTAATTCACATGAATTATACTCAAAACATTCAACTGATTTTATTAATGCTGAAAACCGAAATAAATACATTAGAAGAGTCCTAGAAGAGTTCAAGTTCTAATGCAACTAACAAACCTAAAGATTAGAACAAGAAAATTCTATTACACGCCTAAGATAAAGCAAATACTCGGCTGGTTGTTATCACAACATACGCCTACCCTATGAACACTCCTACTAGTGTTCTAACTCTTAAAACAAAGCAAGGAAACTAAAACATACTATAGTTCTTAAGCAAATAAAATACATAGTTTCCTAACAGAACTAGGGAACTACATAAAGAATGGAAGCGTAGCAAATATGCCATGACCAAGCAGCACTTTAAAGGTTTCATATCCGACTTGCTCGACAATTTCAAAGGGACCTTCATCTATGGCCTCATCATTCTTGTGACTTAGATGAAGTTTTTGTGCAGGCAGAGATAACCAAACATGATCTCTAGGAGCAAGATTCGTACCACGACGCATGTGCAACATGTTTTCTCGGCGGAGTTGCTTGGTTGGTGCGGAATCCAACACTTCCTTGTGGCACGAAGTGAGACAAACATGCGCACGAGCAGATGCACCAGGAGGGGCAGCAATGGCCGCATTGATTAAGCAATTAAGTGTAGGAGGTGGTGGCACATCAGCAGCTTGGGAAGGCATGGGCAAGCGTGGGCGTGGGGCTAAAGACTTGAGCAGCATACGCTTATCACCCACGAGCACCGAGTAATAGTTGGTACGCCCATTATGAAGGATATGGGGATCACTTTGCCAAGGACGTCCAAGCAATAAACTGCAAGCGGACATAGGCACAGCGTCACACCAACACGAAAACCGACGAGGGCTTTTTTAGGAACCCAAATCCCAGCATCATTTAACCAACTGAGTTTATATGGTTCGGGATGCTTTCGTTTTTGTAGGTTCAGTTGATCGACCAAGGTTAAATCACATACGTTAGTGCAAGAGCCACTATCAATGACAAACGAACACAGTTTACCTTTAATCAAGCAATTGGAATGAAAGATATTGTGGCGTTGTGCATCTTCCCCGTCAACATGGTGTTGAGTCATTAAAGAACGCCGCAAGATCATATTTTATCCTCAAACTCTGGGGTACAAACTGGTTTTTGAGACCAAAATTCATCATCAACCATTGAAGGGTCTGGTGGGGCCACAGTAGAGTTGCGTGCTTGCGTCTCTCGTGCCAAAAAATAAACCAACTCCACACGAGAGGTGAGGGTAAGATTGGGGCAATCCTTCGCAATATGGTCGAGGCTTTGACAACGAAAACACTGTATTTTCTTGCCATTTAGAGTCACACTTGGTGGGGTAGTAGAGGAGATGGTCGATGCGTCAGTGTCCTTAGGCGTAACCACAGTCAAATCAGTCGTGGCTGGGGGTGTGCTAAGCGAAGGATCCGACGAGGCATCATGCTGTTTAAACCACGAAGGCTTCTTAAAACGAAATTCGTTTTGTTGCCTTTCAATCTTGGACGCAAGTACGCAAACGTCATCAAACGTTGCATATTGATGTAACTCGACCAAATTGGCTATGGATTTGTTTAATCCCACAGGAAAACGAGCAATTAATCTTCTGTTCGTCCACTTCCTGAATATCACACGCCATGTGTAGGCGTTCAAATTCCTTGATATAGTGCTCGACGCTCAAGGTTGCTTGCTGCAAGGAATTAAGCCGCACAAAAAGTTCTTGTTTGTAGGTACGAGGGACGAAACGTTTACACATCTTAGCTTTGAGGGATGACCAACGATCAATGGATGGTTTTTCTCCATGTTCACGCCATAGACGCATAGAATCATACCATAGGGACGCATATTTTGTGAGTTTCAGTATGGCGTATGAAAAACGAGAAGCATCAGACAAGTTCTTGTGATCAAAGAACCGATCTAGGCGTCGTTCCGATTCCAAATAGGATTCGGGATCAAGATCTCCACCGAAAGTAGGCAATCAGCCAACTTTAGCTCATCTTCACGTCGACGTTTATGTTGTGGGGGTGAGCATGCGGAGTTGGTGTCACGTTGGATGGTGCTAACTTGATCACTCATAACAGTCATCCGAGCAATGAGTTGTTGCACTTGTTCATTGGTGGTTTGGATGGCGTGTTGCCAAGACTCTTGGTCAGCAGGCATGGTGGGAAGGGGGAAAACAAAAAAAACGGCAGAGATGTAGTGGAATTAGCAGCCACACCAAGATGATGTATTTCCTTATGCAAGAAACACAAAGTTAGGCTCTTTATACGTAGTTTAGTGGATTTTCCGATGAAAGATGTAAACTTTAGTGACAAATCTAACCAAGATCCGAATTCTTGATGATGTACAACAATAAGTTCGAATAAGTAACAAAGGGATATGGAGAATTTCGATTAATCCAAATCAAAACTCAACTAGGGTTAGATTCACTCCTAAAACTATGGATTCACTCCTGAAACTTGTTAATTCACATGAATTATACTCAAAACATTCAACTGATATTAATGCTGAAAACTGAAATAAATACATTAGAAGAGTCCTAGAAGAGTTCAAGTTCTAATGCAACTAACAAACTTAAAGATAAGAACAAGAAAATTCTATCACACGCCTAAGATAAAGCAAATACTCGGCTGGTTGTTATCACAACACACGCCTACCCTTTGAACACTCCTACTAGTGTTCTAACTCTTAAAACAAAGCAAGGAAACTAAAATAAACTAGAGAACTTAAGCAAATAAAATACATAGTTTCCTAACAGAACTAGGGAACTACATAAAGAATCCTAACAGAACAAGGATTGTTAAATCTTGATGCTTCTCACGCGTCATCCTCTCCCCCTTAGAAACCAACTTGTCTCAACTTGCATCCAAGCAAGGAATCAAGTCGCATGATGGAACCGTAGCACATATGCCATGACCAAGCAGCACTTTAAAGGTTTCATATCCCAGTTGCTCGACAATTTAAATGGGACCTTCATCTATGGCCTCATCATTCTTGTGACTTAGATGAAGCTTTTGTGCAGGCAGAGATAACCAAACGTGATCTCCAGGAGCAAGATTCGTATCACGACGCATGTGCAGCAAGTTTTCTCGGCGGAGTTGCTTGGTTGGTGCGGAATCCAACACTTCCTTGTGGCATGAAGTGAGACACACATGCGCACAAGCAGATGCACCAGGAGGGGCAGCAAGGGCCGCATTGATTAAGGAATTAAGTGTAGGAGGTGGTGGCACATCATCAGCTTGGGAAGGCATGGGCGAGCGTGGGCGTGGGACTAAAGACTTGAGAAACATACGCTTATCACCCACGAGCACTGAGTAATCGTTGGTACGCCCATTATGAAGGACATGGGGATCACTTTGCCAAGGACGTCCAAGCAATAAACTGCAAGCGGACATAGGCACAGCGTCACACCAACACGAAAACCGACGAGGGCTTTTTTACGAACCCAAATCCCAACATCATTTAACCAACTGAGTTTATATGGTTCGGGATGCTTTCGAAATTGTAGGTTCAGTTGATCGACCAAGGATAAATCACATACGTTAGTGCAAGAGCCACTATCAATGACAAACGAACACATTTTACCTTTAATCAAGCAATTGGAATGAAAAATATTGTGGCGTTGTGCATCTTCCCCGTCAACATGGTGTTGAGTCATTAAAGAACGCCGCAAGATCATATTTTTATGCTCAAACTCTGGGGTACAAACTGGTTGTTGAGACCAAAATTCATCATCAACCATTGAAGGATCTGGTGGGGCCACAGTAGAGGTGCGTGCTTGCGTCTCTTGTGCCAAAAAACAAACCAACTCCGAACGGGAGGTGAGGGTAAGATTGTGGCAATCTATCGCAATATGGTCGAGGCCTTGACAACGAAAACACTGTATTTTCTTACCTTTGAGAGTCACACTTGGTGGGGTAGTAGAGGAGATGGTCGATGCTTCAGTCTCCTTAGGCGTAACCACAGTCAAATCAGTCGTGGCTGGGGGTGTGCTAAGCGAAGTATCCGACGAGGCAGCAGGTTGTTTAAACCACGAAGGCTTCTTAAAACCAAATTCGTTTTGTTGCCTTTCAATCTTGGACGCAAGTACGCAAACGTCATCAAACGTTGCATATTGATGTAGCTCGACCAAATTGGCTATGGATTTCTTTAATCCCACAAGAAAACGAGCAATCTTCTGTTCGTCCACTTCCTGAATATCACACGCCATGTGTAGGCGTTCAAATTCCTTGATATAGTGCTCGACGCTCAAGGTTGCTTGGTGCAAGGAATTAAGCCGCACAAAAAGTTCTTGTTTGTAGGTACGAGGGACGAAACCTTTACACATCTTAGCTTTGAGGGATGACCAGCAATCAATGGATGGTTTTTCTTCATGTTCACGCCTTAGACGCTTACAATCATTCCATAGGGACGCATATTTTGTGAGTTTCAGTATGGCGTATGAAAAACGAGAAGCATCAGACAAGTTCTTGTGATCAAAGAACCGATCTAGGCGTCGTTCCCATTCCAAATAGGATTCGGGATCAAGATCTCCACCGAAAGTAGGCAATCAGCCAACTTTAGCTCATCTTCTCGTCGAGGTTTATGTTGTGGGGGTGAGCATGCAGAGTTGGTGTCACGTTGGATGGTGCTAACTTGATCGCTCATAACAGTCATCCGAGCAATGAGTTGTTGCACTTGTTCATTGGTGGTTTGGATGGCGTGTTGCCAAGACTCTTGGTCAGCAGGCATGGTGGGAAGGGGGAAAACAAAAAAAACGGCAGATATGTGGTGGAATTAGCAGCCACACCAAGATGATGTATGTCCTTATGCAAGAAACACAAAGTTAGGCACTTTATATGTAGTTTAGTGGATTTTCAGATTAAAGATGTAAACTTTAGTGACAAATCTAACCAAGATCCGAATTCTTGATGATGCACAACAACAAGTTCGAATAATTTACAAAGGGATATGGAGAATTTCGATTAATCCAAATCAAAAGTCAACTCGGGTTAGATTCACTCCTAAAACTTTTGATTCACTCCTGAAACTTGTTAATTCACTTGAATTATACTCAAAACATTCAACTGATTTTATTAATGCTGAAAACCGAAATAAATACATTAGAAGTGTCCTAGAAGAGTTCAAGTTCTAATGCAACTAACAAACTTAAAGGTATGAACAAGAAAATTCTATCACACGCCTAAGATAAAGCAAATACTCGGCTGGTTGTTATCACAACACACGCCTACCCTATGAACACTCCTACTAGTGTTCTAACTCTTAAAACAAAGCAAGGAAACTAAAACAAACTAGAGAACTTAAGCAAATAAAATACATAGTTTCCTAACAGAACTAGGGAACTACATAAAAAATCCTAACAGAACTAGGATTGTTAAATCTTGATGCTTCTCACGCATCATCCTCTCCCCCTTAGTAACCAACTTGTCTCAAGTTGCATCCAAGCAAGGAATCAAGTCACATGATGGAAGCGTAGCACATATGCCATGACCAAGCAGCACTTTAAAGGTTTCATATCCCACTTGCTCAACAATTTCAAAGGGACCTTCATATATGGCCTCATCATTCTTGTGACTTAGTTGAAGCTTTTGTGCAGGCAGAGATAACCAAACATGATCTCCAGGAGCAAGATTCGTACCACGACGCATATGCAGCAAGTTTTCTCGGCGGAGTTGCTTGGTTGGTGCGGAATCCAACACCTCCTTGTGGCACGAAGTGAGACACACATGCGCACAAGCAGATGCACCAGGAGGGGCAGCAATGGCCGCATTGATTAAGGAATTAAGTCTAGGAGGTGGTGGCACATCATCAGCTTGGGAAGGCATGGGCGAGTGTGGGCGTGGGGCTAAAGACTTGAGCAACATGCGCTTATCACCCACGAGCACCAAGTAATCGTTGGTACGCCCATTATGAAGGACATGGGGATCACTTTGCCAAGGACGTCCAAGCAATAAACTGCAAGCGGACATAGGCACAGCGTCACACCAACACGAAAACCGACGAGGGCTTTTTTACGAACCCAAATCCCAGCATCATTTAACCAACTGAGTTTATATGGTTCGGGATGCTTTCGAGTTTGTAGGTTCAGTTGATCGACCAAGGATAAATCACATACGTTAGTGCAAGAGCCACTATCAATGACAAACGAACACATTTTACCTTTAATCAAGCAATTGGAATGAAAAATATTGTGGCGTTGTGGATCTTCCCCGTCAACATGGTGTTGAGTCATTAAAGGACGCCGCAAGATCATATTTTTATGCTCAAACTCTGGGGTACAAACTGGTTGTTGAGACCAAAATTCATCATCAACCATTGAAGGGTCTGGTGGGGCCACAGTAGAGGTGTGTGCTTGCGTCTCTTGTGCCAAAAAACAAACCAACTCCGAACGGGAGGTGAGGGTAAGATTGTGGCAATCCATCGCAATATCGTCGAGGCCTTGACAACGAAAACACTGTATTTTCTTGCCTTTGAGAGTCACACTTGGTGGGGTAGTAGAGGAGATGGTCGATGCGTCAGTCTCCTTAGGCGTAACCATAGTCAAATCAGTCGTGGCTGGGGGTGTGCTAAGCGAAGTATCCGACGAGGCAGCATGCTGTTTAAACCACGAAGGCTTCTTAAAACGAGATTTGTTTTGTTGCCTTTCAATCTTGGACGCAAGTACGCAAACGTCATCAAACGTTGCATATTGATGTAGCTCGACCAAATTGGCTATGGATTTGTTTAATCCCACAAGAAAACGAGCAATCTTATGTTCGTCCACTTCCTGAATATCACACGCCATGTGTAGGCTTTCAAATTCCTTGATATAGTGCTCGACGCTCAAGGTTGCTTGGTGCAAGGAATTAAGCCCCACAAAAAGTTATTGTTTGTAGGTACGAGGGACGAAACGTTTACACATCTTAGCTTTGAGGGATGACCAGCAATCAATGGATAGTTTTTCTTCATGTTCACGCCTTAGCCGCATAGAATCATTCCATAGGGACGCATATTTTGTGAGTTTCAGTATGGCGTATGAAAAACGAGAAGCATCAGACAAGTTCTTGTGATCAAAGAACCGATCTAGGCGTCGTTCCCATTCCAAATAGGATTCGGGATCAAGATCTCCACCGAAAGTAGGCAATCAGCCAACTTTAGCTCATCTTCTCGTCGAGGTTTATGTTGTGGGGGTGAGCATGCAGAGTTAGTGTCACGTTGGATGGTGCTAACTTGATCGTTCATAACAGTCATCCGAGCAATGAGTTGTTGCACTTGTTCATTGGTGGTTTGGATGGCGTGTTGCCAAGACTCTTGGTCAGCAGGCATGGTGGGAAGGGGGAAAACAAAAAAAACCGCAGATATGTGGTGGAATTAGCAGCCACACCAAGATGATGTATTTCCTTATGCAAGAAACACAAAGTTAGGCTCTTTATATGTAGTTTAGTGGATTTTCAGATTAAAGATGTAAACTTTAGTGACAAATCTAACCAAGATCCGAATTCTTGATGATGCACAACAATAAGTTCGAATAAGTAACAAAGGGATATGGAGAATTTCGATTAATCCAAATCAAAACTCAACTAGGGTTAGATTCACTCCTAAAACTTTGGATTCACTCCTGAAACTTGTTAATTCACATAAATTATACTCAAAACAATCAACTGAGTTTATTAATGCTGAAAACCGAAATAAATATGTTAGAAGAGTCCTAGAAGAGCTCAAGTTCTAATGCAACTAACAAACTTAAAGATAAGAACAAGAAAATTCTATCACACGCCTAAGATAAAGCTAATACTCGGCTAGTTGTTATCACAACACACGCCTACCCTATGAACACTCCTACTAGTGTTCTAACTCTTAAAACAAAGCAAGGAAACTAAAACAAACTAGATAACTTAAGCAAATAAAATACATAGTTTCCTAACAGAACTAGGGAACTGCATAAAGAATCCAAACGGAACTAGGATTGTTAAATCTTGATGCTTCTCCCGCATCATCCTCTCCCCCTTAGAAACAACCTTGTCTCAAGTTGCATCCAAGCAAGGAATCAAGTCGCATGATGGAAGCGTATCACATATGCCATGACCAAGCAGCACTTTAAAGGTTTCATATCCCACTTGCTCGACAATTTCAAAGGGACCTTCATCTATGGCCTCATCATTCTTGTGACTTAGATGAAGCTTTTGTTCAGGCAGAGATAACCAAACATGATCTACAGGAGCAAGATTCGTACCACGACGCATGTGCAGCAAGTTTTCTCGGCGGAGTTCCTTGGTTGGTGCGAAATCCAACACTTCCTTGTGGCACGAAGTGCGACACATATGCGCACGAGCAGATGCACCAGGAGGGGCAGCAAAGGGCCGCATTGATTAAGGAATTAAGTGTAGGAGGTGGTGGCACATCAGCAGCTTGGGAAGGCATGGGTGAGCGTGGGCGTGGGGCTAAAGACTTGAGCAGCATGCGCTTATCACCCACGAGCACCGAGTAATCGTTGGTACGCCCATTATGAAGGACATGGCGATCACTTTGCCAAGGACGTCCAAGCAATAAACTACAAGCGGACATAGGCACAACGTCACACCAACACGAAAACCGACGAGGGCTTTTTTACGAACCCAAATGCCAGCATCATTTAACCAACTGAGTTTATATGGTTCGGGATGCTTTCGAGTTTGTAGGTTCAGTTGATCGACCAAGGATAAATCACATACGTTAGTGCAAGAGCCACTATCAATGACAAACGAACATAGTTTACCTTTAATCAAGCAATTGGAATGAAAAATATAGTGGCGTTGTGCATCTTCCCCGTCAACCTGGTGTTGAGTCATTAAAGAACGCCGCAAGATCATATTTTTATGCTCACACTCTGGGGTACAAACTGGTTTTTGAGACCAAAATTCATCATCAACCATTGAAGGGTCTAGTGGGGCCACAATAGAGGTGCGTGCTTGCGTTTCTTATGCCAAAAAACAAACCAACTCCTCACGGGAGGTGAGGGTAAGATTGGGGCAATCCTTCGCAATATGGCCGAGGCCTTGACAACGAAAACACTGTATTTTCTTGCCTTTGAGAGTCACACTTGGTGTGGTAGTAGAGGAGATGGTCGATGCGTCGGTCTCCTTAGGCGTAACCACAGTCAAATCAGTCGTGGCTGGGGTGTGCTAAGCGAAGTATCCGACGAGGCAACATGCTGTTTAAGCCACGAAGGCTTCTTAAAACGAGATTCCTTTTGTTGCCTTTCAACTTGGATGCAAGTACGCAAACGTCATCAAACGTTGCATATTGATGTAGCTCGACCAAATTGGCTATGGATTTGTTTAATGCCACAAGAAAACGAGCATTCTTCTGTTCGTCCACTTCCTGAATATCACACGCCATGTGTAGGCGTTCAAATTCCTTGATATAGTGCTCGACGCTCAGGGTTGCTTGGTGCAAGGAATTAAGCCGCACAAAAAGTTCTTGTTTGTGGTTACGAGGGACGAAACGTTTACACATCTTAGCTTTGAGGGATGACCAGCAATCAATGGATGGTTTTTCTTCATGTTCACGCCTTAGACGCATAGAATCATACCATAGGGACGCATATTTTGTGAGTTTCAGTATGGCGTATGAAAAACGAGAAGCATCAGACAAGTTCTTGTGATCAAAGAACCGATCACTAGTAGAATAAATGCTTATTGCTGCGGTCATTAAGTGGCCTATTGCGGCGGTTTTGACTGCGCAGCAATTAACGGCGCAATAATAGGTAATTAATCTGTTGCTGCGGTTTTAAACCGCAGCAATATTAAAACATATTGCTGCGGATTTTTTAAAAAACCGCAGCGATATTTCCATTTTATCATTATTTAAATCAAACATATTGCTGCTGTTTCTGTGACAAACAGCAGCAATATGTATATTTTTATTAAAGAAAAGCGTTATATTGCTGCGGTTTCTGTGACAAACCGCAGCAATATACTTTTTTTTATAATAAAAATTAACATATTGCTGCGGTTTGTCACAGAAACCGCAGCAGTATACTGTTTTTTATAATAAAAAAACAGCATATTGCTGCGGTTTGTCTGACAAATCGCAGCAATATGTTTTTTTTATTATAAAAAAAACAGTATATTGCTGCGGTTTGACAAAGAAACCGCAGCAATATACTGCTTTTTTTTTTAAAATATAATTTATTTTAAGCAGAATGCAGAATGCAAGAAGCAGAATGCAGCAAGCAGAATATTTTCTGCATAAATTTCGACAGAGCTCCGTTTGTAAATTGGATAAACCCATAATTGGGAATTAACCTGTACAATATTAATGCAACAACCATTTATCCATCATCCAAAATTCATCCAACATCCATCCATCATCCACAAATCATCCAACAAACAACATCTAATCCAAAATTCATCCATCATCCATCCATCATCCAACTTCCACGCACAATCCAAATTCCAAGTTTAACAAGAAATATATACGATTCAATCAAACATAGATATCATACGATCCAACATATATATTTATATATCATGAAATCCAATCAATTAAGTCAATACGATTAACCAAAGTTAGCTTTCAATAGTTATATATATAAACTAACCTAACCTATGCAATGCAATTATCAATAAAGTATATTGCCCACTTATTTTTCACCTCATTGATTTGATCTTCAGTATAAGGATCGCGGGTAAAGGTACGAGCAACCTGAAAATAATTCACCAAAGTTAGCTTTCAATAGTTATATATATAAAATATGAAATGAATAATAAGTGAACAAAAAACTTACTTCATCGAAATCCTCCGAACCAGAATATAAAGAGAGTACGTCAAAAATGTTGCACATGACAAAATAACCGCACTCCGTGCCTCCTTGTTGTTGTGGGCACTTTAACGAAAGTTTTAAGAAAATGATGAGGAAATTTATCGTATAATGAGAATGACATAACATATGCTTTTAATTGAATAAAATAAGTCTATTATACCTTAACACATCTCCAAATAAGCTTGTTGTGACGAACTTCGTTGCCGCTCCTCCGAAACCTCCTAAAAGCACTACATAAAACAAAATCAAATGATCAGTTACACTTTATTTGCTTTATATTATAATTTAAATTCATTTAAAATATATCAAAACGATCAACTTACGCTATCATAGGCGGTCTAATCGTTAACTTCCGCTCCTTGTGAAAGCTAGCGGAATCAAAGACGTAAATAATCCCGAGCATGGGACGTATGACAAGGAGCATCCAATGACGGCTATTGCAAGATTGAATAATAATAATTACTTAAAAATTTCACATGTCATGCAACAATCAATATTTGTAAAACTATTAAGATAGAATATTACTCTTGAAAGATTGGCGCGAAGATGATATTTGCACCAGCAACGACGGATCCAGTCAAAGCACACTGAATGTAAGTCGTTACATTCTCCAAAGCATGCACATCCGCGGTACTCTCCGGGCATATCCAACAAACTCGAACAGCATCCCCAATCCATCCAAGTCAGACTGTGTTGCCCTAAAAAAATAGATAAACATAAATTTTATGTGGAAAATACAACTATCATACCATGAAATGTAAAAAAAAAAAAATCAGAACTTTGATTATTGTTACCTCATGTACACTTGGATAATAGAAATATTAAGCATCTCCCCTTTCAAGAACTGAGCAATATCGTCCTTGGTCAGATAAGCGGTGGCATCTTCTGAATAATGGAATAATGAGCTCGGCAAGGTTACACCAATAGTATCATCGTCTGCGACGGCAAGGGCAAGCGTATCTGCTAACTCCATACAGTCTTCAGTGAGTGATTCCAAGAACGATACATCATCAACAACTGGACTATAACGAGTAGCCGAACCGGCTGAAAGCTGCTGGCCAGGACATCTAACAGCCTCCCCCGAAATCCCCTTTTGTTTTTTAGGTGTCGGTGTAACCTAATAATAATTTTTTAGAACGAGCATAAGATTATGTAATTTTTTCATTTAATCCTATTATTTGTACATGGATAAAATTTGAAGAATTACCTCATCACCTAATATTTGCACTAAATTTTTTGGCCATTGCACCCACGTACCCAAAGCAGTTTCCGTAGTGTCGATTTCATATGCAGGGACGGGGACAGGTAGTGGCAAATGACCATACTTCTCTACAAAACGATGAATTTTCACTCGAAGGTGATCATTCATCATTCTAGACCCATGAACTATAGTGGTCTCATCAAAAGCATAAGAATGTGCATCTGCCACTAGACAAGTCTTTCCACTAGTTGGATCTATCAAATATAATCGACAGGGAGTGTCCTAACGATAACATAAAGTTCTAAATATATAAGATAAGTATTTGTATAAAGCACATATGTATATGATAATTATTTGTATAAAGCACATGTATATATGATAATTATTTGTATAAAGCACATGTATATATGATCCTTATTTGTATAAAGCAAATGTATATATGATAAATATATGTACCTTCGAATGAGGAGAATGAGTGTCTCCAAATCCAGATAGTGGAGTACGTAGCTGAGTGGGCTGTGAAGTAGATGGCCCAGCAGATGGTGAAGCAGCTGATGGAACAAATGGTGAAGCATCTGATGGAACAAATGGAGGAAAAGGTAGCTGAGTAGGCTGAAAAGTAGCTGGCCCAGAAGATGCTTGAAGCAGGTGATGGAACAAATGGAGGAAAAGGTAGCCGAGTGGGCTGAAAAGCACTGCCCGGAAGATCTTGAAGCGGGTGATGTAACAAATGGCGGAAAAGGTAGCTGAGTGGGCTGAAAAGCAGCTGGCCCAGTAGATGGTGAAGCAGCTGGTGGAACAAATGGTGCAACAAATGGTGGAGTAGGTAGCTGAGTGGGCTGTGAAAGCGCCACATTCTGCATATATGTGGCAATGTCAATTCTCCACCTTTCAGCCATTTTCTGCATGAATGCTTCCTCTTGTTCCTGACTCAAGCTCCAATAGTTCCTAGGAGGTGGAAGACCAAAAGCCTTCCTATAGCCAACATTGTAGCCTCCAAAACCATAACAACGACCCGAGTGATCTGGCTTCTCTCCAAGAGCCATAAAAAGGGCGTCTTTGTTACGTACCGGAGTGAACTCACCCTTGGCTTGCTTCTCCTTGTACTCCAACTGCCAAAAAACAAGTTCCAAATAACAAAAATGTATTTAATAGATAAAAAACGTATATATGTCAAACTAAAAGTTATATATAGTGATATACATACGTATTTGTCAGCTGCAATCTTTGTTTCCTCAACTGGAATAAATCGCTGTTTGGTGACTGGATCCTTCTTATGCATCGCGCACCAGCAGTCATCACCCCGAGTAACATGAGAGGACACCGAGGAGGATGGTGTACTAGATGACGATCTTGTAGAATTAAAACTAGGTGGAGAAAAGTTCTCCTGCTTCCACAACTCTCTAGCATCCCCATAGTTCATTTGCCCTAAGTGGTGATGATGTGTATTCTTTTTTGCACTCTCGAGCGCCTTTTCTCGCTTTTTCTACAATAAAAAACACATTAAGTTAGTAGAATATAATTTAATTTAATAAAACACATTAAGTTATTAGAATATAATTTAACTTACTACAGCCTCATCTGACGTCATAGCCTCTTTGAAGGTAAGCCAATCCTCCATCTTGATGTGCTTGTATACATCTGGCGGAGTATCACCTAGCTTCTCCTTCCTTGATCTGACTCTGGTCATTGTGATCCAACCAGATACCAATTTGCTCTTGAAATCCCTCCATCCTGAGTTCATAGCAGTCAAGTAATGCCTCTTATAACTTATCTCGTCCGGAAGGTGAAACATATTATGTTTTCCATCATAAACAAATAAATAAGCACGTTAACTCAACAATAGAACAATAAATCCCAAAATTGTAAATGAAACAAATCTTACCATAGTGTCTGTCCACATCAAATCCAACAAGGCAGGAGAAATGTTTTTCCATTTCCAATTGATGTTAAGCCTGCGTATAGAAAGACCGACCCAAATACCATACTTGGATCTCCACGTGCCTAATAGAAAAACTATTACAAATCCAAACATTAAATCGTAAGCATGGTAAATTATAACTATCTTACAATCAATAATTACCTGTTGGTCTCCCCAATTCATCAAACTTTAAGAACATATCTTCTGTGTTGTGGAGATTCATCGTGGGACCTCTTTTACTCTTTCTAGCTGCCTTTGTCTTCCCACCTGACTTCTTCCCCCTCCCTTATGCACCATAATATGCACTGGTCTGACGAGGATCTAAGAATCAAAATAAGGAAACTTAATTAGAGAACGAACAAATAAATGACATATTCAATATTACAATAATCGCGAACCTGAGGGGGGTGGCTGACGTGGATCAGATGTCACCTCAATGTCAAGTAAAACATTTATATCAGCTTCTACTTCCATTCTTTCCATCCAAGCATCAAACGCATCTGCAGCACGATCACTTTCCTCCCCCTGGTCAGCCTCCTTTTCCGGGTGAAATGGTGCATCGGAATCCGATGACTGATCGCCCGAACCAAATATAATACTCAGCTCTAAATCCTCGACGAACAATATGATCTCTTATTAACCTAATATCAGAAATCGTATTCACATTGTAGCAATCAACACATGGACAATATATCTCATCCTCGCAAGTAAGTTGTTGATGCTCTACAACACGTTTACAAAACTCATTCACACCTTGTACGAACTCCAACGTATTCCGCTTTCCATACATCCAACTTCGATCCATTTCTAAAAACCCCCACACATATATACATCCATTAAAACTTATTATCAATTAAAAAATTCACATAAATATAACACAACAAACTAATATTTAATGCATGCTTCCACTGGGTCTTTATCACTCTAACCTAGCCCATCCTTAAACGTCCAATCCCACTAGTGAATGCATGTATCATCTTTCATTCTAAGTAAAATTCAGCAGCATTTCCATTCAGTTCTCCAAGTACACGATGAAGATAATTGCTTATCTTATATGCACCCGGAGAACAAATTAGGGAAATGATTAACCGTATTTCACTTAGAATCAAAGAATCAACACACATTCACTACCTAAGTGAGATGTGACGTTTAAGAACAGTCCCAAAACGGGGACTATTCAAGACTTACTCCTAATGACTAAGTCTTGAACGAGTATCTAGGCATTATTATGTACATAAAAAAAATCGCATTCAAGCGATTCCAAGTCATCACCAAACAACAAATACCAAACCATTCCTTAGATTTCCCTTCCCCTCCCATTGGTGAGTCTATAAATATGAAGGCATTGCAAAAAAACAATCGCATTATACATACAAATAATCGCATTTAAGCGATTTCAAGTCATAACCAAACAACAAATACCAAACCATGCCTTACATTTCCCTTCCCCTTCCCATTGGTGAGTCTATTAGTATGAAGGCATTGCAAAAATAACCCCATTATATATATCACTTCAAACAATTCACCACACTTATGCAAAAACAATCCCGTATAACATTCTAGGGCATACAAAAACTTAAGCAAAATCATCACAAAATTAGTTTTTAATCCTTAAATCTTATAACTAATCATATATATATATTATATTGAGCATTTTTAACTACTATTTAAGCCAAATTTTTTATTAACGTAAAAAGAAAATTGAAAATTAATAAGAATTAATGAAAAACTAACCGTATGACAAGGGGAAGGTGGCACTGGCGGCTGTGAACGGAGTAGAGGAGTGCGAAAACCGGCAAAAAACCGCACCAAAAGAAGGCCGAAAACCGTACAAAACAAGGCCGAAAACCGCACCAAAGAGGGGCGAAAACAAGGCCGAAAACCGCACCAAAGAGGGGCGAAAACACGGCCGAAAACCGCACCAAAAAGGCCGAAAACCGCCGGAAAAATAAGTTAGGTAACCCTTGTCGCCGGAAACCGAAACCTTGTTGCCGGAAAATGGAACCTTTTCGCCGGAAATTTGAAGATAGTGAGAGAGTGTGAGAGTCGAGAGAGAGAGAGAGAGAGTGTGAGACTAGAGAGAGAGAGAGAGAGTGTAGAGAAACAGTGAAGCCAAAAAAAAAAACACATGTTTTACATCCAGATTTGGGGGGATATTGCTGCAGTTCTGTCAGAAACCGCAGCAATATTTTAAAATAATATTTTTTTATTATTATTTTAAGATATTGCTGCGGTTTCTGGCAGAAACCGCAGCAATATATTTCTGGAAAAAAATGTTCAACTTTTTTTGAAAAAATCCGTTGGAAATATATTGCTGCTGTTTTCTCTAGAAAACGCAGCAATATGGTTGGTCAAATGGTCAACTATTTTGAAAAAGTTTCCGTTGTAACCATATTGCTGCGGTTTTTAAAAAAAAAACCGCAGCAATATGTTTATTTTATAATTTACCTTTTTTTTTTCGTTATATATTGCTGCGTATGGGTAAAACAGCAACAATACCACCGCAGCAATAAGCATTTATTCTACTAGTGGATCTAGGCGTCGTTCCCATTCCAAATAGGATTCGGGATCAAGATCTCCACCGAAAGTAGGCAATCAGCCAACTTTAGCTCATCTTCACGTCGAGGCTTATGTTGTGGGGGTGAGCATGCAAAGTTGGTGTCACGTTGGATGGTGCTAACTTGATCACTCATAATAGTCATCAGAGCAATGAGTTGTTGCACTTGTTCATTGGTGGTTTGGATGGCGTGTTGCCAAGACTCTTGGTCAGCAGGCATGGTGGGAAGGGGGAAAACAAAAAAAAACTGCAGATATGTGGTGGAATTAGCAGCCACACCAAGATGATGTATTTCCTTATGAAAGAAACACAAAGTTAGGCTCTTTATATGTAGTTTAGTGGATTTTCAGATTAAAGATGTAAACATTAGTGACAAATCTAACCAAGATCCGAATTCTTGATGATGCACAACAATAAGTTCGAATAAGTAACAAAGGGATATGGAAAATTTCGATTAATCCAAATCAAAACACAACTAGGGTTGGATTCACTCCTAAAACTTTGGATTCACTCCTGAAACTTGTTAATTCACATGAATTATACTCAAAACATTCAACTGATTTTATTAATGCTGAATACCAAAATAAATACATTAGAAGAGTCCTAGAAGAGTTCAAGTTCTAATGCAACTAACAAACTTAAAGATAAGAACAAGAAAATTCTATCACACGCCTAAGATAAAGCAAATACCCGGCTGGTTGTTATCACAACACACGCCTACCCTATGAACACTCCTACTAGTGTTCTAACTCTTAAAACAAAGCAAGGAAACTAAAACAAACTAGAGTTCTTAAGCAAATAAAATACATAGTTTCCTAACAGAACTAGGGAACTACATAAAGAATCCTAACAGAACTAAGATTGTTAAATCTTGATGCTTCTCACGCATCATCCTCTCCCCCTTAGAAACCAACTTGTCTCAAGTTGCATCCAAGCAAGGAATTAAGTCGCATGATGGAAGCGTAGCACATATGCCATGACCAAGCAGCACTTTAAAGGTTTCATATCCCACTTGCTCAACAATTTCAAAGGGACCTTCATCTATGGCCTCATCATTCTTGTGACTTAGATGAAGCTTTTGTGTAGGCAGAGATGACCAAACATGATCTCCAGGAGCAAGATTCGTACCACGACGCATGTGCAGCAAGTTTTCTCGGCGGAGTTCCTTGGTTGGTGCGGAATCCAACACTTCCTTGTGGCACGAAGTGAGACACACATGCGCACAAGCAGATGCACAGGAGGGGCAACAAGGGCCGCATTGATTAAGGAATTAAGTGTAGGAGGTGGTGGCACATCAGCAGCTTGGGAAGGCATGGGCGAGCGTCGGCGTGGGGCTAAAGACTTGAGCAGCATGCGCTTATCACCCACAAGCACCGAGTAATCGTTGGTACGCCCATTATGAAGGACATGGCTATCACTTTTCCAAGGACGTCCAAGCAATAAACTGCAAGCGGACACAGGCACAACGTCACACCAACACGAAAACCGACGAGGGCTTTTTTACGAACCCAAATGCCAGCATCATTTAATCAACTGAGTTTATATGGTTCGGGATGCTTTCGAGTTTGTAGGTTCATTTGATCAACCAAGGATAAATCACATACGTTAGTGCAAGAGCCACTATCAATGACAAACGAACACAGTTTACCTTTAATTAAGCAATTGGAATGAAAAATATTGTGGCTTTGTGCATCTTCCCCTTCAACATGGTATTGAGTCATTAAAGAACGCCGCAAGATCATATTTTTATGCTCAAACTCTGGGGTACAAACTGCTTGTTGAGACCAAAAATCATCATCAACCATTGAAGGCTCTGGTGGGGCCATAGTAGAGGTGCGTGCTTGCGTCTCTTATGCCAAAAAACAAACCAACTCCTCACGGGAGGTGAGGGTAAGATTGAGGCAATCCTTCGCAATATGGTCGAGGCCTTGACAACGAAAACACTGTATTTTCTTGCCTTTGAGAGTCACACTTGGTGGAGTAGTAGAGGAGATGGTCGATGCGTCGGTCTCCTAAGGCGTAACCACAGTCAAATCAGTCGTGGCTGGGGGTGTGCTAAGCGAAGTATCCGACGAGGCAGCATGCTGTTTAAAGCACGAAGGCTTCTTAAGACGAGATTCGTTTTGTTGCCTTTCAATCTTGGATGCAAGTAGGCAAACGTCATCAAACGTTGCATATTTATGTAGCTCGACCAAATTGGCTATGGATTTGTTTAATCCCACAAGAAAACGAGCAATCTTCTGTTCGTCCACTTCCTGAATATCACACGCCATGTGTAGGCGTTCAAATTACTTGATATAGTGCTCGACGCTCAAGGTTGCTTGGTGCAAGGAATTAAGCCGCACAAAAAGTTCTTGTTTGTAGGTACAAGGGACGAAACGTTTACACATCTTAGCTGTGAGGGATGACCAGCAATCAATGGATGGTTTTTCTTCATGTTCACGCCTTAGACGCATAGAATCATACCATAGGGACGCATATTTTGTGAGTTTCAGTATGGCGTATGAAAAACGAGAAGCATCAGACAAGTTCTTGTGATCAAAGAATCGATCACTAGCAAAATAAATGCTTATTGCTGCGGTCATTAAGTGGCCTATTGCGGTGGTTTTGACTGCGCAGCAATTAACGGCGCAACAATAGGTAATTAATCTGTTGCTGCGGCAGCGATATTTCCATTTTATCATTATTTAAATCAAACATATTGCTGCTGTTTCTGTGACAAACAGCAGCAACATGTATATTTTTATTATAAAAAAGCGTTATATTGCTGCGGTTTGACAAAGAACAATAAATCCCAACATTGTAAATGAAACAAATCTTACCATAGTGTCTGTCCACATCAAATCCAACAAGGCAGGAGAAATGTTTTTCCATTTCCAATTGATGTTAAGCCTGCGTATAGAAAGACCGACCCAAATACCACACTTGGATCTCCACGTGCCTAATAGAAAAACTATTACAAATCCAAACATTAAATCGTAAGCATGGTAAATTATAACTATCTTACAATCAATAATTACCTGTTGGTCTCCCCAATTCATCAAACTTTAAGAACATATCTCTGTGTTGTGGAGATTCATCGTGGGACCTCTTTTACTCTTTCTAGCTGCCTTTGTCTTCCCACCTGACTTCTTCCCCCTCCCTTGTGCACCATAATATGCACTGGTCTGACGAGGATCTAAGAATCAAAATAAGGAAACTTAATTAGAGAACGACCAAATAAATGACATATTCAATATTACAATAATCGCGAACCTGAGGGGGGTGGCTGACGTGGATCAGATGTCACCTCAATGTCAAGTAAAGCATTTCTATCAGCTTCTACTTCCATTATTTCCATCCAAGCATCAAACGCATCTGCAGCACGATCACTGTCCTCCCCCCTGGTCAGCCTCCTTTTCCGGGTGAAATGGTGCATCGGAATCCGATGACTGATCGCCCGAACCAAATATAATACTCAGCTCTAAATCCTCGACGAACAATATGATCTCTTATTAACCTAATATCAGAAATCGTATTCACATTGTAGCAATCAACACATGGACAATATATCTCATCCTCGCAAGTAAGTTGTTGATGCTCTACAGCACGTTTACAAAACTCATTCACATCTTGTACGAACTCCAACGTATTCCGCTTTCCATACATCCAACTTCGATCCATTTCTAAAAACCCCCACACATATATACATCCATTAAAACTTATTATCAATTAAAAAATTCACATAAATATAACACAACAAACTAATATTTAATGCATGCTTCCACTGGGTCCTTATCACTCCAACCTAGCCCATCCTTAAACGTCCAATCCCACTAGTGAATGCATGTATCATCTTTGATTCTAAGTAAAATTCAGCAGCATTTCCCTTCAGTTCTCCAAGTACACGATGAAGATAATTGCTTATCTTATATGCACCCGGAGAACAAATTAGGGAAATGATTAACCGTATTTCACTTAGAATCAAAGAATCAACACACATTCACTACCTAAGTGAGATGTGACGTTTAAGAACAGTCCCAAAACGGGGACTATTCAAGACTTACTCCTAATGAGTAAGTCTTGAACGGGTATCTAGGCATTATTATGTACATAAAAACAATCGCATTCAAGCGATTCCAAGTCATCACCAAACAACAAATACTAAACCATTTCTTAGATTTCCCTTCCCTTCCCATTGGTGAGTCTATAAATATGAAGGCATTGCAAAAAAACAATCGCATTATATATACAAATAATCGCATTTAAGCGATTTCAAGTCATAACCAAACAACAAATACCAAACCATGCCTTACATTTCCCTTCCCCTTCCCATTGGTGAGTCTATTAGTATGAAGGCATTGCAAAAATAACCCCATTATATATATCACTTCAAACAATTCACCACACTTATGCAAAAACAATCCCGTATAACATTCTAGGGCATACAAAAACTTAAGCAAAATCATCACAAAATTAGTTTTTAATCCTTAAATCTTATAACTAATCATATACATATATTATATTGAGCATTTTTAACTACTATTTAAGCCAAATTTTTTATTAATGTAAAAAGAAAATTGAAAATTAATAAGAATTAATGAAAAACTAACCGTATGACAAGGGGAAGGTGGCACTGGCGGCTGTGAACGGAGTAGAGGAGTGCGAAAACCGGCAAAAAACCGCACCAAAAGAAGGCCGAAAACCGCACAAAACAAGGCCGAAAACCGCACCAAAGAGAGGCGAAAACATGGCCGAAAACCGCACCAAAAAGGCCGAAAACCGCCGGAAAAATGAGTTAGGTAACCCTTGTCGCCGGAAACCGAAACCTTGTTGCCGGAAAATGGAACCTTTTCGCCGGAAATTTGAAGATAGTGAGAGAGTGTGAGAGTAGAGAGAGAGAGAGAGAGAGAGTGTGAGACTAGAGAGAGAGAGAGAGAGAGTGTAGAGAAACAGTGAAGCCAAAAAAAAAAACCCGTGTTTTACATCCAGATTTGGGGGGATATTGCTGCGGTTCTGTCAGAAACCGCAGCAATATTTTAAAATAATATTTTTTTATTATTATTTTAAGATATTGATGCGGTTTCTGACAGAAACCGCAGCAATATATTTCTGGAAAAAAATGTTCAACTTTTTTTGAAAAAATCCGTTGGAAATATATTGCTGCTGTTTTCTCTAGAAAACGCAGCAATATGGTTGGTCAAATGGCCAACTATTTTGCAAAAGTTTCCGTTGTAACCATATTGCTGCGGTTTTTAAAAAAAAAACCACAGCAATATGTTTATTTTATAATTTACCTTTTTTTTTTCGTTATATATTGCTGCGTATGGGTAAAACAGCAACAATACCACCGCAGCAATAAGCATTTATTCTACTAGTAGATCTAGGCGTCGTTCCCATTCCAAATAGGATTCGGGATCAAGATCTCCACCGAAAGTAGGCAATCAGCCAACTTTAGCTCATCTTCACGTCGAGGTTTATGTTGTGGGGGTGAGCATGCAAAGTTGGTGTCACGTTGGATGGTGCTAACTTGATCACTCATAACAGTCATCCGAGCAATGAGTTGTTGCACTTGTTCATTGGTGGTTTGGATGGCGTGTTGTCAAGACTCTTGGTCAGCAGGCATAGTGGGAAGGGGGAAAACAAAAAAAAACGGCAGATATGTGGTGGAATTAGCAGCCACACCAAGATGATGTATTTCCTTACGCAAGAAACACAAAGTTAGGCTGTTTATATGTAGTTTAGTGGATTTTCAGATTTAAGATGTAAACTTTAGTGACAAATCTAACCAAGATCTGAATTCTTAATGATGCACAACAATAAGTTCGAATAAGTAACAAAGGGATATGGAGAATTTCGATTAATCCAAATCAAAACTCAACTAGGGTTGGATTCACTCCTAAAACTTTGGATTCACTCCTGAAACTTGTTAATTCAAATGAATTATACTCAAAACATTCAACTGATTTTATTAATGCTAAAAACCGAAATAAATACATTAGAAGAGTCCTAGAAGAGTTGAAGTTCTAGTGCAACTAACAAACTTAAAGATAAGAACAAGAAAATTCTATCACACGCCTAAGATAAAGCAAATACTCGGCTGGTTGTTATCACAACACACGCCTACCCTATGAACACTCCTACTAGTGTTCTAACTCTTAAAACAAAGCAAGGAAACTAAAAAAAACAAGAGTTCTTGAGCAAATAAAACACATAGTTTTCTAACAGAACTAGGGAACTACATAAAGAATCCTAACAGAACTAGGATTGTTAAATCTTGATGCTTCTCACGCATCATTATCATAGATGATTTCAAAAGGTATGCCATACTGACACATAATGTTGTTAATCACAAATTTCGATATTTGCTTTGCCCCTAGCTTTGAAAATGATGCAGCTTCAACCCACTTCGAAAAGTAATCAATTGCTACAAGAATATACTGATACCCATTTGAAGCCTTTGGATGAATTTGTCCGATTATGTCTATGCCCCAACTTGAAAATGGCCAAGGAGAAGATATATTATGTAGTGACACAGGTGGCATATGATTGAGGTTATCAAATATCTGACATTGCTTGCAGGCGCGGACAAAGCTGATGCAATCACCTTCTATAGTACTTTAAAAGAAGCCTGCTCGCAAAATTTTACGAGCCAGCATTCTTCTGTTCATATGGGGTCCACATTCCTCCATGAACTTCTTCCATGATGGCTTGCTTTTCACTATCATTCACGCAGAGTTGTATAGTACCATCAAACCCTTTGTGATATAGTCTGCCTTTTAGTATGAGAAAATGAGCAGCTAGTCTTCTGATAGCTATACGATCCTTCTTGCTACTTCCCTCTAGATATTGAATAGTTTCCAGAAAATTCTTGATATCCTTATACCAGACATCATCATCATCTTGTTGAACGAGCGTGGAGACAATTTGTGCTACCGTCACTGTAGGCCCCTTCCTTTCTTGAATTAAAACTGACTGGATTATGTACCATTTTCCCATGTTAAATTAACAACGAGATTGGCTAAAGCATCAATGAAGCTATTTTGTTCCCGAGGAAGATGTTTGAAGCTGATATCATCAATATAAGGGATCAATTCTTGAAGGTACTCTGTGTAGAGCTGAAGTCTTTCATCTCTAACCCTCCAAATTCCTATTAATTGAGAGATGATGAGATTAGAATTTCCATATACAGTGAGAAGTCTTTCCCCTGCTACCAAAGCGGCCTTTACTCCATATATACAAGCTTTATACTGAGCTGTATTGTTTGTTGTTGGGAAATCCAGCTTGACAGCAAATGGAATATGGACTCCATCAGGATCTACTAGCAAAACTCCTGCTCCATTGCCTCTCCTATTAGAAGCTCCATCAAAATACATTCACCATTGTGGATTGTCAATGAATAATAAGTACTCACCAGGGAATGTATCATCATATTCACCTCCTGACACTGGTCCTTCTGCTAGGGCTTCAGATATGTGATAAAGCTCTATTTTATACATCATTCTACACCTTTTTACTACTTGTTTTGAATTCAAATAATTGTACTAATTTTATAAGTTTTCATTGTTTATTAGTAGAAAGTATAATTTGCTAGGGAGTGGTTATTTATTATAAAATTGGGACATTGCATATTATTTCCTATTATTTTTATCTATTTAATGAACTGGCCAAAGCTTAATCACTTTTTGTTCTTATTGTTTATATAGGTATAATTACTAAGTACTAGTTACTTAGACAAAAAAAAAAAAAAAAAAAAGAAAAGAAGAAATGCCTACAACAAACTAAGACTAATTACAAAAAGAAAATATTAAGGAAGGAGGGCACCACACCAAACAAAGGAAGCCCAGTACAACAATACTAAAATAAGAAATGAGAAGCCACGCAGAATTGAAGTAAAAGAGGTCAACCTCTTACTGGGCCAAGAAAAGAACTATCACGCAGGGCACAAGAGAGCAGGCACAAATTTGGGTTTCTATACCCTAAGTCTGCACAAAAAGATAAGGAGATAAAAGGAGAGGAGGGAAAAACATTCAGAGGCATCGGACTAGAGACGAAGAACGGCAGAACAGAGAGGACGCAAGACTTACAACGCCAGACGAAGAAGACGGCGGTCGCCGAATTCATCTATATGGAGTTTTCTTTCTCTACTCTTGATTTATGCTATTAGATACTATTTTTATTATGTCAATTATGAGATTTTTGTTTTTCATTAGTTGTTTAATTTCAGATTCAATGACTAGCTAAATTCCTTTGTTCTAGGATTAGATGTAGTCTTTTATTTTCTATCAATGATTTGAACTAAGTTGTTTGGATTGATTTATTATAATTGCAATTTAATAATTTTGGTTTATTTTTCATATAATTGATTTGGCCAGTTAATTATATGTTTAAGGTATTGGATTATTAGCGGAAGTGAAAGTTATTCGTGGGATTATTAAACGTCAAGTAGTATAATTTTAGGAATAGTTATACACTTGGGGTGGTCTTTTATATGAATTTCTTATTCGTAATGGGTTTATATTAATAGTTATGACCACGGAAGTAGGCATAAGATTAGTATAAATACACGCTTTCTACCTTGGAAGAGGAGATAATATATCATAGGAAATTTGATCATTGCAATATAATAGCTTTTAATCCGACAACTAGTTTAATTTCATTATAGAAGATAATTGGCGAAATCTATGTTTTGGAACTATTTCTCATATTTGATTCTTAACTATTGTTTGACGTTTTTAGTGTTAGAATTAGTATAGTTTTTATTTTATTAGTCTAGTTTATCACCACCAATCACTATTTCCGGATCGTCTAGATAATATTAGTGTCTCTTAATTTGGTAGTTGATTATACCTCCTTGTGGGAAACGATATCTTGCTTACCCTATATTTACTTTAAGTGTGGGGGAGAGGCTTGAGCCTAATGGATATATATGATGAAAAATGGGCGAAATTTTGTTTTTTAAAGTGATGTGATATATAGTGCCGGGAATAGCTGAAGTACAGGTTTAGAAAACAACTTTATGATTTGTTGTTTTGCATATGTCCATTTTATAGGGGAGGTTCTGTCAAAATTTACGTAGACTATCTTATGAATTTTCACATACTAAAATCGTTGTCTGACATGGACTTCAAGGAATTCTACAAGTAAAACCCGACGGAAATGAAAAAAAAAATGAATTTTTTAAATGAATTTTCTTACGTTTTCCGTTTTGTCGCAAGTTAAAGGGTGTTTTTGACTGATTCGGAGAATAGCATAGTATCATTGTTCAAGTGTTTGGCAAGTGGTAAGAATGGTTATTTATGATGTGATTTGTGATTGACTTGGTGAACATCTATAACCATTGTGAGACTTTTGAGCCTTTTAGTAGACTAAAACATCTATATTAGTCTCTATTTTTTTTTATGAGAGTGTGTTAGTTCCTGGTGAAGTATAGACTCTTGAATTTGCATTGGTTTCTTCAAGACTACATTGAAGCATGAGCATGCATAAAAATGATTAAGGCATCCGTTTTTGTTGAACCACATTTAGCCTAAGCCACCTAATTTATTATATTCCTTTTTTAAAGCCCCTCTGAGCCTTAAGCCTGTTTCTTTTGTCTAAACCACATTACAAGCTTATTTCCTAAACACATGACTTTTACCAAAGCTTTGAGCTAGTGGAATATAATTTGGTGTTTGGATTATTGTTTGTGAAGGGTATAAAAAATATTATTATGGAGGTGGTGTTTTATATTTTATATCAATGGTTATTACGAGATTGTGAAAAAAAAAATCAAGAAAAATGCTGAAAAAAATATATGATATGTGATACAAGAAAAACAAAATTATGAAAAAAAAAAATAATAATAATAAGTCAAATGTTATCATTCAAAGCAAATGGAGCACAAGGAGATATAATGGTTACAAATATTGGAGTTGGGTTATTTAGTAACATTTTATTAGAGTTTGAGTTTATTTGTTGGCTTCTCATCTATTTGGCCAATGGAGTTATTGAATTATTACTCTACTAGCTCTTAAGCTTTTGAGCACCAATTCCTAAATATTTCCTACCCTCTCACCTTAGCCTTACATTACAACCCTACTAAAGTCCTTTTGATTTTGTATGTTGTATGTCGTACTAAGTAGTGGAGGATTGAACGATATGCAAATTTAAAGACGATATATTTCATTTCGAGTCGACTTTGTAGGTTTTGAGTGATAATTATTATACCATAAACACATGAGTGATTATAATTTTTTATTTTTATTTGCACAACTAAAGTGAGGGTTCACCAAGTTATTTACTTACATTACTCAAATCCTGAATATGGTTGTGGTAAGACTAAATGGAAACACTAATACATGAAGTACTATGCTTTTTGAAGAGTTGGTTGGTCTTTGACTCATTGCTTGTGATGTCTAAACAATGTTTTTGAAAAAAAAAATATATTGTTTCTATAAAAGTTATTTTTGGTCTTTGTGAAAACTTTCAGTTAAGTTATGGCTGCTTATACTAGAATTTGCCTGAAAAGTCAGTCAGTTGGGAAGTTAAAATTTATATTGACGGATAGATACTTCTATTATATAGTCCTAGTTTGCTCGAGGACTAGCAAACCTTGAGTGTGGGGGAGTTGATAAAGCTCTATTTTATACATCATTCTACACCTTTTTACTACTTGTTTTGAATTCAAATTGTACTAATTTTATGAGTTTTCATTGTTTATTAGTAGAAAGTATAATTTGCTAGGGAGTGGTTATTTATTATAAAATTGGGACATTGCATGTTATTTCCTATTATTTTTATCTATTTAATGAACTGGCCAAAGCTTAATCACTTTCTGTTCTTATTGTTTATATAGGTATAATTACTAAGTACTAGTTACTTAGACAAAAAAAAAAGAAAGAAAGAAAAGAAGAAAAGCCTACAACAACCTAAGACTAATTACAAAAAGAAAAGATTAAGGAAGGAGGGCACCACACCAAACAAAGGAAGCCCAGTACAACAATACTAAAATAAGAAATGAGAAGCCACGCAGAATTGAAGTAAAAGAGGTCAACCTCTTATTGGGCCAAGAAAAGAACTATCACACAGGGCACAAGAGAGCAGGCACAAATTTGGGTTTCTATACCCTAAGTCTGACGCACAAAAAGAAAAGGAGATAAAAGGAGAGGAGGGCAAAACATCCAGAGGCATCGGACTAGAGACGAAGAACGGCAGAACAGAGAGGACGCAAGACTTACAACGCCAGACGAAGAAGACGGCGGTCGCCGAATTCATCTATATGGAGTTTTCTTTCTCTACTCTTGATTCATCCTATTAGATACTATTTTTATTATGTCAATTATGAGATTTTCATTTTTCATTAGTTGTTTAATTTCAAATTCAATGACTAGCTATATTCCTTTGTTCTAGGATTAGATGTAGTCTTTTATTTTCTACCAATGATTTGAACTAAGTTGTTTGGATTGATTTATTATAATTGCAATTTAATAATTTTGGTTTGTTTTTCATATAATTGATTTAGCCAGTTAATTATATGATTAAGGTATTGGATTATTAGCGGAAGTGAAAGTTTAATATTAGTTCATGGGATTATTAAACGTCAAGTAGTATAATTTTAGGAATAGGTATACACTTGGGGTGGTCTTTTATATGAATTTCTTATTCGTAATGAGTTTATATTAATTGTTATGACCACGGAAGTAGGCGTAAGATTAGTATAAATACACGTTTTCTACCTTGGAAGAGGAGATAATATATCATAGGAAATTTGATCATTGCAATATAATAGCTTTTAATCCGACAACTAGTTTAATTTCATTATAGAAGATAATTGGCGAAATCTAAATCCTGGAACTATTTCTCATATTTGATTCTTAACTATTGTTTGACGTTTTTAGTGTTAGAATTAGTATAGTTTTTATTTTATTAGTCTAGTTTATCACCACCAATCACTATTTCCGGATCGTCTAGATAATATTAGTGTCTCTTAATTTGGTAGTTGATTATACCTCCTTGTGGGAAACGATATCTTGCTTACCTTTATTTTTACTTTAATTGACCCGTACACTTGCTGTATTTTAAGGTACTTTTAGAACCGACCAATATGGCTCTTCTTTTAACAGATTTCTGGCTGACACATTGAATATCAAACTCAGAAAGCATAGTATGCCATTTCGCCAATCTTTCACTAAGAATGGGTTTTTCGAACAGATACTTGATGGAATCCATTCTTGAGATCAGTTAGGTGGTATGGGCATGAGATCATGTCATCTACATAGACCTCCACAATGTCGTGGATGAGGTCATGAAGGATAGTGGTTGCAGCCCTTTGATATGTGGCTCCGGCATTCTTGATACCAGAAGGCATAACTCGGTAACAGAAGGTGCCCCATGGAGTGATGAAAGATGTATTTGTCATATCTTCTTGAGCCGTGAGTATATGATTGTACCCCAAAAATCCATCCATGAAGGAAAACATTGCATGACCGGACGTACTATTCACAAGGACATCGATATGGGGTAGAGGAAAGCAATCTTTTTGAGATGCAACATTCAAATCACGAAAATCAATGCACACCCGAACTCTTCCATCCTCTTTAGGTGCGACCACTATATTGACGAGCCAACTAGGATGCTTTACAGCTTGGATGAATTTGACATCAAGCTGTTTCTGGATTTAATTTCTTCTTTCACTTTCAGACTAATCTCTGGTTCCATTCGGCGGAGCTTTTGCTGCTTAGGCTTGCTTTCAGGATGTAATGGAATGCGATGTTCCGCAATTTCTCTATTAACACTAGGCATGTCAGCATAAGACCATGCGAACACATCTACATACTCTTTTAACAATGCAATAAACACATACTGTTCAATTGGGGATATGGATGAACCTGTTTTGACTTCTTTTACAGCATTTTCTATACCAGTATTAATTACAATGGAATCTTCCATGGGTTTTATATATGTTTCAGTTGTATCAAGTGATTCATATCATTATTAAATTCATTGTCAGAAATAGCATCTTGCATGCAAATGTACTTAGATAAAGGTTCACATTCAATTTACTCACCGTCAGAGTCTTCTGACTGGGTATGCAATGTAGATTGGCTGGAAGATGAGTTATCAGTATGATATCCATCTGAAAGGGGTGAAAAGGTAGTTTCATGAGATGGATGTGGAGGATGGTTTCCTAAAACCATTTTAAATTCTATAGACCCGTCTTTTGCCTGACACTCTATACTCCACTTATGTTCCATGTTTTTGCCAGAAGGTATCATCAAAGACACCGGGACAAAATCCCCTTCCTCAGAGGACTCATAAGTGAAAAGTTTCTTAAGGACTCCATGTTCCAGATTATCCACCCAGTCATTTTCCTTTTTCATTTTTATGTTTTTAGACAAACCAACTTTTGATTAAGCCCATATTTCTAGCCTCATTGAAGAATATCTCCAATCCCCGTAAAATCTTATGTTCCTTCCTACTAAGCCAAGGTTCTGGAAACTCATACTACAGCTCAGTATCTCCTTGCACGATGAACAGGCCGTTGAGGGTAAAAGAAGGTTTTTTGATGTTATGAGAAGTGCTGCCCGGATCATATCCTTATCCATTTCGGTTTTGCTTGTCTACAATGGGGATTGGTTGCTTTATTCCCCTACCATCACGCCCAGAACCGGTTCCTTGAGTATAACCCATCTTCATCATGATTTGAAATCCTTTGGACAGAGATTGCATGTCAAACCCTGCAGGCTCTTTGACCGCATTTGTGGATATGGTTGAGGCTTTGTTTTCTTATGTTAATTGGTCATCCTTAGAGAAGGGACAAATTTCTTCTTTTTGGACCTAAAAGTAGAGGAAAAAGAATTAAAATAAAAGAGAAAAAAGCTACATATTGCAGAATGCACTGCAGAATAAAGAAAATTTTCGAAAACGATTTGGCCATATTTTGACTGGAATGGTCCATCTTTACAATTTTGGTTTTTTTTTTATTTTGACTCTCTTGAATGATTTTACTGTCATTGGGGTTGAAAACAAATGTTTTTTCATTCTTTCATTCCTTGCTTTAATATTGAACAAAGAAAAAAAATATAGAGATTAGGGCCTGTATTGATGCGGAACAAGAAGATCCAACGTAGTACAGTTAGTTATAGTTAATGAGTCGTGTGTTTTAGTAGTTTATTTCATGTTTTTCATGTTGTTTTGTTTTAGTAGAAATCATGGTTTTGCATACGTTCTTAAAACGATGGATTTTACATGATTCAAGTTGGTCAAGAGTCGTTGTAACTAATCCAATGTGGATTAGGAGTTTAGGTCGTAGTAGCTAATCCAATGTGGATTAGGAGTCTAGTTGTTCTAATTCTGGTTGGATTAGACTTATTCTAACTCTAGTTGGATTAGGACTTAGGATGTATTATATATATTCGTTTGTTTTCATAATAATAGAATAGACGTTGTTGATTTTGATTAAGAAATATTGAGAGTATTGCTGAGCATACTTGAAATAAAGTTTAGAGACTAGCTTGACTAGTGGACCAAAGTCATTGCCTTTGGACCAAACTTGAAGACGTTTCCTTCAAAAATCTATCCCATCTATACCTAACAAACACATCCATAACCGTTTCTTTTAATTAAGAAACATCCATATACATCTGGAACATCAAGTTCCACATCATGTATCCCCATTGATGTGTCAATTCAGCGTTCTGAAATTGCTCCTGTGATGAATGACATCTTGAGTTCTGATCACATTGCCTGAAATACAATGGTTAATACATTAGAGTCGAACCCAAAGGTTGCCAACATATCCCCATTGCTCCAGGTGCATTTTATGGGGAATCAGACTTAGCGTAGTTCGTTTTTTTTATCGAACTAAAGTTTTTTATTTAATAAAGCAGCTGCACTCATATTGAGCTACCTACGTACCCCAGGTGTTACATAGGTGGAGTGATCTCATAGTGCAAGTGTACGTGATAATGGGGATTCAAGCTGCACGTAGTTCTCTGATACTAACGAACTGAAAGATATTTTTTTTTTCGATGGGCTAACCCCCTACAGGACTTTTACCGAAGATTTTCCCCTTCTATGAGATGATCAAGTAGCTTTGCGGTAGACACGAGCTATATTGGTGATTTGCTTGATGCGATTGCTGAGAGCATGACATTGGTTTGTGCCGTGACCATGCAATTGGTGATAATGGCAGTACTTGTGGAGATTTGAACCTACGGGACTTGCCCCTGTGCGACTAGGAAGTGGATGTATCCGACCTTGCTCGACTAATTTACGAAAGATATCAACTTCGGATTGCGGTTGAGGGCGCGTCGACACTTTCCTTGCGGGCACTTCCTTATGGGTTGGACTAATGATGCCTCGATCAACCAGGTTTTGAACTTTGTAGTAAAGATCATGGCATCGATCAGTTTCATGTCCAAATTGGCGACAATAAGCACAAAGTTTGCTCATGTCTGTTCCAGGAAGGGGTAAACAGTGCACATATGCTGAGGCTTGGATTATACCTTGGCTCCGAAGACGATCATACACCATGCTCAATGGTTCATGAATCTATCTTAGCATATACCCTTGGATTTGTGTTGGGAGTTTCAAGATTTTCCAGCGTCGTTTTTCTTGCAATTTCAGAGTATCGATATAGAAGTCATGTTGCTCCATGTGGCTGAGGCATGTGTACTTGATGATAACCATGTGTAACACCCCAGAATTTCAAAACGGAAAAGAAAGAAATAATAATAGTACTAATAGGACGGTGGCGGAAACATCGTCTTCTGGGAATGTCACTACTACAAGAATAGTGTTTAAATAACTAAGTGATAAAAACAAACATAAGTAAGTATTATAAGTAAATTAATTACTTAGATTAAAATCGAAATGAGAACACTATCTCAAACTAAAGAGAAGTCTAGAACTAAAAACCCCTAATAGATTATTTCTCGCATCTCAACCCGAGCCCAAAATCAAAGAAAATCCCCGTCAACAAAACCTGCAAAATATACAACAAATATCCACAATCAGTGGGGAGTAACTAGCAGTTCTCCCAGAACAAAAGCAATCAAAGTACGATTCAGAGATAGATTAATAAGAAAGAAAATCATAAAGTCAAGTCAACTACAATATGCATCCACTTCCATATAACTCACAAATAACGCAAATGAATAAAAAATAGCAAGTGAGTTGGATAAAAATAAATAAATCATCTCAAGAGTACTTTTATAAAAATAAAATATAGGTAAAACAAGTTATTGAGTCAGAAACCGATTGCTAGTGAATCGCAATTCACTTCCTAAGGTTCGTCAGATCGCAATCTCCAGGTCAGTCCATGGGCTTACGTTCCCCACTGCCTATGTGTAAGAATGGCCAAACTCCCGATGGAGGGTAGAACACGCAGAACTCCCTGACCTCTCGGACGACAACAATTAACCCAGGTTTACCCCTAGTTCGCAAACTAAGTGGTTGGCATGTTCTTCACCGGGGACTACATCTATCCCACCGGATGTTCTTATCTCAAAATAAAATCATGCATATCATCAAAGTATCATTCATCTTAAAAAAATATTCATCAAAAAGGGATGCCACCCGGCCTTATACCCATAATTCATCAAAAACAACTCTTCATAATTCCTCAAAATTAATAACTTACAAGCTTTCACAAATGTCTCTCACAATAAACACTTGAACATTTCTAAACATCAACAATGATATTAAACTAGTTTTTACAGCACCAACAATTCAATCAAAAATGCATCACCAATTAACTCCAAATCTTATTCATTAAAAGAGTAGTAACAACTAATCATTTTCTTTCATAAATCAAACATAAACATAATGATACCCAATAATACTTACAGCATCCTACTAAACTCCAGCATCAAAGAACATAAAAGATCAAAAATTATTTCTGATTAAAAAGCTCTTAAATAATTTAAAAGAATATCCTCAAATTCACAACAGAAACACAATAATAATTATTAAACTAATAAGTGCGATTAGTAAAATAACACAAAAATTATCTTATGACCATTATGGCCCCACTGACATGGTACAAATTTTATTTATAATTTTCGGACTCTAAAAGTATTTTTAAACGTTAATTTACAGAATACCTAATAAAGCCAATATAATAATTACAAATAGAAATAAACGCCCAAAAATTACCAAAAATTTACATAACATGCATAAACCCACATTAATACATAATATGCAAATAAATGAATTTTTCGGCCTCCATAAATAATTTTCACGATTTATATACTGACATACACGAAAATGTAAAAACAGATAAACCAATTAAATAAACTTGTAAACAGTAGACAAAAATTATTCCAAGGCAATACATATAAAACATATAACATGCTTCACTAAAAATAATTTCAGCAATTATAACATTCGTTCACTATTTATTTTGCAAATAAGCCATAAACGCATAAATAACCAAATAAATCAAATAAATAGTAAAAAGCAAACGAAAATTATTTTTCTGTACATAATATTCACACAGCATACATCAAGAACATTCGTGTATAATTTCATCAATAATTTCATACAAAAAGTATTTTAAACAATTTCCTTGCGTGATAATCTAATACCGAAAAATACTCTAATCTCTATCGTTCTAAGACAACTACTAGTTACCTGGAACGTCGGGAGGAGAGCTGAGTCTAAAGAGATAGTTAAGAGCTATGCATACAATCCAATTTCTCTTCTAATCCCAAGGCACAACGAACGAGAATTGAAGCAACCAGTCACTAGGCATTTTCTTCTTGAACGCTGAAAAATCTCATGTCACACTGCTCTGTTCCGACCATGATTCCCGGTGATCAAAAGCTCCGATTCTAAATTGCTCAGGTCAAAGTGTAGAACAAGATGTTATAAACGTTCTATCCAAATTTGAAGACGATCCAACGGTTAGATCTCCGGCTACGGTTATTTTCGTGAAGGTGTGACAGGAAAAACCGGGTTGAAACTTTCTATTCTTTTCCTCTTCCTTTTCTCTCTTTCTTTTCTTGAAAATGGTGAGGGTTAAATGCAAATGATGCTAAACCTCTTTTAATAAAAATCAGAATTTTATGGCAAGGAAAAAATGAAGGGTTTAGGAGAATAATTAGGGGGGGTTGTGGGGGTTACAATCTACCAAGAGTCACCAATTAAAAGAAAATAAAAGAGGAGAAACTTCTTCCTTCTCCCTCCCCATAGCCGGCTGTCCAAGCCCAAGTACACCAAGAAGATTTCGGCCCAAGTACACCAAGAAGATTTCGGCCCAAGTCATCAAAGGTCCATGCATCAAAAGTCCGTCACGCGATAAATCGATAAATTCCTAAATCGCGCCTAAACTTTGAAAATACTTAATAATGAAAATAACTTTAATAAATTATATTATAAATATAAATATAATAAACACATTAACACGCCACATGCGATGCAACATTTCATCACTCAAATCGGTCCAACATTGTTACAAAAACGCTACCCGACAAAACAGCATCCTAAACGCCTAAACAAATAACGAAATTATTATAACCTTTAAAATAAATAACTAACAACTTAAAATAAATATATATATAAATATATCACAACATATAAATATATATACACATTTTCACAACACGTTCCAAAATAATCTAAATAATAAATTATTTATTTTTACGAAAATTATCATTTTAATGTAAACAAACACCAAAAATAAAGAGTGAAAATTACGGGGTGTTACACCATGTGACGATAATAGAAGTCATTCAGGTTTCGCAGTAATATAAGCATGAATTCCCGATCAGTAATAGGGACACGAAGCTGGGCGCGGATATAAGTGCATCTCGAACAAAAGTGCGAGAATGTTTCTAAGGCGCTTTGACGCAAAGTGACTAGTTTGAAATTCTTGACATCAGTCTGTTTATGCTCAAGAGTCCAATTGACGAAGGTTTGGCTAGCATTTTCCCAACTGGCTCTATCTACACAATCTGAAGAATAGTACCAGTCCAGAGCTGGTCCTTCTAAACTCTTGTCAAAGAGCATGGGGTAATCTTCCTATGGTATGCCCCATGGATGTAATGCACTCACAAAACCAACTAAGTGGACAAAAGGATCACCGCTCCCATCAAATTTCCTAAACTGTGGTAATTCACGATCGTGATCTTCATGTTGATATCCTGTAAAGAGAATCAGTGATTCAGTGTGAACCTCCCGGACAGGGCATACTACATTAACGTCCAGGTCAAAATCGTCAGTCCTATATCTCTTCTTCGACTCATCATTGCCTTCCATTTCCGGATGATTGCCAATCCATGATTCTTTCGGTGCTTCAAATGATGTATTATGTGTGCCGATGCTTGGAGCTCCTACCTCTTCTTCATCATCCTCACTTGGTTCATATTCTGGCTCTGTTTCTTCAGCACTTACATCTGGTGCGGCCGCTGGAATCTCATTCATCCGCGAATTTTCAGCCCCTACTAGAATATAGTGGATAGTGTAACCATCCAACCTAGTGCCTTCTACTTCATTCAGGTACAATACCGATTTCCCGGTGTTGGAGATGGTTATAATTTCAGGATCACTAGAAATAGTCACAGCACCCTTATCAGTGAGAAGCTTTACCTTCTGATGTAGAGTAGAGGCTACTGCTCTATTTTCATACAGCCATGGTCTTCGTAATAAGAGGTTGAAACATGCTTGAATATCAATGACCATGAATTCCACCTTCCTTGCCACGGGACCACGTTCAATGAGGATGCTGATTAAACCCGGTACTTCTCTCTAAGCATTATCATATGCTCTGACCACCTGGTTGGATGGTACCAGATCTTCTTTTGAGTACCCAAGTCTTGTTAGCCCACGTAGAGGGCAAACGTTGATTGCGGAGCCATTGTCGATCAATACTCCAGGTATCTCCCATCCATTACAACGTATAGTGATGTGCAACGAATTGTTGTGGCTGAGATTGTAAGGGAGATCATTGTCTGTGAACATGAGAGTTCGATCTACCCCATGAATGAGCCCCAGCATCTGGGCAGATGTTATGAAAGAACTTACAAGGCATCATTTTGACCTTTACTTGAGTGGAATAGTCATAAACCAGACACTTGTAACCTACGGCTATTGGCATTTTATACATTTGGGGAATTGTCTTGCGGATTAACTGGATTGGATAGCATCCGTTTGACACAGATTCGATTGCATTAATCGCAAATGAGGGTTTATGATTAGGAAGGGGTTTTTTTCTGATGTTGGGCTGAGAGTCATTTGGTTTCGTGGAAATGGATCCTAAAGAAAGTTTTCCATCATCCACCATATTTTGAATTTGATGCTTTAGGGCCGTGCATTTTTCAGTATTATGCCCCGGGCTTTGATGATATTCACAGTTTTGCTTCGGGTCATAACCAGGGTAAGGATTTTTAGGAGGTGGGCGTGGATTCAAGGGTTGAATGAGATTGGCCTTTTGTAGCTTGGAGAGAGCTTGGGAATAAGTTATGTTCAAAGGAGTAAAGTTCCTTTGTGGTTGCAACAGGAATGCAAACGATGCGCCAATGGCATGGATCGTATTGGTTATTTTAGGAACTGCTGACTCATTGTTTGGGGCTCTTTTGTTATTTCCAAACTTTGCATTATAAGTAGTGCCACCTGTAGGTTCATCTTTCTTGATGTCTCCCCATTTCACAGCATCCTCAACTAGAGTTCCCGTAGCAATCAAAGCTTTGAAAGTCGGGAAATATTGGTACGCCATATGCTTCTGGTAGACCAGAAGAAGATTCTACACAACCATTTGCAATTGTTCTTCTTCATTAGGCCTACTCATCATTTTGGAGGCTTTGTTTCTCCACCGAGTGATGAACGAAGAAAATGTTTCATTAAGATTCTGAGAGGTGGTCTCCAGATCCCTTCTAGTAACATCAATTTCTTCATTGTACTTATACTGGTTTGAGAACTCTCTGACTATATCAGCCCAAGTAGATTTCTTCGTATTCTCAAGATTGAGAAACCAATGTGATGCGGAACCATCTAAATACTGTTGAAAGAGTTGGGCCATCAAAGGTTATTCCACACCATAGGGACTCATTGCCCCCACATACATCTTCAGGAAATTGGTGGGGATGTCGGTCCCATCAAACTTTGTCAGATTAGGCATCTTGCATGAGGTAATCGTGCCTTTGGGAAAAGTGTTAACCCATGAATGTCCATCCATGGTTTAGCCTTCTTCATGCCTTTTAAGACTTTCTTGATCTTCTTCCTCGAGCTTAATGGGAATTTCTCTCTCATTGTTCATAGGCTCAAGGTGAAAAGGTGAAGCTACTTCCGACTCCGGAGGAGGAGGAGGAGGCATCTGGGCGCTTTGGCACATTATGCCCAACACAGTTTGTTCAATATTATCCTGTCGATCAAGCATGGCCTGGAAAAATCCTCGGAGCTCAACCATTGGATCAGGTGGAGGGGTAGAGTTCTGTTGGTGCTCGTTGTTCGGAATTTCAGACATATTGCTTAGACGGGTAGAAGAGAATACAACTGGTGTAGACAAGGATGACAATATTACTGAAATAGGACGTTCACTATGGTCAGAACTTCGGCGAATTAGCCTAGATCCTGAGCGGGCCCAGGCAGAGTTCCTGTAAAATGAAATGAAAAGTTAGCACCATGATTTATCCAGACTTTGTCCTTTTTTTTGTGTAGGGAATGAAGAAATGATATCTTTGAAAAAAAAATTGTTTTACCCCAATTTCAGTTACCATTTATTAAAAGGTGCGACACCTTGACTCTATCATTTGTCTTGGATTTCTCATTAGATCTGTTTGACTTTTTTTTTAGACTTGGACCTTTTTATTTTATATTTTAGAATTTCATTTTTTAGACTCACATTTTTTCGGGATAAGACACAAACATTTTTCAAAAATCAATTTGGTGATATCCTTCCCATTTCCAGCTGCTATAGATTTAAGAGAAAATAGGTATAACGAGGCATGTGTCCTCATTTTGGCAAATTATAATGCCCCAGATGTCGCTCTTCTTTGTGGTGACCCGCATGTATTGATTGCATTTAAGCGCTGAAACCATAAAAGATAATATCAAATGCAAAAGGGGCCGAACCCGAAGGTTGCCTACGTATATCCATAAGTGGATTTGGATTTGGAGAAGAAATTTTCCTTATGATTTTTGTTTTGAATGGAGAATCAGGCCCAACGTTGTTCTGATATATTAAATTTGAAATTTTACATATTTTTTTTCTTTTTTGCAACTGCACTTAGAAAATGAGTTTCCTACGTACCCCTTTTTGTACATTACATAGTAGAGAAACTAAGATAGGTGCATTACAACATTGGAATTTTTTTTAGGGGATCAAGCCGCACGTAGCTCTACCTACAAAGTACAATATAAAAGCAATTAAATGATTCAGGTACTTCTCAAATTTTTTTCAGACTTCAGTTTGCTGGGAGCCATGCCATGTATTCTCTTTACTAAAGACTCTATTCCACCTTTTAGGATTAGACTAATGTGAAGTACCTAAAATGTAAACACTAACAATGTTAGTCACAGAATAATGAATTTTCCTTTATATATGTTTTTAGCAGGAAATGGAAGAATTTTTTTTTTTTTCGAAACTGATTATCCCTTTTTGTTTTGACACAATTTTTTTACTTCTTTTTCGAAATTTTCAGAGTAGTTTTTCCTAAACATGACACTTTTTGAACTCGTGATTATGACTCTTTTCATTTTTTCTTTGTTTTTGGGATTATATTTTCAAAACATGACTTTTTTTTAAATCAATTTTGCTTTTGGAAAAACCAATTTGAATGAAAAGAATTATGAAGTAAATGTGAGTTTTTTTTTAAAAAAACAATAGGTGAGCACATTTTATTATGATAAATAAACAAGAATACTCTTAATATTTCAATAATCATTTCGACAGTAATTCAGCTACAGTTAATGAACACTGAAGTATTGGCCTACTGAAAACAGACTGAGGAATTTTCGAAAAAAAACTTACATTATTCAATAACTGAAATAAATAAAGGGCATTTGTGCATTGATCCTTGTGTCCTAAAAGTCAACTAAAAGGTGATTCATTTAGGCAGAGATTATGTTAAAATGGCCTCAAGTCACTTCCATTGTGTTTATCTAAAATTATGACCCTTGCCAATAGACAGAGGTATCAGACCTATTAAGAAAATGGTTAAAAAGAGTGCACGTGTATGGATCGATAAACTACCAAGCACGCGTATTTTTCACATAAGCATGCTATATACAAAAATTAAATTGTGAATAGCCATGATTAACTTTTCTTTTTATTTATTATATACATATGGAAAATAATGCATTGTTCAGGTTTAAATCTCTTATACTTCAAGTGTAAGTAAAGTCCCCAGTGAAGTCGCGAACATGTGGTACCCGATTTTTTACTGTCTTAATTAACGGTCTGAATCCCATAAAAGTCTCTCATTGGACTATGAGTTTTAGAAAACTTGGAAGTCGCCACCTTATTAATATCTAAATAGGGATAGATTTATTTAATAAATCATTTTAAAATCAATTTCAAGAAGTATCATTTAAAACGATGATAACTTCATATGGATAAGGCTTTTTTGAAAATTGGTCTTTCATACCATGAGATAAAGTTCGGGGTTTAGGTTAAGAGGTGTGAACGTCTGGAACTCGACTCCTCTTCCGTTCTACAGAATGGGCTCTTAATAAATGCGTTATTTTCCATTTTAAAGTAATCATGGCTATTCAAAAGAAAGAAAATCACATAATTTGCACATATACACATCAACCATTTTTCTTTAGGACCAATATAGCATTTGTACATGGTAGGTTTGAGCATTAAAGTTGCACTACGTACTGGTAGGTGCGGCTTTGTCGTGTGCACCTAACCAAAGATAAATTTCTCGTACTCTCATGCACACTAAGCTAGTATAATGGAAGTAGGGATCGTATCCACAGGGAAACAGGGACAAGTTTTATATTTAGCGTGAATCAGTACCTAGACTAAGCTAAGGGCCGAGAAACCTATTACAAGGGGGGTTTCAAAAGAGTTATGAATAAACAACAACTAACTAGCATATAAATAAAATGAGAAATCAATATGGGAAGATCTTGAATCCGACAAACATCCACTTCAATTCATTAACGATCATTGAACATCAACTCTAATTATTTCCATAATTATCTATTGTTGAGAATTAATCTCGTATTCTCCTTATTCTTAGTTGAATTGCACGATTAGCGTGACTATAAAACCCTAACTAAAGGATAACCTAGTCCGATCAGCGTCTAAGTTCAATCCAATAGCAGCAATAAACACAGAGAACCAATAGACCTGCTAATGTCATACACGCGATAAACATTCAACAGTTGATTCAATTTCCCCAAGAAATAACCAAGATGATCTGCATCTAAGTTACTCCCTAGTTTGCTACAAATAGATAAAAGAATAAAACAATCCGATTCTATTCTTAAATCTAGCATTAGATTAATTACACAATCAAACTAGTAACGTTCCTAGCATAATTATGCAATAATCATAGAACACAATCATAGAAATTAAACCATAATCAAAGAAACTAAATAGAGAGGAAAGATCTTACAATAATGCTTGAAACTTCATGTTAATCTTCTTCAAGAACGGTTCAAGCTACAATCCGATAGCATAAACCAAATCCAACATTGAACTCTCTAAGAAAACTAAGAAAACTAAGAAAAATAACAAAAGTGAGGAAGGAGAATTAAGAGAGGAGTGTTTTTTCTCTCTCCTCCATTTCAGCTCTGCTCCTCCTCTCCCTAGAAAATAGGTTTTAGGAAGCTTTTAAACCCCGCACAAAATGTGGACCCAAACCGACTTAAGCGTCGCGAGTCGCGATACTGGTCGCGAGCCGCGACGAGCTGGCTGACTTTCCGCACAAATTGGCTGGGCAAAGGGGGTCGTGACCCGCGAAGTAGCTCGTGAGGTGCGAAGCAGGGGTCGCGAGTCGCGACATGCGTGTGCGCTGCTAGGCAGGCTGCTGTGCTTTGCCTCGCTGCCGTGCTCTGCGTGGCTGGCGATGACGCTGGGCTTGCTGGGCAGACGTGAGCTGTGTGGGTGGTGCCATGGACTGTTGAGGATGACTTGCGATGCTGCTGGGTTAGTGCGGTGTAGGGATGGAGCATTGGTGCTAGGATAGCACATTGTTGTCAACTCATAACTTGCTTCCGTGCCACCAAGCCATGGTGTTGAACTTTCTTGAACACTCAAGGATAACTTCAATTAAACATCGTTTAATTCCCTTTCTCCTTAAAAGCTCGGAATCTAGGACATTAACACTAATTAACTCACAAAACTCCGAGCTTCCGCTAAGGTTGATTTATATGCAAATGTTAACAATTACGAACAAATCCCTTAGCAAAGTGCACCTAAAATATCACAAAAACATCGTATGACTTGAGCCTATCAAATACCCCCACACTTGAACTTTACTCGACCTCGAGTAAACTCAAAAGTGAGAATCACCAAATAAATCATCACCCAGGCTATCGACACCAAACTACACTCTCCATCAACTACATCATCATCATCACATCTTAACAACATCCGCTCAAAACCTAAACGTAAGGAACGATGATTCCCCCACACTTAGATTCTAGCTCACCTGAAATATATAAGGACGTAACAACAACAATAACCAGCAACGCCAACAGAAATCAAAATGTCAGCTCATGACACACTAAACTATCAACTCTCCAAAACCACAAAAGATGGTCTAAAACTACTACTACTAGTACAACCAACCTAGATAAGCAAGTCATGGAACAAAGACAAAAAGGGATAAATTCCATGCTTACTCCCAAAAACAATCAATCAACCAATGCAAGTTCAAATCCCTATTTGCTAAGGACTCAAACTTAACTTCAATATTGACCTCCAATTCACCAAAAATCATCAACAGAATGTGAAAGCCAACTTTAAATAGATCTTCACAAAACAAAGGATGAATTCACCAACCTTACCCGAAAACGCCTTCCGCCTTATGACACCATCTCCGGCAAATGAGTTTTTAAAATACATAATTCTCTCTTAATCTCTCATTTTGCCTAGGAGCCCTTTCGGGTTTTCATCCTAGCTTCTCACATTTTTTTTCCGGCTCACAAAACTCACCCGCTCAACTAGCTCTTTTTTGCATAGGCCACCCTTTCGGGTTTTCGACCTATCTGAGCCCCCAATTTTGCCCGAGTCGCCCGCCCTTGCGGGTTTTCAACTCAGCGGGTTTCATTTCATCACTTTTATATATATATATATATATATATATATATATATATATATATATATATATATATATATATATATATATATATATTTTTTTTTATTCATTTTTTTTTTCAAATTGAAAGTAATAAATACAACATAGATACATGAGAATGAGAATACCTTCCCCCTCCTACTTAAACTACACATTGTCCTCAATGTGACGACAATTAGAAGAAAAAGTATACTGAAAATGGGGGGGAAATCGAAAATCGGGTAAATCAAAGATCGAAGGCTCAAGACTCATGACAAACAATCCGTCAAACTCAAATTTCTTAACAACACCAACTCGAATCTCATAAATCAACTCACAACCCTCTCCCTCGAATCACTCAAACAAATGGCAAATTCAATTTTTTTAAAATTTTTTTGAGATTTGCACCTAGCTTAAGAGATCGAAAAGATACAACAATCACACCGTTTCAATTTCGCCAACTCCTAGCGGTTGAACTCTTCCCAACGGGTTTTCTTTTGTGGAGCTCAAAGTGGATTAAGATTTGTTGTGGTTCATTTTAGTGGGTGGGCGGTGGGTGAAAGAAAAATTGTTGTGGTGGTGGCAATTTGATGAGAAATAAAGGAAAAGAAAGAAAATAAGAGGGGTCTCGGGTTGTCTCTCGAGAAGCGTTGTTGTTTAAAGTCGTTAGCTCGACTTAGTACCTTAAGCTCAATCATTGGGCTTGTGCTCCATGTGTGACAATGGTGGTTCCATGTCAATCTCCACTTCAAGTACCTACAAAACTGCTTGAGAAGAACTCTTGCAATGCATCGTTAGTGCTATGAGTGTCAACCATAAACAAAAAGCACAAGCAATACCATCCAAAAATCAAACTAAATACAAACAAGTAACACCGTCTCCCCGGCAACGGCGCTAAAATTTGGGTGGTGCGGCTTTGTCGTGTGCACCTAACCAAAGATAAATTTCTCCTACTCTCATGCACACTAAGCTAGTATAATGGAAGTAGGGATCGTATCCACAGGGAAACAGGGACAAGTTTTATATTTAGCGTGAATCAGTACCTAGATTAAGCTAAGGGGCTGAGAAACCTAATAACAAGGGGGGTTTCAAAAGAGTTATGAATAAACTACAACTAACTAGCATATAAATAAAATGAGAAATCAATATGGGAAGATCTTGAATCTGACAAACATCCACTTCAATTCATTAACGATCATTGAACCTCAACTCTAATTATTTCCATAATTATCTATTGTTGAGAATTAATCTCGTATTCTCCTTATTCTTAGTTGAATAGCACGATCAGCGTGACTATAAAACCCTAACTAAAGGATAACCTAGTCCGATCAGCGTCTAAGTTCAATCCAATAGCAGCAATAAACACAGAGAACCAATAGGCCTGCTAATGTCATACACACGATAAACATTCAACAGTTGATTCAATTTCCCCAAGAAATAACCAAGATGATCTGCATCTAAGTTACTCCCTAGTTTGCTACAAATAGATAAAAGACTAAAACAATCTGATTCTATTCTTAAATCTAGCATTAGATTAATTACACAATCAAACTAGTAACGTTCCTAGCATAATTATGCAATAATCAAAGAACACAATCATAGAAATTAAACCATAATCAAAGAAACTAAATAGAGAGGAAAGATCTCACAATAATGTTTGAAACTTCATGTTAATCTTCTTCAAGAACGGTTCAAGCTACAATCCGATAGCATAAACCAAATCTAACATTGAAATCTCTAATAAAACTAAGAAAACTAAGAAAAATAACAAAAGTGAGGAAGGAGAATTAAGAGAGGAGTGTTTTTTCTCTCTCCTCCATTTGAGTTATGCTCCTCCTCTCCCTAGAAAATAGGTTTTAGGAAGCTTTTAAACCCCGCACAAAACGTGGACCCAAACCGACTTAAGCGTCGCGAGTCGCGATACTGGTCGCAAGCCGCGAAGGGCTGACTGACTTTCCGCACAAATTGGCTGGGTAAAGGGGTGTCGCGACCCGCGAAGTAGTTGGCGACGTGCGAAGCAGGGGTCGCGAGTCGCGACATGCGTGTGCGCTGCTAGGCAGGCTGTTGTGCTTTGCCTGGCTGCTGTGCTCTGCGTGGCCGGCGATGACGCTGGGCTTGCTGGGTAGACGTGAGCTGTGTGGGTGGTGCCATGGACTGTTGAGGATGACTTGCGATGTTGCTGGGTTAGTGCAGTGTAGGGATGGAGCATTGATGCTAGGATAGCACATTGTTGTCAACTCATAACTTGCTTCCGTGCCACCAAGCCATGGTGTTGAACTTTCTTGAACACTCAAGGATAACTTCAATTAAACATCGTTTAATTCCATTTCTCCTTAAAAGCTCGGAATCTAGAACATTAACACTAATTAACTCACAAAACTCCGAACTTCCGCTAAGGTTGATTTATATGCAAACGTTAACAATTACGAACAAATCCCTTAGCAAAGTGCACCTAAAATATCACAAAAAAATCGTATGACTTGAGCGTATCACGTACCAATCATTGCTGGATTGGAATCCACTCATGGATCAAAACCATCGTAGTTCGATCTTATGTCTCACCCTAAATGGCCAATTCCATTGGGGGAAGAAAAGGAAAGAATAGATTATGAATAACTCACCTTTTAGAATTAGACAAATCTATTAGGAATAAGATAATCACTCCAATTAGTGATTGAAACGGGGTTAAGATAATCACTTTATTTAGCTTAAATATGAAGGATTAAGATAACCACCTCAATTAGTGATTAATAAGGAAGGAAAGAAGTAATCACCCTAATTAGTGATTATTCTAGGCTTAAGATAATCACTCTAATTAGTGATTAAATGAGAAAAATAATCTTCCTAATTAACGATTATTAAGGTTTAAGATAATCACTCTAACTAGTGACTAAATGAGAAAAATAGTCATCCTAATTAACGATCACTAAGGTTTAAGATAATCACTCTAATTAGTGATTAAAATGAGAAAAATAATCGTCCTAATTAACGATCATTAAGGTTTAAGATAATCACTCTAATTAGTGATTAAATGAGAAAAATAATCGTCCTAATTAAGGATCATTAAGGTTTAAGATAATGACTCTAATTAGTGATTAAATGTGATGAAAGGTTAAGCTAACCACCCTAATTAGTGATTAACCAAGGTTTAAGATAATCACCCTAATTAATGATTAAATGTGATGAAAGGTTAAGCTAACCACCCTAATTAGTTTAACCAAGGTTTAAGATAATCACCCAAATTAGTGATCAAATGAGAAAGTTTGAGTTAACCGGTCTAATTAGCAAATAATCGAGGATTGAAATAACCACCTTAATTAGTGATCACATTTATGATTTTTAAGAGGTCTTAGAAGAAGAGGTTTGCTTCCTAATTGAAGGCTTTTGAGAGATAATCTTAATTAAAGATTATTAAGTCATTTAGAGAGAAATGATCAATTTGACATCGAATTTGGAGATTTGTGTTTGGCTAATTGGAATTTGGCCATTTAAAGCGACACACGTGAAACGACCTAAAATCAATCCGGAGATCATAATTACCAATCTTATTATGTCAAATTATATGATTAATCCATTTGAAGATGGAGAACACATTTTTAAAATGTAAGATGGATCATCATACAAAGTTAGATTTGCAATTTTTCCTCTTAATTGAGATTGGGTCATTTAATTCATATACTATGATATATTGGGCCCAACATGCATCATTTGTAACATTGGTTGCTCTTTTTATTCAAAAGGATTGTGGAATTATTTATGAAAATTATGCATAAACATCTCCATGTTTTTTTTTTCATTAATGAGTGATGTAATAACTATTTACAAAAAAAAAACTATTATCACAACAATATGTACAAATTCTATGATTTATACAAAGTCTTCAATCTTGATCTTCACCATGATGCTCCTTGATCTTCATCTCCTTGGATGGGCTTTGAAAGTCATGCTTATTTGTAAAACTTGTGAAAATTAGAGAATTTTATTTATATAATAAAAATGAGTCATTTTAAGAGAAACTTAAAATTTAATGACTTTTAATTCACATTTTCGTGTGAAAAGAAAACACACATTTTTTATGAAGGTCGAGTTAATCACTTTATTTTATTTTCCAGATTGCACTTTTGTTCTTGTACTGATTTGTAAAATTCATAAATTTATGTACAAAGTGTTAAATTGAGCATGTGATACATCTATGGATATGTCAAACAATTTTATGCCAAAACTGGTCAAAACATGACCTTTATCCAATTTATTCTTTGAAATCCAACTTGCTGAACTTATTTTGAAGTTCATTTTGGTATGAACATTCTAGACACTTTGAACAACTAGACTGGAGATTTTCACTTGAATTGGACATTTTTAAGATCCTTTTTTATTCATTTTCTTAACTAAAGAGAAAATCAGTTTTCTTGAATTTAGTGATTTACATGAGCGTTTTTGTAAAAATGATATAAAATTGTATAAAATTGTATAAAATTCATATGAACATGATTTTTATGTTTTTGAAAAGCTACTGATGTCTACTTTAAACTTCATTTTTTTAGTTTTATCTAAATGAGTGTATTTTAAACTTTATTAATAGAACAAGCTTATGTGGTACTAGACAAAATCAGTTTTGCACAACAAAGTTGTATGCTTCTTAATTATTTATACAAAATTCCTTTTTTAGAAATTTCAAAGCCCAGTTGCTGGAAACATCCTACACTTCATAGGAAAAATATTATATCCTATAAAATATTTTGTTAATGCAGACGAAAAATGAAATAAAATACAAAATTAAAACTGAACATAATTACATCACATTTTTATGGAGATGTTTATGCACAACTCTTCTTGATTTTTTTTATGAAAACATGTTTTTAAGTGATGAACAACAACTTGATTAAAAAAAAATTACATAAACACATTGTTTCCTAAGAGTCTCCCCATTAGAGTTGACTATTCCAGGTGGGGTGATTTAAGGTTGAGAACCTATTAAGACTTTCGCATACCTAAATCACTCAAAAATAAAAAAATAAAAATTAAGAAGATAATCAAGAAAAAAAAATAACAAGAGCTTCATCTTTACCTTGCTAGCTCAATGATGCACTTCCTTTCTGCAAAGGTTTCTACCTTTTTTTGTGATTTTCTTAATTTCTAAGTGAATTTCTAAATCAACTTAATTACTAATTTAAACTCTTTTTTTGTGTTTTTCTTTTGATGAGCTTCTTTACTTACTAATTATAACTTTTGCTTAGATGGAGAAATTAAGGAGAAAGAGAGTAGTAGAGTTAAGTGAAGTTTTGTGAAATTGTTGTGTTGTGAAGTTGTTTGAAGCTCAAGTTGTGTTTTGAAGTAAAATATGGAGGGTAATTATAGGAAAATGAGGTGGTGAATTAGGGTTTGAAGAAGGTAGAAAATCATATTTTTCGCCCAAAAAATCAGATTTTTCGCCCAAAAAATCAGATTTTTTTCCATCCTAAATTACCTTAATGACATCACCCTAATGACATCATCAAATCTCTTTGGAAATACAAATATTCTTTTTCTCTTTAGATTTTTTCATCAATGAGGCAAAATCAGATTTTCAGAAAATATTCTTTCCTAAATACATCCAACTACATAGAAATGCATCGAAAAACGTGAAAGAAGTGCTGACTTGACCAACTGCGCCTAACGCAAAGTCCCGCGCTTGACACAGCATCGTGCGCTAGGCGCACTGGCCTGCGTCTAGCGCAGGAACATGTTGTGCACTGGGCGCATGATCATGTGCCTGGCGCATGGTCATGTGCCTGGCACACAGTTCGAATGTTCCGAAAAAAATCGGATCCTTGGCTCTTACACTTTGATTTGATTCTTATTCTTATTCTTTTTCATTATTCTTATTCCTTAACTAATAGATAAAAGAATGTGATTGGTAGTTAAAGAATATATTCTTATTCTTTATCCAATGAACAATGACTTGACCATCAAGAAAAGTGATTATTACCGGTTTTGGGAGACGATTAAAATCCCGGCGCCTAATTGTGACTCGTTTTTCTGTTTTTCGAAAAACTAAGTTAAAACAATTAACGAAAACTCGTCAAATTAGTAAAGACGAGCATGATTATACTACGAATCATTTTATTAAACCGGTGGTTGTAGTTATTGACTACGACTTACAGAAAATTACATTCCTAAGCCGGAATTGTATGACTAAAACGCAAAAAAAAAAGAAAACCATACGATGGAATTTTATGCGCTCCACGATGCATGACGGTTTTCGTTATTTTTATTTCTTTTCAAAATCTTTATTTTTAAAATTTTATGCGCAACAACAAAATTTGGTGTCTACACCATTCTACACGGTGCCTTAGAAATAGGTGCAGTACCGGGAACTATGTCTATGGTGAACTCAACGGCTCTCTTAGGCGGCATACCAGAAATCTCACTTGGAAACACGTCCATAAATCCGTTCACAATCAGTACATCCTTAATCTTCAATTCAACCTCTTTTCTCACATCTTGCACATTACAGTAGAATAACTGGCACCCCTTCTTTACCAACTTCTTCACTTGCATTGTGGAAATGACCCCAAAATTCTTTGGCTTCCCAAATCGTCAGTATGAAGTTAACTTTTTCTCAGCACAACCTTTTGGGCTTCACAATCTATCTTGGCCTTATAGGAACTTAACCAATTCATCCCCAGAATAACGTCTAGGTCTCCCAGATTGAACTCTATCAGATTAGAAGGAAAAACACAGTCCCCTATCTTCATAGGTAAGTCTCTGTACAACTTTGTACACCTTATAACTTCTCCAGTAGGTATACTTATGGGCAGGTCAATTACTTCAAAGTCTACTAACCCCAAATTTTTTTAGTGGATGACGAAACAAACGAATAGGTCGCTCCAGAATCACATAACGCTTTAACTAGAACGGAGTTAATAGAAAAAGTACCAGAAACTATGTAACACCCCAGAATTTTAAAGCGGAAAAAGAAAGAAATAATAATAGTATTATAGGACGATGACGGAAACATCGTCTTCTGGGAATGCCACTTCTCATACAAAGGTATTTAAATAACTATGTTAAGAGACCAACTTATATAAATAATATCAATAAATAACTAATTCAAAGTATTCCAAATGAGAAAGTCTAACTAGCAGTCTAGGCCTAAAACAACTATCATTTCATTCTCGCATCTCAACCAGAGCCCAAAACCAAAGAAGATTCACATCAACAAAACCTGTAAAAATATACAACAACATCCACAATCAGTGGGGAGTAACTAGCAGTTCTCCCAGAACAAAAGAAATCAAAGTATATTCCAGACATAGATTAGTAAGAAAGGAAAGAATAAAGTCAAGTCAACTACAATATGCATCCACTTCCATATAACTCACAAGTAACGCAAATGAATAATAAATAGCAAGTGAATTGGATAAAAATAAATAAATCATCTCAAGAGTACTTTTATAAAAATAAAAATATAGGTAAAACAAGTGATTGAGTCAGAAACCGAACGCTAGTGAATCGCAATTCACTTCCTAAGGTTTGTCATATCGCAATCTCCAGGTCAGTCTATGGGCTTACGTTCCCCACTGCCTGTGTCTAAGAATGGCCAAACTCCCGATGCAGGGTAGAACACGCAGAACTCCCTGACCTCTCGGATGACAACAATTAACCCAGGTTTACCCCCTAGTTCGCAAACCAGGTGGTTGGCATGTTCTTCACCGGGGACTACATCTATCCCACCGGATGTTCTTATCTCAAAAATAAAATCATAATTCATAAACATAATCAAAGTATCATTCAGCTCAAAAATATTCGTCAAAGGGATGCCACCCGGCCTTATACCCATAATTCATCAAAAGTAATTCTTCAAAATCCCCAAAGTAGTAACTTACAAACTTACAACAAATATCTCCAACCACAATACTTTGAACATCACTAAGCATCAACAATGATAATGAAATAGTTTTTACAGCACTAACAGTATCAATAAAAAATGCATCATATCAAATAAGATCACCAACCAGAAGTAGAACATATGTACAAGATCATATGAAAAATTAGACTACACAAAATTTTGCGCTCAGCACCACACTGTTTGACTGGCGCACTAACCAAACTACGTCTGACGCATCATAATGCGTCTGACGCCACCACCAATTAACTCCAAGGCTTATTAAATCAATGAAACGTACACGACTAATCATTTTTACATAAACCAAACGTAAACATAATGATACTCAATAATAACCACAGTAACCTACAAATCATCAACTTCCAAGAACTAAAAGGTCTCAATTCATTTCTAATTATTAAACCCTTAAATAATTTAAAAGAATATCCTCAAACTCATAACAAAAACACAATTAAAATTATTAAACTAATAAATACGATCAGTAAATTATCACAAAAATATTCATACGACCATTATGACTCTACTGACATGGTACAAATTTTATTTCTAATTTTCGGTCTCTAAAAGTAATTATAAACGTTAATTTACAGAATACTCAAGAAAACCAATATAATAATTAAAAATAGAAATAAACTCCCAAAAATTACCAAAAATTCCCATAACATGCATAAACCCACAGTAATACATAATATGCAAAGAAATATATTTTTCGGCCTCCAAAAATAATATGCATGATTTAAATACCAACAAACACGAAAATTCAAAAACAGATAAATCAATTAAATAAATCTGTAAACAGTAGGAAAAAATTATTCCGAGGCATGAAATACATACTACACACATAACATGCTTTACGAAAAATAATTTCAGCAATTATAACATTCGTTCAATAATTATTTTGCAAATAAGCCATAAACGCATAAATTACCAAGTAAATCGAATAAATATTAAAACCCAGACGAAAATTATTTTTCTGCATACAATATTCATAAATCATACATCAAGTATATCCACGTCAAATTTCATCAATAATTTCATTCAAAAAGTATTTTAAACAATTCCTAGCGTAATAATCTAATACCGAAAAATACTCTAATCTCTATCGTTCTAAGATAACTACTAGTTACCTGGAACGTCGGGAGCAGAGCTGAGTCTAAAGAGATATTTAAGAGTTACGCATATAATCCAATTCCTCTTCTAACCCCAAAGCACAACGAACGATAATTGTAGCAACAAGTCACTAGGCGTTTTCTTCTTGAACGTTGAAAACTCGTATTTCATACTGCTCTGTTCCGACAATGATTCCCGGTGATTAAAAGATCGTATTCACAATCGCTCTGGTCAAAGTTAAGATCAAGATTTTATAAATGTGGTGTCCAAATTTGAGAATATTCCAACGGTTAGATCTCCGGATATGGTTAATTTCGTGAAGGTATGATAGGGAACAAAAACCGGATGACTCGCCTGATTGAAACGAAAACTACAGTCGCGTCTTTTCCTTTCCTCAAAAAAAAAATTGTACCACAAGCAATATCTTTCCGAGTAGATGGATTTTGACTACTCACACATTCAATTCGGATAAGAAACGAAGGAGATATGATGCAAATAAAATAGGTGTGCAAAAATGGACGAAAATCCGAGAAGGGAGAAGAACTCTTTCTCTTCCCCTCTAAGGGTTGAGCGAAAATGGAGGTTAGAATGCAGCAAAAACCTGATTAATAACCTCATTAAGCAATGGTTTAAAGGGTGACTATAAAGGTGGGTTAATGGGGAAATAAATAGGGGGTTACAAGAGATCCAAAGGTTAGCTTAATAAGCACCAAAACTCTTCATCCTCCACACCATAATTGCTGATTTTCGGCCAGCATGACATGCCACATGCGATGCAACATTTCATCACCCAAGTGGGTCCAACAACGTTACAAAAACGCCACACGACAAAACTGCATCCTAAACACCTAAACAAATAATGAAACTAATATAACCTTTATAATAAATAACTAACAACTTAAAATAAATATATATAAATATATCACAACATATAAATATATATACACATTTTCACAACACGTTCCAAAATAATTTAAATAATAAATTATTTATTTTTACGAAAAATATCATTTTAATGTAAACAAATACCAAACATAAAGGGTGAAAATTACAGGGTGTTACAAACTACGTCGGCAGATTTTTCGGCTTCATTGCGGCTCATCACGAACAATTTTACCCGGAGCTTTGTTCTGGTTGTTGTTGTTGCTCTCATTACCAGGCTTCCGTAGCTTCCTTGACCATTCTGCGGTCCCGTAGGCTTCGACCCTTGGTTGTTCACTTGGTTGTACCCAGACATTCCCTGATTACCATTCCCATTACCATTCTTCTCTTTCTTCTGCTTGGTGGAGCACTCAAACTCTTTATGCCCCTTCTTCTGGTAGTAATGACAGGTTACTAGCTCACCCTTGCAGTCTCTACTAGGATGGTTCTTGTTACACCTCTTACAGTTGTAATTCTATCAGACTGGCCCTTACCATTAAAACCTTGGCCATTCCTTCCTTGGAAATTTCCATTCCCATTCCTATTCTTCTTAAAATTCCCTTGATTTCCACCAGAATTGAAATCATTTCTCTTCTCACCTACCACAGCATTCTTCTTGTCTCACCTTGATTGAAGACCATAAATATGGGAAACTCTCCCATAAACAACATCTAGGGACACAAAGGTCTCACCACCTAATCCCAATTGAATTTCCTCAGTCATCCCTTGCTCGAACCTCTGAGCTTTCAGCTCTTCAGTCGCTACAACCTCAGGTGCAAATCTAGACAATGCTTTGAACTTGCTATAATACTCAGAGTTGGTCATACTCCCCATCCTAAGGTTTATGAACTCCTGAGCCTTTTGCTTTCTCATAAATGCATGCATGGTAAAATTTTCTTCTCAAACCAGCAATAAAGGAATCCCAATTAAACCCTTCCACATCACTAATCCTATCTCCATTTTTCTTCCACCATAAATCAGCCTCATCCTTCAAATACAACACAGCCTGACCTACTTTCATAGCCTCAGAACAATTCACAGCCCCAAAAATATTATCGAACTCCCTAATCCAGCTATCTAAGAATGTAGGGTCAGCCTTCCCCTTAAAGAACGGCGGCTTAATCTTAGCTAATCACTCAAACATATCCCCCGTAGGGTCAGGACGCTCAGTCCTTTCTTGAGTCAGTTTTTCAGCCAACAGGCGAATAGCAGAGGCTAATGTGGTATCGTTATTTGTCATTCTACTTTGCGACCTGAAATTTAACGTAAATCTACTTTAGTTTTCGATTCACAACTTACTTGTCATTCTCTACAAAGGCATGAATCGATTTGACCATACAAGATCGCATCAAAATAAAATTCTTATGGAATTACAATAGCACTAAGTTCACACACTATGAACCATAACAATCATATATTCACGCATGAGTAATTATTCACGTTAGTAATCACGTAAGGATCAAATGAAACCAATCACAATAATTAAATAAAATGTTTCCTCTTTTCGCGTACTAAAGTAAATGCTCAGTCAACTCAAATAACTAAATAATAACTTTTATTCCTCAAACGATAATAAGAATATTTTTTTTCCAATCCAAAATAACCAACTTATTCCTCAACAATATAAAGATGTTAAAGAAAGAAATTTAAACCATTGTAGCTAAGCTACTTTTTCAACTACTAATCTTAGAACATGAATAAATATTCTATGGAGTTACGTCATCATTCTTATCTTTATTTTCTTTGTACTTTTCTGGAGTAAATATTTCATCTTTAAAGTCTTCAGAGTCTTCACTATCATAATAATAATAATAACCTGGATTCCTAGCTATAGTAGATCTTCGAATCCTTTTGGGTTGAGGTACATCCTCGTCCGACTCTGAATCACTCACATCACTCAGATAAGATCTCCAAGTAGCACTGTAGATGTCCTTTTGGGTCTGCCCTCTAGCACGATTAAACTTCTAAATTACCTCATCGTCGCTATCAGGGCCGCCTACTTTCAAGACACGACGCAAAACAATATCTAGGTTGGTGTAGCTCTCCATATCAGACTCATCATCACTAAGCACAATAGGGTTGGAGTAGCTTCCTACTCAGGCAGCTTCACTATCAGACATGCCTAGAGGTCCGTTAATAGATGAATACGACATCTATAAATACATAATACCCTCACTTAGCGTGTATTCCCAACAATAGATAATAAGCAAGAATCAACATATAATTTAAAGCCAGGAATGATATCATACAATTAAGCAGGGAGAAAACACTGAACATGCTGAACAAACACTAGTAGAATAAATGCTTATTGCTGCGGTCTTTAAGTGGCCTATTGCGGCGGTTTTGACCACGCAGCAATTAACGGCGCATCAATAGGTAATTAATTTGTTGCTGCGGTTTTAAACCGCGACAATATTAACACATATTGCTGCGGTTTTGAGAAAAAACCGCAGCAATATTTCCTGTTTATTATTATTTAAAACAAACATATTGCTGCTGTTTCTGAGACAAACAACAGCAATATGGATATTTTTATTATAAAAATGAGATATATTGCTGCGGTTTCTCTGACAAACCGCAGCGATATCCTTTTTTTATAATAAAAAATATATAATATTGCTGCGGTTTCTCTGACAAACCGCAGCAATATCCTTTTTTTATAATAAAAATATATATATATTGCTGCGGTTTGTCAGAGAAACCGCAGCAATATTTATATTTTTTATTATAAAAAAGAGGAATATTGCTGCGGTTTTCCAGAGAAACCGCAGCAATATACCTTTTTTTTTTTTTAAATAATTTATATTATGCAGAATTATGCAGCAAGCAGAATGCAGAATGCAGCAAGCAGGATGCAGCAAATTTCTGCATAAATTTCGACAGAGCTCCGTTTGTAAATTGGATAAACCCATAATTGGGAATTAACCTGTACAATATTATATGCAACAACCATCCATCATCCACAATTCATCATCCAAAATTCATCCCAACATCCATCCATCATCCACAAATCATCCAACAAACAACACCTAATCCACAAATTCATCCAACATCCAACTTCCACGCACAATCCAAATTCCAAGTTTAACAATAGAAATATATAAGATTCAATAAAACATAGATATCATATGATCCAACATATATATTTATATATCATGAAATCCAATCAATTAAGTCAATACGAGTTAGCTTTCAATAGTTATATATATAAACTAACCTAACCTATGCAATGCAATTATCAATAAAGTATCTTGCCCACTTATTTTTCACCTCATTTATTTGATCTTCAGTATAAGGATCGCGGGTAAAGGTAGTACATGCAACCTGAAAATAATTCACCAAAGTTAGCTTTCAATAGTTATATATATAAAATATGAAATGAATAATAAGTGAACAAAAAACTTACTTCATCGAAATCCTCCGAAATAGAATATAAAATGAGTACGTCAAAAATGTTGCGCATGACAAAATAACCGCACTCCGTGCCTCCTTGTTGTTGTGGGCACTTTAACGAAAGTTTTAAGAAAATGAGTAAATTTATCGTATAATGAGAATGACATAACATATGCTTTTAATTGAATAAAATAAGTCTATTATACCTTAACACATTTCCAACTAAGCTTGTTGTGACGAACCTCGTTGCAGCTCATCCGAAACCTCCTAAAAGCACTACATAAAACAAAATCAAATGATCAGTTACACTTTATTTGCTTTATATTATAATTTAAATTCATTTAAAATATATCAAAGCGATCAACTTACGCTATCATAGGAGGTCTAATCTTTAACTTCCGCTAATTGTGATAGCTAGCGGAATCAAAGACGTAAATAATCCCGAGCATGGGACGTATGACCAGGAGCATCCAATGACGGCTATTGCAAGATTGAATAATAATAATTACTTAAAAAATTCACATGTCATGCAAAAATCAATATTTGTAAAACTATTAAGATAGAATATTACTCTTGAAAGATTGGCGCGAAGATGATACCAGCACCAGCAACGACGGATCCAGTCAAAGCACACTCAATGTAAGTCGTTAGATTCTCCAAAGAATGCACATCCGCGGTACTCTCCGGGCACATCCAACAAACTCGAACAGCATCCCCAAATCCATCCAAGTCAGACTGTGTTGCCCTAAAAAAAATAGATAAACATAAATTTTATGTGGAAAATACAACTATCATACAATGAAATGTAAAAAAAAATCATAACTTTGATTATTGTTACCTCATGTACACTTGGATAATAGAAATATTAAGCATCTCCCCTTTCAAGAACTGAGCAATATCATCCTTGGTCAGATAAGCAGTGGCATCTTCTGTATAATGGAATAATGAGCTCGGCAAGGTTACACCAACAGTATCATCGTCTGCGACGGCAAGGGCAAGCGTATCTACTAACTCCTTACAGTCTTCAGTGAGTGATTCCAAGAACGATACATCATCAACTACCGGACTATAACGAGTAGCCGAACCGGCTGAAAGCTGCTGGCTAGGACATCTAACAGCCTCCCCCGAAATCCCCTTTTGTTTTTTAGGGGTCGGTGTAACCTAATAATAATTTTTGAGAACGCGCATAAGATTATGTAATTTTTACATTTAATCATATTATTTGAACAAAAATGGATAAAATTTGAACAATTACCTCATCACCTAATATTTGCACTAAATTTTTTGGCCATTGCACCCACGTACCCAAAGCAGTTTCCGTAGTGTCGATTTCATATGCAGGGACGGGGACAGGTAGTGGCAAATGACCATACTTCTCTACAAAACGATGAATTTTCACTCGAAGGTGATCATTCATCATTCTAGACCCATGAACTGTAGTGGTCTCATCAAAAGCATAAGAATGTGCATCCGCCACTAGACAAGTCTTTCCACTAGTTGGATCTATCAAATACAATCGACAGGAGTCTCGTCCTAACAATAACATAAAGTTCTAAATATATAAGATAATTATTTGTATAAAGCACATGTATATATGATAATTATTTGTATAAAGCACATGTATATATGATATTTATTTGTATAAAGTACATGTATATATGATCCTTATTTGTATAAAGCACATGTATATATGATAAATATATGTACCTTCGAATGAGGAGAATGAGTGTCTCCAAATCCAGATAGTGGAGTACGTAGCCGAGTGGGCTGTGAAGTAGATGGCCCAACGAGATGGTGAAGCGACGAGATGGAACAACCGGTGAAGCGGTGATGGAACAAATGGAGGAAAAGGTAGCCGAGTAGGCTGAAAAGTAGCTGGACCGGAAGATTGCTGAAGCGGGTGATGGAACAAATGAAGGAAAAGGTAGCTGAGTGGGCTGAAAAGCACTGCCCCGGAAGATCTTTGAAGCGCGGTGATGGAACAAATGGCGGAAAAGGTAGCTGAGTGGGCTGAAAAGCGGCTGGCCCAGTAGATGGTGAAGCAAGTGATGGAACAAATGGTGCAAACAATGGTGGAGTAGGTAGGCTGAGTGGGGCGTGAAAGCGCCACATTCTCGCATATATGTGGCAATGTCGGTTCTCCACCTTTCGGCCATTTTCTCGCATGAATGCTTCCTCTTGTTCCCGACTCGAGCTCCAATAGTTCCTAGGAGGTGGAAGACCAAAAGCCTTCCTATAGCCAACATTGTAGCCTCCAAAACCATAACAACGACCCGAGTGATCGGCTTCTCTCCAAGAGCCATAAACAGGGCGTCTTTGTTACGCACGGAGTGAACTCACCCTTGGCTTGCTTCTCCTTGTACTCCAACTACCAAAAAACAATTTCCAAATAACAAAAATGTATTTAATAAATAAAAAACGTATATATGTCAAACTAAAAGTTATATATAGTGATATACATACGTATTTGTCACTGCAATCTTTGTTTCCTCAATTTGGAATAAATCGTTGTTTGGTGACTGGATCCTTCTTATGCATCGCGCACCACCGATCATCACCCCGAGTAACATGAGAGGACACCGAGGAGGATGGTGTACTAGATGACGATCCTGCAGAATCAAAACTAGGTGGAGAAAAGTTCTCCTGCTTCCACAACTCTCTAGCATCCCCATAGTTCCTTTGCCCTAAGTGGTGATGATGTGTATTCTTTTCTGCACTCTCGAGCGCCTTTTCTCGCTTTTTTTCGCAATAAAAAACACATTAAGTTAGTAGAATATAATTTAATTTAATAAAACACATTAAGTTATTAGAATATAATTTAACTTACTACAGCCTCATCTGACGTCATAGCCTCCTTGAAGGTAAGCCAATCCTCCATCTTGATGTGCTTGTATACATCTGGCGGAGTATCACCTAGCTTCTCCTTCTTTGATCTGACTCTGGTCATTGTGATCCAACTAGATACCAATTTGCTCTTGAAATCCCTCCATCTTGAGTTCACAGCAGTCAAGTAATGCCTCTTATAGCTTATCTCGTCCGGAAGGTGAAACATATTCTGTTTTCCATCATAAACAAATAAATAAGCACGTTAGATCAACAATAGAACAATAAATCTCAAAATTGTAAATGAAACAAATCTTACCATAGTGTCTGTCCACATCAAATCCAACAAGGCAGGAGAAATGTTTTTCCATTTCCAATTGATGTTAAGCCTGCGTATAGAAAGACCGACCCAAATACCATACTTGGATCTCCACGTGCCTAATAGAAAAAACAATTACAAAATTCAAACATTAAATCCTAAGCATGGTAAATTATAACTATCTTACAATCAATAATTACCTGTTGGTCTCCCCAATTCATCAAACTGTAAGAACATATCTTCTGTGTTGTGGAGATTCATCGTGGGACCTCTTTTACTCTTTCTAGCTGCCTTTGTCTTCCCACCTGACTTCTTCCCCCTCCCTTGTGCACCATAATATGCACTGGTCTAACGAGGATCTAAGAATCAAAATAAGGAAACTATGAATTAGAGAACGAACAAATAAATGACATATTCAATATTACAATAATCGTGAACCTGAGGGGGGTGGCTGACGTGGATCAAATGTCACCTCAATGTCAAGTAAAGCATTTCTATCAGCTTCTACTTCCATTCTTTCCATCTAAGCATCAAACGCATCTGCAGCACGATCGCTGTCCTCCCCCTGATCAGCCTCCTTTTCCGGGTGAAATGGTGCATCGGAATCCGATGACTGATCGCTCGAACCGTCACTAGCCATATCTGTAACATATACATAGAAACAACAAAAAGTGTTAACAAAATTTAAAACAATATATATCAACACATTATTGTAATGAAATCTATTATAAGTACATCAATTTAGTATTCAAATTACTCATATAGAACATTTTTTACCTTTAATTTTGGTCAATAGGTTGCTCGATGACCATTATACCTTCCTGGTGATCCATTCGCATGTAACTATTTTCAGTATCATACACATCCATCATATCATCACTTGGGATTGAGAAAGGGGGAATATCATCAAACTTATCATATTCTTCTTCATCGTCAACATCACCAACTCCTAAAATTCGCCTTTTACCATTAACAACAATGCACCACTGAGTGTCTACAGGATCAGATACATAAAACACTTGTTTTGCTTGTGATGCGAGGATAAAAGGTTCTTCAGTGTCATGCAGATGACTCATATCGACTAGAGTAAAACCACACTCATCCTTTCACAAACCACGTCTATTATCCGCCCACTTGCATTGAAAAATAGGCATAGTGAAGTCACAATAATCGAGCTCCCATATTTCCTGAATGATCCCATAATATGATTGTGTAGCATGAATCGGAGTTTTATCCTTTGCACTCGCATACTCCCTAGATGATGCAACCATTGAAACCCCACAATTCTGTACCACCTTCGATTTCTTGTCTTGACGTTCAGTGTAAAAGGTAAATCCATTGATATCATACCCCTCATACGATTTAAAACTGTCACGTGGACCGTATGCCAACCACTTAATTGTATCGGGTACATGATGGTCGTTTGCGAGACAATTCACCAATTACTTTATTATGGAACCAATCAATGAAAGACCCTGTTATGCTCATTCATCAACGCCCTCTCCCCTTTTGACGGGTATATGTGGCGCAATTCACGCATATGTCTCTCTAAGTATGGATTAACTTCAGTAACATGGTGCAACACGAAAAGATGAGCTTTATTCAACTCACTCAATGAAGGCGAAATATGTCGCATTCCGACACCACCCTTGCCTTCTAACCTTCCCTCGTGTCTGGACTTTGGAAGGCCTATCGTCACAGCCTTAGCAAAATGAGAAGAACAATATCCTCCAACCTCTTCGGCAATTGTTCCTTGAATAATACTCGCCCTCTGGTCTTCTTTGGGTTCCTCACTTTCTTTTTCAAAGAACCCATATGTCTCTCAAAAGGGTATGCCCATCTTAAAAACACAGGACCACACAGTTTAATCTCTCTTACCAAATGAAGGACTAAGTGAACCATAATGTCAAAAAAAGAAGGTGGAAAATACATCTCAAATTGACAAAGTGTTATCACCACCTCATTTTGCAAAGCATCCAACTTATCAGGGTCAAGTACCTTGTTGCATATGGTATTGAAAAATGAACACAACCTCGTGATGGCAAACCTGACATGTTTTGGAAGAATCCCGCGTATTGCAATCGGCAAAAACACTTGCATCAACACATGACAGTCATGGGACTTCAGCCCAATTAATTTCAGATCACTCAAAGAAACAAGTCTTCTTATGTTAGATGAGTATCCAGTGGGAACCTTAATACCGTATAAACACTCACAGAACAATCGTTTCTCTTGCCTAGACAATGTATAACAAGCTGGAGGCAAAAATGTTGTTGTTCCCTTTCCTTTCTTAGTTTTTTCCTTAATCTTTGGCCATAAATTAGGCCGAATCTTCAATTTCTCCATATCTATGCGAACTTTCAGACCATCCTTAGTTTTTCCCGGCATATTCAACAGAGTACCAATAATTGCATCACAAACATTTTTTTCAATGTGCATTACATCGAGACAATGTCTAACTGGTAAGTATTTCCAATAAGGAAGTCTCCAGAATATAAACTCTTTTTTCCAAATGACACCATCGTCTTCCGAAGGTTTAACCCCCTTACCAAATATTGTGCCCATCCCCTTAACACGATTATAAACTTCTTTTCCGGTCAACGGTCTAGGAGCTGGAGCATTTTCAACTAACCCGTTAAATGGTGCTTTTTTCTTTCGATATGGATGAGAATTATGTAGGAATTGCCTATTAATGATATAGACATGTTTCCCACAATGTGGCAAATGTGTAGCCTCCATACCATTCTCACAAATGGGACATGCCTTTTTTCCTTTGACCTTATACCCTGACAAATTGCCATAAGCAGGATAATCATTTATAGTACAGAATAGCGTAGCACGAAGCCTGATATCTTCATTGGAATACGCATCAAATACCATAACACCTTCGTCCTACATCTTTTTGAGATCTTCGATGAGAGGTGCAAGATATATGTCTATATTATTTCCCGGCTGTTTAGGCCCAGAAATTAAGAGAGACAATATAATATACTTCCGCTTCATGCACAACCATGGAGGAAGATTGTATATCACTAACAGAACAGGCCAAGTACTATGTTGACTACTCAAAGTACCGTATGGGTTCATTTCGTCCGTACACAATGCAAGTCTCAAGTTCCTAACTTCCTGACCAAATTCCCGATATCTGGAATCTATAGCCTTCCATTGAGGAGAATCTGCTGGATGCCTAAGCATCCCATCTTTCTTTCTCCGATCAGCATGCCATCTTAGGTTCTTTGCATCTTCTTTGATAGAAAATAGCCTCCTAAACCTTGGCACAATTGGAAGATACCACAACACTTTCGCAGAAGGACCCGTATTGCCCGGCCCAGGCTCAACCCCATCCGGCAATTTATAGCGGGACTTACCACACCTCGGACATTCATAAAGGTCTGCATTCTCATTTCGATACAACACGCAATCATTCGGACATGCATCAATCCGCTCATATTCTAAACCCAAAGGACACATTAATTTTTTGGCATAGTAGGTGGATTTTGGTAATAAATTACCCTCAGGAAACATATCTTGTAAAGCTTCTAAGAGTTTACGTGAAGCCTACATCAGTCAAATTATGTTTCGCTTTGATGTTGAAAAGGGTTAAAACCCCACTCAATTGAGTGTATTTTGTACACCCTGGATAAAGGGGTTTCCCAGCAGCTTCAGACAAACTGTCAAACACTCGTGACCGCTCATTAAAATGGTCACGTGCCCCTTCCAACATCTCACCTAATCGATCATCACCAAACTCTTCATCCTCAGTGTCACTATTATCTCCGTGATCATTTTCATTACCTACAACATCATCACCTTCAATCCTAACATGATCTTCAATCACAAATTCATTCTCTGCCCCAACATTCGACATATCAATCTCTAATGAGTTACTAGTGCCATCATCAACAATAACCCTATTCTGAGTATACTTTCCCTTCTCACCATGCCATAACCAAATATAATACTCAGCTCTAAATCCTCGACGAATAATATGATCTCTTATTAACCTAATATCGAAATCGTATTCACATTGTAGCAATCAACACATGGACAATATATCTCATCCTCGCAAGTAAGTTGTTGATGCTCTACAGCACGTTTACAAAACTCATTCACACCTTGTACGAACTCCAACGTATTCCGCTTTCCATACATCCAACTTCGATCCATTTCTAAAAACCCCCACACATATATACATCCATTAAAACTTATTATCAATTAAAAAATTCACATAAATATAACACAACAAACTAATATTCAATGCATGCTTCCACTGGGTCCTTATCACTCCAACCTAACCCATTCTTAAACGTCCAATCCCACTAGTGAATGCATGTATCATCTTTGATTCTAAGTAAAATTCGGCAGCATTTCCCTTCAGTTCTCCAAGTACACGATGAAGATAATTGCTTATCTTATATGCACCCGGAGAACAAATTAGGGAAATGATTAACTGTATTTCACTTAGAATCAAAGAATCAACACACATTCACTACCTAAGTGAGATGTGACGTTTAAGAACAGTCCCAAAACGGGGACTATTCAAGACTTACTCCTAATGAGTAAATCTTGAACGGGTATCTAGGCATTATGATGTACATAAAAAAATCGCATTCAAGCGATTCCAAGTGATCACCAAACAACAAATACCAAACCATTCCTTAGATTTCCCTTCCTCTCCCATTGGTGAGTCTATAAATATGAAGGCATTGCAAAAAAACAATCGAATTATACATACAAACAATCGCGTTTAAGCGATTTCAAGTCATAACCAAACAACAAATACCAAACCATTCCTTAGATTTTCCTTCCTCTCCCACTGGGGAGTCTATTAATATGAAGGCATTGCAAAAATAACCCCATTATATATATCACTTCAAACAATTCACCACACTTATGCAAAAACAATCCCGTATAACATTATAGGGCATACAAAAACTTAAGCAAAATCATCACAAATTTAGTTTTTAATCCTTAAATCTTATAAGTAATCATATATATATATATTATATTGAGCATTTTCAACTACAATTTAAGCCAATTTTTTTATAAATGAAAAAAGACAATTGAAAATTAATAAGAATTAATGAAAAACTAACCGTATGACAAGGGGAAGGTGGCCCTAGCGGCTGTGAACGGAGTAGAGGAGCGCAAAACCGGCCGAAAACCGCACCAAAAGAAGGCCGAAAACCGCACCAAAGAGGGGCGAAAACACGGCCGAAAACCGCACCAAAAAGGCCGAAAACCGCCGAAAAAACGAGTTAGGTCACCCTTGTCGCCGGAAACCGAAACCTTGTTGCCGGAAAATGAAACCTTATCGCCGGAAATTTGAAGATAGTGAGAGAGTGTGAGAGTAGAGAGAGAGAGAGAGTGAGAGAGAGCGAATAGAGAGAGAGAAAGTAGAGAAACAGTGAAGCCAAAAAAAAAAAACCCGTGTTTTAGATCCAGATTACGGGGGATATTGCTGCGGTTTCTGACAAAAACCGCAGCAATATATTAAAATAATATTTTTTTAACATTATTTTAATATATTGCTACGGTTTCTGAAAGTGACCGCAGCAATATATTTCAGGAATAAAATGTTACACTTTTTTGAAAAAATCCGTTGGATATATATTGCTGCTGTTTTCTCTAAAAAACGCAGCAATATGGTTGGTCAAATGGTCAACTATTTGGCCAAAGCTTACTGTTGCAACCATATTGCTGCGGTTTTTAACAAAAACCGCAGCAATATATTTATTTTATAATTTACCTTTTTTTTTGTCGTTATATATTGCTGCGTATGGGTAAAACCGCAGCAATATCACCGCAGCAATAAGCATTAATTCTAAAACATTTAAATGCAGACATACAATATTTCTATCCTATATGCCCTTCCTATTCTACCCATCTCTCACAACATTAATAAAGTAAAATAAAATAAAACTAAAAGTACCAAAAATAAACAACTAAAATTAATTAATAATTTTCAAAAATAATAGAAAATCGGAAAAAAATTTCGGCTATCACAAAAATTTTCGAAGAAAATTTTAAAACCCTTTGAAAACATGTTTCGAATTTATAAAATGATTTAAGCACAACGAATAAGTAGGAGCTCATTTTCTTTGAAATTCTTTTTAAGTAACTAAGCACCTGAAAAAAAGATTGGCACGAAAGGCCAATAAAAACCCAAGCTCCAAGATACCACTTTGTAACACCCCAACAATTATCTATTTTATAAAATACCTTTTTCATATAAAACTTAGAGAATTACCAAAGTATTATAGCCCGTGTGAGAAGGTAACGGCTTATTCAGAATTTTGCAGCGAAAATAAATAATAACTTTGAAAATATAAATAACTTAGTCAATCATAAGGTCAACTCCAAAACCAAACCAAAATTCAACCACAACATATTAAACCAACATTTATTTAAAGTATAAATAGTCTAAGCACAAGCGCTCCACTGTTCCCAGCACCCAATGATGTATCATCTTCAAACCTGAATTGGTTTATGCTTTATTGATCCTATATGACTGCTCACCAAAAGGATCATCACATAATCAATAAGGCACAACCATGATCGACACAAAGAAAAGCACGTAATCAGCAAAGTTGATTACTACATACTAAATAAAATATAAAACCAAACATGATACTAATGAACACTAAATCAAAGATAAACAATAATTTAACAACATAATATAACAGACTCACTATACCGAACTTGACTCCACAACCATGGTTCATTAATATTAAATTGAATAGGCAATGGATAGAGTTGTCCAAACCAAACCATGTCTTCAATTTAGAAGACGAAGTACGGGCGCGCCTCCGTATTCCCGTGACCAACGATATCGAGGTACTAATTAAATAAAATAGGACACGGTGATCAATCCGGTCCCAAGAAAAGCCATGGGCTACCACTATGTACTCCAACTCATACTAGTCCAACACTTCAGACGTGCACAAGGCTAAAACTTATTGATATTCACTTTCCACTTTAAGTTATTAATAAATTATTATTTGTTTGTGACTCACAAAGTAAGACAACCAACATAAATATCGTGGATACACAAAACTTCCATTTTTAAATTAGGATTATATAAGGTGATCAACAACTCAAATAATCCAAGAATAATCCCATTACATAGTTAATAACCAACCAATATTTATTTGTTGACTTAAATCAACAATTAACCAACCTTTCGATAGGTGAATAACCAACTTTACCAAACAAGGCCCACTCCTTATAAGTCAATTAATCATAATAAAGTAATAATAATAATAATAATAATAATAATAATAATAATAATAATAATAATAATAATAATAATAATAATAATAATAATAACAATAATAATAATAATAATAATAATCCAAGGGAACAACATGATACGATTCATGATCCAACCTCATGTGAATTAATAAAATAAAAGTTCACTATCCACATGCTTGCATGAATCATCCATACAAACATATAATATTCATCATAGTCAACATGCTTCACATAACGGCATAAAACATGCAATTTCACTTGAATATAAGTCATGTATGAACTATAAAAGTTCCCTATACATGTACATCAAACCCTAATCTTAGGACATGATACTAGTCTAATAACACATAGATATGTACGTACCTTGTGTAGACGAAACGAGAGGCCACTTTCACAACCTTAGAAATCACTTAAGATATAATCTCCGCATACCAAATACCAAAACATCCAAGTATTAATAATCTAATAAAATTACAGCAACTTTAAAATACTTTAAACCCTCTCAAAAAGTGTTTTAAAACCTTCTTAAACATTAAGACTTCAACCTTTAGTACCCCATAGTATAGTACTACCATACTAGTCATTTAAACCCTTAAAAATCCATACTTTGATATTTAACAACCCAACATAAGTGTGCTAATAAAAATTCTAGTCACTTATAGTATCTTTAAACCCTTTTAAAGTCACTCTAACATAGTTATAAATATTAAAGTACTCATAGTATTACAAATTTCAACTCTTAAAACATAAAAAAAAAAATCCATGCTTTCATGCTTATAAAGCTAATTTAAACATATATATTAAAATATGAAATTTAATTTCTTTACTAAACTAATTATATAACCTGAAATCTATATTTGAATAATCAAAGATACAAACTTTTATTATTAAAACATCAAAACAATACTTAAAACATAAAACTAATCATTAAAATAATATAGAGGAGGAAGATAAAATAACCAAGAGGAGAGAGAGGAAGAAATAGAACAAGAGGGAGAGGAAGAGGCACCGGCTGGCTGGCGGCGCTAGCTGGCCGGTGGTACTGCCATGGATGAAGGAGGAAGAAAGAAAACGAGTAAGGAGAGGAGAGAGTGAACCGTGAGAGAGAGGAGAGAAGGAGAGAAAATTAGGGTGTTTGTAATGTGGCAAAAATTGTTAATGAGGGGAGTATTTATAGGTTCCCCCATTAGGGGTCCAAAAGAGAATTGGGCTTTATGGGTTATTTAAATGAAAGGTGATCATATAAAAGTTGTAGATGTTTGGACTCCTCTACCCAATATTAAAACTTTGTACTTCAACTCAACTAATTAAATTATAAAATAACTTTCAAAGTATGATTCACTAAAATATTTGATTATTTAAAAACATTAAATAATCCTTTGACTTTAAAAATGGTCAACACTTTAAGGAACTAATTATTTAAATACTAAAATATATATAAATATATTTTAAAATATATTTATAAAATTCATAAAATTATGGGGGATTACAGGGTCTTATGAAAACAATCCGGTAAGTGTTTTCTAACTCCACACATTTGCAATATATATGGCATATCAACTCAGATGTGGAGGCTAGAATGAGTAAACTCATGCGCGACAAGGATACGGATGCGAGATTCATGACCCGAAGTCGGTATCCTATCATTAACTCGACTTCCGAGGAGGAATTTGAAGTCGACGTTGAGAACATGAAATATATTTACAACAGGTGGCTTAAAGTCGTCAATTACGTGGAAACAACTTGACTTGTGTACAAGGAAAAACTTGTTCGGGCATGGACGAACAATGTTCTTCATCTTGGGAACACATCCTCTAGCCGAGTTGAAAGCGCACACTCAGCGCTAGCTGAAAGCTTGGGTCTGGACTAGTACGGGTGCATTAGATACCCTATTTTACGTTACTCACGGTGAGATAGAAAATCAGTTGAAAAATGGGATGAATGACCTGGAGGAAAGTCGGCGTCGACACGGGAGCATGTACAAGACTATGTCTTTGTATAAGTTAAATGGTCGAGTTTCGCATTATTGTTTAACCCTCTTAGGAAACGAGGAAATTCATATGCGGGAGTTGGCCAATGAGGTATATAAGCGTTGCGGTTACTCGTTGAGGAGGACGCATGCCATCCTTTGTGCATGCACTATTCGCAGATGCTTGGAGGCGAAAGAGGGGTTGCACTTGACAGACTTACATCTTTATTGTAGTACTTTGATTCTTCGTGATGGAGTTAACAACCCCGAATTTGTATTTGAGGCAGTACATGATTCTCAGATACAAAATCAAGAAACAAAGTACTCTGATAAGGATGTAAATCTAGTAAGTACAACTTCTCTTTCGCCTCCAAGCGTCGTTTGCGTATGCCGCATGCACAAGGGATGGCATGCGTAGTCCCCAACGAGTAATCGCGACGCTTATATACCTCATTGGCCAACTCCCGCATACGAATTTCCTCGTTCTAAAGAGGGTTAAACAATAATGCGATACTAGGCCATTTAATTTATATAAAAGCCTTGGTCTTGTACATAGTCCCGTGTCGACGTCGACTTTCCTCCAGGTCATTCATCTTATTTTTCAACTGATTTTCTATCTCACTGTGAGTAACAGAAAATAGGGTGTCCAATGCACCTGTACTAATCTAGACCCAAGCCTTCAGCGCTGAGTGTGCGCTTTCAACTCGGCTAGAGGACATGTCCCCAAAATGAAGAACATTGTTCGTCCATGCCCGAACAAATTTTTCCTTGTACACAAGCCAAGTTGTTTCCACGTAATTGACAACTTTATGCCATCTGTTGTAAATATCTTTCATGTTCTCAACGGTGGCTCTTAGAGGTCGAGGTAATGTAGGATACCGACTTTGGGTCATGAATTTCGGATCCGCATCCTTGTCGCGCATTAGTTTACTGACTATAGTCTCCACATCCGAGTTGATATGCCATCTAGATAGCAAATGTGTGGAGTTAGGAAATACTTTCCAGATCGCTTTCATAAGACCCAACTCACGGTCAGTTACGAGTGTAACAGGGACAACATTTACGCTGATCAACAACCTAAACTTGTCCAACACCTAATTATAACTATCAGTTGTTTCGTTGGCCATCAGAGCATACCCAACCAGAAAGTTCTTGTTATAAGGCGTCATCCCAATGAGCTTCAAAAATAGCATATTATATTTGTTCATTTTATTAGTTGCATCCACACCAACAACATGCGAATAAATGCAGAGGACATTTGTCGACTTAGAGTGTACCACGAATGCTTGTGTCATGACACTCATCTCCTCATCTTGTCTTATCCAATAAAGTAGTCGTTTTCTCGAGCAAGGTGGAGTGCATCACGTCTTTGTCATCCATTGGTTCCCTTCTATCTTTTTCTTTCAAGTTGTACAAGTGTTTCAGATTTGAATGATCATCTTGAAATTTTTCCTCAATAACTTTCATTATACTGGCAGGCTTAATGTGCGACTTGTTCATATCGCGAACGAAAGCTTTTGCCGCTCGACTAAGACCGCTGATGGGTGGGTGGCCCTCAGGATAATGAATAAACTCATGGTTGTGCATGCCGATTATTTCTGGACTACTAGTAATCAACCATCCTGTTCGAGTAGGGTAATACAAAAAATATATCCTAATGTAAGCTCTGCATCCACATCTTTTTGTTTTTGTGTCTATACGTCCTGCTACGCTAAGATCCTTACCTTCACCTCAATATCTCTTACCCCGGTTACATCTCATATAAACATATGGTCGACCATTAGGCAAATGTTGTTTATTTGACGAAATTACGATCACAAACCAAATTTCATGTGCCTTCGCTCTACACCAATTTTGTGCATCCTTTTTTCTCATCCAAAAGCATTTCCTTATAAAACAGATGATTATAATCTCTATAATCACCTCCAAAATTCGGCAAATAAACTTAAAATATTTAATATTTAAAATTTAGACAACATATAATCACTATTAACATGCAATAATCACTAATATTTGCTAATCATAAAATTATTCACTAAATTATCGTAACTAGTAATCACTATTATTTATTAATCACAACTTCTAATATTAACTAATCATCAATTTTGCAACTAATTAGCAAATATTCATAAACAAAATGAACATAAAACATGTCATAATTACAAACTATTTAACATGTAATAATAATTAATCACTATAAACATGCAATAATCACTAATACTCGGTAATTATCAAAGATTCAACTAATTTCCCCAACTAATCACTAATTTTCTAATTAAAGTACTAATTATTAGTTATCAATTATTAATCAAAACAACAATTATTCGTTAATTGTAAAATAACTACTAATTATGAAATAATCTTTAATAATATGAACACGTACATAAAAAAAACTTCTAGACCATGGAAATGAACTGAATTTTGATCAGTTCCTCCATGGTGGAAACGAAAAAAGGTGTTTATTTCCTCCATGGAGGGAACAAAAAGTTTGTTCGTTAATAAATTCAATTTGTTTTTGTGTTACGGTGGCGCAATTTTTTTTTTTAAACTAACCACATTCCGTTCCGGTGATCATGGTGGTGTTAAGGGTTCTTCGTCGGACATTTTGGTAAAGTAGGTGCTCCGATGGTGGTGCTATTTTTCCATTGGTGGTATTTCTCTGGTGGTGATGGTCCTCTTGTGGTGGTGAAGTGAATGTTGGTGAAAGGCGAGAGATGAGGAGTGGGGTGAATGTGGGTGAAAAGAGAAAGCATGGGTGGTATTTAAAGAAAAAAATACAGATAATTTTAACAGGGCTGAATATTAACCTGTGCAAACCGATCAATAGCACAGGGCCTCACAATATTGAGGGCCCAAAATGATGGAGCCCTGTCTTTCTTTTTTTTTGCCCAAAACAGTAACCCTTATTGACTTTCTCTCGCTCTCATTAGTTCTGGAATTGTCTCACGCGGGTAAATCTTCAGGAGTTCCAAAGATCATTAATCCCCCTTAATTCTTTCCCTAATTTATCTCTTTTAACTTCCCATTATAATTTTGAATCCTTCCATTCAAAATCTTTCTTATTTCTCGTAATTAAGATGTTTGTTTTTTGCCAAAGATTCTATAATTAAACCCTATCACCTTCCTGTTTGAATCGTTTAATTAACTATGGTGATAAAGAAAAGTTTCTCCAATATATTTCAACTGTTCGGTAATACAAATTACAAGGTATGCTTTTTTTTATTTTTCAAAAAATGAAATTTTAATTTTGTTCAGTCGAAGTTTAAGTTAAAGGTTGTGATGGTTGCTAAATAAAGATTTTATGGCCTATATTAATCAACCCATTGTCTTTATTAATCTAGTTGCCTTAAATTTTTTGGAATTTGGGTTTTGCTCATAATAAATTCTTGATTGAAGGAATTATGCAATTTTTTTTTGCCAAAAAGTTTTAAGAATGATTTGAAGTATTGTTTATTCAGATGTCATGATGATAAAATAAAAATACAATAATCAATTTGAATTATCTTTTTTGATAAAAAAAGGTTCAAGGGCCCAATTTTATAATTCTTACGAAGCCTCTGAAATGTATAAGACGGTCCCGAATTTTAAGTAAATACAAACGATAATTAACATAGCTGATTAAAATCATACTGCCATACAATAAGCACAAGTTATAAAGTATTCTTCATTGTATATTGAAATGGTGTATTGGTACATATATATATATATATATATATATATATATATATATATATATATATATATATATATATATATATATATGAGAATGAGGGAGTGGAAGGGTGGTAAACCCTTTCATCTTCCACCCACATGTTGTGGGTTCGATTCTCATCAAGGGGGTTTGGGAGGATTTGTGGTAAGTTGTATTTAGGTGTCCGGTGAGAGGACGTTAATGTAATTTATCTTACCAAATTTAAAAAAAAATATATATATATATATAATAAAGGTAAGAAGAAAAAAGATTAGGAAACCCTCCCCATGAGGGGAACTCCTATCACATCATTTACAATAATAGTGTGTAAGGCAGAATTATTACAAGGATGTATTTAGAAACAAGAATCAACTAAATAATTCAGATTAACTATCCAATCTGCTGCTTTATTTACAGCTCTATAGATGTGTCGTATACTCCAAATTTCAAGGGTCATGAGAAGTGTTTTGATGTCATGATAACTCAGTCCGAGTACCTTCCGCATACAACAAATAATCAAGGTTAGCCTAGAGGCGAGGCCTAATCCCGTGACATTTTGCATCATCATCATCATTTTTACTAATCAAATCCAAAACCTGACTTAACAACCCCTTTCTATTCTCACCATAAACCACACCATCCCACCCCCTCTTCATCAATTCCTCCCCTAATTTGACAGCCCCATTAACCGTCCCCTCAACACCATCACACACCTCATATACAACCCCAATCTCTCTCTTCGCCTTCTCCGCCGTAACTTTCTCCGCCATTAAAACCACCTTCCTCCTTCCCTCCCACCCCCCAATCTTACTCCTTAAAATTGTAAAAAACCATGCCGGAATCACCATCCCTATATCCACCTCAGTCATGTACAAATACCCTCTCTCTCTCCTCATCACCAAATAATCGTGCGCCATTGCTAGGATCAACCCTGCTGCTGAAGCGTGTCCGTTAATGGTGGCGATTGTCGGCATTGGGAATGAGATTAGGTCGGAAATTAGGGTTTGTAATTGGGAATCGACGATTTGTTTCGAAATTGTAGGGTTTGGAGTTGAGTTTACCCATGAAAGATCGTAGCCGTTAGAGAAGAAATTGCCGTGTGCGGTTGTGATTAGGGCGGATGAGGTTTTGGATTTTAGGGCGTGGGATTTGATTTGGGAGAGAGATGAGCGGATTGAGGTGATTAAGGTTGGGTTTAGACGGTGTTCATTGTTGCCTATTAGGGTTAGGATGTACAGATTGCCTCGCTTCTCTACTGTGCACATCTCTTCTCTGCTCTGTTTTTTTTCTCTCTCCTCACTATGTTAGGATGTAGAAATTATGTGATACAGAAGTATAAAGTATGGTTTTTTCTTCTGGTGTGCTATAAATTTATAATGGATGGTTAAAGATAAGCATATTTTGGTCAAATATTAACAACTTTGAGGGTATGACTATTGACTAGGGATGTTCAGAGTGCGGTCTGGACCGCACCAAACCGCATTTTCGCAGTTTGGGTTGGGTTGCGGTTTTAAAATTGCGGTTTGGGTTATGATTTCAAGCAAACCGCGGTTTGCGGTTTGGGTTGGGCTTGAATTTTTATAAACCGTAACCGCACTGTAAACTGCATTTTTATATGATTTTTTTTTTTTAAAATTTATTTTATGTATTTTTTTTTTTACACTTGACAATACTAATACGCTATTAAGTATTTAGGTTAAGTCTTTGACTCTTTGCAGTTGCAGTCATATCATTCTCATCTACTCACTTCTCTGCTGCTCCTATTTACAAATCCCCTGCCGCCGCGCCCTTACTTCTCTGCTGCTCTAAGATCTACACTCATCTGCTCTATACTCACCGAGTCACCGGTGACGCCACAAGAAGTTTGCAATCCCTTGCGACTACAACTGTTGTCTATACTTCTCAGTTCTCTCTCACATCTGCGGCTAGGGTTTTACCCAACTTTCTCTCAGGTCATCTCTCTCCTCCTTTCTCACTTCCTTGAATTATATTTATTTTTTCACGCTTGATTGTTTATCTTAATTTATTTTATCAATTCCTTGAATTATGAATTTATGATTCTTGTTGTTAGAATTTTTTCCTTGAATAATGCAAAATAGGGTTTTAATTCCAGAAATATGCTGGAAGGGAAATTAATTCCCTGCGTACCGTCCACGTAGGACGGCACGCGAGGAAATTTTTTTTTTTTTTTTTATCCCAGATAAACCGCTACTTGAAAGCAAAGGTGTCGTGGTAGATGTATGGGCAGCAGACATAGAAGATGTAGAAGTCGAAGTATGTGCAGCAGAGGTAGGCACGCCCTGTAAGATGTGGCCATGTCCGGCTCGGCTAACAAGCATCAATACACGGTCCCCTCATGGTCCGCAAGGTCTGTGCAAACAAGCGGCGCCCCATATCCGGGAGGCAATGACTCAGCAGCCTCTAGTACAGTGCTGCACCTATGAGCAACATCAGATAAAGTATGTGCCTGCATAGAAAGAAAAATACATATTATATAGTCGGATAAATAAATAAAAGTATAACTACAAATCATGGCACTTACCAGTACTACATCTGCAGACGCAGGCTGATAATGTGTAGAAGGAGGTCGCCTCAATGGATCTGTCATGCGTAACCTCGTGATGCGACGATACCACACCATATACTCCTCAATGGCATGAGTACGACCAGTAAACGGAGTGCCCTGAACAACACGTCTCTCGCGCTCATCCCACTGCGCTATGTAAGGGCGATGTCTGAGCGGATAATTCTTGTTCTTCGACCTCCGATCTATGCCATGAAGGGCTGTGCTTGTATCACAAGGTGCTGGAATCCTCTGCTCGAAGCCAAACTAGCGCATAACTCGATCAGGACAATGAAACTCCACAATGTCGAAACAAATAAGTGGAGCCAATGTGCGCCATACATGTCGATCAGCTCGACGTATAGCAGGCAACAACTCTAGTCTCGCATCAGTATATGGTTGCCAAGTCATCTACAAATAAAGAATGTTGCAAATATTAGGCATGTGAGAGATGTCTACCAATGTATATAAGTTAGGCATGTGAGACTATGTACTGCTTTCGTCCGTCCGATGGTCAAGTGCATCCCCTGTAGTAAGATAGCCCACTTGCTAAGTGGGACCTACTAAGGTGTACCCGAAGCCAGCTGAAAAGAAATACACATTAATATCCTTCTGAAAAATGAAACTAAATAATGTCAACAAATGTGAGACACTACATATTACCTGACAGCTAAGGGGTCAACCCCCGGAACATGCTGGGAGCCTAAAATAGGAACGACATCGTCAAACTGTGGAGGTGGGTCCCGCAACCTCGAAATCTGAGGTCTGCCGATGTGTACGTGCTCCCATGCCCAAAGCTGTAACAACAACACAGGACCACCTAACTCCCTGGCACGCCTCTGTGATGCCCGACATAGCTGTCGATACAAGTATGCAAGGGTCGCACTACCCCAGCTATATGTCCCTGCTACGTCGAGATCTGCCAAAAGTGAAAGATAAAGCACCTGTACTGTATCTCCACTCTTGTCAGCAAAAAGAATGGACCCCATCAACACAAGAATATAAGCCCGTGCGAATCGCTGTACTGTCACCTCATCAGCATCGTTCGGCAACAAGAAAAAATGAAGCCGAAGCCATGTCAACCTCAAAGACGAACCCTGGAGAACTTTGGGCTCGTTCTCCGGAGTGGTGGGCCATACCCCTAACAACTCGTGCACTACTGCAGCCCAATTACCCTCGCCGCTACCAATAACAGGTGGTCCGTGCACTCTCAGTCCAAGGAGAACAACGACATCTCCTAAAGTAATCGTCGCCTCCCCAACAGTCAAATGGAAGGTATGGGTCTCTTGCCTCCATCGCTCCACTAATGCCGTAAGAAGTGGTCGATCAAGCTCCAAACCTCCCCCTACCAAATGATGTATGCCAAGAAAACCAGCACGCTCAACATACCGAAGAACCCTATCGTGAACCTCCCAGTCATGAGTGAGACTATGATGATGCAACCGACACGATAATACCGTGTCCGCTACTCCCCTCCAGGCATCCTCACTCCGATGCTTATCCTGGAGGGTGAGAACGCTGCGATCAGTGGGGCCGGGATAGATGGACTGCGCCATCAGACCTGAGGAAAAAAAAAACAAAAAGGTTAGTAACACAATGAGGGCTATGATAAGAATATAAATTTAGCAATTTTAATAAAAATTAGATTTACCCAGATGTTCCTTCATCATTCTTATTAGGACATCTTTGCTTATTGTGTCCCGAAGCCTTAGAAATGCTACATCTATATTTGCCGGGCCTATCAGCTGCATCCATTTCATTTCCTATTCGAGTGGACCTTAGACGTCCAGCTCCACGCTTTAGCCCTTCATCAGCTATAATTCTCGGACCATAATATGGAGAACAATTATGCATATCAGGCACAAGCTTGAAAAAGGACATATAAGTAGATCGATACTCGGTAGTCATAAAAGAAGCGTCCACAAAACCACTATATGACAAACTCCGGTATCGACAGACCGCAAGGACATGAGAACACAGCAACTTATATATTAGGACTTTCTGACATGTACATGTCTTCTGCATTAAGTTCACCGTGTGTTTCTTTCCACCTTTCCCTGCAATACGGTTTCCACGTCCAGTAGTGACCTCAAATAGCCCTTGTTCATAGTCAAACACAATCACCTCATGAGCACTTGCCTTCTTCATGTTTTTTTTAATGATGGTAGTCGCCTTCGGACTATAATCATGGCCTTCCTCAAGTCTTTTTCTACCCAATTCTCTCCTTGTAGCAAAATATGAATTGACACGGTAAAAAGTCATTCTTACCAAAGCAGTGATCGGATGACATCTTGCCCCTTTTAGGACGCCATTAAACACTTCAGACATGTTCGTGGTTTGCACACCATATCTACATCCACCATCATGATGAAGAGACCATAGATGAAGGAGAATGTCCAACAAATATCTAGCTGCCTCGACATTAATGGAGCCAATTCGATCCATATAGTACAAAAACTTCCTCTTCTGCCTAGCATATGCAGCTTTTCCGAATAGATTCTTGATGGCAGCATTCTTATACTTAGTATTCAAGTTTGAAGCAAGATGTCGCACACAAAATCGGTGATGGGCATATGGCTCTTCCCATCCACTTTGAGGCTCGTTAATAGCTGCAAGGATACCCCCATGACGATCAGAGATGACACACAAATCCTTCCTATCTGTGACAGAACGTCTAATGCAAGCTAAAAACCAAGACCAGTCCTCCGTGCTTTTTTCCTTCACAACAGCAAAGGCAAGTGGGAATAGCTGGAAATTAGCATCTGTTCCCATAGCAATCAATAATTTGCCTTTGTATTTCCCGTACAAGTGAGTACCATCTATAGTGATAAGAGGTCGACAATGACGGAATCCGGTAATGGAGGGTTTAAAGGCCCAGAAGACACTCTTAAAGATGTTCGTACTAGGATCTTGTGTTGGGATCGTACACCAATAAACGATAGTGCCTCGATTGGACTCTTTCAAGGCTTGCAAGTACCTAGGTAACTCTTGATAAGACTTCTCCCAATCACCAAAAAATATTGGTTATTGCCTTTTGTTTGGCTAACCAAGCTCTCTTGTATGTTATTGAAAATTGATATTGGTTCTTCACAAAAGTCAAGATGGACTAAACTTTGAATGAAGGATCAGTCCTAATGAAATCCTCGATAAGATCAGCAACGAAATCCGATGAAATGAGAGGATGGTCTCCACATGTTATGTCTCCTAAACAATTGCTTGCATGTGGACCACCATATCGTATAATTTTGAATGAGTACGACTTAGTCATGATTGCACGCAACCTCCATGGACAGTGACACACTCCCTTTCGGGCACATTCAATGAATTAATTTCCCTTCCAGCATATTTCTGGAATTAAAATCGTATTTTGCATTATTCAAGGAAAAAATTCCTTGTTGTTATTGTTAAGTGTTAAATGTGTTAATTGCATCCAACTCATAACCATCTTCTTTTGTCCTTTTTCCATTTTCTAAATAGGGGTGCAATTAACACATTTAACACTTAACAGCAAGAATCATAAATTCATAATTCAAAGAATTGATAAAATAAATTAAGATAAACAATCAAGCGTGAAAAAATAAATATAATTCAAGGAAGTGAGAAAGGAGGAGAGAGATGACCTGAGAGAAAGTTGGGTAAAACCCTAGCCGCAGATGTGAGAGAGAACTGAGAAGTATAGACAACAGTTGTAGTCGCAAGGGATTGCAAACTTCTTGTGGCGTCACCGGTGACTCGGTGAGTATAGAGCAAATGAGTGTAGATCTCAGAGAAGTAAGGGCGCGGCGGCAGGGGATTTGCAAATAGGAGCAGCAGAGAAGTGAGTAGATGAGAATGATATGACTGATTGACTGCAACTATAAAGAGCCAAAGACTTAACCTAAATAGCTAATAGCGTATTAGTATTGTCAAGTGTAAAAAAAAAAACAAAATACATAAAATAAATTTAAAAAAAAAATCACATAAAAATGCGGTTTACGGTGCGGTTACGGTTTATAAAAATTCAAGCCCAACCCAAACCGCAAACCGCGGTTTGCTTGAAATCATAACCCAAACCGCAATTTTGAAACCGCAACCCAACCCAAACTGCGAAAATGCGGTTTGGGTTGCGGTTTGGTGCGGTCCAGACCGCACTCTGAACAGCCCTACTATTGACTAGTAGTGTAGTACATTATATTGTTTAATTACAAAATCTTATACTTCCTCCGTAACAAAATTATTACAAAATTTTGGGTCGGCATGGAATCGTAGGGAGTTTTTCTTAATGGAGTATTAGGGGTTTGGTTAGAGTATTAGGGGTATGATTAGGCTTGTGAGGAGAGAGAAAATGGGTCAAAACTGACCACCATCGGACCACCTTCATATTCCCACAACCACATCAACCACCACTGCCACCGCAACCACCATAACACCACCTTCATCACTGCCAACGCAACAACCATCTTCACCACTGCCACCGCAACAACCACCTTCACAACCCCAAATCAAAATCGAACGAAATCGAAATCGATCGAAATCAAACCTAGAAAATCGAACGAAATCAAACACAGAAAATTCGAACGAAATCAAACCCAGAAAATCGATCGAAATCAAACCCTGAAAATTCGAACAAAATCAAACCCAGAAAATTTGAACGAAATCAAACCCAGAAAATCGAACGAAATCGAAATCGAACGAACAAACCCGCTCTACAAATGTTGTTCACTTCCCCTTATAAAATAAAACTTGTAATTCAATAATTTTCGAATATCAAATTCAGGATTCTCGAATCCGATTTATCAAAATCTTATGACACAACTGTACTTAGGCATTTTACATACAAAACTTAAATTTGCTTAATAAATACTCTAGTTTCCAACAACTTAGTATAAACAACCTTTTATAAAATTTATTTGATGAAAAATACTCAAATGCGGACTCTAAAAGAAATGTGGTCTCAATTCTACGAGCTTATTAATTTTCATAACTGAAGTCAACAAGTCACAGCTTCCCGAAAGAGTATAATCCCAGAATAGAACTTAAATCTTACATAAACTTTAAGTAGTCACCATGTAGTAATATCAATTTTCACATTGTTCATATTTCTAGATTTATAAATCATATCACATCTATCTAAGTCTCATAATATAAAACTTCATAGGACATATTTTTCTTTATAATTTAGGTGAAACTCATAAAGGTCGGACTTATTTATTATAACTACAAGTAACTTTTCCCTTAAATAATTTGGCAATTCGAAAGCCAAACCACGAAATCGCGTTCGATTTGGTGGTATGATTGTGGTGGTGGAAATAGGTGCTTGTGGCGATCAATTTGGTGCTTGTGGCGGTCGATTTGGCGGTTGGCGGTGAGATCGGCGGTTTGTGGTGAGGTAGGCGGTGGGTGGTTGTTGGCAGTTGGTGGCAGTTTGGCAGGTGGTGGTTGGTGAGGTCAGCGGTGGAGGAAGGATGATGATGTTAAATTAGGGTGAAATAATTATTGTTAATGTTTTTAAAGTTTAGTTGTTAATGATGTTTAAATCTTCATAATTGGGGGCATTTTGGCAATTTCATACTAAAAAACTTACCTAAAATAGTAAGAAATGAAATTGTTGCAGTTTTTGTGTTACATCCCAAAATAGCAAATGTTGCTTTTTTTTTGTTACGGAGGAAGTAGAAGTATAGGATTGCTTCACCATGATTTATGATAAACAAGGGTAACTTGTTGTGTTAAAGGTGTTAATAGTAACCTATAGTAAAAGTGAAGATACACGGTGATCTATTATCTAAAAATGACCTACATAACTTATAGAGCGACTCTTTTAGGGAACAAAGTGACTCTTTTAGGGAACAAAGTGAGGTGGTCTACCGTAATTTCATTATAAAGTGCTTTTACACAAGATTTACTATTGTTTAACTTTTTAAAACATATATGGTAAAAGAAGTGATCTGCTAGATTACAATATGTCTTAAGTTCACTGAACCTAACTTAACCTATAAAGCTCTTTGGGAATAGAGAGAGTAAGAACTAAAAGAAACCTTCAAAATGTCTCTAACGATAAGGATAGAAGTACTACTAGCCACTGGGTACTTTCCTAAGGGAATTAGGTCGATACTATGTTTTGAATATGAATGTTTATCATTGTTTTAGCTTGTAAGAGCATTTACAATTGGTGGGTTTTTAGTTGGTCTAGGAAATAGTAAAACTAGCTTTTACTTGGTTTTATTATTGAGGCAATTGGCCCTTGGAGTTGGTTGCTCTAGACTTCCAAACCAGATGCACCTCAGATGGCGTGCATAGGACAAGTAGTGCAACGCCGCGTGGTGAAGAAAGCTGGCGGGAATTTTTTTGTTTTGAAAACCCTTTAAATGTTGAGTTTAAAAAGCAAAGGGAGAAGGAATAAAGGTGGAGAAAGCGAAAACTGTGCGTTTCAATACACATGCGTGAACACAGCTGGGCCAAGTGACAGATTTGTTGTCAGTGGCTCTGACGCGCGTCAGAGGCCACTGAGCAGCAATCTGCTGCTGCCACGCGGAGGGTCTTTCTCTTTTTTGCTGTAGTTTCTTCGAACGGTCGTTTTACAACGTTACAAAATTTTGTAACGTGAATAAAAAAAATCAGGTTATAATTAAAAAAAGAGTTTTTTTGTCAGAAACAACCTTTCAAAACCACTTTTTTGCGAAAAACAACCTTTTAAAAGTTTTTTTGCAACTTACAACCTTTTTTGAAACTTTTTTGCGAGATGAAACCTAAAACTAAATTATTTTGCGAAATGAAACCTTCTATTGTGCGTTGACCGTCAGTTGCACCCTCCAATCTCTCTCCTCACTCCATCTCCTTCCCTGAACACCAACCCCAACCACCACCTCCTTCATCCTACTTGCAACCACCACGCAAACCACCACTCTCCTTCCTCCCTTTTCCCGAAATCACCACCCCAACCTTCACTTTCCTTCCTCCTCCCCAAAATTTCCAACTGACACAAGCATAAGAGGAGAGAGGAGAAGGGCGGTGGCAGCGAGGAACTGGAAGGCAGCAGGTGCGGCGGCAAAAGGCCGACAACATTCTTCGGTGGAGGAGTGACGAACAAGCAGCAGCAGAGCAAACCCTACACTACCCCCACGAAGAGGAGTGAGAAGACGGGAACGAAGCACAGCAACAACAGCACTGCGCAATGGCGGTAGGCGCGGCTCCGGCAAGCTTGGGACGCCGGCGAGGCAGCAACGCGGGGCGGGGAGCAACTTTGATTTTGGGAGGAGGTAGGAGGGGCTGGTTGAGGGGGATGTTGTTGGCCGGTATAGTGTTGCGGCTGGGTTTGCAAGGAAGGATGGGCGGCCAGTCTATGATGGTGGTCGATTGTAGGGCCGTGATTGTAGACGGTGGTGGAGTGTCGGTTCTGTGCCGGAGAAGAAGAAGGCCTGAGGTGAGGGTTAATGAAAAGTTAACGGTCAAAGGCAAAAAGTTAACGGTCAATGACGGAAAAATAGAAAAGGTTTCATCTCGCAAAAAAGTTTCAAAAGAGGTTTCATCTCGCAAAAAAGTTTCAAAAAAGGTTGTAAGTTGCAAAAAAACTTTTAAAAGGTTGTTTTTCACAAAAAAGTGGTTTTAAAAGGTTGTTTCTGACAAAAAACTCTTAAAAAAAAAATTAGAATAACTGCTATAAAATATTTTTATCTATAAATTGAACCCAAATTTCATATATTTTACCACACTTCTTCTCAACCTATTTTTTTCTAATTAGTCTCTCCTACCTAATATTACTTATACTAAGCCAATATTATGGATTCAAATAATCCTAATTACTTATACTCCCAAAATAATCCAAACCACCCACAAAATCTCCAAAATAATTTCCAAATCGATCCAAGTGTTCTGCAAAATCCGAAATTCCAAACAATGTTTATGTTTTTTCAAAGCCAATTGAATTACGAAAATTCTCAACAAGATACACAACAATCCCTACAAAGTTCTCATCATCTATCCCAACAACAAGCTCAACCATCTTTCCCTATACCCCAACATTTTTCACAACAACATGAACAATCTCATGAAGACGATGTAGTAGAAATCTAATCACAAGAAATTCAAAATACTCCTTCAAAAAAAGACACAACACCAAAATCTCAATGGAGTGTAGATGAAGGTCATGCACTCATTTCGGCGTATCTAGAGTGCAGAGGAGATGTGTTGAGGAAACAGATGAAAATAGTGAAGGTTTTTGGGGTTCGGTATTTGAGAGTGTGGAAGAATCACGACGACTCAATCCAACTTTACGCCCAAGGACATTCAAAGAGGTTACTAGTCGTTGAAAAAAAATCAACGGAGATGTGAATGCATGGGTCGGGATATATACGGAGGCGAAAAGGAAGAAGGGGTCCGACTGCAATGAAGAATACGTCCTCACTGAATCTCGTGAGATGTGGAAAAAAGCTAATGAGCCCCGATCTACATTGGAGCACGCATGGAATGTTATGAAGCACTACGACAAATGGGCGGATATCACCCAAATAAGCGGCGGAAGCTTAAAACAGTCTGGTCCAGACGAAGGTGCGAGCTCAAAACGTCCTGACGGCATCAAGAAAGTTAAGAGTAGGAGAAAAGCCTCAATATCCAGTTCTCCGTCCTCTTCATAATTTACGAGGAGGATTAGTTTGGGAGAAGACTTGCTTGAGTATCAAAAGGAGAGTGATGCCTTAAGAGAATCAAAGAAAGAGAAAGATAGAAAGTTCAAAATTTGGAATATACTAATGGCTAAGTGTTCCCTTAACCCGGATGAGAGAGAGATGTATGAAAAACTTAAGCTACAATTTAAGGATAAATATGTTTAGTTAGTGTTTTCATGTTTTAAATTGGTTTTAGTTTGCAATTTAGTTGTATCGTACTTTAATTATGAATGTGCATGTGTCGCAACTTTTGATTATCAATGTATCATATCATTATCATTATAATTACTATTATCATATCATTATTGTTATCGTTCTTATTCTACTTACTGTTGTTGTTATTGTTATCATTCTTATTCTACTTGTTGTTGTTGTTGTTGTTGGTGGTGGTGGTGTTGTTGGTGTTGGTGTTGGTGGTGGTGGTGGTGTTGGTGTTGTTGGTGTTGGTGTTGGTGTTGGTGTTGGTGTTGGTGTTGGTGTTGTTGTTGTTGGTATTGGTGTTGGTGTTGGTGTTGGTGTTGGTGTTGGTGGTGGTGGTCGTGGTGGTGGTGGTGGTGGTGGTGTTGTTGTTGTTGTTGGTGTTGGTGTTGGTGTTCTTTGTTGTTGGTGTTGGTGTTGTTGGTGTTGTTGTTGTTGTTGTTGGTGTTGTTGGTGGTGGTGTTGGAGGTGGTGTTGGTGGTTGCGTTGTTGTTGGTGGTGTTGGTGTTGGTGTTGGTGTTAGTGGTGTTGGTGTTGGTGTTGTTGTTGTTGTTGTTGTTGGTGGTGGTGGTGGTGGTGGTGTTGTTGTTGTTGGTGGTGGTTGTTGTTGTTGTTGGTGTTGTTGGTGTTATTGTTGTTGTTGTTGGTGGTGGTGGTGTTATTGGTGGTGTTGGTGTTGGTGTTGTTGTTGTTGGTGGTGGTGGTGTTGGTGTTGGTGTTGTTGTTGGTGTTGGTGGTGGTGGTGGTGGTGTTGGTGTTGTTGGTGTTGTTGTTGGCGTTGGTGGTGGTGGTGTTGGTGTTCGTGTTGGTGTTGTTGGTGTTGGTGTTGTTGGTGTTGGTGGTGGTGGTGGTGTTAGTGTTGTTGGTGTTGTTGTTGTTGGTGGTAGTGGTGGTGTTGTTGTTGGTGTTGTTGGTGTTATTGGTGTTGGTGTTGGTGTTGGTGTTGGTGTTGTTGGTGGTGTTGGTGGTGGTGGTGGTGTTGTTGGTGGTGTTGTTGTTGTTCTTTGTTTTTGTTGTTGTTCTTTGTTGTTGTTGTTCTTTGTTGATGTTCTTTGTTGTTGTTCTTTGTTGTTGTTGCTATTCTTTGTTGTTGTTGTTGTTGTTCTTTTGCTTCTGCTGTTGTTGTTGTTGCTCTTGTTGTTGTTCTTTGTTATTCTTTGTTGTTATTCTTTATTCTTCTTTGTTGTTCTTGTTATTCTTTGTTGTTGTTGTTATTGCTTTGTTCTTCTTTGTTGTTGTTGTTGTTGTTGTTGTTGTTGTTGTTGTTGTTGTTGTTGTTGTTGTTGTTCTTTGTTGTTGTTGTTGGTGTTGTTGTTCTTGCTGGTGTTGTTGTTGTTGTTTGGTGTTATTGTTATTCTTCGTTGTTGTTATTCTTCGTTGTTGTTATTCTTTGTTGTTGTTGTTCTTTGTTGTTGTTCTTTGTTGTTGTTGTTGTTGTTGTTGTTGTTGATGTTGATGTTCTTTGTTGATGTTGCTATTGTTGTTGTTGCTGTTGTTGTTGTTGTTGTTGTTGTTGTTGTTGTTGTTGTTGTTGTTGTTGTTGTTGTTCTTTGCTCTTGTTAATCTTTTATTCTTTATTCTTTATTCTTTATTCTTTATTCTTTATTCTTGTTCTTTATTCTTCTTCTTTATTCTTCCTTTGTTGTTGTTGTTGTTGTTGTTGTTGTTGTTGTTGTTGTTGTTGTTGTTGTTGTTGTTGTTGTTGTTGTTGCTGATGCTGCTGCATTGAATTTTCTAATCACCTAATATTTGAATAGTATGACAAACCATACGCATTGAATTGTCTACTCATCTGGCTTTGAATAATATGACAAATAGTACTGCATTGAATCGTCTACTCACCTGACTTTGAATAGTAAGATATATAGAAAGTAATGCATTGAATTGTGTACTCTACATTGTATAGTCTACTCCTACATTGCATTGATATGTTTAGTCCGTAAATGAATTATTGTTATGTATGTATGATGTATTTTTCCTATATAATAGAACCTAACTTCAACCCTTGCTCGATACACTTAAATGGATTTATTCAACACTTAATTGTCGAATAAAACAAAACATAACGTATATGTAACACTTGCTCGATACATACTGTGGAGTCACCTGTGGGAGCTGTCTGCCAAACACAAGAAGAAAAAGACTTAATTATCTCATTAGAAATATTGAATTATCTTATATTGGTCAAAAGAAAAATAAAATTGCCATGGTATGGAGTATGAGACGTACACGACATTTTTTGATCTTAATGATCTAGAATAAAGCTGCTAATGGAACATGATTCATAACACAAACCTATACTTTCTTTTTGCAAAATATAACAACATATTTTGTTATGTGAAATGTTGGATTTGTCTCAATATAGATTGTAGCAACTTTTTAGATTTTACTAAAAAAAGAAATAAAGGTATTAATGATTATAGTTGTGTGTTGGAGAGTAAAATTAAGTTTTTTGCAATAAAAAAAAGACGAGAAAGTATTTATTTTAAAAGGAGAAGGGAGAAAGACCTAGATGTATACTACATTGACATGCTTATAGTAGATCACTACATTAATAAGTCGTGGTAATAATAATGAATTTTAGTGTAATATTGTAAGAAAATCTCATGTCTATATATATGGTTTTGAGACTTTATATCATAATATGTCTTTTTTCTTGAAAAATTGTCATTACCACTCAATACCACTTCCTCAACTAGTAATGGATGGTAATGAAACATAAGGAAGAATATAATCATTTTGAAATAAAATAGCATCACCATAAATACTAACATGATAATATAAAGAGTTATTATTACCACCATTTATAACAACTGACAAAACGACTAGTATGTAGATAACATAATGAGTTGGACACAAATGATACCTAGGTAAGCTAAGTACGTCTAATTCTATGTTTTACCCATCTAAAACTCCCTCATTCAACTTAATTGCTAAATCAGAGCTCTCCAAATGAGCAAATAAGTTACCTCAAATATACTTAGACTTGCTACTTGCCATATTCAGGTGTATAAATAGAAATTGTGTAAACAAAAACATCATGCTTGAATGAAGAAAGGGCAACTGTGTTATGAATTTAGATCTCAAATTATTACACTTGCGCAGTACCTTTGTTTTCCTACTCAGCCATGGGGGCTAGCAAGCTACATGTTATCCTAAAATTTTACTTCATCGATCATTTTCCGCAGCTATGAATAAATGTTTTGGTGGTGTTTTGAAGGTGCACTTTGGTGGAGTTAACTACCTATTAAGGACCTAAACTATACCTCTTTTTTCCATTAAGGACCTAAACTATGCATTTGTTCCACTAAGGGCATAGAAACCAACGCCGTCTAACATAACGGCAGACTTGGTATTACTAATAAAGCATAGAATTAAAAAAAAATTGGAAAAAAAAGCCAAAACCTCACTCAAGGCGGGTAAGTGAATAGGTTTGCCGCCATCACATCTTCCTCCCCCATTTACACTATCATTTCTATAGTGGAGAGAATCTCCATGGGCCAAAAAACATAATTCTTCACTTCTACCACAATCAAAAGTTTTGATTGTGTTTTCCTCATCAACAAACAATATAACTGAAGCATTATATTGTCAACGTAAGTTTAAATTCTTCTTCTTCTTTTTTTTGTTGATAAATAAGTTGGCTTTAGTTGTGTTATTTTGAAATTTATTTTCATGGTGTGTTGGAAAGTTCATGATTCTTTATATATTCACAATTTACAGTAACATAATTTGGAAATTAGGATTTTCCTAAAATTTAGGGTTGGATGAAATTAACAAAATGCTAAAATAATGATTATATTCCTTATTGTATTTTGTTTTACATAAAATGATCAAGAAACGCAATTTAGTTGTGCATCATGGAGGCTATTGGAGGAAGATCCAAAAATTGGAGTATGTGGGTGGTAAAGTTTCAATTTTTGATGATTTACCTGATTCAATTGACTTTTCCCATGTTAATAGTCTGGTTGCTTCTCTAGGCTACACTAATGTTTCTAAAATGCATTATAAGGATCCTTGTAAAGATACTTTAGACATTGGGCTCAAGTTCTTACGTGATGAGAATAGATAGCGTCTTTGTGCCTTTTGTTAGTTCTCTGATTCAATATGGTAAAATTTATTTATACATAGAGCATGAGTTTGATAGTGATCTTCTTGATTATTTAAATGTGAATATCCCTTTTATGTCTTTATTAAATGATGAGCTAGAACATGTGGTTGATACTGTAAGTGTGGATGATTTTGCAAATGTCATTGTCGATGACAATGATTATCATGAAAATGGCTCTGATAATGAAGATGTCGAACTAAGGGAGGCTAGGGATATTATAAAGCATTACCATAAGTTAGATGAGGAATTAGAAGAAGAACTTAATTGTTTAGAAAGAGTTGCTGCAAGAAGAGGGTATGATAATCTAAATGATGATGGAGAGGATGAGGACTCATCTGAGTTTGATAGTCCAGTTGAGTCATCTGATGAGGATGTAGGTCACTTAGTTCTAGTACCATCAAAGAAGAGTACTTGTGTGATGAAGAAAGTAGTTTACAGAAGTGACACATTACCCCAGGACACACATTTCTCAATTGGTATGGAATTTCTCAATGCAAAGCAGTTTAGAAAAGCTTTGAGTGACTACTGTGTTAACAATGGGAAAGATGTCAAGTATACTAAGAATCACAAGGATAGAGTAGGTGCAAAGTGTAAGTCAAAGGGTGTGAGTGGCACATTTGGGCTTCTTCGGAGAAGAGCAAGACAAGTTTTACAGTGAAGACTTATAATGGTAACCATAGTTGTGACAGAAAGCAAAAGTTAAAGAAAATCAGATCTCGATGGCTTGCTGAACACTACCATGGTAAGTTTAAGGTCAATCCTTACTGGAAAATGTAAGAAATTGTTGATACTGTATGGAACGAGTGGGGGTTGAAAATTTCAATCAAGATGGCTTATAATGCTAGGAAATTAGCTCAACAGATGGTGTTGGGATAGTATAAAGAGCAGTTTACCCTTCTCCCTAGATATGCAGCTGAAATTTTGAAATCTAATCCTTCTAATACAGTCAAGTTCAGATTGGATGGAGGTCAATTTATGTATGTGTATATTTGTTTTGATGCTTTAAGAAAAGGATTCTTGAATGGGTATAGGCCATTCATTTCAGTGGATGGTTGTTTTCTAAAGGGACCTTATGTAGGGCAGCTTTTAGTAGTTGTAGGGAGAGATGGGAACAATCAGATGTTCCCTATAGCTTGGGCTGTAGTTGATGTTGAAAATGAAGATAATTGGTATTGGTTTCTATCACTGTTGGGGGATGATTTGGGAATTGTCAAAGGGGCAGGTTTTATTTTGATGTCAGATCAACAAAAGGGTTTGGTTAATGCCATTAGTGTTGTATTTCCAGAAGCAGAAATTAGATGTTGTGCTAGACATGTTTATCGCAATTTCAGACAAAAATTTGGCGGGGACAAAGGTATAGGTTACATTTCTGGAAACTTGCAAATTCAACCACTGAAAATGAGTTCAAAGAAAGGCTTTATAAGTTCAGCCTTTTATGTCCAACTAGTGCTGAAGATTTATTAAATAGAAATTATAAAAAATGGTGTAGAGCTTTCTACATCCCTCTTAGTAAGTGTGATGCAGTAGATAATAACATGAGTAAGGTTTTCAATGCTTATATCCTCAAGTGTAGGCATAAATTCATTATTACTCTGCTTGAGGACATTCGAGAAAACTTAATGGAAAGATTGCATAAGATAATAGACATGTTCAATGGTAAAGAGTGGTTCATATGTCCTAGAATACAACAAAAGGTTGAAACTTCAAAGCTTCATGCAAGGTGTTGGGCAGCTTTCTGGGATGGCAGGTTCTCTTTTGGGGTGAGAGAAGGAGCAACACAAGATAAGTTTGTGGTGATATTGAATAAGACTTGCAGTTGCAATTCTTGGCAGCTTAGTGGCATATCATGCAATCATGCAGTGGCAGCCATATGAAAAAATGTTGAGCAACCAGAACATTATGTTGGAGAGTGCTACCACAAGATCAGTTACTTGAAAGCATATGAGTATAACTTGGAACCTCTTAGTGGGCCTCAAGTGTGGCCAACATCAGGACACTATATTTTCCCACCACCTCTTAATAAGATCAATGCTTGCAGACTAAAAATGAAGAGGAGACAACAATCTTATGAGGTTGTAAGAGGGAGAAAAATTAGCAAGGTAGGGACTGTCATGTCATGTAAGAAATGTGGAGAAGATGGTCACAACATAAGAACATGTAAAAATGCTCCGAGGGATAAAAACACCCCTCCAAATGCTGCCAAACCGAAAAAGTCGAGAACCAAGCAACAACAACAGCAACAACAGAAGGATAAGCAGCAACAAGTAGATAATTTTGCATATTCTCAAGCACAACACTCACAAGTTCATATGCACAAAAGGGGGGTTGGTATGTATACATACCCAAACGGATTTCAGAGAGTTGCAACGGTAACGTTTCATAAATCTTTTTGTATTTTTAATTATTCTATTCAGAGTTTATTTTGACACAGTTGCTTATTCCTTGCAATATTATTTTTTAGATACCATCGACAAGAGGGATAGCTGTGTATACTGATAATGAAGGGCATCAAACATTACAATCTATGACCTCAAACAATTATAGCGTCCCTGACACTTTCTCGCATAGCAATAGTAACATAGCTCAATGGTTCTCTTGCTCAAGATTTAGTTTTCAGGTACTTGCATTACTTATAGACTTGACCCATTAATATAAATTATACTTCTCATGCTATTGACAATTTTTTTCTTATCTACAAGGACGTGAACTTCAACATCTGATTAATTTTCAGCCTACATGGGATATGAAAAAGAGCAGTAAATTTATGTAAATAAGAAGGTAGTATAATTGTATTATTTTCTTTGCTATGTTGCTTCATTAAGTACTTCAATTGTATTTATTTGTAGTCTTCTACAACAATAATTTTCTGTTGTTCACAATTTGCTTTTGTAGGAGGAAAATTGCAAACTCTACTTTTTGAAGAATCGAATATAGTAAAATTTATGCATTTTGGGGAAGATGTTGCAAGCAGTAACAAGGAAGATAAAAAGAATACACTATTTAATTGCACGTCAATTTTTGACTTCATTTGAAACTGTAATTATTTGATTATTTGAGGATAATTGTCACTTTTTTTTTCTTTTTAATGGATAATTGTCACTTTATTATTGAAATTTTTTATTTTTCTTTGTTGAATTTCCTATTCAATTGCTACTTACGGTAGTTAACGGTGTTGGATTATAATTAGGGCTGATTAACAGATCAGGTCGGGTCGTGTTCGGGTTCAGGTTAATAATAAATGAGTTGAACATGTCCCAACCCAAACCTAACCAGTTTATTAAACATGTTGTAGCCTAATAATCTACGGCTCCTTTACATACACTTGGGCTCATTAGAGCCGTACACGTGTCCCCTCCTAATAAGTGAAGAAAGAGATTTAACCCTTGGGTTATATTCAGTTGGGGAAAAAGGCTTACTTTTCTGGCCTAAAAGGTAGTCAGAGCCCAGCCCTTTGGAGTTGGCTGCAAGTGATTGGTTGATAAATTCTCACAAATCATGGCCTGCCACGTGTCATGATCTGATTACTTAGCCAATCAGATGCCACTATTCTAGGGCAGTTTTTAAGGTTAGCTGTCATCTTGCAATCACTATAAATACCCCTGAAATCAGGAGAAAGATCATTCAATGCAAACAGTGTAAAGTTACTCTGTAAAAATACTCTCCCACTTTCTCTCTCTAGATCTACTTTTTTCTTTACAACTCCTGATATCTGACTTAAGCTTCGGAGGGGGAACCACCACCCAAACCTCCAGGGTGGGTTCCTTTTTGCAGGTTCGAGAACGAAGCTCAGGCTTGGACTAAGTTGATTCAGACATTGTTGCACAAGTCTCCAAGTGAAGAACATCTAAGGGATACTAGTTTACTTGCTAGATAAGAAAGCTCAGCCTTTAGCTTACTTGTTGGACAAGCAGGAGACTAAACATTTGGCGCCGTCTGTGGGGAGACGCAACGATGACTGATTGTCAATCGTCCAACGTTGCTAGAAATCGAAGTTTTCAGATCAATGTCGAAGACACGGTAGATCATGAGAGGCCGCTTCGCGGAAAGGACAGACCTCCGATTATCGTCAATGTCCCTGGACCAAGTCAGCAGCCTATCATTCAGGAGAATCTTGAACGTCCAGTGACTGCCGCCCACCTCGAGAACGTCTTGAATGACTTTCAGACTAAGATGGCAGCAGTCGTCCAGGAACAGATTAAGGGTAACATGCTGTTTTTCCATCATAACCCGGGGCCAGCCGCTAGCAATCCATCTCCTCTTAGGGGACGTTCCCAAGAAAACCGTCCAGGTCCTAGTCGACCTGTTCGCTAGGACCTCTCTAGGAGAACGACCAGAGGAAAGCAGCCAAAAGACAGTGATTAGTGACGGAAGATGGACTGGAACCTGGTGGTGAGGACCCAGGATCATGTTCATCCAAACGGGCACCGAATGGAAACTGATGCCAGGGAATATCTAGAGGTAAAGAAAGCTGCTGCATTACAACGATCAGCGACAGGGTCTACACCATACTTGAGAGACCCTCCTTTGAGGTTGTCGTCCAAAGCGGAGGGACGAAGCGTAAGCCTCTCTCTTGTTCGTCCACGACAGGAAAAGACAGTGGTTCAGCCCATAGTTTATAGGCGTCCAGCACCTGCAAACACTTCGGCTGATCCTGTGATAAAGGAATATCGTAAGGAGTACATACCCAATGAGGGACAGCTGGGAGCTCTTCGGATTAACTAGCCCACTCCAATCTCGGCCAGGATCATGGAGGCGCCCCCTTCCCAAAGGTTAAACTCCCTACCATAGAACCTTTTGATGGAACAACAGATCCAGACAATCACCTATCAGCTTACAAACATCAGATGTATGTCCAAGGGGTAGATGATGCTACCTGGTGTAAGAACTTCCCAGCAACTCTTAAGGGAGTAGCTCAGAAGTGGTTTAACAATCTTCCACCAAATTCAGTCAACAATTTTACTGAACTCAGTTTCTTATTTGCTAGTCACTTTGTTGCCAATAAGCAAGAGCAAAAAACAAGCATGCACTTGGGAAAGATCGTCCAAGGACCTAAAGAAGCTCTTAGAAGTTTTGTTAAGAGATTCAATCTAGAAGCCCTTTAGATTCAAGATCTTAATGTCGGGGTGGCCTTTGACGCCTCTATCAGGGGACTAAGGCCAGGAAGTTTTAAGATTGATCTTGTTAAGAAGAAAATCACCACTCTTGCCGAGGCTTTAAGGGGAGCCGAAGCGTTTAGACACGCCACTGAAGTGTGTGCTGAGGCAAAGCATCCCGAGTCCAAGAAGCCTGAAGAGGTTGCTCAGCCAAAGAAGAGCAACCCTAAGAAGGCCGAGACTTGGGCCATAACCTCCAGCACTACTTCGTCCAGAAGAAGCAAGAGGAAAGAGTCTGAGCCTTCTTCATCCAATCCCATCGAATTCAGCAAGGATCAATACTCCATTCTCATGGAGATAAAGGACCAATATGAGTTGAAGGCACCAACTGAGATGAAGACTCCTTACAGAAATAGGGATAAGAGTAAGTACTGTCACTTTCACAAGGACTGCGGTCACGAGACTAATGAATGTAAGCACCTTAAGAGGGCGTTAGAGGATCTAGCTCGAAAAGGAAAGATGAACTACTATTTGCCTCAAGGGGGAAGAAAGTTTCAGAGGAAGGATGATCAGCAGACTAAGAAGAAGGAGAGTGAAAGCACGGACGAGGATGTTGTTCTCGTAATTTCAGGAGGATTTGCTGCTGGAGGACCAACCAATAAAGGACACAAAAACTACCTCAGGGAGCTTGGCCAAGTCTTACTAGCTGATTAGACAAAGGCCGAGCCCTTCCCAAAAGTGGTGGTTAGTGAATAAGATCGGGGCAAGCTGAGGACCCCCCATGATGATCCTTTGGTTGTAGAGATGAAGATAGCAAACTTGAGAGTAAGAAAAATTCTGATTGACACCGGAAGCTTGACGGACGTCATTAGTGCTGATTGCTTGTCCAGATTGAAGTTTGATGAAAAGAACTTGGTTCCCGTCCACCATCCCATCATAGGGTTTGGGGGGAGGAATCATACATCCTATGGGAACCGTTACTTTGCCCGTTCGAGTGGGAGAGAAAGATGCCTCAAGGACTCTGTTTATCAAGTTCTTGGTGGTCCGGGATCTGACGGCCTACAATATCATACTTGGACGGCCAACTCTGAATCATGTTAAAGCTGTAATAGTAACTCATTTGATGCTTATGAAGTATGAGTGTGATGAAGGCAAAATTGACTCCTTGTATGGAGACCAACATGCGGCTAGGGAATGTTACCTAACTACCCTCAAGCCGTCATCATGGAAAGCATGCAATGAAGACCAGACGAAGATCGGTGGCGGACGGAAAACGTCTGAAATTGGGAAAGATAAGACGAGGGTTGCTGGCGAAAGGAAAACGTCTGAGATTGTAAAGGACCAAGTGGCCTCGTTGAAGATGGCAATTGAGAATCCTCAGACGCCTGCCGCTCCCTCAAGAAAAACGTCTGAACATCTTCCCAGCAAGAAAAGAAAGTATGAACCCGTCAAGGAAGAACCTCCCTCGTCTGAAGAAGTGATGGCCATCATGGGACTAACAGTAGAACGTCCAGAGCCGGTGGAAGTCCCAGAGGATGTCTGTTTGGATGAGGCTCGTCCAGAAAGAACTTTAAAGATTGGGTCCTTGCTCTCTCCTGATTTGAGGGGCCTTTTAATTAGCTTGCTGAAAGAATTTCAAGACGTGTTTGCTTATTGTGTTGAGGAAATGCCTGGAATAGATCCAGAGATAGCCGTCCACCGGCTGAACGTTGACCCAAATTTAAAACCTGTTCGTCAAAAGAAAAGGCATTTAGGAACGGCTAGGAATCAGGCGATCGACCAGGAAGTTCAAAAATTGTTGGAGTCGAAATTCATCAAATAAACCAATTATCCAGAATGGATAGCAAATGTGGCCATGGTACCAAAGCCTAATGGCACTTAGAGGATTTGTGTGGACTAAACTAATCTCAACAAGGCTTATCCCAAGGACAACTTCCCTTTGCCCAAGTTGGATCGTCTAGTAGACTCCACCGCCGGCCATGCTTTGCTAAGCTTCATGGACGCCTATTCAGATTTTCATCAAATCCCCATGTGGTCAGAGGATCAGGACAAAACGTCCTTTATTACTGAAAAAGGACTGTATGGCTGGTTGAGAATGTCATTCGGCCTACGCAATGCTCTGGCCACATTTCAAAGATTGATTAATACTGTCTTTCAGCCACAGTTGGGAAGAAACATGGAAGCATATATCGATGATATGATAGTCAAGAGCCGGCAAGAGGAAGATCATGTTGGTGATTTGAGAGAAACTTTCGAAACTCTCAGGAAATACAAGCTAAAGCTGAACCCCAGCAAATGTGCCTTTGGAGTCTTGTCAGGGAAGTTCTTAGGCTTCTTAGTAGATCAGATGGGAATAGAAGCCAACCCCGAAAAGATCCAACCTATTCTAGACATGAAATCTCCGTCAAAGATAAAGGAATTCAGCGACTGACGGGTTGCTTGGCTGCCCTTGGACGCTTCTTGTCTAAGTCGGGCGATAAGTGCCATCACTTCTTCGCTACTATCAAGAAGAAGGCCAAGTTTGAGTGGACGGCAGAAGCTGAGCAAGCGCTTCAGCAAGTCAAAGATCACCTTCAGCAGCTGCTTAGGTTGTTCAGTCCAGTCGAGGGGGAGAAACTGTTTGTATATTTGGCCGTGTCCACTCAGGCTGTGAGTGCTGTTTTGCTGACTGAGAGAGAGTCCGTGCAAGTCCCAATATACTTTGTGAGTCATGTACTCAAGGATGCGGAATATATGTACACTCCAGTCGAGAAGTTTGGATTGGCTATCGTCATGGCCAGCAGAAAGTTAAGGCCCTATTTCTTGGCTCACAGTATACTCGTCTACACTGACCAACCCTTGAAGCAGGTTTTGCAAAAAAATGGAAGCCGCCGGCCGGATGTTAAAATGGGCCGTTGAGCTTAACATGTATGATATATCATTTGAACCAAGGAAAGCCATTAAGGGGCAAGCCTTGGCAGATTTTATAGTTGAGCTTACTCGGCCAACTATGGAACCAATATTTGATCCAGCTGAAGGGAGGAAGCATTGGACACTCATGGTTGATGGATCATCCACCGTCAATGGATGTGGGGCAGAAATCATTTGTCAATCTCCAGAAGGAGACAAGTTTGAATATGCGCTAAGATTCCAATTCCAAGCGTCCAATAACGAAGTGGAATATGAAGCACTTCTAGCTGGAATCAAGATGTGTAAGGCGGCAGGAGCTCTGGAAATTGAGGCCAAATCAGACTCTTTTTTGGTCGTCAGTCAGGTCAACAGGGATTTTGAATGTAAAGAAGCATCGCTGGGCAAATATATGGGTCTAATCAAAGATGAGATTGAGGCTTTGAAGCGATTGTTCTCGACCAAGTGCCATGCTCAGAAAATCATCAAGCAGACGCTCTCTCAAAATTGGCCAGCTCGGCTGAAGGTGATGCGCCAAGAACAGTGTTTTGGGAAGTTAAACCCAAAAAGAGTAATGACCAAGAACAAATCATGTTTCTTAGTCGAGGGGCAGTTTGGATGGAGCCCATAATAGAATACAAGAAAACAGGACGACTGCCTTCGGACCCTGTGGAGGCTAAGTATGTGAAGGCTCGAGACAAGTGGTTTGAGCTATGGGACGAGACCCTTTACAAGAAGTCATTCAATCGCCCTCTTCTCAAGTGCATCACCAGAGAAGATGGCCAAGAGGTTCTGAAGGAACTCCATGAGGGAGCTTGTGCATCTCACATTGGGGGAAGAGCATTGGGAGAAAAGGCCTTAAGGACAGGGTTCTACTGGCCTACCTTGAAGGAGGACGCACTCGTCTACGCAAAGAAGTGTGATAGCTATCAGAAGCATGGAAACCTGCATCAGAAGCCGTCCAACTACTTAAGTCCTATCTTGTTCCCTCTGCCTTTTGCCAAATGGGGCATGAATATACTAGGACCTTTCCCGGTGGCCGCTGGGCAAAAGAAGTTTGTGATAGTAGATGTGGACTACTTCACTAAATGGATAGAGGCTGAAGCCATGCGAGGTATAACAACGAGCGATGTTAAGGGCTTTATTTGGAAAAACATTATAACTCGTTTTGGCATACCACAGTCCATCGTCTTTGATAATGGTCCACAGTTGGAAACGCCTAAGCTGAAAGATTGGTTGGCAGAAAGAGAAATCAAAGCTCACTTCGCTGCAGTCGCCCACCCACAAGCCAATGGGCAGGTAGAGTCCTTCAACAAGATTCTATCCAATGGAATCAAAAGGAAGTTGGATAATGCTAAGGGACAATGAGTTGAAGAACTACAGCTAGTGTTATGGTCCATCAGAACAACTGCCAAAAATTCCACAGGGGAGACACCCTTCATGTTAGTTTATGGCACTAAAGTCGTCTTGCCCATTGAGATTGAGGAACCCACCCTGCGAGTCATGCTGTACACTGAAGATGCCAACTGGGCTGCATTGCGCACGACCTTGGATCAAGTACCAGAAGTCAGGGGCAATGCCTTGCTAAGAATGCAATTGTACAAACTGAGAATGGTTCGGGAGTTTAACAAGAGAGTCGTTAGACGACCACTCAAGGTGGGGGATCTGGTTCTAAGGAAGATGGAGGCGGTTGGACGAGCTAAAGAGCTGGGGAAGCTAACAGTACAAAATTGGGAAGGACCTTATATGATTGTCCAGGAGATGCGAAGCGGAACCTTTCGTCTCCAAGATCTGGATGGACGACCAATACCGCGCACTTGGAACTCAGACACTCTGAAGAAGTACCACATCTAGACTCAGTTAATCACCAGGAAATTGGCCAGTAGTTTGTAGTCACCCAAAGTGCCACGGCACATGCTAGAGAAAAAGAATTGTATACATGTATCTTGGCATTTAGTCAAGCAAAATTCATATAATACAATTCCTACTTTCTTATCGCCTTTGTTTATTTTTATCAAGTTGGTCCACTTTGGGGCATTAAATCAGTTATTAGTCTAAAAGTGAAAATAACTTGGACAAAAATACAAAGAACAATAGAGCGTCAAAAAATACTCTGCCGAACATCACTCCCTCGAAGAGACCGGCCAGAGTGTAATAGCCTAAAAGGTAACAACACATAAATGGCCAACAAATTGACAAAATCTCTAGTAAGAGAAACTTCAAAGTCTTTAAGAGAAAGCTAACCCGAAATAAGCCCTTAGTAAAGGATACTTACTTTCAAATGCACGGTCAGTTAAGTAGTAAAGACCCTAGTAAGGGATCACTACTTCCTGACGAGTGTTGCTCCCTCAAGGAGGTCGGCTAAGACATGGTTTGAACATAATCTAAAGCTCGTCCTTAGCAATTTCAGCAGGTGTGACCAACGTTGGCCGCTCTCCTTCTTGGACTATGGCTCGCCCATCATGTACGGTTGAGCTAAGCCCAAGAAGGGGGGGATGAGACAAGCCTATGGGACGAGCTAAAGGGAAACAGTAGTCCAAAAAAAAAAACTCAAGACGAGCTAGTAAAAAAAATGCCCTTGTGAAGGTTCGATACCGCAGGACGAGTGTTACCAACTCGAGAAAAACAGCTAAAGCGTGGCTCGTCCACAAAACTAATATGTATTGGCCGCTTTCCTCCTTGTGACAAGACTCGTCTGAACGGGTCTACCTTCCAAAGTTCCAGGACGAATTTCACTAAGTACTTGGCTACTTTTTGGAAAGATTCACGATCGTCCAAGGACAAGGATGGCAATCTTCCCCTATATTTATTTTGCAAACCGTCCAAAGTTCCAGGACGAGTCTCTTTTTGTACTTGGCTACATTTTGGAAAGATTCTCGACCGTCCAAGGGCAAGGATCAGGGTTGACAAGCTTATATTATTTATATTTTATAGACCGTCCAAAAGTCCAGGACGAATCTCTTTTTCTACTTGGATGCATTTTGGAAAGATTTACGATCGTCTAAAGACAAGGATGTTGCTCTTTCCTTAAACATGTGTGTAGATCGTCCAACATTCAGGACGAGGCTCATTTTATACTTAGTCAAAAATAGAATGCAAGAAAAGAAAGGACAATTGGCAAAAAGTCTTTTCATTTATACTTGGCAAAAATTTACAACTTAAGACTAGAAAAGACAAAGCTACGACGGCAAACAAGCCAAGAAACTTAGTAAAATAAACCTAAAGCTAGGCATCATCTTCAGCACGAGTTTCTTGGTCGCCTTCAGGGGTTTCTTCCTCAACCACAGCCTCGTCGTCCGAGTCTAAGAATTCCGGAGGCTCCTCGGCACAAACCATGGCACGATGAACGTTCTGTTGAAATTCTAGACGGCGAACGAAGCTGGGAACATCGCTAGGCTCAGCCAACATCCCAAAAGCTTTAACGGCCCAGTCTTTGGATGTCTCAATGATTTGAGCCAAGCCTTCCTTGGCGTCGTCAAAGGCCTGGGCCGCCTCCTTCTGTAGACGGGCGTTTTTCGCCCTTATAAGGATATTCTCCCTTCTCAGTTGGACAGCGGCTAGAAGAGCAGTATCCCTTTCCAAAATGTTTATGGACTTCAGTTGAGACGGCGTCAAGGACCATTTTCAGTCGGTCTTGCTCCGTGTACAGCTAGTTGATGGTAACAAGATAGTTCATGTTTGTGGACTCCAGGTTTGCTGATCTCTTCTCCAAGGCCTCTTCAGTCAGCATGTTGCGAGCAAAAAGCTGGAACGATGAAAGCAAAACAAGTCATTAGACGAGTTAAAAAAAAAAAAAAAGAGAAAATTTGCACAAGTATAAAACAAAAGCGGCAGCAAGTTATACCTCAGCAACAAGTTGAGACATGTAGCCCACATGCCCGGCTGATGCTCCCCTTAATCCTTTAATATAGGACTCAGGGTAACTTTTGAAGAGCTCCTGCTTAAGCTGATCTCTTTCTGCTTTGGACATTTTGGCAAAGGCAGTAGAATACTCCTCGTCCGAATCTATGGTGGGAGTAGCTGAGGGTAAAGCTGGTCCTTTGCCCTTATCTGAAAGAGGGGGGGGGAGTCAGTTATCTTGATTGGAAAGACAATGGCTTGTCTATTGGACGAACTCATGGATCGTCCGTCGACCCGCACCGTCCTAACTATGTTCGGATAATACGACTCACTAGACGATATGGATGACGTCCTAACAGCTAGCGGCATCTGCGAAACAAGCTTGGCTACCGAGCCACTGAAACCCGGGTAGTTCTCAGTAGCCGTCTCCGGCTCCGGAATAACCAAAGCCAAAGCCGACTCTGGTTTGATCTCAGCGGAATCCGCAGGAAGAACGTCCAACTGACCAGCAGGATCAGAACTCTTTTCCCCCTCGGCAGGGACAGCAGCTGAAGGTTCCTTTTTCAGGACCTTGTCCTTCGGCGGAGGCATGGCTTTCTCCCCAACTTCGCCAGCAGGAGTAGTCTTCGCCGCCCTCTTCCTGGTAAAGCCTTTAGGCTTTTTTGCTGGAGGCTGGTCCGCGGCCACTGTAGGCCTCTTCTTGGACGAAGATGACTTCCAGGTGGAAGTTTGTTTGTAGGAGCATTTTTCTGCAAGGAATGCACAAGTTACAACAATGGTCGTCCAAAGAGCAAAAGCTAAAAACAAATTATAAGGCTTCAGACCAGAATCACCCAAAGAAGGAAGGCGTCCTAGAACGGACACCTCCTCTCCTAAGGGAACCTCGTCCAAAGAAATTTATGCACTCAGCCGAAGGTGATGCAAAGAAGGAGACCGTCCAAAAGAGGACGGACTAAAATGCCTTCCGTCCAAAGAATTAGAGTTCCTCAAATGAGAATGGCCCAAAGAAGGTGGCCGTCCAAGCATGGACGCTTTCCTTCTTCAGGTGATTCTCGTCCAAAGACTGACAACAAACTTGGACGAACCCAAACGGTTGTTGTCCAAAGCCGTTCAGCATCTCAGACGAGACTGGCCCAAAAAAGGTGGACGTCCATGCTTGGACGCCTTCCTTCTTTGGGTGATCCTCGTCCAAGGACTGGAAGTAAATACTAGACGAGTCAATAATATATATATATATATTTTAATTTACCAATGTTTCAGTCCTCTTCTCAGCACTGCTCTTGGCGTACTCTTTCCATAGATTGTCTGTGAACTTAGACATGCTTATGTCCCCCGTCCAAGAAGGCTTGAGACGTGTTCTGGCCGAGTCTGCAAAAAAGAGAAGAAAGGGGGTTAGTTCGATATGGACTATGGACGAAGCATTTTACTTGGGAATTTGAATGTATACCTCTATCTTCGGCCAACCGCAAGCCGGCGACTACCAAGAAGTCGTCACTGTAAAACATTTCCTTAAAGGGTATCCAGTTAGCTGGTCCCTTAAAGGATGGCTAGTCGGGCCTGGAGTACTCCTTTATTCTGAAGTACTCCACTACCACCTCGTCATAATGGTCCTCCAACTCCAGCCAGGACTGCTTTCGTCTGGTATTTGTGACGGCTCGGTTATAGAATCGGAAGCCCTCTGTGGCAGAGTCGTTGGCCGCCCTTAGGAAGATGAAGTCGGCCTTCCATTCATGCATCTTTGACGGCTTGCCCCATGCAGTCAGAAAGCCAGGGCGGTTGCAGATACTGAGCCATGTTCCATCCACGGCACCAGGAACCTTAGCCGCATAATGAATATGGGTGAAGGCTTGGATATAGAGGGTCAGGCCACGCAGCTCGCAGACGGCTATAAACGTTAGGACGTTGTGCCAGGCATTTGGAGCCAGTTGGTTATGGCCGATGTTGTAATAGCGAAGCATTTGTTCTATAAAGTCATGGAGGGGGAACCTTAATCCCGCGTCCAAGGCCAGCTTGTAGACGGCGAAGTGATTTTTAGGAGCGCTCAAAATGGTGGCCTCCTTATTAGGAATAACGAAAGAAAAGCCCGGGCATGAAATTGGACAAATAACTAGGGTCCGGTCCTATTTTTTCTAACCATTTGCGATTGGCCAAAATAAATGCGGGGTCAGAAAGGGGACCTAGGCGTTTTCTAATCTCAGACGAAGTAGTGGAGGTTTCGTCTGACTCATCGCCAGCGCCAGAATCACTGCCGTTATTGTCCTCGCTGGTTTCCTCCATCTCGGTGTCTCGACCAGACGGACTGGCTTCAGGATTTATTTGGGAGCCCTCAAAGTTGCGGCCAGGGGAAAGGGGGCCGCCCAAAGGCCCAGCACTTTGGATCTCTCTCGTCTCATCTGGAACTCGTCCAGTAGATTCCTCCATGTCTGAACTATCTGATGGGATTATTACCTTTCGTCTTAGACGGGCCGTTTGCTTGACGCGCGCCATATTACCCTACACAGGTAAAGACTGGGTCGTCTGACTTTCTTGGCCAAAGCCACAAAAAAAAATATACTCGGCCCGAAGAGGTCCAACTCTAGAATGTGCCGAAGAAGAAACACTCTCGGTTCTAGGGTCAAGACAAGCTCTTGTCGGCTAGGATTATTTGACGAAGAAGATTCCATTTTATTGATTTTCTAAGAGAAAAATAAAGAATAAAAGAAAGAATAAAGAACAAAGAAAAGATACCTGCTGAAACGCCTAGACGATTTGGTGAAGAAGGTCGAGGCTGGACGATCACTCTCTCTCTAGAAAAATTTACAGAGCTTCTCTCTCTAGAAAAATTCTCTCAGGGTGTGAAATGATTTAATACCCAAGATATATATAGGGGGTAAGAAAACCCGTTGAGCCGGTCAAGGATGACAGAAAAAAAGTTTAAAACGGTCAGTTATGACCGGTAAAACCCAGGAAAAGGCGCGTCGTTGCCTCCATTTTAAAATTGAATAAACTACCTTGGGTAAAAGGGTATTAACCGTCAGATGGGCCAATAGTGAAAACCCTTTTAGGGCAAATGTTGTAGCCTAATAATCTACGGCTCCTTTACAGACACTTGGGCTCATCAGAGCCGTACACGTGTCCCCTCCTAATAAGTGAAGAAAGAGGTTTAACCCTTGGGTTATATTCAGTTGGGGAAAAAGGCTTACTTCTCTGGCCCAAAAGGTAGTCAGAGCCCAGCCCTTTGGAGTTGGCTGCAAGTGATTGGTTGATAAATTCTCACAAATCATGGTCTGCCACGTGTCATGATCTGATTACTTAGCCAATCAGCTGCCACTATTCTAGGGCAGTTTTTAAGGTTAGCTGTCATCTTGCAATCACTATAAATACCCCTGAAATCAGGAGAAAGATCATTCAATGCAAACAGTGCAAAGTTACTCTGTAAAAATACTCTCCCACTTTCTCTCTCTAGATCTACTTTTTTCTTTACAACTCCTGATATCTGACTTAAGCTTCGGAGGGGGAACCACCACCCAAACCTCCAAGGTGGGTCCCTTTTTGCAGGTTCGGGAACGAAGCTCAGGCTTGGACTAAGTTGATTCAGACATTGTTGTACAAGTCTCCAAGTGAAGAACATCTAAGGGATACTAGTTTACTTGCTAGACAAGAAAGCTCGGCCTATAGCTTACTTGTTGGACAAGCAGGAGACTAAACAAAATGGGTTGCAAAACTCAACCTTGACCCGACTTGTTTATTAAACGGGTTACCCATATAACCGTTTAACCTATTTACATATTTATTACTATTAAAGTTTTATTAAAATTTATTAGTTTTCAACAATAAATTCACATAAAAGTATGCACGGTTATATTTTCTTTTCAATTTTTGTGTTCTACAATTAGTATTTTTAAAATTTTCACCAACTTTAACACAACTTTTTATGAAATTTATATTTTAATGAGTTAAGCAGGTCAAAGCAGGTTAATTTCGAATTGAAAATGTCAACCTTAACCTAACCCATTTAATTAAATGGGTAAATCGTGTGAAATGGAAAAGGAGGTATAGTTTAGGTACTCAATGGGTAGTTAACTCCATTTTGGTACATCATTAAAAATATTATGTATGACCTTATGCATGAAGTTGCTGAATATACTTCTTTGGATCAACATAAATCAGAAAGGCTGCTTTTTACTGCAAGCTTTGCCTTGAAAATTTTACTATACAGTTAGATGTCAAAAATTACAACATAATTGCCAATATCCCAATAGCAATAAAAAAATTGGATATAATACAAATGAGAACGAAATTGTAAATAATTGAATGGCCTATTACGAAAACTAAATGTGAGGAAAATTGTAGTAAGACAAAACTAGAAATTTACAGCGGAAGTCTAATGAATAAATACATGGGTATAAAAAAAAAAATTAGATGTCAGGCGAATCAAATCGACGCCTTTTTTTCTTTCTGGTGGCAGCAGCCCCTTAAAAGTGGAGGTGTGCACGTATCCCATCCATCTCTATTCTCTAGCTGCAAGGCTGATCATTATGCTATAAGAAGTCATTGTCACAAGCAGTCACAATCCCCACTAAACTTTCATTAGTATTGGCAACCAGGAAACTTCACCAGGCTAATAAAAACCGCCGTAAGGATTTATGGAAAACAAAAGGTCCGTCTCTTTTTGCAAGATCCGCTTCTTTCAGACATACGATTGGGACATGAGAAGGTAAACTCAGGCAATCACTCTCCAAGAGCAAACCAAGCATCAAATCCAGATCTGGAACCAGAGACAGATTAGTATTAAAATTGTAAACTTACCAACTCTAACAACTAAGCAAGCTCGTAAAGATTAGCAAATTATATCTAAAATAAGCTATTATACTAGTCATCAGCAAATCAAATCTATGGAATAGAAGCACTTGGCTCAGACAATTTATAAAAAGAAACAGTTAGATAAGTTAAATTGTCTGATTGATCTTCGGGGTTGACAACCTTCATGGACGAGACATAAATGCAATACTTATGCATGAATGACCAATTACAAGTTATGGGTTCACTAATCCTGCAGGTCAAAGATCACTATCAGATAAATAAAGAGAACTTGGCAGACAACTACTGTCTACTTGGTCATTACATAGAAGCATTGCTCTATTTCGTATAATTGGCTGTCTATTTTAGATTTTATGAGAAAAATGTTACTTTCACAAAACCGTGAATATATTTGACATTTTTCTTCATGGAGGTGAGGAAAAGAGATGTCGTTAGAGGAATACATCCAATAAGAGTTCACATACCTAAAAGTTCCAACCAAGCAAAGTAACCAGGAAACAAGAAAAAAAAAACATCTAAAAAAGTACAGTGCCCTCTAGTTGCATTGAATGTCCAAATAATACGTAGCCTAAAATCTATAGTTTTAAATAATTTAGCCCTGAAGCAGAAGACCTTCAAATTCACAACCTCAGTACTGCTTTTTCTTTGGACTTTGGGTTATATTAAGTTCAATGTCCATAAATTAAGTTCAAGGTTCAATAAGTTCATATAAATAAAGTTTACGCCAATAAGTTCTTTGGGGCCAATAAGGGTCTATCAAGTCCAATTCACAAGTACAATAAATTCAGATTAGTTCTGATAAGTGAAGTTCAGGGCTTATAAGTTCAGATAAGTCGAGATAATTTCAAAAAGAGCACACCCTTATGCAACTAATGGATAGCAATATCAGTCATCCATCAAAATAACGGATCTCAGGGATCGTTCGAGGGGTTCAATATTCAAATTCAGAAAAAATACAGAGTTATTCCTGTTCACCCAATAGGGACCGACTTTCGGCTCATATAGGGTGTCTCCCATCCAAAGTAATGTCTACACCAGGAACCCTTGATTCCAGATTTATTTGATTGAAGTAGCCATTTCAGGTGCACTAACATACAAGATCTTTTGCGAAGTGGACTTTAGGTTGTGGATTGAATTATTACAGCATGTAAAAGATGCAAACAATCACCCAAATATATAATTTAAGAAGGAAACAGAAATACCTGTGCAGACAGAGTCTTCTGTGAGTGAAGCAACCCATAGCGGATAGGAACTTAAATTGATGTAAGCTACTCAGAAAAGCAATTCTGCTCGTAATTTCAAGTCATAATTATGCCTTGCATCCTGAGCTTCATCCTAATGTTGAACTCCAGTACCTTAGCTAATGGAGTGTATACGAGCCTCATGATCTTCTCAGATAACTCTCACCTGAGATGTGCAGCTCAAGTGGCCTATAATGTCCTAAACAGCTAATGTGCAAAACCAAGACATGATATGGCTCCTACAGATCTGAACAATTGTGGACACCAGCCAAAGGAACCCCAAATCTCAGCCACCTTATCTGCATCATCCAGCTACAGGAAAGAAGAGCAGGAGCATTTGGAGGGAGTGAAGTTTCAAAATCTCCAATTTCCTCACAACCCACTTCCAAAATCATTTGACAGCTGAAGTATGCCACGCATCTGAAGATATGGGTTCTCCAACAGTTTCTCATTGTTGCTCTGCATCATACAAAGATATGTGGTAAATACAGGATATGCCAAAACAGAAGAAGACCTAGATCACAATAACTAATTTTCCTTCCCCTTGAAAGGAAGGAAGGTGGATCAGCCCAACTCTATAGTGTTTTTGAAAGTATGACGAATGGTAGCGTACTGGAAAGGCAAATGAGAAGAAAACTTCCAAGAGCATTCACATAGATAGAACAGACATTTAAACAATACCTGCTGAGCCCTGAAAACAAGTTGCTGAAGTCTACGTTGGTAATTGTCGAAATCTGCCGTCATCATCCTCTGAATTTCATGTAGAAATATTTGTCAATATTGATCATAGATATTTATATTAGATAGAAACCAACAGAAAAGCAGACCAATAAACAAAATTTATTGCCTTCAGAAGGAATGCAGAAGAGTAGTAAGCCACCCTTGAATCCGTATCATCCAACAGTTGTCTGCAAATAAGAAAGCAACAATTTCCTTAACCTACTCATGGACAACTTAACCATCCCACAGACATACAAGACAATTACCTGAAAAAATCTTCCCCGTCAACTTCCTGAAAAGCATCAGAATCTGCTGTGCATTTTGCAATCAGAAGTAAGAGAAGAGCAGCACGGATATCTGACGTTGCACCTGGGAGGTTTCCTCTTCCCTTGCTGCCAACAGAAACTCCCAGAGCAATGTTGTCTGTGGCCGCACCAGCAAGCTGAATGAGTGGCCAATAAAATAGAACAGCTGGAACGCGCGCAACCAACTGCAGTGGAACAACAACACTTCCTTGAAGGAGCAAAGCAGCCATTGACGATGTCTCACAGACTAATGAGCTATAGAAGTTATCAACATCCTCATGTCCTCTTTGTTGAATAGAATCTTGCAGGGGGGCACATTCGCCTGGATTGACCTTATTGTTCATATCAATGGTGCTAGAACCTCTACCAAGATGGCCTTTATCTGCGGATGCTGGAGGGACTTTAAGACAGAGCTGGGAGAATAGAATGTCACACATCTGCACAAAAATTGCAAATGATCATACTGATTTAGCAAAATTCATATGCTCATGCAAAAGTAGTAATTTCGACATTATTGAACCAATCGAGTCCAATCCTTAGCTTATGCTACACAACTAAGTGTACAACTACACATAACTGAGCTAATATATTATTGTTATGGCTGCTTAAGAGACAATCAAAAATAAGATTCCATCTCACATATTTAAAACGGTCCTTAGACCTAAGATATTGTCTGCTTAAGAGGCACTGGCACAGCACACGAAACTATTGTCAGCCAATGTGCAGAACTGCGAGTCTACAATAAGTAGTGCAGCAATCACTCAATATATGATGTGAGATTCCAGTTAAGCGACAAGTAAAACAAAACACGTTATCTGTCCAACTTTCTTTTTGGAGATGAATATACTAATTGAAGTAGAGCTGTCCCAAGTTTTTGAATAGAAAGTGGCTACATCATAGTCTTATACTTGCTCTTTGCTGAAGATACTGTATTTTGAGCAAGCAAGATAGAAACTTGAGGTATTGTCTTCAATTAAGTGAAGTTATGTCACCATCTAAGATCAATTTTAATAGGATAGTCTCTCAGCTCCACTGGCTTGGCAATGATACTTTGGTTGCTTGAGCATGAAATACAACTCCTTAAGCAACAAATGTAGAACTTCTGGTAGACCTTTCTATGCAAATTAAACTGGGACAAACTACCCGGAGTCTTCCAGAAAAACTTGGAATTCTAATCTTCACCTAAGCAAAAGATCGACCTTGGCAAAAAAGCACATTGTCTAGCACGCCGAAGGCATTCAGTAGTGTAAAAGGAGAAGCCCAGTGGATCTAAAGGTCCTTAGTCAAGTATTCAGGACTAAATATTACTTTCATTAGAGGTAAGCTCTTGACTCAACGTGATATCGATATCTTCATTATTTGTAGGATATTACATGTTAGCCTTAGCTCACTATCTTTCTTGCTTTAGCTTCCTGTACATGAGCAACATCTCCTTGGCATCTTTTATAATAGTTCTTCATTACTTATAAGTGTAATAAAAGGACAAAATCCCTACATCAATTAATAGGACTATAACCTCGAAGCAAATAGAGCAATCAGACATACATTAAGCTGAAATACATTGGGTAAGACAGTTTCATAGCCTAGTACTCCTTCACTTTGAATCCGGCAGAGAGAAAGTAAACACAAAAGCTTCAGTGCATATATGAGAGAGAAAGAGTCCATATTCGATTGGAGGACATGAAGCACAACCCCGCTTCTCCGGCCTAATTGATGTATTAACTTCTACTACCATGCTATAAAAACCCCTTTTAATCATTCCAATCTTCTGTATTCACTAACAGGACATAAATTTCACGGGAAGAAGCAAAAGGAGAAATCAAGCATATGCAAACTTGAGTATAAGAACGCCACTACTTTGATGTGGAAATTGTAACCTTTCCACTTGGTCTACTTCCTCAGTTCCTTTAGATAGTTTGATATAAAGTCTCGCAAACTTGCCATAATTCACACAATTCATGTCACAATTAGGCTCTCATGTTAACCTTCACAACCCACAATTAATTGAGGCATGTGGTTGCCCACCTTTATCAACACAAATCCTCCCTTTAAAGGCCTGTAAGTTACTACCCGATCTACTACATATAGAAATCTTATAACTCAGGACACAAGAAAGCCATTAAAAGGATTCACCGACAACCAGACTGGTGAACATAAACCTTCCCAACCCCTGATAACAATTGCTCCCAATGTAGCACTAAACTGTAATACTTCGAAAGCACCAAAAAAAAATAGAAACATGTATTTACTGCTTTATCTAGTATATGTACAACTAATATATACTTGAGCATGATCTATATGCAATTTTGACCACATTTTGGGACGGAAAACAATAAACCATCACCAAATATGGGATGGAAAGAGCACAATGATTACAGCCAGAAGCTTACCATATCAGTGTTAATCATGACCCCCACGAACCAAAGACCAGATAAGCGTAAATTATTCACTAATTTTATCACTCACATATGATTGGACCCAGGATAGAGTTTAAAAATGGGAACAGGTTTTGCAGCACTTTACCTTCAAAATGTTGAAGTGATCTGTCTCATTTATCTGAGCCACCAGTGACAAGCAACTACTCATGATATCTATCACTGAATTAGCCTTTTCAAGACAGCGATCCTGATTACGGTCTCCACTGCTTCCAGCCGAATCCTCAAGCCCATACTCATCAAACAGACACTTGCATCGCATGAGAAGTACTTCCGAAACAAACAGGAAGCCTGCTCTGATTGTACTGTCCTTTGACTTCAGCAAGCCACACATAAGCCAAATAGACAGTGGAATATCGGAAAGAGCAGAAGAATCTTTCAGGTCAACTAAAGTGATTTGCTGCTGCAAGCTGCTGATATTAGCAAACAAATCTCCATCCCTCTCATCACTAATTTCAGATATAAGCAGATCACCCAACCAAATGTATCCATTCTGGCGGCAAGCTATTCTATCAGAATGAAGAAGAGAGTGCAAAGTGGCCCATGAAAGTTTAGCTTTTTTGCTAATATTCCTCCCTATAACCCCATCCACGATACTTTTCAGAAGTTTGCATGATTTTGTAAGCTGTCTCATATCAGAAAATTCTTTCTGTAGGTGAGTAAATGAACTTATAATTGAATCGAACTCGCTCATAACCTTTTTGAGGATCTGAATAATTAAAGAAAGTGCCATAGGATATTAGACGAGAGCATCCCAAAACTTAAAGCTGCTTAGTATATAATAACAGCCTACATGAACAACAATGACAATTTTGACAAACCATTAACAAACTCAGAATACGTTAAAAAAATATTCACAGCTACCCTTTTGTATAGCTTTGGACTTGGTACCAAGGGTTTGAAGCCCTTGTTTCCAAATTGTTCATTGATCACTGAGGTGTTTATTTACGGACTAGCAAAATTCCCAAACTCTCCACCCCCCCAAAAGAAAAAAGGAAGCTAATACAACAATGGCTTAAGACACATGCAGCTAGGTGTGGCTTACCCAATTGAGTTGACATATTCCTGATTTAAACTTACAAAATATAAAAAACACAACTTTCATTCATATGAACACCTCTAAATACAGAATCATATATGAGATGAAAGAAGAGGGAGGCAAGAGCAAGAGAATTACAGTGTTCAGTTGTTCACTGTCTGAGTATCTGAACAATGCAGAAGACACTGATCTTCTCAAAAGCTCACCAATGCTATCCACCCCTAGCTTAACAGAGATATGGAAGGCCTCAGGGGCATTGGCAAGAGACAGCAATGTAGCAAGGGGTTGAATCTCATCAGTTGCATACTCAGGAACTCCAGTAGCAATATTTGTTACATTAATGTGATGCAAAACATAGTCAAAAAGCAGAGAGTACAGGTTTCTCTTTTCCTCCCTTGTTCTAGCAAGTGAATACTGCATTAAGAGAGTGATAAGACAAACTTAGAAGGGCAACAGGTACTTAAAAAAAAAAAAAAATCACATTTTACATGAAGATCCTCAAATCCTGATTGGAAAAGTTGATCCCGTGGCCACACTTTAACTCTGTGAGAATCAACAAAATTTTTTTGTTGGGTCCAAGTGTATAGCCATCAGAAAAAAGAGGTCAAACTTGTGGCAAAATATCAGAACCAACAATGGAATTTCAAGCAACCCTACAACCACCCATTCACCTGCTCAGATCCAGCCTTGTTTGGAAGGAACAGGGTTTTGAAGGACTTAGATAAGCAACCATGGAGACTTTATTGTTAAGGTCCTGTATGAATGACAGCATACCTCAATGAAGAAAAAATCAATCCCTCCAATCATATCAACTTGTTTTGGAAGAAACTTCGGGGTACTTGGAGTAGTTATGTCCTGTTCATCAGGAAGATCATAGAACATGCTTGCTAATATTGATATGAGCTTTGAATGGACAACTTCAGCCCATGAGCTTATTCTACTGACTTCTATCAATGCCTTAATGACCTGAAAAAGTATACAAAACAAGACAATTATATTAAGACTTGTAGTTATGGTTCTGATCAATGGGACCACCTCAATCCTTATACTGTGCAGTAAAGGAAGAAATACCAGTCAATAGATTAAACATCAAGAAGAGGATAAGTCCATTAAGCCATTCTCTTTGAGTTCCTATGATGAAGGTAGATAATTAATGAACTACATTTTAAAATTAGACTGAAATTTGCACAGCAAGACCTAGAACTAAGGATGTAATTTGGTTTGGAATATAAAAAAGTCCATTTAAATTTATCACAAATTTGTAAATTTGGTATAAAATAGAAAGTTCTTATTTCGAAATTCAAAATGGAATGAGTTGATAAGACATATCCATAAAAATTATTTCCTCTATTCCACGAAGTTCAATTTATTTCTCATGCATAACCTTATTTTGACATGGTTATTTTTTGGCTTCAAGTCTTGTGCAAATATTATGTACGGTGAGTACTTCATGAAGTAGATAAAGCAATAAATATATACTTCATTTGAAAATAGATGACACGGTTTGACTTTTGCAGTATTCACACTCTCCTTTGACCGTATTTTGTGATTTTTACGTACGGAAAAATATAATCATGTGGGATCTTGTTATATTCATCTCGATATATACTTTCAGAATATCAACTTCTTATAATTTTTATATGTCGGGAATTAGAGATATTAATTGTTAAAGTTATGTGTTGGCAAGCGTGCCCACAGAAGTGTCAAACATTTTGAAATAGAGGAAATAAATCTCTGTTTTTCTTTTCTTTTTTTAAAAAATGTTACCTCTTTATGGGACAGTACCTAAATTTTAAACTTACGGTTTATCCGACAAGAACATACAATATAACATGCAAAGAAAAATAGTAAAAGATTTTAATTAATAATATATTCCCCCTTCTTCCGAACCCTTTGAAATTGTTTGCAAGACTCAGCTTACAATTGTTTTACATGTATACTAATGATCTACTTCCTCCGTAACAAAATAGATGTTACACTTTGACTTTCACGCTTGTCGATGCAGTATTTTGACCATTAATAACTTTAATGGTGTATTAGTAAAAATTATAAGAAGTTAATATTATGAAAGCATACATTGAGACGAATCCAACAACATATCACATAGTAACGGTTGATTTTATCTAAAACTAAAAAATGCATGGCCAAATGTAGTAGGTGAATCGTGCAATTTTGTGTAACATCTATTTTGTTACGGAGGAAGTGACTGATATCATAAAAAAAGAAACAACCATATCACATAACAAATATTTCAAATAATGAACCAAAAAAAGTATTAATCAAGATTATGGAATCACAGAGTATAACAGGATTATTGTTACAGCATAAAAATGACTTCAAATGTAATGGATTGAAGATTATTATTCCAAAATAAATTTAGTATGACCTTGTAATACAGTTCGTTCCATTGCATCCCAATTAATCACACACTTACACAGAGTAGAGGTTAGAAATCTTAGAAATCTTCAAGCTCGAAGGGTTTGAGGTCGTTTTAAAAAGATACTAGCAATTTAGCAAATATGAATTGCAACGTAAACTAGAATGATCATTTTAAAGAAAATAGAGGTTAGAAATCTTCAAGCTCGAAGGGTTTGAGGTCGTTTTAAAAAGATACTAGCAAATATGAATTGCAACGTAAACTAGAATGATCATTTTAAAGAAAATCATAGCATCAGGAGATTAATACTTGGCGCATAGATTAACAACGGGATCGATGATTGAATGCATAAGACAAACAATTATTTTCTTGAAGAAACAAATAACCACAAATAACAAACAAACTTAAACAAATTAGCAGGCTTCTGAAAAAAGGTAAACGTGGAGGAAGGAGGAAAGCTGCCATCAGATTATTTCTTTCAGCTAATAGATTGTCAAAGTGCATGTCGCTTTCTAGATTTGAAGCAACAATATAGCTTCTAAAAACAGAAGCAAAGTACTCACCCTTATATCAAGGCCCTTCAGTCGGCTCCTCCGTATTCTGCCTCCATCACAGACAAAATAAAGCAAACAACTTAAAGCAGATGCCCAAACAGATTCTTGCTTCTCTTCTATCTGTGAATTCAAGCACATAAGATGGACATAAGCTCAGAATGTACACCAGAAATTCCATGGGGTAGTTAAACAAACAAAACTCATAGGGTACGTGATTAAGAAACCTACTCTGTCTCTTTCTCCCTCCCCCACCCCTCTTTACATACATACATACATACTTACATTACTAGAAATAGGTTAGCAAGTTTCTATAGAAAACAAATTACATAGTACAGAGAATATTATGGGAGAAGTGCTTTTGCACTCCTAGAAAGTCCGAATTCTTAAACAAGGGTTCTCCGGATAGTAGTCTTTTCTCAACAAAAGCAAGTACTTCAAAAGGTTGACTCTGATTTTGAGCTGCCGTTTGCATAAAGAGCAAGAAACACAAATTGCTCAAGAGACATGGAAAGGAGAATCATAATACAAAGTCTATGATGCTAGGAGGCCAAGAACACGCGGTAACAAAAAGATACTTCCTCCTTTTCGTTTTAGTTGCAATATTTCAATAAGACTCCGAAGCACAACTTTGACTATTAATACTTTTAAATATCTACTAGTAAAACACCAGATGGACTAGGAAGATACTTCCTCCAATTCTTTTTAGTTAAGATCCTTCTCCAACTCACAACTTTAACCATTAATATCTTAGTATTTACTAGTAAAATTGCTCGAAGCTGATAATTACGAGATACACATTAAGACAAATCCAACATCTTGCATGATAACATTTTGTTTTTGTAAGTTAGTAAAAAAATATGGTTAAAGTTAGCATATGAATAGTGCAAAAGTCAAAGTGTTGCAATTAAAAAAGAAACGGTGGAAGTATACAGGATATTAAATAGCACCAAAAGAGCGTCCCGTGAAGGCATGAATTAAAGAAGGGGTAATGCCGAAGAAGCTATGATGCAACACTTGACCTAAATCACTTCACCTTCCAACATACATCCAATTGACCTTTTAACATCCCATAATTCATCATAAAGCCAGGGGAGTACTTTGTGATACAGCAGCTTGTAAGTCTTTTCAAGGGAAACAAAAAAGGAGTAGCACATATTTATGTTCAAACATGACCAAGCAATACTGGTTAATTCTGTTGTAATAAGAAATCATGCTAAGCTATTATGCTCAACAGATAACATACCTGAACAAGAAGCAAAAGAATCTCGTAAAGTATGTTCAAAATCCAGGATTCAAAATTATCAATTGCTGAGGAGTCCCCTGTGTTCTTTTGAGAATCTGTTCTCTTACTTTGAATCCCCATTTGGGCCTCACTATCCAAGGATAACTCTTGAGAATAATCTTCATCAATGGTAGATACACCATCGAGCACAACAGGATCCAGTAGATGAGCATGAACAGCAAGATTTAATATCAAGTCAAAAGCACGAGTCCTAGAAGATAATTTGGGAGAACAAACCATATCCTGAAAACAATTTCCTGGAGGATAAGAAGCACAGATACCAAAGTAAAGAAATACAAAGATGAAGATAAAGTAGTCAATTGGGTACCTCAAGCATAGAGAGAGTAAGAGGAGCAGCAGATTCGGAATCCAATATATACCTGCAGAAAGAAAATTTAATTGTCTAACAAGATATATGACATTAGCAGAAAACAAATCTAAGATACCTAAAAGAATTAATAGGTTGTTAATGGGAATACTAAATTCCCAAGCCAATGATCTAAGAAAACCTTGATAAACATTAAACGTTTTTATAAAAAAAATGCAACTAAATGAGCCGCAGATATACTACCTATTACCCAAGAAATTGAAATCATGAAACCACATATATTATTTAAAAGGGGAAAGCCTTTTGTAGACTAAACAAACAGATTATAACAGAATCTCACTTATTTTTATTCATCAAACTTTTATGTTGCAAAAGAACAATGAAAAAAGAGGCAAACTAAATATAATTGCATCTGTCTATCAATCTAACAGATATCTAACCATAGGTCCATAATCATATAATATGTGAACAAATAAAATAGGATTACTAATAAGTATTAGAAAGATGCTAAACCAAAGACAAACAAAAATTAAGTTTGAGATTCAGTGCACTTTATGATAGGCTACACAAAAGAGAGACTCAAAAAGAGCAACATAAGAAGTGCAATAGAGCGTACATGTCAATAACAAGTTTGATAAGGACACTGACAGCAACATCAATGGATGGCTTTGTACGATGGTTACTCAATCCAGTCGAAATTGTCATTAGATTTGCATTGGGCATGGATGTCTCCGAGCAAACAGCTGATATGACCTCGCCCACCTCAGAAGGATTCAACTTCAGAGGCTGCTGTTCACTGAATCATGCAAGATCAGAAACAGTATGTGAAAACTCCAAAAAAAAACAAAAACACAAAACACAAAAAGAAAGCATGAGGCTGATTTTCATAAAACCTTTCTAGTTTTACCTATTGCGAGAGATTTAAACCCTTTACTTTAGGTAATTACCATCAGAAAATCCAATACAAGGCAATGACGCATGGCCTAGATTGTCAGCAGGTAACAAGGCATAACAAGCACCCAAAAGGCCAAACAGACCTCACACCTATGCTACTCAGCCTCGGATAAAAAGCCTAGTTGGATCCGGGTGTCTGGGTATCGGACTGGTCCTTTTGTAGATGAATGTCAAGTTTTTGACTTGACATGAAGGACCGACATGACACGAGTCAACAAGCGACACCTGAGGTAACTGAAAGGTGTCGAAGTAACACAGCTTTGCATTCCCTTAGAATTACAGAAGTAAAAATATAGTCCATCCACAGAGTTCCATTCCTAGAACATATTACAAGACAGGTGATTTCCACGTAATTGATGTTAAGAGTAGAGTACAGCAGGAAGACTTTATGGTAAAAAGTTTCTGGAACAATTATTTCATTCTAGTTTACTAATAATGTATTTTCTAGTTCTTTTCTGGTATACCAACACTTTTATATGGATAGTTTTACCTACCTTCATTTTCCTGAAACTGTTTCCCGAAACGTCTTCCCGAAACAGGGAAGACTTAGTACAACAGGATCAGTGCAAATCAAATAGTCTATCAGTATCATCATCCTCAACAATAATAAAGAAACGCAAAACAATACAGCCATATGCATCCATTCATATGATCACATAGGCATAATGAGATAATATGACACCCCAAGAACAGTAAGCAACACAACAAATGAGAAACAGCATCATATAGGGTTATAACAGTGAGAGGCTTCCTTCATTAGACAACACAGAAAAAAGACAAAACAATGATTTACAGAACCAAATAGAATACTGCCACATCTGTGCGTGGTTTGACAGACGAGTGGGAAATTATTATGTGGGATATATCCAAGGCAAACAGCTGAAGGACCTAATATGTAATTAATCTATTATCTATTGTCATGTAAAGCACGAGAGAAGCGAGAGATGTCTGGTAACACCAATCAGTCAATGCTGAAGATATAGGTTACAATTGCAGTAAAATCAAATATTAAAGCACTTGAATATGTCCTACCTGTAATGACGATATTGAAATAATGGTCGTGCCCGTGGCCGAAATGTGCTTACAGAACAATCCTCCCTAACAAATTTTTAAAAAGAAAAAAGGAAAGAAGTGAATAATCATCAGAATTTCGAAACAAGTTATCAAAGAACAATACCTCAAACACTTTCATAACGATAAAATGCTGCTCGAGATAAACAGCCAGAATTACTTTAACAACATACTTATTCCAAGTTCTGTATTTGTTGTTTGGATACGAAAAATACAAAAACCATCCCGGATTTAGAAGTTTCCCACATTACATCATACCATCCATAAAAATTACAATGACCAGAGTCACCCAAATATACCAGAAACAAGCCTCCTTACAACAAGTAAAACCCAATGCAATTATCCATAAGAATCACAAAAGTCGGGCTACACTCCCCATATGGCCAGTCCCAACAATAAATGCAAGAGAAACAAATAAACAACCACACACACACACACACACACACACACACACACACACACACACACACACACGCACGCACGCACCCACCCACCCACCCACGCACCCACCCACGCACATACACCTCCCAAAAAAGAACCCCAAAATATCTCCAGCTTCTCTATGACACATTCCACTCCACTATTTCTAAATTTCAGTCACCATATTCTAGCAAAAGGGTGTTAGATAGTAACTCATCCATCCTCTCATAAAGATAATGAAACCAAATCTAGGTTGTTATGCAACAAAACCTTTGATTTTCCATAGATACAATCTTTTTCCATAGATACAATCTTTAACAAATCTCACTTCTCAATACAGGCCATTAGGCTACCTCATGCATCCTCTTATAAGGTTTGGGTACCATATCTAAGTTGCAAAATGACAAAATTGTCACTTTTTCATAGAAACAATCTGCATTACCCAGCCTAGAAGCTCGTTACAGGCTATCAAGCATTATAATTCATCATTAAACCATTAGACTTTTAAACATTTCAGTTCTTCCCTGCTATATCACTCCTCTCCGAAGAAAAAGAGCTACCTTTGTCTCTCTTGGAAAAAAAAAACCTTTCACATGAGATGGTAGCTACAAGAATGTGTTAGAAATAGAGATATAAGGTTTAAGGTGTTTTAGGCACAAGTGGTGCTTTTAGCCATTAGAGTGGCCTGTTACATTTGGTGCTTTTTATCACTTAGTTGCTTTCAGTTAGCAACCATGATTCACAAGCTTTCCGGCAACTCAATCTTGTTCTAGCAAGGACTCCTCCTTTAGTTGCATTACATTGAAGTTTGTATAGGAAAAAAAATTAGTGCAAAGAGAAGACCTTTGAAGCTTCCATTATGCTTTATCCTATATCCTTTGCACCACAATTGTAAAATCAAGAGATTCAAAAAAACTTGAAATCTGAATTTTTAAAATGGAACTCTATGAAGAAAGGGGAGATGTCTCTCATTGCATATGACAGTGGTTGAGACTAAGAAGAGATTAACAAACAAATCAAGCCTATGCGTAAAGCATTTCTTACAAGAAGCTATGTACAAACGAAGTATGCCCTAGCATCATGTAGAATACAACATCTTACCATATCAGACAAAATGATCGACGCCCAAAATTTTATCCAGCATTACAATAAAGACCCTCAGAGATAAAAGGCATTGAGATATATATAAAAGGCGGGACGCTCTGTAAACAATGTACATAGCAACTAAGAAAAGCAGCTAACTCGCAATGCACTTATTAGATTCCCGAATCTGCAGTTTTGAGTTTTGACACTAATGTTGAGTCTATCCAAACATGAAGTCCATGTAGCGGCAACCTTTTTTAGGACCTATTATTTCCAATGTAATTTATTACATTATGTCTCCAATGGGCCTAAAACTCACATAAAAGGAGTCGGAGTTGAGGTTTCATCCTAGAACCAACTGACAATAGGTCGAGTCGTCGAGTAGCCTACTGGAATATATTAGTCAGCCTCCCTCTTCTTATTCCATGTGGGATAATTTGTGGGATTTCCTGTTAACATGATAAAGAAAAAGAAGATCGATGAAAGTATATTTCAGGTGATGATAGCAGGTTCTTTTGCTCTCACAACTACAATTGTGGTTTCTCACCATCCAAAAGAAAACCAAATGACTCTTAAGAGGCCAGCCATCACAGTTGGCAAAACAATGTCATTCCTGAGCACTCTCTTCAGGTTTTCTTTAATATCAATTCTTCCATGGGTCTTTGGACCTTTGAAAGTCCTTGGGTCGGCTTCACAAAGGAAACAACTGAGTTACAAATTAAATTTTATTCCTTTGCCTAAGTAAAGGGGAGAGAGGGGGGGAAAGAGATGTCCACCCCTTTTCAACCCCTACTATACGAATTAAGAATATCAATTATGCCACTACCATCCATCTAAATCCCAATTACCTTTTCAGCAAAAATCACTAGCTGAAACTTAGTCAACCATCACATGGCAGTCATGACATCATCTATCTGAGAACAATAATAAGCTCATGAAAGGGACAGCCATGCTCTTTCTGAGTTATAAGACGGGAATATACCACAATATCTTCCCTCCTGTCCAATTGACAAAGGGAGCTGTTCTGTTCTCTCAACTGGCCACTACATAAGATCTAATTGCGTACATATACAAGAAATGTTTACAAATGCAGATAATGAATGCCTCTACTTCTGTATAAGAAGTACAGACAGAAAAAGGAACATATTAAACATTTAAACCAGATCGGGAAATGATAAGCATAATAAAAGAACTTGCCATATCTGCTGAGACCCAGATTTGGTCCTTTTGGATGCTGTTATGATTCTCAAGTGGTGACGAGCAGAGGCACTGTTAGTGACTGATGACATCGAGGATGGCTGCAGTAGTTGATCAAGATAAGGCATGTCAGCAGTACCGAAGTGCCTCCATGGTTGGCCCTTTTTGGCATCCAAGTCAGTAACAAGTAGGGCAGCTGCACCCACGTCAAGCAAATTAGATCTCGTCAATTCTTGGGTGTTTGAATATTGATCACTGCCACAAAGAACAATTAAAAGATTAGGTTTACAATACATGGAAACCTTATAACCCTCCCTGACTCTTAATCAGAGACATGCAATACAATACCAGCTAAAGGAAGACATACACAATAATTACATTACCCGTCAATTAAAGTAGCAGCAGAGTCTTGATCACTTCTCCAACGCCATTTTAGAACATCAGCAGTAATATATTCTAGATCTTTAGTCCCATCAAAACTTTCATTCTTTCTTTGGCTAGGCACAGATAAAGTAGTGTCTATCCTTACTGATGAATCTCCATTATTTGCAGGACCCAACTGAGAATTGAAAGATCTACTCAATAAAGAAGACAATGAAGGAAGAATCTGCCTTGGCGCTGAAGGGGCTCCAGCAAAAGCTGCTGGTTGAAATGAATGTCTTGGAATATGTTGTGCCACCAAGGAGCGAACATAATTTAGTGACTTGATAAGTGAGGCAGAAGCAAAGCTAGAGACAGGCAAAGGTGCACCATTGACCGGAGCCTTTGCCGCACTAGATTGCTGATTCAACGAGTGTGACCATGGCAATAATTTCCGGCTCAAACCAATATCACATTCGGCTATTATATGTACACAAAATCTGTCAATCTGCAGCAACGAATCTTCACTAGGCTTATATCTGACCAGAAGACGGGAAGGAAAGAAACATAAAGGTTTGAGTCAAAAGAATTATCAAGTAAGAGCACATCATATATCACCTATGATAAACAACAGAATAAAGAAACACTTTCTGAGCTGGGATGATATAAATAGACGTATCTAGTATCCAGGAAGTTCAAGCAAGTAAATAACCTATAGCCTTTAAAGTGTTCATTTAATTTTAGATCTTACTAATTCAATGGACCTACTTGTCAATAATCTACTTTCTGAAGCACTTGAAGCATAGTTTTGGGTCATAACCAAGTTCATGAACTCCAAGACAGAGTTACCCAAATCGCTTAACCCCACGATGAACTGCATTCTGGTATGCACGTATGAGCTTCAGGTATATCAGCTTTCTCAATATCCAGGGACTATTGTACAAGACCTGGATCCCTTAAAAAAGTATCCCACAATTGAGCATCTCCAACGTGGCCTTCTATTCACGCTAGGTGGCTTGATAGGCATCAAAGGGACCAAAAATCAAGAAATTTTTAGATCTACGGACCCGTATATTGAGGATAAAATCTATGAATTTGAAATTCAAAGAGATGCCTGTGGAGAATTTAATGGTGCCTTTTACTCAGTGCTCACAGCAATTCACTTCTCCACTTCTCCAACATCGGATGGCTGCAGCAGTGGTCTTAGTAGGTAGTTTCCTGTGCAACCGAGATGAATCATTCTTCCCCTTTCTCTGTTCTCTAAATATTTTGAGTGGGGGGGGAGGTCAACTATGCCATGGAACTTTCTTTTCTCCCTAATTGTTTTCTTCTACAGAAAAGGGAATTTCTACACCTTGTATGATTGACTCTTCCTTTGACTATTAGACTGATATGCTGAAGTTAAAGTTAAACTTGCTAGCAAAATTACGGCCAGGGACTACATTTTGACAATTCAAGTAGCAATTTCCCTTTTATGATACAAGTGCTGATTTCCAGATCGAGCAATATTAGGAAAAAAATGCAGTATCAGAAATTTTTCTACAGTTAGCCGCCCTGCACACACATATTAATTTACTTTTCTAACAAAATTAAAATTACCCATTCCATTAGCCATTACTTAAATTATTATAAATCTAAATGGAAGATATATGAACTACCAGGAAATAGTGAACTGGTGACATATAACCATGTTACTTTGACTCAGGTTGGTATTGGACACGGCTACGTGTGCTACTGGTGAGACTCAAATATTGTTTTTGGTCCAATATGAAGTGTCAAGGGTCCATACCCATGTCCACGTAAGGGATTCAACATGGGTACTGATACGCAAGCGAGCATGGATTATTGTCCATGGAGGTTTTTGGAAGCCGTTGAAGATTTTTGGAAGAAATCCTAAAGGAAAAAAAATCTCGGATGTGGTCGCGATTGCTGTAACGTTTGCGTTGTCGCGGAAGCGGCTTGTAATAGATGAACGGAACTGAGCGCGACATGAATTTTTTCAAAAAGTTCACATTCATATGTTCTAATCTTATTTGCATTGTTTTAGTTTATGAAGCATTTATTACAGCATAATATAATCGAATCTATCATAACATCATGTTTTATCAGCTATATATTTAATTCATAAAATATTTTTGGCCAATGTTTGAAAAGAATGGATGTAACGGGGATGAAAACTTTCTGATGCGGCGAGTTCGTGTTTCGGAACAGACAACGCGGCGAGAATGTATGTGATTTTTATTAAGGCATTCCATAACGGGATTTGCAGAACTGCAAAACGGCCATTCTGTAACGGAACGAGAGAGTTCTAATTCCACTTTTATGTAATCCTAGTTCTAATTAGGATTTAAACATGTAATTCTAGTTCTAATTAGGATTAGAACTCCTAGTTCTGTTAAGAGTAAATGTTGTAATTACAAGTCCTATTTGAATTACGCGTCCAAATCCTATTTGAGTTGGATTAGGAGTTCTAGCTAAGTTAGGAGTCTAGTAGTATTTGGCTTTCAAGGTTTTACTTTCCTACTTGGGAAAGGTTTTCCAAGTTATGGCAATTAGATTTAGATAGACTTTTATCTTGTGTTTCTTAGTTATATTTGTTTACTTTCTTTTTCCTAGTTAGGCGTCAGTCGTAGAAGCCTAGAAGGTCAATTCCTAGTATACTTAGGTTTGTAATGCCTATATAAAGGAACATTTATCGTTAATGAAATAAGGTTTTGAGAGTTTATGAAGTTAGAGTGCTCATTGAGAATCCTTCTCATGTTAGCTAACCACAAAACTCAAACCTAGACTTTGATGGGAGATTGTGCCTAGACCACAACTTTGCACCTTGAATCGAGACTTCAAGGAATAAATTGTTTTTCGTTCCATAAAATAAAAACACCAAAAATAGCGTTTATTTGCTACTCAAATCCACATCAGGTACTTGAGGTGAAATAAAGAGTTCAAATAACATAGCGTGTAGGATCCTACAACAGGGATATCTTGTGAGGTGCATATAGAGTAACCAATTATGTTCATTACCCAGCATACTAGAATGCACTGTTTTTAGTAACCTAGAAATTTCTAAATAAGTTACAATTTAACAAAGAAAGAGAGCCAAAAGTTCAGCTAGGTCTCGGAGACTAAGACTGAAAGAATAAGGATAGTTGAGAACATGATGACAAGTAAACAGCTCTAATCCACAATGCAGCACAATGAGGCCTTGTAAAGAAGATAAATTCTCAGTAGTGCTGCAACAATATCATTAGATTGATAAAAAAAGCGATATCAATATAAACTAATAAGACATACAAGAGAAGATAAACATACCGTAAGAGATGACGTTTTAAGAGTGCCACACACCTTGCAACAACTGCAGGGCTGCAAAGAATAAAATTAGAATCAGTGGCATGAATTTTATAATGCTGGAAGTCCATCAAATCATAGATATCTGATGTCTCTAAAGAAGACAATTACAACTTTTGTTCCAGACTTTCACGCTTGTCATCACAGAACTTTACCCATTAATATCTTTAATTATTAAAGGTAAATATTATAAGTTGATATTTGGAAAAGATATGTAGAATCTAACAAGAATCCCACATGACTACTTTTTCATTATGTATAAAATATAAACAATGATCAAAGTGAAGTATTTGATAGTGCCAAAGTACAAAGTGCGTAGATTAAAATGAGATAGGGGGTGTATATATTAAAGGGTAAAGAAATAAAGAGTAACCACATGCAACAATTAAATACGTAAGTTGGTACAATAGAGAATCTCAATTTCCGAAGTAGTTCTTATACAGCTTATTCTGAATTACAGACCAATGGCCACTTTAAAAGACAATGTCAGGCCCAGCAAAAAGGTAATGGAAATATATACCTAACAGACGATCCTGCATGCGAGCAAATAAAGATTATTGAACAGCGTCCGAGGATATAATTACAGTTTTAGCACATCCGTCTAGACATACGCCCATATAGTCATGTCGTAACTCTTAAGTGATACAGATACTCCTAGATGAACAGATAGGACATGATTCCACCAATTCGAATCATCATCATATCCATTTTAGCAAGCACTTCAAGTTATCATTGAAATTTCATGGATTAGTATAGCCAACAATCAAAGTCGCCTCCCATGCAACAATCCAAGCATTGAATCTCGAATGGGATCGCAACTGTTGAACCATCGTAGAACCACATTCACAGGCAATGCAGATGGTTTGCGGCTGTCGTGGCCTTAAATCCATGTCGCGGTAAGCCCAAATCCTATATAGTGTGGTCGTGATGCGGTGATGCTGAAATTAAATACCAGAGAGTATAGAGAACAATAAGCAAGGTGGCTGCGGTGATAAATGGTTAGCCAAAGGGGAGAGAGAAACTGAGAAAGGAAAGAGAGTGTTAGGGGTCAAGGGACAATGACAGAATGTGAAGGAAGATAGCGGTTATGGCAGATGGAAGGATGAGATAGGAAGAAAGCGAGAAGTAGCTCAAAGGTCTTTAAAGAGTATGTAAAGGCAGCCCTATATAAGGCCCACAGAACAGAGGGGTTAAGTACTTTAAATAAACATATAAATAAATAAAGAGCAAGAAGTTCTTAGTAAACAAGCTCTAGTAGAAACTGAATCAAGAACCAATCCTATTCCATACCCCTATGGTTTCATACAAGATTTGTGTCATTCAACGGGGGAACAAACACCCACACATCGAGTACTTTTCCATAAAACCTCAATGTTAGAGATAAAGAAAGACGAGATAGAATTATCATTTGATGCATTTCTCGGATTGTTCACTTTCTATGAGTTCTTTTAAAACCTATGTAGTTGCAAAGCATGCTATGTCAATCCCCTCTTTAAAACCCATCAATGAATTTTCATGTTATAGTGTTTCAAAATTGGAGAAATGTTGCGATTATCTCTACCATTCATAAATAAAGATTTGAGATACTTACAGGTCATGTACATCTCCAACCAATGATACTAAGCATTTCGACAAGCATATATTCATTAGACATTAGCATAACAGAATTTTACAATGGGCTATGTCTGCTGCTGAATTGGGTATATAAACCCTAATATCTGGCTATAAAACCAGATACAAGGAGAACAAAATTTCTCTCTTCAAACTTCAGAGACAAAGTCATATATACATTATTCCAGAACAGATTACACCAATCATTAACAAGAGTTACATAGTAAGCTCTCAAATACATGAACCCTATCATGTCAAAAACATATCTCCATTTGCTTTTAACTCAAGTACTCAACTTATAAGGACTATGGCTTGTCCCACTCGATATCGAAAACATCCTTAGATCAATGGCCAGGTTCCACTATCAACTACCTTACATTTACAACTCCTTGCCCCCGCTTGAAAGTACACATTATACATGGACTACCCATTATAGATCCCACCAAGGGTAAGGTGAGGTCTGGATGTCCACAGCATTACTAGAGCCATATAGAACCATTTGCTAGAAAATAAAAATAAAAAATATTTTTTTTCTCTCCTCTCTGGAAAAAAAGAAGAGAATCCAACAAACTTATGCACATGGAGAAAGGAGTATATAGAGATTCACATACATTATACATAATGCATTCTAGAATTTCTTAAGCACACTGATTAATAATATCAGTATCTAGAACTATTAGACACATGGAGAGATGAAAAAACGGCAGGACAGAATAGAAGCCAAAAGGAATATTATTAATCCACACTAAAAGAAAGAGATGCAACAAGCTCACAGGAGCGGAAATTACAAATATCTATATGCACGTAAGTTCGAAATAATGAGACGATGGGCATAAGTTGCTACCTGCGATCTCTCTCTGCAAGAGTATGTTCTAGAATGACACAATAGGCAAGGTCAGTCGTCGATGGAGCTGCCAAATAATCCTGACATTCACCAAGAACATCAGTTATTTAATCATCCAACATGTAGGTGTAGTGATGATGCATATTACTATCCATGCAAAAACATATATCAGTTTTCCCTGAAGCCAGTTATCACCACTAAAACAATAGATACACAGGTATTTAAAATCAAACAATTTCTTTTAAAAGAAAAAAAAAAGATATATATGAGCCATGAACCAAGAGTACAAGAAAGAGACTAAGCTGTCCTTCAACAACACCAATTAGCATATATTCATCCAATTCCTTTAAGTCTCTAGAGTTTAGAATTCAGTAACTCCTAGAGGCCCTAGCATCTATACTTCAATAGCCCACAAGGAAGTAAAATAGGTTATAACTTATAAGTTACCCTTTCTCACAATATATCTAAAGATAAGGTGACTCTCAAAAAGATAATTGATAATTGCTCCACCACGCACGCCATAAAATCATCATCAGAGCCCCTCTAAACCCCACAAAATGTATCAGGCAATCCAAAAATGAAAGTCATCCACCACATGACAACAAAGAAAGCAACTAGTCACGTGCTTGAATAGGTCCCTGGCTAATCAGCCACCCACACTCAGGACTCATGCACCTCAAATAATTGAGGAACTGGAATGTCACACATAAAAAAGGCTCTTCTATCTCCCAAACATGGGGAGACCTCCACATACAAAGATCGCAAGTGTTCATAACATGGAAAGCAAACACAGGAGCATCATGAAGTCTGGAAAGGCTGAAAGATTATGGTAAAAAGTCAAAAAAATGTGGCTCCTCTCTCCAGATATCTTCAAAGTAGTTCACGTTATTCCTTTGAAGTTTTCATGGAGTAACTTATCTAGACAATAAAATAAAATGGAAAGTCAAGGGTTGCTCGGAACCTAGAACTTGCCCCCAGCTACAGAAAAGCTTCAAAACTCAAGACCTTGACGAAGGGAAGCTATGCCTCAGAACCAGCTGGTTTCTTTCCTTACAAGTGCACCACCAGATTGGCAGAGTAACCATATTTCCTCGATTCAGCAAACCAACCTTACTTCATCCTTCTTTCCCAAGCTACAAGAGCATCTTGCACATAACAAAGTTGCACCTGGTTCATCCCAAACAGGGATAAAGATAAGGAAAAAAAACAAGGACAAAGCAATAAAAGATAATTGGCAGACTCTTTCTCCTAAAGACACAAACTACTACAGCGACTTGCAACGCAGTTCCTTGTCTTATGAACATCCTATCGTCCTCAGTTGGGAACTCGGGATCTTCTCTTTGACAATCAGCCAAGCAAAGAAGCAAGAATTAGGAAGAGCTTTCATCTTCCCGATATCAATAACAAGGAAGACTAGGTATATATATATCTCAAGGAGATCACAAAAGCGCTTAACACAGAAAGAGCCACACTTTACCAGACTAAAAAGTCATTACCCTCCAAATAAACCTCTCAACAGAAAGATTCTCAAGACTGCCTCTTCTTCCCAGTCATCAGGAAGTCTTGAAAGTTGAAATGTAAGTCTGTTCTAGGTGCCATGTTGCATTAATGTTTTTGTAATGCAAACATCCTTATGTGATAAAAAAACAGAACTCTTAAACCACTATTTGACTTGAAACCAACCATGGCAAACCTGCTGCAATGGATTTTTTGTCCACCTACATCATGAAAGGAAGATCTATTCTAGCTCTACCATTCAAAATTCTCAACACAATATTTGAGGCTTTGAGCTGATGATGTTGTCCCACAATGCTTCATCTTCATTGGCAACCCTCTGGAGCCACTTTGCCTTTAGAGCTTCGTTCATTGTACAAATGGGCCTAATGACAAGACCTCTAGCATGATTTGAACATCCTTATCTTAAAACTGACAAGGTTGAAGAACAGAGAAGACATCCAGGAAATAAACTTCCATGCCAGATGCCCATTTCGACATAAGACCATAACAAATACTCATTTCGTCCTTTTTTTACTTGCTATATATACTCCTTTTGGCAAAAAAATCTCTGTACTTTTTCGATAATAGTGAACCCCGCATCCACCCACCCAGTTTTTTCTTTGTACTTTTTAACTTCCCTATAAAAGCATGTATAAAGCAAATGAAGCAAGAAATATAGACAAAGGGGATACAACCCAGATCCCAAGGTCTTACTTCGCTCAACAGCCCGAATGCACATCACAGATGCGTACTTATCGCCTTACCACATAAAAGAATTGTTATTGATGCGAAAACCATATGGGTCATTCATCAGCCCAGATTGCCTTGCAACGGCTGTATAGCGGTATACATCACAATCCTTAACAACTTGGGAAATATTGATCAGGCTAGTTAACAAACCAATATGTAACAATTGGTATGTTGCGTATAAGTCAAAGGTGTGATAGCCTGATAGGTCATGCAATTATGGTTTCCAGCTTTCACATTCCAGCTGCATGGTTTCAAATTCCACTAAAGTTTCAGACTTACTTGGAAGTTGGAAAAATGCTTCCTTCTAAAGTTCTAACACATTTAAATCAAACTGAGATCTTATTCTATGAGAACATTTCATAAAATGGACAATTAAGATAGGAGATACTACAAAAAGATTTTGGGTCATTTTGGCTATGCGCACCAAGACAGCTGTTCCTCTACTTTATTCTGGAGATAATGATGATATTGTCATGCTGATGGATAACAATGCTGTCAAGCAGATGGATAACATCAAATTTCTTTGATTCTCATAGATTGGAGAAGAAAGCTTGTGATTGTCCATCAGATTGTTTGTTGGCTTGTTCCACCAATAATTTTTCCATTATTTGCTTTAGCATAAGATAATTATGGAGTGAAACCCCAACAAACTGCAACCATAGAGTGTAGGAGCATCAGAAAACATGGTGAACATGTGATAATTGTTTCTTCTGAATTTTATGGTACCTTAGTGTACAAAATGTTGATGGCATATTCAATATGGAGGGAGAACTTGAAAATTTTAGCAAATGGGTATTCTATTTTATCGTCACAAAGGCTAAGGATATCGATAGTTGGAATCTTGTCCTTTTCTGGCAATGAGCTGTTGGTTGTTTTCCTTAGCTTATCAAGATGTTCATACTACTCAAAAGCTAATTTTGGGAGCTTTTGCTACAAAAAAGCAATTTAAAAACTACCCCTCCCTCAAAGCACTTGAGTCTCCACATTACATTCTCCAAGACACAATCATGTACAATTTCGGAAACTCGGCCCAGGGAAACTACAGCACAGAGAATTCCCTAACAAATCAAACCCCAACTGCCATTAATTTAACTAGCCGCACAATAATTTCTCTCCAAAGCACTCTCTTCTTACGTCTTCCAAAACAGCATTTTTCAGCAAATTAAATCAAAAATTCTAATCATCCACATAGTAGAACAACAAACAGGAAACAAAGCAAAATCAAGTACGAAATCAAAACATTGACAAATTAAATAAAAAAACAATGAAAGAGTACGAACCCGAAGAGTACGAGAAGCTTCGGAAGCGTGAATAGAAGGGCTGGTAGAGGGGTGATGTGAGGAAAGCGCAGAAATGGAAGAAAATGAAGACGAAGACGATGAAGAGGAGAGAGAATCAGCGACGGCACGACGAAGCGGTTCGGGTGGTTTCTTCATAGACGAAGATCTCAATCGTGAAATTGCGCCAAGCTGCAACCGCGCCGCTGCGGTCGTCATAGTGGTGGAGCTGCCACCACCTCCGCCGCCGCCGCTGCCAGGGCTGCGAGAGGGGCTGTTGTAACTACTCGACATAATTTGTGCGGCGTTATAGAGCGCGACTAAGCGCAGTGATATAATAATAATGTAGATGAGATTTGATTATGTTCGGAAAGAGAGATCGTTAATGGAGTATGAATTCAATATGCTGCATTTGAGGGAGAAAGTGAGGGTGGGTTTTTTTTGGGGGTGTGCAAAGAGAAAAAGGCATCTGAGAAAAGTTGAATGAATGGAATGTGGAGATGTAGAATTTCTTAAATTTCGGTGTGTGAGCACGTATTAGCTGGCAGGCGTTTAGGGAAGGATTTGCAGTCAGTCAAGTGTGATTTTAGTGTAGTGGGAAAGAGTGAAGTGATTCAGATTTAGGGGGTTATTTAGGTCTTTTTCTTTGGAACTTTTTTCTTGATATTGTTAAAATAAGAAAAAGTTCCTACTTTGCATCAAAGTGAGAAATAATTTACGATTTAGGCCCTATTCTTTTGAACTTATTTTCAGTTAATTTCAGATCAAATAATTTAATTTCAGTTCATTTCAGTTAATTTCAGTTCAGTTAATTTAATTTCAGTTCAGTTAATTTAATTTCAGTTCAGTTAATTTAATTTCAGTTAATTTAATTTAATTTCAGTTTAGTTCAGTTAATTTCAGTTTAGTTCTATCTAATGTAATGTTTTAATTACTCTTTTTTATTTATTATGATGATGATGATTATTATTATTATTATTATTATTATTATTATTATTATTATTATTATTATTTATGATAATAATAATTATTATTATTATTATTTAATATTTATTATGATTATGATTATTATTATTATTATTATTATCTTATTATTATTATTATTATTATTATTATTTATTATGATTATTATTATTATTATTTATTATGATTATTTTTATTATTATTATTTATTATTCATTATTATTATTTTTATCATTATTATTATTGTTTATTATTACTATTATTATTATTATTTATAATTATTATTATTATTATTATTATTTATTTATTATTTATTATGATTATTATTATTATTTATTATGATTATTTTTTTATTATTATTATTATTTATTATTATTATTATTTTAATTATTATTATTTATTATTATTATTTATTTTTATTATTATTTTTATTATTATTTATTATTATTATCATGATTATTTATTATTATTTTTTTATTTATTATTATTATTAATGTTATTATTTATTATGTATTATTATTATTATTTATTATTTAATATTATTATTATCATTATTAATATTATTTATTATTTATTCATTATTATTTAGTATTCTTATAATTATTATTATATTTACTATTATTATCATTATTTATTCACTATTTGCTATTTATTTTTTATTATTTATTGTTATTACTATTTATTATTATTATTTTATTATTATTATTATTATTATTATTATTATTTATTATTTATTATTTATTATTTATTATTTATTATTTATTTATTATTATATTATCATTATTTATTCACTATTTAATATTTATTATTTATTATTATTATTAGTTATTATTATTATTATTATTTATTATTTATTATTTATTATTTATTATTATTTATTATTTATTATTTATTTATTATTATTAATATTTATTGTTATTGTTTTTATTATTATTATTATCATTATCATTATTATTATTATTATTATTAAGTTGAGCTTAACTGAACTTAAATTAAATAATAAATAATAATAAAAAATAAAAACAATAATAATAATAAATAATAATAATAATAATAATAATAATACTAATAATAATAATAATAATAAGTATTGATAATATTATGTTAATACTTTTTGATTATTATCGATAATTATTATTTAAGAAAATAAAATATACAATTCAGTTCAGTTTCTCTCATCTCAGTTAATTTAATTTAATTTCAGTTCAGTTAATTTAATTTCAGTTCAGTTAATTTAATTTCAGTTCAGTTCAGTTAATTTCAGTTCAGTTAATTTAATTTCAGTTCAGTTAATTTAATTTCAGTTCAGTTCAGTTAATTTCAGTTAATTTAATTTAATTTAATTTAATTTCAGTCAAAATAAGTTCAAAAGAACGGGGCCTTACTGTTTAGGTAGGAATAAACTTATGTTATATTTAGTGGTCAGCAAGGTATAAGCTACTATGAATAGCGGCTTACCTTCGGTTTCCCACGCTTGACCACTACTTTGGATAATAGTTGTTCCCTGGTAAACCACTACTCAGAATAGCGGGGTGTTAGCTAAACTCTTTTTGAGTGAAACTACAACTTTATTAATGGTGAAAATGTCATAATGAAACCTGCATTGGAATGCAACTCAACAAATAAAATTCATCCAAACTATTCCTACGATCTACTCTAAAAGCCAACAATTCCATCACTATGAAGCCAAAACAACAAAATGAAATAATGGTCAGCTTTTGCATGATATAGTTAGTTTTCTATTATAGTTAGTTTTTGTGTGATATAGTCAGTTTAGGTTCACTATAAATTATACTCGGTCCACCCAAGACTTGTTGCAATTCCATGTACTTTGAAAAATATATACAAATATAGCAAACTTTTGATATTGCAATCAAAGTGTATATTCTAAGAGCAACATAATAATTACCTAGTAAACTATAGAAACACAAAGTCAAAATGCTAAACCCCCGAATCTTCTTGTGGACAAGTGTGGATGAACTAGATGTAGAACCGTCCAACTCTGAGATGATACCAAGAGAAGAAGGAATGGTGGTTGATCGTCACCAATACGTCATCTGACAAGGTGGAGGCGACACTAGTGCGGGTGATGATGAGATGGTGATAGAAATAAGAGGCAGAGGACGCGAAGCTTGTGGAGAAGGAGAACTGGAAGGAGCTTGCATAAATGGCCAGGTGGTCGAAAAACAGATGAGGTGGATGTATTCTCAACAGAAGTAGGCACAGGTGGCAAGATATGATCTTGTCTGACTCAGACAACAACATCAGTGCATCGCCCCCTCATAGTCTCTAGCGTCTGCACAAACAATTGGTAGCCCACATCGAGGGCAATGACTCAACAGCCTGTAACATAGTCATGCACTTGTGAGCAACATTAGGTAAAGTATGTGCCTACATATAAAATTTAAAATATACACAAGTTTGATACGTAAATAAATAAAAAGTAAAAGTCTTACATGTACTAAGATCATGTATGTGGATGTTGGTTGATAATATATGGATGGCGGTTGTCGGGGCCGTATGGTTCAAAATTATAGGGAAGAAAGAACAATGAGTTAAACTTCATAATTTGAATGATTTTTTGATCTAATTAGACGTAATTATAAATTAGTGCCTGATGTCAGAAAGGATTCTACCACAGGATTAGCTGTGCGTGACCTCGTGCATCGATAATATTGTACCATATATAATAGATATTATCGTTGAGCCTCATACCAACAAATAAACTAACTTGGTCTAGAAAGGTAAAGAAAGGGTCGATCCCACAAGGATCAAGAAAGAACAAGTATTGACTTGTGATAAGCTAGGTCAAGTCTATTTTTGGGGTGGAGATTTATGGGGGAAAACAATAGAGACAAACAATAATAAAAAAAAAAGGACCTTGGAAATGAGTATCTACCAATCAAGTCATTAACAAACCAAGCAATCACAATGGAAAATCGACAATGGGAATTAATTGATGGGAATGGTTCATCTAATGGTACTCTAGCAACACTTTTGATCTAGCTAGATTGGCCTGGTCTCCTACTAAAGACCTCTTCTCATGGCTAAGACATTCAACCAAGCATATTGTAAGCGTGTTTTTATTCCCTATGCTGGATGAGCATGTATTTGACTACCTCATTGTAAAGGTTTTATTGAAAAATGTTTTGAATTGAAGAAGTCACCAACAAGTCTTTAAAGGAAGACTCATAAACCTAATTGAATATTGGGAAAATCGTAGGGACTTATCCAATGTAGATTTCCCCGTCATGACTTCATTAATGGTCATTGAACCAAATATTGAGTTCGAGGGTGAGGGTAGGAATAAGATCAGGAACCAAATCCGCCCATTGATGATCTTTACTTAAAATCGATTCATGTCAAGTTTTATGCAAATAAATAACCACATATAATATGTTAATTCAATCTATAATTAATGTATGTTGGTTAATTAAACACATAAAAGATTAATATTTTGGTGACAGGTATTTATGCGATCAAATTACTGGGAACCTAATCCAATTGTCCAAATTATCTGAATTTAGCGTTGGAACATTTATTTAGGTCTTTGATTAGCAATGTTAAAACATGTGCCGTGGTAAAAGCATTAAATTATACGGCATGCATATGAATATATAATATAGAATAAAAGAAATGTAGAAAGAAGGGATATTAGAAGAAAAAAATGTACAGTTGAGCGTTAATTGTTTGAAGGTCTACATCATGACAAGTATATCGTTAGTAAAACAAGAAATAAATTGGAATTGACCCTCATGAATTATACCTTTGTCGCCGGGTCTTGTATTACGGTCGGCAGGATGAGCATTCTTGAAGCTTGAAATAGGAAATTCGAAGGGATGGATGAGTTTTTATGTGTTTGAATATGAATTTGAGTGTTTGATTGTGTGTAGGGAGTGTTATAAGGTGTTATGACATGATGAAATCGTAGCAATAGAGTATTAACGCATAGGGAAAAATCGATCGAAGAAACAAGCTATTATAGGCAAAGGAAACCGAAAATGAACCGAAAGGATAACATCAAACTGTGTTCAACATACAACTCGTGCGCTATACGCACAGCTCGTGTGCTAGACACAAGGCTCATGCGCTAGACGCACGGCTTGTGCATCTCGCACACTAGCTTTACGTTTCTCGAAGTTGTGTACGACATCAACGTTGCACGCGTGCAATATGTTGCGTCAGACTCGAAGTTGATCTGGCCAGTTTTTTATCGTTTTAAAATCCTTTTTTTATCCTTTAATAAAATATATCCTTTGAAATATGAAATCGGCTATCCTTAGGAATAAAAATATGATTTTCGAAATATCCTTTAAAAATTGATTATCGAGAATAATTAATATCAAAAATATGAAAAAACAATTAATTATCAGAAATAATTAATTGGATCTTTAAAATTGGGCTTGGATTTAATAAATAGACTTTTTTTGGTTTTTGGGCTTAGATCGTTCGATAGCTCTTCCTTTGGACCGTACCAATTAGAACGACGATATGTTTCATTATTGGGTACTCAATGGGGAGACACGATTTTGTGTCTACCGAAGCCCCCACCATGAGACGCTATGCAAGGATTGGGATTATGGAAAGCTAAGGTAGATTGATATAATGTCATGCAAGGTCAGGGTTATGGAGTGCTAGGAAGGATTTGGATAGATAGAGATAGATTGATTGGAAAGAGATAGATTGATTTTCGAAAACTATTTTGATAAAGATCAAGGTCCGCAAGTGAGATCCGTAGATTACAACTCTTCAGGTGTTGGATTTGGAGGAACCACAACATATATATAGGAAGCCCCCACATTGGGTAAGCTTATCTTGAATTAGGCACTCTGAGCCTAGATTAGAAGCTACTTGTCTTGAGTTGAACATTTGAAAAAGCATTGAAAATGCTTCACTATGTGTAGACACCAAATTTTAACCTCTTTTTCGGATAAATAAAGATTTTGAAAAGAAATAAAATAATGAAATCCATCATGCATCGTGAAGCGCGCGCCCCGTCAAATGCATGTTTCGCCTCAGAGCGCGAGTTTCATTCCGTCGTATGGTTTTTCATTTTTTGCGTATTAGTCATGCAGTTTCGGCTTAGAAATATAATTTTTCGTGAGTCGTAGTCAATAACTACAACCACCGTTTTAATAAAATGATTCGTAGTATAATCATGCTCGTCTTTACTAATTTGACGAGTTTTCGTTAATTGTCTTAAGTTAGTCTTTCGAAAAACGAAAAAACACGAGTTGCAATTAGGCGTCGGGATTTTAATCGTATCCCAAAACCGGTAGTAATTAGTTTTCTTGATGTTCACGTCATTGTTCATTGAATAAATAATAAGAATATATTCTTTATCCACTAATCACATCCTTTATCCATTAGTTAGGGATTAAGAATCATGAAAAGAAGTGAGAATAAGAATCAAATCCCATGTGTAAGAGGGAAAAATCCGGATTTTTTTCCGGTAGATTCGAGTGTGCGCCAGGCACACGATCATGCACAATACGCATGATTGTGCGCCTAGCGCACAACAATGTCCTGCGCCAGAAGCAGAGCACGGCGCCTAGCGCAGGCTCCTGCGTTTGGCGCAGTGATCTAATTAGTTTTGTTTTTCACATTTTTCAATGCAATTTTTACGTATTAGGATGTATTTAGGGAAGAATATTTTCTGAAAATCTGATTTTGCCTCATTGATGAGAAAAATCCAAAAAGAATTAGAATATTTGTGTTTCCAAATAAATTTGATGATGTCATTTGGGTGAGGTCATTAGAGTGATGTCATTAGGGTGATTAAGGATGGGAAAAAACGGATTTTTTGGGTTAAAAATCTGATTTTCGACTTCTTTGAAACCCTAGTTCATCTACCTCATTTCCCTATAAATACTCTCCTCTTTTATAAGTCAAACCAAGTTGAGCTAAAATCAACTTAATTTCACTACTTCTCAATACTACTCTCATCTTCTCTACTTCATTCCTCTAAAAATCACATTCAAAAAAAAGAAAGAAAAAGTTAGGAAAGTAATTAGTAAGTAAAGAAGTTCATCAAAAGAAAAACACAAAAAAAGGGTTTAAGTTAGTAATTAAGTGGATTTAGGAACTCACCTAGAAATTAAGAAAATCACAAAAAGGTAGAAAATTTTGCAAAAGGAAGTGCATCATTGAGCTAGCAAGGTAAAGTTGGAGCTTTTGTTATTTGCTTGATTATCTTTTTAATCACTTACTTTCTCCTTGTTTATTCTTATCATTTTTTTTTATTTTTGGAGTGATTTGGGTATGTGGAAGTCCTAATAAGTTCCTAACCTTAAATCACGCCACCTAGAATAGTCAACTCTAATGAGGAGACTCTTAGAAAACAATATGTTTATGTGATTTTCCTTAATCAAGTTGTTGTTCATCACCAAACAATGTTTTCATAAAAAAATTCAAGACAAGTTGTGCATAAACATCTCCATAAAGAAAAAGTGATGCTGTAATTATAATCAGTTTTAATTTCGTACTTTATTTTATTTTTTGTCTGCATTAACTAAGGATGTAGTATTTTTCCTATGAAGTGCAAGATGTTTTCAGCAACTGGGATTTGGAATTTCTATAGAACTAATTTTGTATAAATAATTAAAAATCATACAACTTTATCGTGTAAAACTGATTTTGTCCAGTACCACATAATCTTGTCTTGTTATTAAAGTTTAAAATAAATTCATTTAGACAAACTAAAAACATCAACTTTAAATAAGATATCAGTATCTTTCCAAAAATATAAAAATCATGTTCATATAAACTTTATATAATTTTACATCATTGTTACAACAACGTTCATGTAAATCACTAAATTCCAGAAAACTAATTTTTTCTTCAGTCTAGAAAAAAATAAAAAGGGTCTTAAATGTGTCTAATTCATGTGAAATTTTCTAGTCTAGTTATTCAAAGTGTCTAAAATGTTCATACCAAAATTCACTTCAAAATAAGTTAGGCTTCAAAGAACAAATTGGATAAAGGCCATGTTTTGACCAGTTTTGGCATAATTTCACCATAATTCAAGTTGTCACTAAAAGCTTGAGAAATTTTGACACAACATAAAGAACTCACTAACCTATCCATAGATGTATTACATGCTCAATTTAACTCTTTGTACAGAAAGTTATGATTTTTACAAGTCAGTACATGAACAAAAGTGCAATATGGAAAATGAAATAAAGTGATCAACTAAAGTTTCATAAAAAAATTATTTTCTTCATACGAAAATGTTAATTGAAAGCCATGAAATTTTAAGTTTGTCTTAAAATGACTCATTTTATCATGTAAATAAAAATCAATAAAAATCGTCAAAAAAAAATAAAAAAAAGGTTAATTAATCTCTAATTTTTCACAAGTTTATAAATAAACATGAATTCCAAAGCCCATTCAAGGAGATGAAGATCAAGGAGCATCATGGTGAAGATCATGATTGAAGATTGGTATAGATCATAGATTTTGTACATATTGTTGTAATAATAATTTCTTTGTAAATAGTTATTACATCACTCATTAATAAAAAAAACATGGATATGTTTATGCATAATTTTCATAAATAATTCCACAACTCTTTTTAAATAAAATGAGCAGCCAATGTTACAAATATTGCATGTTGGGCCCAATATATCATAGTATATGAATCAAATGACCCAATTTCAATTAAGGGGAAAAATTGCAAATCTAACTAAGTTAAAAAGTATGATGATCCATCTTTCAATTTAAATTTGTTCTCTATCTTCAAATGGATTAATCATATAATTTGAAATAATTAGATTGGTAATTATGATCTCCGAATTGATTTTAGGCCATTTCACGTGTCTTGCTTTAAATCGCCAAATTCCAATGAGCCAAACACAATCTCCAAATTTGATCTCAAATTGATAATTTCTCTCTAAATGACTTAATAATCTTAAATTAAGATTATTTCTCAAAAGCCTTCAAATTAGGAAGCAAACTTCTAAGACCTCTTGAAATTATAAACGTGATCACTAGTTAATGTGGTTATTTCAACCCTCGATTAATCGTTAATTAGAGCAGTTTACTCAAACTCTTCCTTTAATCACTAATTAGGGTGATTATCTCCAATCATTATTTAATCACTAATTAGAGTGATTATCTTAAACCTTAATGTTCGTTAATTAGGATGATTATTTTTCTCATTCAATCACTAATTAGAGTGATTATTTTAAACCTTAATAATCGTTAATTAGAACGATTATTTTTCTCATTTAATCACTAATTAGAGTGATTATCTTAAACCTTAATAATCGTTAATTAGGGCAATTATTATTTTTCTCATTTAATCACTAATTTGGGTGATTATCTTAAACCTTGAATAATCACCAATTAGGGTGGTTACTTTGTAACCTTCATTCTTAATCACTAATCAAAGTGATTATCTTTCCTCTTAAGTTTAGTCACTAATTAGGGTGATTATCTTAACCTCCATTCTTAATCACTAATTAGGGTGATTATCTTAACCTCCATTCTTAATCACTAATTAAGGTGATTATCTTAATCCTTCATATTTTAATCACTAATTAAGGTGATTATCTTAATCTCATTTCAATCACTAATTGGAGTTATTACCTTATTCCTAATAGATTTGTTTAATTCTAAAAGTGAGTTATTCATAATCTATTCTTTCCTTTCCTTCCCCAATAGAATTGGCCATTTAGGGTGAGACATAAGATCGAACTACGATGGTTTTGATCCATGAGTGGATTCCAATCCCGCAATGATTGGTACGTAGTGCAACTTCAATGCTTAAACCTACCATGTACAAATGATATATTGGTCCTAAATAAAAATGGTTGATGTGTATATGTGCAAACTATGTGATTTTCTTTCTTTTACTTTAAAATGGAAAATAATGCATTTAGTAAGAGCCCGTTCTTTAGAACGGAAGAGGAGACGAGTTCCAAACGTTCACACCTCTTAACCTAAACCCCGAACCCTATCTCATGGTGTGAAAGACCAATTTTCAAAAAAGCCTTATCCATATGAAGTCATCATCGTTTTAAATGATATTTCTTGAAATTGATTTTAAAACGATTTATTAAATAAATATTTCCCTATTCAGATATTAATAGGGTGGCGACTTCCAAGTTTTCTATAACTCATAGTCCAATGAGAGACTTTTGTGGGATTCAGACCGTTAATTAAGACAGTAAAAAATCGGGTACCACAGGCTGACGACTTCATTGGGGACTTTACTTTCACCTGAAGTATAAGAGGTTTAAACCTGAACAATGCATTATTTCTCATATGTATATATAATAAAAAAGTTAATCATGGCTATTCACAATTAAATTTTTGTATATAGCATGCTTATGTGAAAATTACGTGGGCTTGGTAGTTTATCGATCCATACACGTGCACTCTTTTTAACCATTTTCTTATTAGGTCTGATACCTCTATCTATTGGCAAGGCTCAGACTTTGAGAATGACAAATTAATGAATTAAGGGCGTAAAAGCTGCATCCGCGAGCTATTGCGACTTGCTCTGTCAGGAGCGTCCACCCTCGATGGACACAATGGAAGTGACTCTATACATTTTAGGTACTTCAAATTAGTCTAATCCTAAGAGGTGGAACAGACGTATTCAAACAGGAGAATACATGGTCTGGCGCCTAGCAGACTAAATTCCGAAAAAAGGTTGAGAATAACATGAGTACTTCACATTAGTCTAATCCTAAGAGGTGGAACAGACGTATTCAAACAGGAGAATATATGGCTTGGCGCCCGGCAAACTGAAATCTGAAAAGTTTGAGTAGTACTTGAATTAATTATTGCTTTTATATATTGTACTTTGTAGGTAGAGCTACCTTCGGCTTGATCCCCTAAAAAAAAAAATTCCAATGTTGTAATGCATCTATCTTAGTTTCTCTATTATATGATGTACTAAAAGGGGTACGTAGGCAACTCATTTTCCGAGTGCAGCTGCAAAAAAGAAAAAATTTATGTAAAATTTCACTTTTCAATATATCAGAACTACGTTGGCCCTGATTCTCCATTCAAAAAATAAATCATCACAAGAAAAAGTTCTTCCCCAAATCCAAATCTACTTATGTAGATACGTAGGCAACCTTCGGGTGCGGCCTGATATTTTCTTTTATGGTTTCAACGCTTAAAAGCAATCAATACATGCAGATCACCAAGAAGAACGATGCTGGGGCATTATAATTTGCCAAAACGAGGACACAAGCCTCTTATCCCTCTTTTCTCTTATTTCTGTAACAGCAGGAAATGGAAGGATATCACCAAATTAATTTTAGAAAAAAAATGTTTGTGTATTATCCCAAAAAATATGAGTCTAAAAAAAGGAAATATAAAATAAAAAGGTCCAAGTCTACAAAAAAAAGAGAAATAATAAGTCAGTCAAAGAAATCTAATGAAAAATCCAAAACAAATGATAAAGTCAAGGTTTCGCACCTTTTTAATAAATGATAACTGAAATTGGGGTAGGAATTATTTTTTTTCTTAAAGATATCATTTCTTTCATTTCCTACAAAAAAACAAGAAAAAGAAAAGAAGAAACAAAGTCTGGACAAATTTTAGTGCTAACCTTTTCATCTCACTTCACAGGAACTCTGCATGGGCCCGCTCAGGATCTAGGCTGATTCGCCGAAGTTCTGACCATAGTGAACGTTCTCTTTCAGTGATACTGTCATCCTTGTCTACACCAGCTGTATTCTCTGCTACACGACTCAACAATATGTCTGAAATTCCGAACAATGAGCACCAACAGAACTTTACCCCTCCACCTGATCCAATGACTAAGCTCCGAGGACTTGTCCAGGCCATGCTTGACCGACAGGATAATATTGAACAAATTGTGTTGGGCATAATGAGCCAAAGCGCCCAGATGCCTCTTCCTCCTCCTCCTTCGGAGTCGGAAGTAGCATCACCTTTTCACCTTGAGCCTATGAACAATGAGAGAGAAATTCCCACTAAGCTCGAGGAAGAAGTAGTTAAGATTGAGGAAGTCTTAAAAGGCATGACTAAGGCTGAACCATGGATGGACATTCATGAGTTAACACTTTTCCCGAAGGCACGATTACCCCATGGTTTCAAGATGCCTAATTTGACAAAGTTTGATGGAACCGGTAGCCCAACCAATTTCCTGAAGATGTATGCGGGGGCAATGAGTCCCTGGGGAGTGGAAGAATCCTTGATGGCCCAACTCTTTCAACAGTATTTAGATGGTGCTGCATCACATTGGTTTCTCAACCTCGAAAACACAAAGAAATCCACTTGGGCTGATATAGTCAGAGAGTTGTCAAACCAGTATAAGTATAATGAAGAAATTGATGTTACTAGAAGGGATATGGAGACCACTTCTCAAAATCTTAATGAGACATTTTCTTCATTCATCACTTGGTGGAGAAACAAAGCTTCCAAAATGATGAGTAGGCCTAATGAAGAAGAACAATTGCAAATGGTTGTGAAGAATCTTCTTCTTGTCTATAAGAAGCATATGGCGTACTAATATTTCCCGACTTTCAAAGCTTTGACTGCTACGGGAACTCTAGTCGAGGATGCTGTGAAAAGGGGGGACATCAAGAAAGATGAACCTATTGGCGGCACTTACTTATAATGCAAAGTTTGGAAATAACAAAAGAACTCCAAACAATGATTCAGCAGCTCCTAAGACAACTAATGCGATCCATGCCATTGGCGCATCCTCTGCATTCCAGTTACGACCACTAAACCAAACGACTCTCAGCCAAACATCACAAAAAACCCCTTTCCTAATCATAAACCCTCATTTGCAATTAATGCATTATCTTCTGTGTCAGACGGATGCGATCCAATCCAGTTAATCCGCATGATAGTTCCTCAAATGTATGAAATGCCAATAGCCGCAGGATACAAGTGTCTGCTCTATGACTATTCCACTTAAGAAAAAGTCAAGATGATGCCTTGTAAAGACCCCAGTTTCACTCTCAACAAGGATCCATTCTCTGACATGTGTTGAACCTTGGATTATGATGGCGCCTTCTTCATTTTGGACTCTGATGCTGATGAAGATGCCTCTTCGATCTTGACAATTATGGAGAAAAACACTGGAGGACATTTCACCACTCCAAATACATACGAGCGCCCCATCTGCCTCGATGATCTTAGTGATGAGGAGTACGTGGATATACTCCCTCCATCCCATAATACTCTTTACACTTTCCTTTTTCATCTATCCCAAAATACTCTTTACACTTCTATTTTTGGATATGACCACTACTATTTTAATCCTTCTACCTTTAAAGCATTGGCCCACATTCTCTCTCCTCCAAATAAAATAATACCACTCCTACTACCCACCAACTCTAACCATGACCCACACTCTCTCTCCTTAAAATAAAATAATACTACTTTTACTAACTCCTAACTCCTATCACATCTACTTTTCAATGAAATAACAATTGATAACCAAACAACAACTTATCATCTAAAACTACGTGCATTGATAAGTGTCAAGAGCATTCTAGGACGGAGGGAGTATCTCATTTGACTAGAGCATGTCGCCATTTTAAACCATCCCATTTGGAGGATGAAAATCCTTTGGAGGTATTGAGAAGGAAGGAAAAGGGCGAAGAGCCAATGACATAGGATAGTAATAAAGAAGATGCTATCAAGCGCATGAAAGAAGAAAATGCTAATGTTTCCATCTGGAAGTTGTTAATGCATTCCTAGCCTCATAGGGCAGCCGTTCTAAAGCATCTCAATGAAGCCTCTGTAAGCTCTTCCATAACACCTGACGAGATGGTAGGGCTCATTCATGGGGTAGATCGAACTCTCATGTTCACAGACAATGATCTCCCTGATAATATCAACCACAAGAATTCGTTGCACATCACAATACGCTGCAACGGATGGGAGATATCTAGAGTATTGATCGACAATGGCTCTGCGATCAACGTTTGCCCTTTGCGTGTGCTAACAAGACTCGGGTATTCAAAAGAAGATCTGGTACCGTCCAACCAGGTGGTCAGAGCATATGATAACGCCAAGAGGGAAGTAATGGGTTTAATTAGCCTCCTTATTGAATGTGGTCCCGTGGCAAGGAAGGTGAAATTCATGGTCATTGACATTCAAGCATGTTTCAACCTTTTATTAGGAAGGCCGTGGCTGCATGAAAATAGAGCAGTAGCCTCTACTCTACATTAGAAGGTACAACTTCTCACTGATTAGGTGCTCTAACTATTTCTGGTGATCCGAAAATTATGACCATCTCCAACACCGAAAAATCGGTATTGTATCTGAACGAAGTAGAGGGCACTAGGTTGGATGGTTATACTATCCACTGTATTCTAGCAGCACCTGAAAATTCATGGATGAATGAGGTCCCATCAGCTACACCAGATGTAAGTGTTGAAGAAACAGAACCAGAGTATAGTGAGGATGACGAGGAAGAAATAGGAGTTTCAAGCATCGGCACATGGTACGTCAGTTGAAGCACCGGAGGAATCCCGTGTCGGCAATCCTCAAGATGATGATAATGAATTAAAAAAGAGATCTAGGACTGATGATTTTGACCTGAACTTTAATGTAGTAGGTCCTATCCGAGAAGTTCACACTGAACCATTGATTTTCTTTCCTGGATATCAACACGAGGATCATTATCGTGAGTTACCACAGTTCCGAAAATTTGATGGGAACGGTGATCCTTTGGTCCACTTAGTTGGATTTGTGAATGCCTTGCACCCATGGGGCATATCAGGGGAAGATTACCCCATGCTGTTTAACAAGAGTTTAGAAGGACCAGCTTTGGACTGGTACTACTCTATGTATTATGTGGATAGAGCTAGTTGGGAAAATGCTAGCCAAGCCTTTGTTTATTGGGCTCTCGAGCATAAACAGACTGATGCCAAGAAGCTGAAGCTAGTCACTTTGCGTCAGAGCGCCTTAGAAACTTTCTCGCACTTTTGTTCGAGATGCACTCATATCCGCACACAGCTTCGTTTCCCTATTACTGATCGAGAGTTCATGCTCATATTGCTGCAGAACCTGAATGGTTTCTATTATCGTCACATGTTTACTATCAAGTACACATCCCTCAGTCACATGGAACAACATGGCTTTGACATCGATGCTCTTAAATTGCAAGAAAAAGGACCTCGGGAAGATCTTGAAACTCCCAACAAAAACCCAAGGGTATATGCTAAGATAGATGAACCATTGAGTATGGTGTATGATCGTCTTCGGAGGCAAGGTATAATCCAAGCGTCAGCATATGTGCAATGTTTACCCCTTCCTGGAACAAACATGAGCAAACTCTGCGCTTATTGTCGCCAATTTGGACATGAAACTGATCGATGCCATGATCTTTACTACAAAGTTCAAAACCTGGTTGATCAAGGTATCATTACACTAGAGGAAAAAAGCCCAAGGGCTGCGGTCAAAGCCCAAGGGCTGCGTTTTTTGACCGCAGCCATTGGACTAGCAGCCCTTGGCTTTTAGGTTAACCGCAGCCCTTAGGGCGTTAAGGAAACCGCAGCCCTTGGTGGGTTAAGGGCTGCGGTTAAGGGACAAAACCGCAGCCCTTGGTGGGTTAAGGGCTGCGGTTTTTGCCCGGACCGCAGCCCTTGTGACCCAAAAAAATAATTTTTTTTTTTTGCATTTTTTTGTCCTAAATGTTCCCAAATAGTTATATATATATATAAGTATCATTTTTCATTACAAATTATGTTTTTTACACAAATATAGAGAATGTTACAGATTAGTCTAAGAATCTCTGCAAGTGCTTGATATAATTTATCCTGTTTTTGTGTCAACCACAGTAGAAACTTGAAGGCGAGGCGAAGCTATAACTCTTAGATAATCACATTCCTGAAGAAATTAAGAAATTATGTTAAGCAAATTAACTTCAAAACTACAAAGGACAACAGTAGCATAAAAACAAACAGCATATGCATAGATATGAAAGAGCAACTGTCGTTGAATATCACAGTCACGAGTTGAAGAAATGGATTCATCCTGTCCATCACATCACAACATCATCAAGGTGACACCTAAAAGGAGGTCCATCTAGCAAAAGAGGATAAGAGGACTGATAGATATGATTCTTATAAATCCAGATCCAAACTAAACGAGTGACTTACAAGTCCAAGGCGTAGAAGAGCAGCTTCCTTGTCACTTGCCTAACTACCAAGAGCCAAAAGTCTATCAATGATCTTGAGTATGAAATGTAGATTCCATGTCTGAGATACAAGTAAACACTAGCATAAGTAATTAAATACCACACCAATTATATACATGTCATAATGTCACAAATTTCCAACAGTTCTGCTACTTACCTTTACTTACCTTTTGTTATAGTAGCCAAGAATAAAGGAACGTACAAAGAATAAACAAAAGAGAGAAAATTAGAATACAGCAAAAAGTACTCAGCATATTTCCAGACAACCATTTGACTAAAACAAGGCCAATTATAGGCATCTATCACTTTAAAATCCACTGATCTGTACTTGTATTAATCATAAATTAGAGTCAGCCTTGTATTAGTTATCAATTAAACTTGAGTAGCCATTATCAGAACTTATAAGAACACACGTGAGCATATTCAAGACTAGGGGGCTGGGCAAGGGGGGTCTGGCAGGGATGGCGGGGGGGCGGGGAAGGGGTGTGCAGGGCGCGGGGACCGGGCAGGGGGTGTGCGGGGGGAGGGTTGGCAAGGGGTGAACGGGGGGGGGAGGGTTGGCAGGGGCCGGGGAGGCTGGGCGGGGGGAGGGGGAGTGCAGCAGGGGGCAGTAGTAGAGCTTCAGCATAGTTGTGTGATAAAAATATTTTAGCCCATCCCTAAATTTAGGTCTAGCCTAATTGGCCTCTAGCCTAAATCCAATTGATCATGAAACTTTAAACTTCCATAAATAAAGACTTCTTTTAATCAAATCTAATCATACAACTAAATTACTCATAAAACCATAAACAAAAGATCAAAAACCACCAAGGTCACACTAGTCATGAAAACAACAAGATGGAAAAAGTGGCACTTATGAAGGCAGAAAAACCACATATTTAAATAGGCAAGATAATTGATAAATAGGCAAAAGTGGCACTTATGAAGGCAAAAACAGATTAGAAAATTTACGACCTCGAATCATGTTACAAAACAAGTGTGCGATATCATATGAATAAGGGATTCCAGTGGACCTTTTCAGTTAGAAAGACTACCAACATTATCTGCTGGGACAGAAAGAACTATCACACAAATTAAAAGCTAAGATCAGAGATTAAAATTTCCATCTGGAAAGCATAACTGAAATTAATAAGCAAGGAGTAATATCCTCAATATATACCAATTTGAAAATCCATTATTGTGAACATCTGTCTGCTGGAAGGTAAAGGTATTGGTGACTCAATTATCGATATTGGCAAGAACATGAGAAATCAAGAGGCGTTGAACTCTTTCACAAGATGGGATCACAGGGACAGTTGAAGAAACAATACCAAGGAGATCTAAACACAAATTATCTTATTTCCCAAAAAATAGAGGCATCCAAGATATATAGATAGACCAATGCAAGAAGTCGCACAATTCGCTAATAACTTCTCTATTGACGACTATTTCAGATCCAAACAAAAAATCACTTTTCATCTGATAAGTGTAATCCCCTCCTCCCTCACATCCTCTTCCCCTCTATTTTCGTAGTTGGACTGTAAATCCTCTCATCTTTTAAGCTTTACCTCCACTTAAATAAAACTATTTTTGAAATCTAAGAAAAGCAAACAAGTTCCTAGACAATAACCAACAAACCTAGAGGTTCCTACTCAAGATACTGATGACCGAGTACATAGGTACAAATGATTAATGCCTTAAGGCAAGTCCCACTTGCAAAGAGAAAGGCCTATAAACCATTACTTGGGCTACTATCAACACTTTAAAACCGCCGCTGAAGACATTAGAGTAGAGAAGGCCGATCATTATGAACATTTTAATTAGGCAAACTTTACCTGGTCAAAAGTAATTGTGGATGCATTACAAAGATGTTAGGAAAACATAGTTCAATTGAAAAACAACTTTGTACAAGAGAAGAAGCCAACTTAGCACCACCTACCACCCCTCCTAGCCGCCTGGGGTACAATTTTAGAGACTAAATATACAATCCACAGGACAGGAGAATGAAACGCAGGATGTTAAAATAAACCATGCACATTCACTAAACCACAATCCAAGAAAAGAAGAATTCTTAACAAGCGCTTACAATCACCACAATGCTACCAAAACCAAATCTGATTTGCCTAAAACAAGTGAGAAAAACAAGATTTTCATAGCGCTTATAGCCATCTAAGACGGGAGAAATAATGAAATTGCTTTAACACAAAGCTTAGCCATCAACAATAAAGTAAGGGATGGGGTATGTATAATCAACACACCACAAAATATGAAAAGATTGACAAGATAACACCATTTCATAAAAGGCCCCAGTCAAATCTAAAATCTCAAACCCTAGGAGAGTCAAAAAGCTTCCTTCATCCTCATTTCGAGGTAAATCAATATAATCATACTACATAATTCTGAGCAGCTACTTGATAATTCACTTAAATCGCAAAATCAAATCGGTTACTACATAACAATTTTACAAATTGAAAATTTACAATTCACAATATCAAATGATTTCCAACTTACCAGTGATAACGATAGCTTTAACATCATTTATATTCAAAGCTTCATCATATAACTCTTTCAATCCATCAATTACTACAAAAAAAATAGAAAGAAAAAAAGTGTAATTTGCAGTTGAAATTGAAAATTAAACGAAATTCGATTACGAAAAATGAGAAACTAACTCGGAATCGCCAAGGAATTAACAGGAGGATTTGAAAGAGTGATAAGAGCAACTCCATCGTTTCCGACCTCCATTGAAACTCGAGGTTTCGCCATTTTTACACTTCGAAATTAGGTATTTTTCTTCGTAGATTTTGCAAAGATATCATTCATACTTTACAGATCTACACAATAATCTTAATTCAAAACAAAAAAAAGAGAGAGAAACCTTGTTTGTGCGTAGTTCATCTTGTTCAACGGGAATGAGGAAAGAGAGAGAAAACAACACCGAACGAAGGAGAAAGAGTGAGAGAGCAGCACGGCGAGCGCCGAGGGGAGGTGGAGCACCGGCGAACTGAAGGGGAGGTAACGTGGCAGACAAAGAGAAAGAAACGGGGTGGGGGAGAAGAAGAGAGGTAGGGTTTGGGTGACCACGCGAGAGAGAGAGAATGAGGAGAGGGGTGAGTAAATGGGGCTGGAAGAATAAACTTGTGGATTAATTAGGCCCAAGGGGGCTGCGGTTAGCCCAAAAACCACAGCCCTTTAGTGTGAAGGGCTGCGGTTTTGGGCTAACCACATCCCTTTAGTATGAAGGGCTGCGGTTTTCAGATAACCGCAACCCTTGTACCGCAGCCCTTGCCTTTTTTTCCACTAGTGTTAGTCCAACCCATAAGGAAGTGCCTGCAAGGAAAGTGTCGATGCGCCCTCAACCTCAATCCCAAGTTGATGTCTTTCGTAAATTAGTTGAGCAAGGTTGGATACATGCACTTTCTAGACGCCCAAGGGCAAGTACGTACCGTAGGGTCAGATCTCCCCAACTACTGCCAATATCATCAGTTACATGGTCACGGCACAAACCAATGTCATGCTCTCAGCTATCGCATCAAGCAAATCACCAACATAGCTCTTGTCTACCGCAAAGCTACTTGATCATCTCACAGAAGGGGAAAAATCTTCGGTAAAAGTCCTGTAAAGGGTTAGCCCATCAAAAAAAAAAAATCTTTCAGTTCGTTAGTATCAGAGAACTACGTGCAGCTTGAATCCCCATTATCATGTACACTTGCACAGTGAGATCACTCCACCTATGCAACACCTGGGGTACGTAGATAGCTCGATATGAGTTCAACTGTTTTATTAAATAAAAAACTTTAGTTCCTTAAAATAAACAAACTATGCTGAGTCTGATTCCCCATAAAATGCACCTGGAGCAATGGGGATATGTAGGCTGCCTTCGGGTTCGACTCAAATGTATTAACCATTGTATTTCAAGCAATGTGATTAGCACTCAAGATGCCAGTCATCACAGGAGCAATTTCGAAATGCTAAATTGACACATCAATGGGGATACAGGCCCTAATCTATATATTTTCTGTCCTTGATCAATATTAAAGCAGGGAATGGAAGAATGAAAAATTTTATTTTCAACCCAAATGACAGTAAAATCATTCAAGAGAATAAAAACAAATAAAAAAAAAACAAAATTGTAAAGGTGGACCATTCCAGTCAAAATATGGCGAAATCATTTTCGAAAATTTCCTTTATTCTGCAATGCATTCTGCGATATATAGCTTTTTTCTCTTTTAATTCTTTTTTCTCTACCTTTAGGTCCAAAAAGAAGAAATTTGTCCCTTCTCTAAGGATGACCAATTACCATCAAAAAACAAAAACTTCAGCCATATTTACAAATGCGATCAAAGAGCCTGTAGGGTTTGCCATGCAATCTCTGTCCAAAGGATATTAAATCATGATGAAGATGGGTTATACTCAAGGAACCGGATTAGGGCATGATGGTTGGGGAATAAAGCAACCAATCCCCATAGTAGACAAGCAAAACCGATATGGATTAGGATATGATCCAGGCAACACTCCTTGCAACATCAAAGAGCCTTCTTTTACCCTCAATGGTTAGTTCATCCTGCAGGGAGATACTAAGCCATACTACGAGTTTCCAAAACCTTGGCTTAGTAGGAAAGAACAGAAGATTTTACCGGGATTGGAAATATTCTTCAATGAAGCTAGAAATCTAAACTTAATCAAAAGTTGGTTTGCCCAAAAACAAAAAATGAAAAAAGAAACTGACTTGGTGGATAATCTGGAACATGGAGTCCTTAAGAAACTTTTCACTGTTGAGTCCTCTGAGGAAGGGGATTTTGACCCAGTGTCTTTAATGATACCTTTTGGAGAAAGCATTGAACATAAGTGGAATATTGAGTGTCAGGCAAAAGACGGGCCTATAGAATTTAAAATGTTTTCAGGAAACCATCCTCCACATCCATCTCATGAAACTACCTTTTCACCCCTTTCAGATAGATATCATACCGATATCTCATCTTTCAGCCAATCTACCTTGCATACCCAGTCAGAAGACTCTGATAGTGAGGGAATTAAATGCGAACCTTTATATAAATACATTTGCATGCAAGATGTTATTTCTGACAGTGAATTTAATAATGATGAATCACTTTATACAATTGAAACATATATAAAACCCGTGGAAGAGTCCATTGTAATTAATATTGGTATAGAAAATGCTGTAAAAGAAGTCAAAATAGGTTCATCCCTATCCCTAACTGAACAGTATGTGTTTATTGCATTGTTAAAAGAATATGTAGATGTGTTTGCATGGTCTTATGCTGATATGCATGGCGTTAATAGAGAAATTGCAGAACATCGCATCCCGTTACATCCTGAAAGCAAGCCTAAGCAGCAAAAGCCCCGTCGAATGAAACCAGAGATTAGTCTGAAAGTAAAAGAAGAAATCCAGAAACAGCTTGATGCCAAAGTCATCCAAGCTGTAAAGCATCCGAGTTGGCTCGCCAATATAGTGGTCGTACCTAAAAAGGATGGAAGAGTTCAGGCGTGCATTGATTTTCGTGATTTGAATGCTGCATCACTAAAAGATTGATTTCCTCGACCCCACATCGATGTTCTTGTGGATAGTACAGCCGGTCATGCAATGTTTTCCTTCATGGATGGATTTTTGAGGTATAATCAAATACTCATGGCTCAAGAAGATATGATAAAGACATCTTTCATCACTCCGTGGTGCACCTTATGTTACCAAGTTATGCCTTTTGGTCTCAAGAATGCTGGAGCCACATATCAAAGGGCTGCAACCACTATTCTTCATGACCTCATCCACGACATTGTGGAGGTCTATGTAGATGACATGATTGTGAAAAGTGAAGATCGTGAGGGGCATATTCCTGCACTAAGATCCTTCTTTGAAAGAATTAGGAAACACAATCTAAGGCTGAATCCTCAAAAGTGTGTGTTTGGCGTCACTTCAGGGAAGTTATTGGGATTCATTGTAAGTCAAGAAGGCATTAAAGTGGACTCGAAAAAGGTAAAAGTTATTCAAGAGCTACCTCCTCCAAAAATAGAAAAAGAAGTAAGAGGATTTCTCGGCAGAATTCAATATATCAGCAGGTTCATCTCACAACTCATAATGAGATGTGAACCTATATTTAAGCTGCTCAAAAAAGGGGCATCCCATGAGTGGAACGAGGAATGTCAGGAAGCTTTTGATTCCATGAAAGAGTATCTTTCAAATCCACCTGTTCTAATGCCGCCTAGACCAGGAGAACCCTTGATTTTGTACTCACTATCACTGAAACAGCTACGGGTGCTCTCTTAGCCCAATATCAAGAGGGAACAAAGAAGGAAGTTGCCATATACTATCTTAGCAAGAAATTCCTGGAGTATGAGACAAGATATACCCCATTGGAAAAAGCATGTGTTTCCTTAGTCTATGCCACGAAGAAGTTGAGGCATCACCTTCAAGCTCATACCACCTATCTAATCTCTAGACTTGATCTAATCAAGTATCTGTTTGAGGAACCCATTCTTAGTGAAAGATTGGCGAGATGGCATGCTATGCTTTGTGAGTTTGATATTCAATGTGTCAGCCATAAATCTGTTAAAGGAAGAGCTATATCTGAAGCCCTAGTAGAAGGACCAGGGTCAGGAGATGAGTATGATGATGCATTTCCTGATGAGTACTTATTATTCATTGACAATCCACAATGGTGCATGTATTTTGATGGAGCTTCCAATAAGAGAGGTAATAGAGCAGGGGTTTTGTTGGTAGATACAGATGGAGTCCATATTCCATTTGCTGTCAAGCTAGATTTGCCAACAATAAACAATACAGCTGAGTATGAAGCCTGTATATATGGAGTAAAAGTCGCTTTGGTAGCAGGGCAAGACATCTCACTGTATATGGAGATTCTAATCTCATCATATCTCAAACAATAGGAATTTGGAGGGTTAGAGATGAGAGACTTCAGCTGTACACATAATAAATTCAGGAGTTAATCCCTTATTTCGATGACATCAGTTTTAAACATCTTCCTTGGGAACAAAATAGTTTCACTGATGCTTTAGCAAATCTCGCTGTTACTTAATCATGGGAAAATGGTACAAAGATCCAGTTAGTTTTAATTGAAGAAAGGAAGGGACCTACAGTGACGGTAGCACAAATTGTCTCCACACTAGCTCAACAAGATGATGATGATGTTTGGTATAAGGATATCAAGAATTTTCTGGAAACAATGCAATATCAAGAGGGAAGTGGCAAGAAGGATCGCATAGCCATCAGAAAGCTAGCTACTCATGTTCTCATACTAAAATGCAGACTATATCACAAAGGATTTGATGGTACTCTGCAACTTTGCGTGAATAACAGCGAAAAGCAAGCCATCATGGAAGAAGTTCATGGAGGAGAATGTGGACCCCATATGAATGGAAGGATGCTGGCTCGTAAAATTTTGCGAGCAGGTTTTTATTGGAGCACTCTAGAAGGTGATTGCATTAGTTTTGTCCGTGCCTGCAAGCAATGTCAGATATTGGCTAACCTCAATCATATGCCACCTGTGTCACTACATAATATGACCTCTCCTTGGCCATTTTCGAGTTGGGGCATAGACATAATCGGACAAATTCATCCGAAGGCTTCAAACGGGCATCAGTATATTCTTGTAGCAATTGATTATTTTTCGAAGTGGATTGAAGCTGCATCCTTTCAAAGCTAGAGGCAAAGCAAGTCTCGAAAGTTGTGATTAACAACATTATCTATCGGTATGGCGTACCTTTTGAAATCACCTCTGATAATGGATCACAATTTGAGGGTCATCTGAAGACCACTCTCGCAAAATTTGCAATCAAGCATCATCAGTCCTCACCTTATCGTCCCCAAACAAATGGAGCGGTGGAAGCAGCCAATAAGACAATCAAGACTATTGTTGCCACGATGACTGAGAAGACTAGGGAATGGCATGACAAACTCCCATACGCTCTTTGGGGATATAGGATATCAATTAGGACTCCAACAGGAACAACCCCGTATTCTTTGGTTTATGGGATGGAGCCAGTCCTACCGGTTGAGGTGGAGATACAATCTCTAAGGGTCATAGCAAAAAGTGAAATCTCGGAAGACCAATGGTATAAAACTCGTTATGATGAGCTTGCATTTGCAGATGAACGCCGACTACAAGCATTGCATAACATTCAACTCTATCAACGGAGAATTGCTTGTGCATTTAACAAAATGGTTCGAGATAGAGACATTCAAGAAGGTGATCTAGTCCTAAAGGAAAATAGAGCTCCGTTGCATGATCCTCGGGGAAAATTCAAGCATAACTGGTATGGGTCATTCCTAGTCAAGCATGTCACCACGGCTGGAGTAGTAAAGCTAATGGATTTTGATGGAAGTGAATTCACCCATTTCACTAACCTTGATCAGTTGAAGAAATACTATGCTTAGGCATCAAAGTAATTGCAATTGTCATGATCAAGTAACCAAGCAGTTTGTGAATTTTGTATCCTATATGGTTATTCTTAATAAACATGCCATGTGTTTCTAGATATTCATATAACGTAACAAAAAAAGAGACAAAAAAAAAGAGAAAAAAAAACAAAAAAAAAAAAAAAAAAAAAAAAACGAAAGAGAGAAAAAACGAAAAAAGAAAAAAAAAGAAAGAGAGAAAAAAAGGAAAAAAAGAAAAAGAAAAATGATGAAACATGCAAGGATGTTTGTGTTTTTTTTTTAGGTTTATGTGTTATACAGTAGGGATGCAACTAGGGCGGGGCAGATTTTGTTCTTCCCATCCCCATCCCCACCTATAAATATAATCCCCATCCCCATCCCCGTGGTGGGTACAAAGGCTATCCCCATCCCTGCCCCGGCGGGTATGAACATAAAACCATCCCCGCCCCATCACCCGCCTAATCCCCATTTTCCCCGCCCCACCACTCGCCAAATCCCAACCTCAGACCCACATTGAAAGGAAAGAAACATGTACAATATTTTTGATATCGATAAATATAAAAGACCTAAAAATACATACATAATGAAACGACCCAAAAATACATAAATGATGAAATAGCCCAAAATCTCAATCATCATATAAACAAAGGCAGTAGTTTATATATATAAATACATAAATAATAAAACGACCCAAAATACATAAATAATGATATTTTTGACTTTTAACTCAAACTTATTTAAAGATGGGGCAGGTGGGGCGGGTATTGGCGGGACGGGGGGGGGCGGGGATGGGGCGGGTATAACTTAAAATCCATCCCCATCCCTATCCCCAAGGCGGGTATGGTTTTTATCCCCATCCCCGCCCCACCACCCACCAAATCGGGAACCATCCCCGCCTTACTAGAGCGGGGGTGGGGCAGGTCTCCTGTTTGACCCGCCCCACATGCATCCCTAGTTATACTTTTGTATGTCATACGATTGATTCATGTCATATTTAATGTTAAAGTGTGCACGTGTTTAGAATTGTGTTCACATTGAATTTCTCACAAGCAGATAATTCTCACAAACATATCTTTTTATTCATCCCAACTGGGGTACTTCATTTCATACATTATAAACATAAAGCCTTCATTTCCTACAAACTCAAAAAAAAAGAAGAAAAAAAAACTAAAAAAAAAACATGGAAAAACAACATGATATTTCTATGATATAATTTTAGCTCCCTGCCATATAGTAGGCATTCTCTAACTGGTACAAGATGGAAGAACCTGGAGGGCAGGAATGTGATGTTGCCTCTAACCAATATGCCTTAGACACCTCCGTGGAAGGTAGAAAGTGACCTGGCAAAGCCCCGATAGTTGTACACCTCTACGACTAGAATTACAATATACAATTGCACTAATGCCAAGGTGGCTTGTAACCCACTTTATGTCTTGCTGCAGAAAAAAATCCTCCCACCCACCATTTTTGCTAAGTTGATAGAAGGAAGGAAGAAGACATCTCTCCCGGACATGATTAGTTTTGTAAGTAAAACTTTTATGGGGTTTCATGAGAGAAAATTTTTCCAACAACCATAAGTGAAGGGCTAATGGACATCCCTTCACAAAACTTTGCGTTTTTCTTTTGAGTTCATCTAAGCCAATAAACATTTCCCCCAAAATAAGCGGTCCAAGATGACCCCCACTAACGATTTGAGGAATAAGTGAAAGACACCAAACATGTCATGTGTTTAAAGACCATTTAGTGAGGGTACTTCCCAAAATCATAAGAATGCAAGCATTTTATCTAGCAATCCTATAGTTGGCATTATTAGAGAATTGCCTAGTGCCAGATTGGAAAGTCAACAATAAGTTAAGAAGAAGTACCTCACCATATTGTAGGTAGTTGCCATGAAGATTTTCAGGAATATATAAAATTGTTGATAAATCTCCTAAGATCCTTGTAGGAGACCTAGATGTAATAAATGCACCATTAGATGGTAAGCCTAGCAAACCCTCGACCTCTTCAACAAGGGGCACAACCTCCCGGTCTCCAAAGCGGAAGACATGACGAGTTTCATCCCAAAATTAGGAAGCAACATGAATCATTTCATAATAGATAGAAAGTGAAAGCAAAGGCATAAGAGCCTTAGTGAAGCGGGAAGAAGAAGAAGATTGCCTTGGTTGCTCCAAATTCTTTGTGACCCCCGAGAGTTATTTTTTCTCACGACTCCCCATTTCATTAGGTTCTTCAAAATTAGGAGCCATTTTTTGAAAGAAGAAAATTTAGAGAAGATATTGGAGTAGTGAAGGAGCATCCTTCACTATGGCTAATGACCAAGCATTTGTGGTGTGACCATTTTTGTTGAAGCCGAACAAAAAAAAAATGTGTCAATGATGAATCAAGAACGTTTATACAATCCCTTTTCCTAATGATCTTCCAAATAATGACCTTGATCAATCTATTTTATATAGTGATCATCATTTTCCGATAAAGCAAATAAGCATTACGCATAAAAAAATTTATGAAAGATTTCGGAAAAAACAGATAATTTTTTTGCCATATGATGTTTGGTCCACCATAGTTTATTTAGAGGGTAATAACCTTAGGTCAACTCTTTTAGGTGACATGACCTGACAGTGTCTTAATTTAAGGTGACATGATAACACATGGAGTCATAAAAAGAAAGTGATGGTGATTTGACAATTTGCTTGTCATCAAGGCCATGAAAAACTGTAAAAAAAAAAAAAAAAAAAACTGGAGTTAACCTGGTAAGTGTCGGAATTTCTCACATTAACAAAAGACAAATTCATAAGACTAAAGAAGACGACAATAAAGTCGCATTTTCAGTTTTAGAAAATTAATTGGGATTTTCTACATAAAGCAACGCAAATTATTGCACTGATGATAACTATTTTCTATGGAAAATATGTTATCTCAAAAGAAATTTTCTGTCAAAATTTTGTGTCTTTTTAAACATTGGTCATAATTTCCTCCAAAATTCGACCAATGTGGGGCATTCTGTAGACACCAAATTTTGAACCCCTTTTTCTGATAGATAAAGATTTTGAAAAGAAATAAAAATAACGAAAACCATCATGCATCGTGGAGCGCGCGCCCCGTCAAATGCATGTTTAGCCCCGGAGCGCGAGTTTCATTCCGTCGTATAGTTTTCTATTTTTTGCGTATGCAATTTCGGCTTAGAAATATAATTTTCCGTGAGTCGTAGTCAATAACTACAACACCGTTTTAGTAAAATGATTCGTAGTATAATCATGCTCGTCTTTACTAATTTAACGAGTTTTCGTTAATTGTCTTAAGTTAGTCTTTCGAAAAACGAAAAAACACGGGTCGCAATTTGGCGCCGAGATTTTAATCGTATCCCAAAACCGGTAGTAATCAGTTTTCTTGATGGTCAAGTCATTGTTCATTGAATAAAGAATAAGAATATATTCTTTATCCACTAATCACATCCTTTATCCATTAGTTAGGGAATAAGAATCATGAAAAGAAGTGAGAATAAGAATCAAATCCCATGTGTAAGAGGGAAGAATTCGGATATTTTTCCGGTAGATTCGAGTGTGCGCCAGGCACACGATCATGCACAATACGCATGATTGTGCGCCTAGCGCACAACAGTGTCCTGCGCCAGACGCAGAGCACGGCGCCTAGCGCACGGAGCTGTGCCTAGCGCAGTGCTCCTGCGTTTGGCGCAGTGATCTAATCAGTTTTGTTTTTCATTTTTTTCGATGCATTTTTTACGTATTAGTATATATTTAGGGAAGAATATATTATGAAAATCTGATTTTTCCTCATTGATGAGAAAATCCAAAAAGAATAAGAATATTTGTGTTTCCAAAGAAATTTGATGATGTCATTAGGGTGAGGTCATTAGAGTGATGTCATTAGGGTGAGGTCATTAGAGTGATGTCATTAGGGTGATTAAGGATGGGAAAAATCAGATTTTTTGGGTTAAAAATCAGATTTTCTACTTCTTTGAAACCCTAGTTCATCTACCTCATTTCCCTATAAATACTCTCCTCTTTTATACTTCAAACCAAGTTGAGCTAAAATCAACTTAATTTCACTACTTCTCAATACTACTTTCAGCTTCTCTACTTCATTCCTCTAATAATCACATTCAAGAAAAAGAAAGAAAAAGTTAGGAAAGTAGTAATTAGTAAGTAAAGAAGTTCATCAAAAGAAAAACACAAAAAAGGGTTTAAGTTAGTAATTAAGTGGATTTAGGAACTCACCTAGAAATTAAGAAAATCACAAAAAGGTAGAAAAATTTGCAAAAGGAAGTGCATCATTGTGCTAGCAAGGTAAAGTTGGAGCTTTTGTTATTTTCTTGATTATCTTCTAATCACTTACTAAATTTCTCCTTGTTTCGTCTTATCATTTTTTTTTGGAGTGATTTGGGTATGTGGAAGTCCTAATGGGTTCCCAACCTTAAATCACTCTATCTAGAATAGTCAACTCTAATGGGGAGACTCTTAGGAAATAATGTGTTTATGTGATTTTCCTTAATCAAGTTGTTGTTCATCACCAAAAAATGTTTTCATAAAAAAATTCAAGACATGTTGTGCATAAACATCTCCATAAAAAAAATGTGATGCTGTAATTATAATCAGTTTTAATTTCGTACTTTATTTCATAATTCGTCTGCATTAACTAAATATTTGATAAGATGAAATATTTTTCCTATGAATTGCAAGCTGTTTCCAGAAACTGGGCTTCGGTATTTCTAAAAAGCGAATTTTATGTCAATAATTAAAAATCATACAACTTTGTCGTGCAAAACTGATTTTGTCCAGTACCACATAAGCTTGTCTTGTTAATAAAGTTTTAAATAAACTCATTTAGACAAAAGTAAAAGCATTAATTTAAAGAAGACATCAGTAGCTTTCCAAAAATATAAATTTCATGTTCATATGAATTTTATACAATTTTACATCATTTTTACAAAAATGTTCATGTAAATCACTAAATTCCAGAAAACTTATTTTTTCTTCAGTTAAGAAAAAAATAAAAAAGGGTCTTCAAAATGTCCAATTCAAGTGAAAAATTTCAGTCTAGTCCTTCAAAGCATCTAGAATGTTTATACCAAAATTCAAATCAATATTAGTTCAATAAGTTAGGTTCCAAAGAACAAATTCGATAAAGGTTGGTGTGACCAGGTTTGGCGTAAAATTCACCATAATTCAAATTGTCACTAAATGCTTGTGAAAATTTGACATAATATAAAGAACTCACTGACCTATCTATATACATATCACATGCTTAATTTAACGCTTTGTACAGAGTTTTATGATTTTTACAAGTCTGTACAAGAACAAAAGTACAATCTGGAAAATGAAATAAAGTGATTAACTCAAGTTTCATAAAAAAAATTGTTTTCTTCAAACGAAAATGTTAATTAAAATCCATTAAATTTTAAGTTTCTCTTAAAATGACTCATTTTATCATGGAAACAAAAATCAATAAAAATTGTCGTAAAAAAAATCAAAATCAAAGAGGTTATTTAATCTCTAATTGTAGGCGTGGATTTTGAATTCCTTTAATGCCTACACATGGTGTGAGCGCGTTTATTATATTTGTCTACCCTACTGTTAAGGTTTTATTGAAAATTGTTTTGTATTGAAAGAAGTCGCCAACAATTCTTTTTAGGAAGAATCATAAACCTAATTGGATATAGGAAAATCATAGGGACAAAATAGCCAATGTAGATTTCCCTAACCTGACTCCATATATGGTCAAAATGAACCAAAGATTGAGTTCGGGGGTGAGGGTACGAATATAGTAAAAAAAACCATATTGCCCATTGTTGGCCTCTACTAAATATCGATTCATTGTGGATTTTATGCCAAAAAATAATCAAATAATGTTTTTAACTCCCTAAAAATATTTAGTCTAAATTGGTTCAGGAAACACATAAAAAGACTAATTTTTAATGACGTGTTATTATGCAATCAATATTACAGGGAACCTAGCAAGTTGTCCAAATTAATCTGATTAATGTTAGAACAGTTTTTTAGGTCTTTGATTAGCAAAAATAACATGTGGGTGATAAAGGCATTAAAACAGGACAATCATATAATATGCATATAATGATCAGGCAGGCATATAATATACAAAGGCATTGAATAATAATAAAATAAAATAAAAGAAAGTATAGAAAAAGGGTTAGAACATACAGTATAGCGATTTTACATTAAAGATCTACATCAGGAAAGAAAACTGTTAGTAACTTCAATATAAAAATAATTTATTTAAGGACTCTCAGGATTATACCGTGACTTGGGTCTGCGAGATTGACAACCTTCGGGACGAGCAATCGTGAAGCCTGAAAATCTGAATGTCAGAAAGTATGTAGATTGAATGTATTTGTGTTTGAAAGTATGAGTTTTTGTAGGGAAGTTTTGTAGTTCGTAGAGAGGTTCGTAAAGTATTCGTCGAGTGTTATGTGTAAAAATCCGTCCTTAAATCTGTATGGAAATCAGGCTTATATATATGAAAAACGGCACTGCGCCTCACACGTTAGCTGCGCTTGGCGCAGCTGATGTGGCAAGTGCATGACGTGGCATGACCAGTAAAAAGCGTACACGTGGTACGCGCTTTAAAAAAGATAAGAAAGAAAACTGCGCTTCACGCAGGGCTGTGCGCCAGGCGCACGACACAGTGTGTGGCACAGTGCCACGTGTCAGGAAAGCTGTGCCTGAAGCACAGACGTGCGCCAGGCGCAAGCTTGTGCGCTAGGCGCAGCAGCCTGGCTCTTGACGTGTCATTGCCAGGTTTTCTAAAACGTGTTTTAAAAGATTTCTTTTATCCTTTAACTACGAAAATCTTATTTTGCGGGATAAAATCCGATTTTGACTTAAAAAAAATCTTTTGAAAATATTTATTTATTAGAATAAATCAAGTAATTATCAATTAATTGGGCTTTTCAAAGAATTAGGCTCAAAATGCAATTAATTATCATGAATAATTAATTTGGCTTTAAAATAGGATTTTAACACTTTTCGAAATTGTTTTGAATGGCTTTTCAAACTGCTCTGCCCTTGGGTCGGACCAATTAAGACCACCGTATGTTTCGTCATCGGATCCTTAAATGGGGAGACAAGATTATGTGTCTATAGAAGCCCCTACTTTGACTGAGGTTAGGAAACCGATAGTCAAAGTATACGGTGTCGGGACAGAGAACGATTCTAAACGCTCTGCAGTTGAGAACTGATCTATATACGCCGGTCTCTGCAAAACAAAGTTAGTATGCAGGACAATAACTACAAGCAATATGATTACCTGCAGAAGAAGATGTCAACAGACAGGTGCAAGCAACTCAGATAAAGCACATAGTGATGCAAATGATGCAAACTTAGACTCTCTAAGGATGCATAAGGTGCAATGCAAGGATTAAGGTTATGCAAAGCTAAGGGATGACACATCATGCAAGGTCATGGTTATGCAAGACTAGAATGTATGAAATGCAATGCAAGGTCAGGGTTTTGCAAGGCTGCAATGCAAGGTCAGGATTTTGCAAGGCTAGAAGATGTATAGAATGACAGAATGATAGACTGATTAGAAATGAATAGAATGGTTTTCGAAAATTGTTTTTAGAAAATGATTTGGGGTCCGTAAACGAGGTCCACGGATTACAACTTCTCGAGAGTTTGTTTTGAATTGGAGGAACCACCACACATAGGAAGCCCCCACTTTGGGTGAGCTTGCCTTGAATTTGTCACGAGCCTTGATTGAAATGTACTTGATTTGATATTGAAACGTAGTTGCTATGTCTTGAACATTGAAAGTTTTAACTGGGGATTGTACTCGGGATTCTTCTTTGGGAAGTTGATATAGGGAAAGTCAAATATCACCAGAAACCATGGAATTATCGGAGAGTCCTTCGGGGAAAAGGAGAGCTTGGATTGAAAAATAAAAGGGTTTAAATTTGTGACTCAAATGAATGTAGGTGGGAAAAGGCTTTAACGAGGTTAGGTGCAGACTCGAGTCTATGTCGGGATCTAGAAAGAGATTATGCTTCTAAATTCTAGAAAGTCAAATCATTAGACCATGACTAATTTTTATTCTATTGAAGTGGTCGGACCTCGAGATGAGGATTCCTATGTATCCTTGTGGAATCAGACCATTCGTAGTTTCTCTTAAAATGACTCATTTTATCATGGAAACAAAAATCAATAAAAATTGTCGTAAAAAAAAAATCAAAATCAAAGAGGTTATTTAATCTCTAATTGTAGGCGTGGATTTTGAATTCCTTTAATGCCTACACATGGTGTGAGCGCGTTTATTATATTTGTCAACCCTACTGTTAAGGTTTTATTGAAAATTGTTTTGTATTGAAAGAAGTCGCCAACAATTCTTTTTAGGAAGAATCATAAACCTAATTGGATATAGGAAAATCATAGGGACAAAATATCCAATGTAGATTCTCCCGTCCTGACTCCATATATGGTCAAAATGAACCAAAGATTGAGTTCGGGGGTGAGGGTACGAATATAGTAAAAAAAAACCATATTGCCCATTGTTGGCCTCTATTAAATATCGATTCATTGCGGATTTTATGCCAAAGAATAATCAAATAATGTTTTAAACTCCCTAAAAATATTTAGTCTAAATTGGTTTAGGAAACACATAAAAAGACTAATTTTTAATGACATGTTATTATGCAATCAATATTACTGGAAACCTAGCAAGTTGTCCAAATTAATCTGATTATCTTAGAACAGTTCTTTAGGTCTTTGATTAGCAAAAATAACATGTGGGTGAGAAAAGCATTCAAACAGGACAATCATATAATATGCATATAATGATCAGGCAGGCATATAATATACAAAGGCATTGAATAATAATAAAATAAAATAAAAGAAAGTATAGAAAAAGGGTTAGAATACAGTATAGCGATTTTACATTAAAGATCTACATCAGGAAAGAAAACTTTAGTAACTTCAATATAAAAATAATTTATTTAAGGACCCTCAGGATTATACTGTGGCTTAGGTTTGCGAGATTGACAACCTTCAGGACGGGCAATCGTGAAGCCTGAAAATCTGAAAAAGTATGTAGGTTGAATGTATTTGTGTTTGAAAGTATGAGTTTTTGTAAGGAAGTTTTGTAGTTTGTAGAGAGGTTCGTAAAGTATTCGTCGAGTGTTATGTGAAAAAATCCGTCCTTAAATATGTACGAAAATCAGGCCTATTTATAGGAAAAACCGCACTGCGCCTCACGCGCCAGCTGCGCTTGGCGCATCTGACGTGGCAAGCGCATGACGTGGCATGACCGGTAAAAAGCGTACACGTGGTACGCGCTTTGAAAAAGATAAGAAAGAAAACTGCGCTTCACGGAGGGCTGTGGGCCATTGTGTGGCACAATGCCACGTGTCAGGAAAGCTGCGCCTGAAGCATAGACCTGCGCCAGGCGCAAGCTTGTGCGCTAGGCGCACCAGCCTGACTCTTGACGTGTCATTGCCAGCTTTTCTAAAATGCGTTTTAAAAGATTTCTTTTATCCTTTACGGGATAAAATCCGATTGACTTAGAAAAACATCGTTTGAAAATATTTATTTATTAAAATAAATCAATTATTTATCAATTAATTGGGCTTTCCAAAGAATTGGGCTCAAAATACAATTAATTATTATGAATAATTAATTGGGCTTTAAAATAGGATTTTAACACTTTTCGAAATGGTTTTGAATGGCTTTTCAGACTGCTCTGCCCTTAGGTCGGACCAATTAAGACCATGGTATGTTTCATCATCGGATCCTTAAATGGGGAGACACGATTATGTGTCTACACTAATTTTTCACAAGTTTACAAATAAACATGAATTCCAAAGCCCATTCAAGGAGATGAAGATCAATGAGCATCATGGTTAAGATCAAGATTGAAGATTTTATAGATCATAGATTTTGTACATATTGTTATAATAATAATTCCTTTGTAAATAGTTAATACATCACTCATTCATAAAAAATATGGAGATGTTTATGCATAATTTTCATAAATAATTCCACAACTCTTTTTAAATAAAATGAGCAACCAATGTTACAAATGTTGCATGTTGGGCCTAATATATCATAGTATATGAATCAAATGACCCAATCTCAATTAAGAGGAAAAATTGCAAATCTAACTAAGTTTAAAAGTATGATGATCCATCTTACATTTTAAATTTGTTCTCCATCTTCAAATGGATTAATCATATAATTTGACATAATTAGATTGATAATTATGATATCCGAATTGATTTTAGGCCGTTTCACGTGTCTTGCTTTAAATGGCCAAATTCCAATGAGTCAAACACAATCTCCAAATTTGATCTCAAATTGATCATTTCTCTCTAAATGATTCAATAATATTCAATTAAGATTATTTCTCAAAAGCCTTCAAATTAGGAAGCAAACTTCTAAGACCTCTTGAAAATCATGAACGTGATCACTAATTAAGGTGGTTATTTCAACCCTCGATTAATCATTAATTCGGGCTGTTAACTCAAACTCTTCCTTTAAATCACTAATTAGGGTGATTATCTCCAATCATTATTTAATCACTAATTAGAGTGATTATTTAAACCTTGGTTAATCACTAATTAGGGTGATTGGCTTAACCTTTTATCATATTTAATCACTAATTTAAGTGATTATCTTAAACATTAATGATTGTTAATTAGGACGATTACTTTTCTCATTTAATCACTTATTAGAGTGATTATCTTAAACCTTAATAACCGTTAATTAGGGTGATTATTTTTCCCATTTAATCACTAATTAGGGTGATTATCTTAAACCTTGAATAATCACCAATTAGGGTGGTTACTTTATAACCTTCATTCTTAATCACTAATCAAGGTGATTATCTTTCGTCTTAAGTTTAGTCACTAATTAGGGTGATTATCTTAACCTCCATTCTTAATCACTAATTAAGGTGATTATCTTAATCCGTCATATTTAATCACTAATTAAGGTAATTATCTTAATCTCATTTCAATCACTAACTGGAGTAATTACCTTATTCCTATTAAATTTGTTTAATTCTAAAAGTGAGTTATTCATAATCTATTCTTTCCTTTCCTTCCCCAATGGAATTGGCCATTTAGGGTGAGACATAAGATCGAACTACGATGGTTTTGATCCATGAGTGGATTCCATTCCCGCAATGATTGGTACGTAGTGCAACTTCAGTGCTCAAACCTACCATGTACAAATGATATATTGGTCCTAAATAAAAATGGTTGATGTGTATATGTGTAAACTATGTGATTTTCTTTCTTTTTTTATAGCCATGATTACTTTAAAATGGAAAATAACGCATTTAGTAAGAGCCCATTCTTTAGAAAGGAAGAGGAGTCGAGTTCCAGACGTTCGCACCTCTTAACCTAAACCCCAAACCCTATCTCATGGTATGAAAGACCAATTTTCAGAAAAGCCTTATCCATATGAAGTCATCATCGTTTTAAATGTTATTTCTTGAAATTGATTTTGAAATGATTTATTAAATAAATCTGTCCCTATTCAGATATTAATAGGGTGTCGACTTCCAAGTTTTCTATAACTCATAGTCCAATGAGAGACTTTTGTGCGATTCAGACAGTTAATTAAGACAGTAAAAAATCGGGTACCACAGGCTGGCGACTTCACTAGGGACTTTACTTTCACTTGAAGTATAAGAGGTTTAAACCTGAACAATGCGTTATTTTCTATATGTATATATAATAAAAAAAGTTAATCATGGCTATTCACAATTTAATTTTTGTATATAGCATGCTTATGTGAAAATTACGTGTGCTTGGTAGTTTAACGATCCATACACGTGCACTTTTTTTAACCATTTTCTTATTAGGTCTGATACCTCTGTCTATTGGCATGGTCATAATTTTAGAATGACAAATTAATGAATTAAGGGCGTAAAACCTGCATCTGCGAGCTATTGCGACCGGTTTTGTCAGGAGCGTCCACCCTCAATGGACACAATGGAAGTGATTCTAGGCCACTTTAAAATAATCTCTCCCTAAATGAATCACCTTTTTGTTGACTTTTAGGACACAAGGATCAATGCACAAATGTCCTTTATTTATTTCAGTTATTGAATAATGTGAAAAGTTTTCGAAAATTCCTGAGTCCGTTTTCAGTCGGTCAATACTTCAGTGCTCATTAACTGTAGCTGAATTGCTGCCGAAATGATTATTGAAATATTAACAGTATTCTTGTTTTATTTATTATAAGTGTCATGCAAAAAAAAAAAAGTGTGCTCTCCCATTTTTTTTTTTTAAAAAAAAACTCACATTTACTTCAAAATTCTTTTCATTCAAATTGGTTTTTCCAAAAACAAAAGTGATTTCTAAAAAAAATAATCATGTTTTGAAAATATAATCCCAAAATAAAACAAAAAAATTTGAAAAAAATGAAAAGGTCGCAATCATGAGTTCAAAACGTGTCATGTTTAGGAATTAGAATGTAATTAAAACTGCACAGTCTTAAAACACGAACAGTCTAGTATAAAAAAAGATTGATTAAAACAAATTGTGTCTAATCAAAAGGGATAATTATTTCAAAAAAAGGGGGAAATTCTTCCATTTCTTGCTAAAAACATATATAAAGAAAAGTCATTGACTAACATTGTTAGTGTGTACATTTCAGGTACTTCAAATTAGTCTAATCCTTGTTAATTAAAAGAATTAACTCAAACTCAGTTGAAAAGAGAAAGATAAATCTGTCTTTTTTCAATTTCATAAGTGACTAAGAAATAAAATTAGGGCGTTCCTAAAAATCGGCGAAAATTTTTACTTTTTTCTTGAAAATAGGCGAAAATTTTATTTTAAATTTTGTTTCTTTTCTTCTCATGCTCATGGGATTTTTTTGATACCGTATGGAGCCACCGTCGTGAGAGATGATCTCATAATCAGTCCCCACCTTCGGGACTCGCTGTTGGACAAGTCCCGAAACTGTTTTTAAGTTGAGCTGATTCTTCAAGAGGAGTCCGGCTCGAACCCAGAAAAATTTAAAAAACTCAAAGTCTTTTCTGGAGATTGAAGTGATGAGGTCGCAAAGAGGTTTGGAACCCAATGCAAGAGGTGGAACAGACGTATTCAAACAGGAGAATACATAGCCTGGCGCCTAGCAGACTAAATTCGGAAAAAAGGTTGAGAAGAACCCGAGTACTTCACATTAGTCTAATCCTAAGAGGTGGAACAGACGTATTCAAACAGGAGAATATATGGCATGGCGCCAGGCAAACTGAAATCTGAAAAGTTTGAGAAGTACTTGAATCAGTTATTGCTTTTATATATTATACTTCGTAGTTAGAGCTACGTGCGGCTTGATCCCCTAAAAAAGAATTCCAATGTTGTAATGCATCTATCTTAGTTTCTCTATTATGTGATGTACTAAAAGGGGTACGTAGGCAACTCATTTTCCGAGTGCAGCTGCAAAAAAGAAAAAAAATATGTAAAATTTCAGTTTTCAATATATCAGAACAACGTCGGGCCTGATTTTCCATTAAAAAAAATCATCACAAGAAAAACTTCTTCCCCAAATCCAAACCCACTTATGGAGATACGTAAGCAACCTTCGGGTGCGGCTCTTTTTGCATTTAATATTTTCTTTTATGGTTTCAGCGCTAAAAAGCAATCAATACATGCAGATCACCAAGAAGAACGATGTCTGGAGCATTATAATTTGCCAAAATGAGGAGACAGACCTTGTTATCCCTCTTTTCTCTTATTTTTGTAACAGCAGGAAATCGAAGGATATCACCAAATTGAATTTAGAAAAAAAATTGTTTGTGTATTATCCCAAAAAATATGAGTTTAAAAAAGGGAAATATAAAATAAAAAGGTCCAAGTCTAAAAAAAAGAGAGAAATAATAAGTCAGTCAAAGAAATCTAATGAAAAATCTAAAACAAATGATAAAGTCAAGGTTTCACACCTTTTTATAAATGATAATTGAAATTGGGGTAGAACAAATAAAAAATTTCTTAAAGATATAATTTCTTTCATTCCCTAGAAAAAAAATAGAAAAAGAAAAGAAGAAACAAAGTCTAGACAAATTTTAGTGCTAACCTATTCATCTCATTTCACAGGAACTCTGCCTGGGCCCGCTAAGGATCTAGGCTGATTCGCCGAAGTTCTGACCATAGTGAATGTTCTCTTTCAGTGGTACTGTCATCCTTGTCTACACCAACTGTATCCTCTGCTACACGGCTCAACAATATGTATGAAATTCCGAACAATGAGCACCAATAGAACTCTACCCCTCCACCTGATCCAATGACTGAGCTCTGAGGACTTATCTAGGCCATGCTTGACCTACAGGATAATATTGAACAAACTGTATTGGGCATAATGAGCTAAAGCGCCCAGATGCCTCCTCCTCCTCCTCCTTCGGAGTCGGAAGTAGCTTTACCTTTTCACCTTGAGCCTATGAACAATGATAGAGAAATTCCCACAAACCTCGAGGAAGAAGTAGTTAAGCTCAAGGAAGTCTTAAAAGGCATGACTAAGGCTGAACCATGGATGGACATTCATGGGTTAACACTTTTCCCGAAGGCACGATTACCCCATGGTTTTAAGATGCCTAATTTGACAAAGTTTGATGGAACCGGTAGCCCAACCAATTTCCTGAAGATGTATATGGGGGCAATGAGTCCCTGGGGAGTGGAAGAATCCTTGATGGCCAAACTCTTTCAATAGTATTTAGATGATGCCGCAACACATTGGTTCCTTAACCTTGAAAACGCAAAGAAATCCACTTGGGCTGATATAGTCAGAGAGTTCTCAAACCAATATAAGTATAATGAAGAAATTGATGTTACTAGAAGGGATCTGGAAACCACTTCTCAAAATCTTAATGAGACATTTTCTTCATTCATCACTCGGTGGAGAAACAAAGCCTCCAAAATGATGAGTAGGCCTAATCAAGAAGAACAATTGCAAATGGTTGTGAAGAATCTTCTTCTTGTCTATCAGAAGCATATGGCGTACCAATATTTCTCGACTTTTAAAGCTTTGGTTGCTACGGGAACTCTAGTTGAGGATGCTGTGAAATGGGGGGACATCAAGAATGATGAAACTACTGGCGACACTACTTATAATGCAAAGTTTAGAAATAACAAAAGAACTCTAAACAATGATTCAGCAGCTCCTTAGACAACTAATGCGATCCATGCCATTGGTGCATCTTCTGCATTCCGGTTACGACCACAAAGGAACTTTACTCCTTGGAACATGACTTATTCCCAGGCTCTCTCCAAGATAAAAAAGGCCAATCTCATTCAACCCTTGAATCCACGCCCACCTCCTAAAAATCCTAACCCTGGTTATGACCTGAACCAAAACTATGAAAATCATCAAAGCCCGGGGCATAATACTGAAAACTGCATGGCTCGAAAGCATCAAATTCAAAACCTTGTGGATAATGGAAAACTTTCTTTAGGGTCCACTTCCACTAAACCAAACGACTCTCATTTGCGATTAATGCAATCTCTTATGTGTCAGACGGATGCGATCCAATCCAGTTAATCCGCAAGACAGTTCCTTAATGTAAGAAATGTCAATAGCCGCAGGTTACAAGTGTCTGGTCTATGACAATTCCACTTATGAAAAAGTCAAGATGATGCCTAGAAAAGACTCCAGTTTCACTCTCTATAAGGATCCATTCTCTAACATGTGTGGAACCTTGGATTATGATGGTGCCTTCTTCATTTTGGACTCTGATGCTGATGAAGATGCCTCTTCGGTCTTGACAATTGTGGAGAAAAACACTGGAGGACATTCCACCACTCCAAATACATACCGGCGCCCCATCTTCCTCGATGATCTTAGTGATGAGGAGTACGTGTAACACTCCCGCCAACCCGAACCCTTTTTCATTTAATAAAACTCGAGATGGAGGAAAATCCACGAGGGTTCGACTCAACGGGCTTATCTTGTAACAGCCCGCACTTCCGAGCTGCTAGCTAATCACACTTAAGATTCACTAATCACAATCAACACTTAATAAACCTTGAATTATATATTTACTTGCAGCGGAAACATAATCTGTAAACGATCCTGGACCTGTAGGTTATGGGCCCACAAAAAACAACTTCAAAACCAACATCTGATTACAGAGTACTTTACTCGATTTCCCAAAACAATAGAATACTTAACTATCAAATAAGCACTTGAATACTTCCAATTACAAATTGTAAATCACTAATCTATTTTCTACTTAACAACCAAATTCTCGCTTTGATCCACCTTGAGCTTCCAACACGAACCTGCAATTACACAAGAGAATACAAAACAAAAACAAAACTAAAATGAGCGAGAAACTCAGTAACTTTACCCGTCAAAATGGTTTTAGTTCGCAAACGATTTTCATATCATAAACAAACTTGGTAATTGTTCGGAAAAGAATCCATCCTTTAAAATATAACGCTGGATAGCTCAATTACTTAACACAAATCGCTGGCAAGTACAGGCAGAAACTTAACATAATATAACATAACACAATATTCGACCTTTTCTGGTCTTAACTGAACTTATATCCGAATCATTTCCTCCACATGTACCTTGCCCACTTTTCATCTCAGTTCATAAGCTAAGCCAGCTAAAACAAATACGAAATCCTTTTTACATTATCATACTCAAATCATATTTCTTAAATATAACCACTTCCGAACAATTCCAATAACAGAACAGGAGTGTTCTTTTATAATCATCCAATACCAATTCACAACTAACTCATTTAAACCTGTTATAACCATGGCTATAAACGATATATAATATCAAAAATATAATATAACACACACGGGTATGTAAATACATTTTTGCTGAACATAAATGTTACCTTAAACGCAATCTGGATTCTTAGCAATAAACTCCCAGAAATTTATAACTCTTGATAACCCACTAAACTGCATTTCCATAATTAGCTCCCATAATTCACCTTAATAAAGACACAATAACCATTAATAATCATTTCTCTAATCTCAAATAAAGAATCTTAACTTAATACTTTCTCCAAGAAAACTAAACACCTAATTGTGAATTAGAAATCAAATAGCTAGCTCAAACTGAACTACTAAAACGAGGCTCCAAAACAAATTTTGAACTTGATTAAATGCTTCACAAAACTAATCACAAAACTCATACTTGGAACTCTTGCGTTAAAGTTTGAATAAAACATATGTCAGCTCATAGTTCATAAATTGAATTAAAACTCTTTAAGAAATCATATTTGAACAGTTTGGAAGCCAAAAGAGGAGTCCAAGGAAATGGTATCATACCAAACCTCTCAAGATAGCTCCCGTGAGAAGAACAAGAGGAACAAATTGCAAAGGAGTAGCAGCCACGTAGAGCAACAACAACATAGCAGCCTGCTTGAACAACAACAACATATGTTTGCAGAAGTTTATTATTGGCTGTTTTCCTAAATTTGTAAGACATATGTTTCACAATGCGTGATTATATTTTAAAGCATTATAGCTCACTGGCGGTGAAGATGTAATTTAAGATTGTGATAACTTGAGAAATTTGTTAAACATGTATGCGTCAGTGTGTGTATATATATTCCATATCTATTCCTGAAAAAGCTTTATTTATAATTATAGATACGTGCTTCTTACTCCCACTTGGAACAAGAAACTAAAATAAGTGTGACTCTTCCTTGCAGGGTATATAATCCACATATTTCTAAGCATATCAGCACGATGACTAACTAATTTCTATTTGGAAACCGCTAAGTGGCCTATAAACTAATAAAATAAAGCAAAGCCACATGTTAAACCCACGGTAAAGCATGTGCTTCTTATTATGGAACTATAAAGACTAAGCAAGCAACCAACCCATATCAAGTAGGTTCTTGTTACTCTTCTTCCTTTGGATTTTGCTTCAATTAAATTATCATGGCATGTGGTCCTTTCTAATGATATATAAAGCTTGTCTTTGAGCTTGTTTGGTTATTGCAGGTGGTATGCACTGAAGAGCCAGAGAAAATTAGAGAACTGATTGCAATGGGTGCACTAGATATTCATATCGTCAGGGAAATATTCCTAAAATAGCACAAGAGAAGTCTCTAAAAACCATATTTTATGCATGAACAGGTGCTCGATTTGCTTAGAGGAGTATCAAGAAAAAGATTTGAATGTTTAGGTGCCTTTCCTGTTTAAACTAGCTGTTGATTGGCTTACAACTGCAACTGGGAATGCCAATGCTCTTGCTTCCTTCACTGCTTCCAATTCATATATGCTCGCTTTTTTTGGTAGTCCAGCTGTTGTTTTGCTTGGTTATGGGATAGCACGTACTGGTACTTCAGCTTTCAATGGTACTTATCCTGCATACTTTTTGGAGCCTTCCAGTTCAGGCTCTTTTAATGGCATTAGAGTTTCTATAGGATGTCTACTTAGTACAGTTTCATGCAAGCTATTATGGTCTTTATTGCTTAATGTTCTGAGCTAATACATATATTTCGTGTAGAATTACGAACTGCTGCCTTTTTCAAGGTAGCTCTGCGGTCAATTCGTTCCTTATCATGGAAGGGAACTTTTGGTTTACTTCATATACTAGTCTGGCAATGTTTGTATCATCTTGACAATAAAAAAGTCGTGTATATTTTACCCCGATCAAGAAGCATTGCTGATATCTTCAAACACTAGTGGAATAAAGTCCAACCGCTGCGGTCAAAACCGGGCTTGCCGATGCGGTTTTGGCCGCAATGGTTGGACCAGCCGCAGCGGCAAAGCACAAACCGCTGCGGTTCCAAGGCAAAACCACAGCGGTTAATAGGAAAAACCGCAGCGGTTTGTGCTTTGCCGCCAACCTCTTTGTATGCATTGGAACATTAACTGATGCGGTTCTCTTAGTAAACAGTATCAGTTAATGTTATATATAATATATATATACAAAAATATATACATATGTATATGTATATGTATACATATGTATATGTATATGTATACATATGTATATGTATATGTATACATATGTATATGTATATGTATATATATACATATGTATATAATATTTTATTAAATCTAACCTGCTATAGTTGACGCAAATCCCACAAGCGCGTCGTATACAAGTCAAATTAATATATATATAAATATAAAATTTGGAGAATGTACTACAAATGAAGTTGTACTAAGTACTAAAATCCAAAATAAACATCAATCATATTATTGTACCTAAATAACTAGCAAGTAACACAATAAGAGCAAATAAACTCAAAGTCGCGACATCATATTCACATGCAAACTTCGGTAAGGTAGTGTGCTAGCAAATCCCGAACCTCGTTTATCTCGGTTGTGGTGAAAGAACTCTCCCTTTGGTTGAATACCTTAAATATAAAGAAACACAAATAATATCAGTTTTAGTTTGAGTAAGATCTTAAAATATTCTAAAGAGATTAAAGAAATCGAGCTTCAAAAGCCAAAATTGGTTACAAATGACAATCATTTATCCAAAATGGGTTTCAAAGCATATGAGCGAATTTTAATTGACTCTTATAGTTATATATGTACCTATTAGAACTATATATGACCTAATATGTGGCTAAAAACGGGAAACTAAGTGAAATGAGCTTCGAAGGCCAAAATCAGCCCGAAAAGGCCTTCATTTACCCAAAATGTGTTTCAAAGCATATAAGTGGAGTTTAATTGACTCTTATAGTTATATATGTACCTATTGGAACTATTTATGACCTAGCATGCGGCTAAATGCAAAAAACTAAGTGAATTGAACTTTAAAGGCCAAAATTGGCTCGAAATGGCCTTCAATTACCCAAAATGGGTTTCAAAGCATATGAGTGAACTTTAATTGACTCTTATAGTTATATATGTACCTATTGGAACTATATATGACCTAATGTGGCTAAATGCGGGAAACTAAGTGAAATGAGCTTCGAAGGCCAAAATCGGCCCGAAACGGCCTTCATTTACCCAAAATGGGTTTTAAAGCATATGAGCGAACTTTAATTGACTTTTATAGTTATATATGTACCTATTGGAACTATATATGACCTAACATGTGGCTAATTGCGGGAAATTAAGTGAATTGAGCTTGGAAGGCCAACATCGGTTCGAAATGGCCTTCATTTACCCAAAATGGGTTTCAAAGCATATGAGTGAACTTTAATTGACTCTTATAGTTATATATGTACCTATTGGAACTATATATGACCTAACATTGGCTAAATGCGGGAAACTAAGTGAAATGAGCTTCGAAGGCCAAAATCGGCTCGAAACGGCCTTCATTTACCCAAAATGGGTTTCAAAGCATATGAGTGAACTTTAATTGACTCTTATAATTATATATGTACGTATTGGAACTATATATGACCTAACATGTGTCTAAATGTGGGAAACTAAGTGAAATGAGCTTCGAAGGCCAAAATCGGCCCGAAACAGCCTTCATTTACCCAAAATGGGTTTCAAAGCATATGAGTGAATTTTAATTGACTCTATATATGTACGTATTGGAACTATATATGACCTCACATGTGGCTAAATGCGGGAAACTAAGTGAAATGAGCTTCGAAGGCCAAAATCGGCCCGAAATGGCCTTCATTTACCCAAAATGGGTTTCAAAGCATATGAGTGGAGTTTAATTGACTCTTATAATTATATATGTACCTATTGGAACTATATATGACTTAACATGCGGCTAAAGGCGGAAAGAAAACAAAACTAAGTGAATTGAGCTTTAAAGGCTAAAATCGGCCCTAAATGACATACATTTACCCAAAATGGGTTTCAACGCATATGAATGGAGTTTAATTGATTCTAATAGTTATGTATGTACTTGTTAGAAGTGTAGATGACCTAACATGTTGTTAAATGCGGGAAACTAAAGAAATTGAGCTTAAGAGGCCAAAATCGACTTTAAATTAAGCTACGTATATTAGTTTTATATGTATATACCTTCTCAATATCCCCGACTTCCTTGCAACTTGCGGCTATATCGAACATGAACCTCAACACATAGTAGCCACACTCAATTCCCCCTGGTTGGTGAGCACACTAATCATAGAATTACATAAAAAATCATGTAATTAACATACATGGTTGTTTTTTGCTAAAAGAAAGAAGTTAAGTTAATTGATTAATACATACATATATACTAATAAGAACTATACATGACCTAACATGCGGCAAAAAGCGAGAAATTAAGCTAATTGAGGTTGAAAAGCCGAAATTGGCCCGAAATGACACACTTACCCAAAATGGGTTTCAATACATGTGAAGCGAGTTTAGTTGATTGTAATACATATATATATAGTAATTAGTAATTGGAACTATACATGACCTAACATGCGGCTAAAAGCGAGATTTTAAGTTAATTGAGGTTGAAAAGCCGAAATTGGCCCGAAATGACATTCACTTACCCAAAATGGGTTTCAATACATGTGAAGCGAGTTTAGTTGATTGTAATACATATATATATAGTAATTAGTAATTGGAACTATACATGACCTAACATGCGGCTAAAAGCGAGAAATTAAGTTAATTGAGGTTGAAAAGCCGAAATTGGCCCGAAATGACATTAACTTACCCAAAATGGGTTTCAATACATGTGAAGCGAGTTTAGTTGATTGTAATACATATATATACTAATAAGAACTATGCATGACCTAACATGCGGCAAAAAGCGAGAAATTAAGTTAATTGAGGTTGAAAAGCCGAAATTGTCCCGAAATGACATTCACTTACCCAAAATGGGTTTCAATACATGTGAAGCGAGTTTAGTTGATTGTAATACATATATATATACTAATAAGAACTATACATGACCTAACATGCGGCAAAAAGCGAGAAATTAAGTTAATTGAGGTTGAAAAGCCGAAATTGGCCCGAAATGACATTCATTTACCCAAAATGGGTTTCAATACATGTGAAGCGAGTTTAATTGATTGAAATACATATATATACAGTAATAAGAACTATACATGACACTACATGCGGCTAAAAGTGAAAAATAAAGTAAAATGACATTGCAAAGCCGAAAGCCGGAACTGGAACCAAAGAAGTCGAGCCTATTGTTTACTTTTGCCACCTTCATTTGAAGTATCAACCACTATCCCTTCTCCGTGATCTGCACGCATGTAACTTGTTGCTAACTCCGCATCAGTGACATCGGAGTTGGGAATGGTGAAAGGCGGGGTGTCCTCAAACGCATCATACTCCTCCTCATCCTGAACATCACCAACTCCGAGTATACTTCTTTTTCCCGGAACAACAATTGACCACTTGTTATCAGAAGGGTCAGTTACGTAGAATACTTGTTTAACTTGTGATGCAAGCATGAATGGCTCTTCACTATCACGCAACCGACCCAAGTCTACAAGAGTAAATCCACAAGGGTCATCTTTTCTTATGTAACGCCGGTTATACTCAACCCACTTGCATCAAAATAAGCATTCCGTGAAACCAGAGTAGTCAAGCTCCTATATATCTTGAACTCGTCCATAGTATAACAATCTAGCATCAATAGGAGACTTGTCTTTGGCACTTGCATACTGTGTAGATGATGCCTCTACTGAAACACCACTATTCTGGAGAGATCTCGACTTTTGATCTTGACGATCTGTCCAATACGTATATCCATTAACATCATAACCATCATAATAGTGCACAACTTCTCGAGGACCAAATGCTAACCACTTCAGAGTTTCAGAAACATTGGAATCTACTTCACGCATTATTCGGTTATGGAACCAATCAATAAACGTCTTATTATGCAACTGCATCAATGCTCTAGTCCCTTTACCTGGATTCTGGTCACGCAACTCCTCCAAATGCTCATCCAAGTACGGCTGCACCTGTACCATATGCTGCAATACAAATAAGTGTGCTTGTATGCGTCTTTCAACAGGAGGTACTATCATTTTGGAGCCAAGTGTACCTTTACCCGCGAGTCTGCCCTCGTGTCGAGATGTAGGAAGTCCAATAGGATCAACATTAGTTAAGAACTCAGCCACAAAATTACCGACCTCTTCACTCACAATCCCCTGAATTATACTTCCTTCTGGTTGCGCTGGATTCCTTACTTTATCTTTCAAAGAGCCCATATGTCTCTCAAAGGGATAACACCACCTCAAAAACACCGGACCACATAGCTTTATTTCTCGAACTAGATGTACAACCAAATGGACCATAATGTCGAAGAAAGCAGGTGGGAAGTACATCTCAAACTTGCACAAAGTCTATATCACGCTAGCCTGCAGAGCATCAAGCTTCGAGGGTTGTAACATTTTGCTACATATAGTATTGAAAAAAGAACACAGCTCTGTTATGGTATGTCTCACGTGTTTCGGCAATATCCCTCGAATTGCAATCGGTAAGAATACTTGCATCATTACATGACAATCATGAGACTTCATGCTCGATAATTTCAACTCACCGTCTAAGGTAACAAATCTTTTCATGTTCGATGAGTACCCTGATGGAACCTTAATGTTGTACAAACACTCACAAAAAAGACGCTTCTCAGCTCTAGATAGAGTGTAGCAAGCCGGAGGTAAATAGTTCCTATCATCATCCTTCACCGTTTTCTTTCCTTTTCTTTCAATTCCTGCAGGCGACCCTTCTTCCTGTTCCTTTTCTTTTCCCTTTCCCTTTCCTTTTCCTTTTCCAGACACTTTCTCTTTTTTCTTTTTTTCTTAGTGTCCCTCTTTTGAGCCCACAGTTCTGGTCGAAGCCCCTTTCTTTCCAGATACAGTCGCACCCCTTTGCTATCCTTTGTCTTATGTGGAATATTCATAAGTGTCCCCAGAATGGCGTCACATACATTTTTCTTTATGTGCATGACGTCGAGACAATGTCTAACCTCTAGATCTCTCCAATATGGAAGTTTCCACAGAATATAATGCTTTTTCCAATGTCCCTTATCACCGACACTCGCTCCTTTGCCGAATATCGTTTCAATACCCTTGACTTGATCATAAACCTCAATACCAGTCAATGGTCTACGAGCAACCCCTTCCTCAACTGTTCCATCGAATGCCTTCTTCTTATTACGATAAGGATGGTTGCGTCGAAGGAACCTTCGGGTGCGCATATAAACATCTTTGTGACAAGTAGTAATGTATTTAGATGCTGTGTCGTCCAGGCAAATCGGGCATGCTTTCTTCCCTTTGTTCTTGTACCCGGATAAGTTCCCATAAGCAGGATAGTCATTAAGAGTGAATAAAAGCATGGCACGCAATGTGAATACCTCATCAGCATGTTCGTCATACACAGAAACTCCTTCATCCCACATTTTTCTCAAATCATCAACAAGTGGCTGGACGTAGACATCTATGTCGTTTCCAGGCTGTTTCGGCCCTGAAATAAGAATCGACAACATGATGTATTTGCGTTTCATGCACAAAAAATGAGGCAAGTTGTATATATCTAGAAGAACCGGCCACGTACTATGTTGAGAACTAAGATTGCCAAATGGGTTCATTCCATCCGTGCATAGGCCAAGCCTCAAATATTTGTCCTCGGCACCAAAGGTCTGATGACAATGGTTGATACCTTTCCACTAAGGAGAATCAGCCGGATGTTTGAGAAAACCGTCCTTTTTCCTTCGTTCTGCATGCCACCTCAAGTTCTTAGCATCTATTTTGATTGAAAACATGCGCTTGAATCGTGGTATAATCGAAAGATACCACATCACCTTTGCTGCAGGACCTTTCTTATCACCAACCCCTGCGCGCTTGTAACGCGACTTCCTACATCGAGGACACTCATCCATATTTTCATATTCATTTTGATATAGCACACAATCGTTTGGACAAGCATGTATCCTCTGGTACTCTAAACCGAAGGGACACATCAGTTTCTTAGCATAGTAGTTCGACGTGGGTAGTTCATGGTCATCCGGCAACATATCACCAAATGCTTGCAACAAGGAAGTGAAATAAGAGTCACTTATATCGGCTTTCGTCTTGATATTAAAGAGTGTTATCACGGCCGTCAGCTTGGTGTACCTCGTACAACCGGGATACAACGGTTTCCGAGATGCCTCATCCATGCACTCAAAAATACAAGGCCGTTTGCCAGAATGATCTACCCCCGCCATCATCTCCTCGATATGATCCCCTTCATCATCATCATCTTCTACTTCAATATCCTCATATTCATCCTCGATGTTGTCATTCTCAATTACATCAAACTCACCTTCTTCATGCACATCGTTAACAATGGCATTTCGACCATCATACATACCCTCCTTACCGTGCCAAACCCATACATAGTAGTCTTGTCTAAACCCGCGACGAAAGATATGCTCCCTAAGCGACTTAATGCTACTAACGATGCTCACATTACCACAATCAACACAAGGACAATTAAACCCCTCGGTTCCCTTTGCAGCCTGATGAATTAATGCAGCATCACAAAATTCAAAGACCCCATGCACGAATTCACACGTGTCACGACTACCATACATCCATGCACGATTCATTTCAACCAAACCTAGCTCTAATTAAACACAAAGCAACAAGTACCCCATGTCAATGACGAACTTCACTACATTATTAGAGTTTATACACGATATATATTTAATGAAATTAGGCATGCTTCCCAAGGGTCCTTATCACTCCAACCTAACCCATCCTTAGATGTCTAATCTCACTAGTGAATGTATTGCCTTCAGTTCGAATCTACGGAAAATCAGGCAGCATTTCCCTACAGTTCTCCAAGTACACGATGTAGATATATAGTTATTTATATCTACATATGTACCCAGAGAACAAAAGTAGGGAAACAACGAGCCAAGATTTTCCTCTAGAATCGAACTAAAGACATACATTCACCACCTAAGTGAGATTAAACATCTAAGAACAGTCCCAAACCAGGGACTATTCAGGACTTACTCCTAATGAGTAAGTCTCGAACGAGTATCTAGGCATATGATATGATGATGCAAACATAGGTTTTTAAAAACAACAAAACATTTTACATCTAATCTCAATTCAACGATAAATATATACACATTTGCACATATATATAAACCAATTTTCCATGAAAGAAAGTTAAATATGAGTGATAACATACCAATATCAAGGTTGTGAATAGGGAAATCGAGCTCAACACTCCGTCCCTAGCTAGCTTCAATAATCAACAACAAAGTTTAAAAGTTAACATTAGTATAAATTAGCAATTCAAACAAAACTAAACTAAACTAAGCTAAACTAAACTAAATATCTAAACCAATAATCAACAACAACGGTTAAATTTCAAACCTAACTAGTTAGTAAGTACTACAACTACAACAACAACAACAACAACAACAACAACAACAACATCAACAACAACAGCAACAACAACAACATCAACAACAACAACAACAACAACAACAATAGCTACTACTACTACTACAAGTACAACAACAACCACAAAAATAGCAACCACAACAAAACCCTAGTTTTTTTAACCTAAAAATCAAACTAACTACTTTAAATAAAATAATTAACTCAAATCAATCAAATTTACACCCTTTAACTATTATACAACCTAATTTCATTAACAATTATTCATAAAAGTACAATTAATTATAAACTCGAAGCTTCAAATATGAGATTACAATAAAAGTTAAGAAATTTTAGGTACCTAAGAAGAGGTAGAGAAGGAATGTAGGTGTTTAGGAACGGTGGAAGTGCGGCGGTGGTGGTGCAGCCACGGAGGAGGACGCAGGTGCAGCCACGGAGGAGGACACATCAGCGAGGGTTTGTGGTTGAAACCCACCGAATTGGAGAGGAGGACGCAACAGCGGTGGGTTTGTTGCCGGTAGCTGGTGGTCGTTGGGGTCGGGGGAAGGTGGAACCCAGTGGTGGTGGTGAACTTAGTGGTGGTGGTGAACCCTTGCGTGAAATGTCGAAGGAGGGAGGTCGTTTTTTTGAAAGGAAGGAAGGAGGGAGTTAACAGTGATGAGAGGGAGGCCTCTTTGACGCGAAAAAAAAACAAAAAAAACCGCTGCGGTTCATAAAACAGCAACGGTTAATAGCGAACCGCAGCGGTTAACTATTAACCGTTGCGGTTTTATGAAGACCGCAGCAGTTTGTTAGGCTACTTTTCCCACCCAAATTTTCGACGATTTACCGCTGCGGTTCTCTTAAGGACCGCATCGGTTTTGTTGTGACATATAGCATTTTTTCCACTTGTGAAAAGAGGGGAGAAAAAGACTCAGTTTTTTCTTAATGTATCAATTTATTGGAGCTGTCAGTGATTGCAAAGGCTTGATTTAAATCTATACTAGACTTTACCAGGCCTTCCCATTTGATGCCAACTAACATACCAAAATGAAGAAGGAAATCTCTTACTTCATTTACTTGCTTCTTGTTTTGTTCCGTCAAAGCAAATCATCTACATTTAGCTGCGTAGAGAAGATACATCTATTATTTCGATTAAGCTTGCCTTTATGCTTTTTGTCATGATGTGCCAAACTACTAGTTAATTTATTAAAATAAACATGGTAAAGTTTGGCGGCTAACTAAGAAAAAGGAGAAAAGAGGTAGACAATAACGAAGTTGTGAAAATTGCAAAAATTTCACACGTAAATAGGTTGATGTTTCTTTGAAATTTAAAATCTTGAGAAGCTAGAACTTAGAAGCAATAACTTACCAATAAGCTGGGCATAAAACTGAAGTTTTACCCTTCCATGACTTAAGACAATGTTCAAAATAGGTCTAAAAATAGTAGAGAACAATTTGGAAATTATACTGTCTAAATGGGCCTATCCCACCTGTCTAGTCAGAACAATAAAAGGTAAAACGAAGTTCTTCTTTGCACTGATCTATGCTACTGTCTAGTCTGCTGTTCTGAAAATGTGTATATGACTTATTGGTAATTATTTCTACTTGTCCTTATCTACTTCTAAACATTTCCTGTTTGTAAGTCCTTGCCTTTTTTTATTACTATCTGTGTAGTATTTTCTAGGTGACTCAAACTCAGGTTTACTAATAAGTAATTACTATAAATTATGTCTATATTTTTTATAGCTCTTGCTTTTTAGCTAATTATGTACATACTGTAGTCACTAATGTTTTCATAGAAGAAACTTTAGTGGTTATGATAGGGGAGATATCCAATAAAAAGTTTCTTAAAATAAGAAGGATGAGAAGGAAACATGTGCAACTTCTTCAAACTGAATGTGCATAAATTTTTGTGTTAATGTGCAACTTGTTTTTACTTAAGAAAAAGATTTGATATCTGCTGGTAGCAGGGCTGCTATGGGAAGCTCACAAGATTATTTTTCATTGGAAAAGGAGTTAGCTAACCTGAAATCTGAATTAGAAGTGAGTGCTTGCTTATTTGGCAGAACGAGTTAAGGATTCATTGTCATTCGATATCTTGGGAGTTTTTACATGTTGAGTCTTATTGTAAATAGAGTCAAAATTTAGCACATTTGCTTTCGAATGACAGTGATCTCTGTGTTCTTATATTCCGATCAATGATATGTCCTCATAAACCGGTAAATATTACCTTTCGTTCTACGTCTGAGACTTTCCATTTATTTTTCATTCGATATAACTCTAAGTTTTTTGTTGTGATTTTTAGAATAGGAACAAGAATTGCTAATTTTTCAGGATGATGGGGTATACACAACTGTAAGGCGAATACTAGTAACACATGGAACTGGTATTGACTCCATTCATATCGAATGTGTTTTGCTAAATTTGAATAAAGATGACTCATTTTTATCAAATACATTCTTATTTCAGTTCATGAATGAATTGCTCTCTTTCTCTTTAGACTATCGTTATGCATTTAACAAAGCTATCACATGCCTTACAGGTAAAAATCGGAAAGTTAGTACTGAGAGAGAGCAGCTGATCATACAGATATACAAGGAAAAAAAGATGGAGATGAAGAAGAAGCACTGGAAGGAGGAGCTGGAGCTAGAGAAAGAATTTACTGCTACCCTGACCAAGCTGATGCAGAAGTATGCTCCTCATCCATTGAAGGTCTTGATGTTGCTTCTTGTAGTGCTTGACCAACTTCAGTAGGATTTATCTGGGAGAAAGTACGGGTATGGAAAAAAAACATTTTAATCAAAGATTTGAAAGTAATGATTTCCCATACCATGTCTACAAGCTTAACAAGGGTCTTTTAAAGCAAGCGCCTAGGTCATGGTATGAGAGATTATCTAAGTTCCTTTTAGAAAACAATTTTAAAAGAGGTAAAGTTGATAAAACTTTGTTTCTAAAATCGAAACGAACTGATATACTTCTTGTTCAAATATATGTTGATGACATTATCTTTGGAGGAACTAATGAGTCATTATGCAAAGAATTCTCAAACCTTATGAGTAATGAATTTGAGATGAGTATGATGGGTGAGTTAAATGTCTTTTTTGGGTTACAAATTAAGCAAACGGAAAAAGGAATAATCATTAACCAACAAAATACATAAAGGAACTGTTAAAGAAATATGGCCTCGAAAATTCAAAGATAAATCACACTCCTATGGGAAATTCAACTAGATTAGATGAAGATTCCATAGGAACAAGTGTTGATCAAACAAAATATAGAGGCATGGTTGGTTCTCTTTTGTATCTAATTGCTAGCTAGTTGTCCAGACATAACTTTTAGTGTTGGTTTGTGTGCTAGATTTCAAGCAAATCCCAAAGAGTCTCATCTAACACCAGTAAAGAGAATTCTTAGATATCCCAAAGGAACAAATGATCTTGGATTTTCTATCCAAGAAGTGACACATTTGAGTTAAGAGGATATGCTAATGCTAACTATGCTGGAGATCTTGTAAATAGGAAAATCACGTCAAGAATAGTTCAATTTCTTAGTCATAGTTTAGTTTCTAGGAGCACCAAGAAACAAAACACAATTGCTTTATCCACTGCTGAAGCAGAATATGTAGCTGCTGCTGCATGTTGCTCTCAAATGCTTTGGATAAAACAACAACTTTATGACTATGGAATAATCATTAATTGTGTTCCTATTTATTGTGATAATACGAGTTCCATTAGTATTTCAAAAGATCCAGTGCATCATTCAAGAGTTAAGCATATACATATAAGACATCTTTTCTAAAAGAAAATATGGAAAAAGGTTTGATTAAACTTGAGTTTTGTCAAACTGAAAATGGGTTTTGTTTGAGAGGGAGGGAACGAAATTCGTGTGTGCTGAGTGAGGGAGGGAAAATGAGCGCGCTAATCTATTAAGTAAAGTGTAGGGCTGCGGTTTTTTAAAAAAACGCAGCCCTTCGTGTAAGAAGGGTTGCGTTTTCAGGAAACGCGCAACCCTTCACAAAAGGGGTTGCGGTTACCTTGAAAACAGCAGCCCTTCTTACAGTACGAAGGGCTGTGTTTTCTTGTTAAACGCAACTCTTCACTAAAAGGGCTGCGGTTTCCTTGAAAACCGTAGCCCTTTGTACATGAAGGGTTGCGTTTTCCAAAAAACGCAGCCCTTCCTTTTTTCTCCCCTAGTGATGCATCTTCTCTCTTTTTCTTTCTTCCCTTCTAAAACTGTGTTCCTTAAACACTTCAACGTCTCCATTGTTCATCTACTTCACACCTCTTCGCACCACATAAAACCTTAATTTCTCTTCACTAAATGGTAAAAACCTCTCTCAATTCACCTTTTCCAAAAGCAAAAACTTCAGCAAATTCTCAAATGGAAAACCCCTCTTCTCCTTGCAAAACCCTAGAAATCGAAAATTCTCAAGAAACAAAAATGGAGATAGAAGTGCAAAAATTGGAGTCACCAAGGAGAAGGGTGAGAAGACGGAAACTGATTGGGGAAGATGATGAAGAAGAAACCCCTGAATGAGTTGAGAGGGAAGAAGAAGCAATGCTTGTTCCTTCCAAAGGAACTGCTCCTTCTTCCTCTAAGAAAAGAGTGGAACAAAGTGTTTCGAGGTATGTTTTAGAATTCTGTGTAGATCTAGAATGAGCCAAGAAAGTTTAGTTCAATGAACTAATTGACATTCTAACGGAACAAGGTATGGAATACCTGTTTGAAACCGCATATAATAATGCCTTAGCTCCTTTAACCATGGATGAGTTTTGTGCAAACATCATCAACACTGATGGAGTATGTACTACTGAAGTTAGGGGGAAGAAAATTAAATTTTCCCAAGAAACTTTAGGAAAAATATGGGAAGTTACTTGCAAAGGAACTGATCTGTATTTTAAAGGAAAGGAACTGTCACCTTTCCTAATTTTTTCCAGGATGACATTGTTGAATCCTTTGGGGGAACTGTTGGCGAAACGAAACTCAACCACAATCTCATCTCTTTTGTCCATAAAATTTTGTTTAACCTTGTTTGGAAAGCACTTATTCCTCAAACTGAAAAGAGGAACGAGGTGGGTCTCCTAGATATGTGTTACATGTTTTGCCTTGACCACCACATCCAAATAAACTTCCCCTCTTCGTTTATCCAACACCTTACTCACTGCATAGAAAATCATTGTGTTGTTGCTATGGTGCTTTGATCATCTCTCTTCTCTTCTACTTCAAAGTCAAGACCACTAATTGGCCCACCTTGGGAATTAAGCAAGGTAATATATTGAATGAGAAGACTCTGTATGGCTTGTACCTCTCTGTCCAAGAAGGAATTTTGACCCAAGGGAGGATAGCCTCCAGTTCCTCACAAAAGCGAAAACTGTCTAAGGCAGTAGAGGAGGAACAAGTGGAAGTAATCTTGGAGGAACAAGTTTCTACACCCACTGAACAAAAGGAACAACCACCCAAGAGAGGAAAAACAGTTGCTAAACAGCCTACCAATCCTGTTCCTAAACGAGTTAGGCAAAGTTCTAGGCTGAGAATTGCCAAAACGACACCTGTTCCTTCAAATGAGGGCTCTCCTTTAGTCCTACATGATGAAGAGGAACTACCTAAAAACTCACCTAAGGCACCCACTCCTCCATCTTCACCAAAAATACCGATTATTCTAAACACCATTCCTTTCATCTCTCCCTCCTCCTTCTTTGTTCCTTCCGGTTATGAACAGATGAAGGTTGTCACAAATGAGCCTAACCCTTTCTCCTCTACATCTACTGACCTACCACCACAACCTCCATTTCTTCCTTCATTTTACACCACCACTTCACCTTCTGTTCCTGTCACAGGAACAACAGGACCATCCCAAGCCAACACCCCAGTTCCTCCACCAAAACCACCTACAGACTTCGGTTCAAAGGGAAAGGAACAAGTTCCTTCGGATGATTTTGGTTGGGTAAATGAGGTTTGTCTCCCATCTCAACATATGATCAAGTTCTATAATCACCTTAATTGGACTTTGGATGATAAAACAGATAAAATGATGAATCTCATGAAAGTCCTGAGTGATACGGTGATAGAACAACAAAAGAATATGGAGATGATGGCCCGAGCAATCAACACCTTGAAACAACAACTAGATGGGCATCATGGAGAGGTTATGAAGAAATTAGAGGAAGTGGTTAAAGAAGAAGTAGTAGAGGAATACAACTCCCCTTCCCTTCCTAATTTTTAGTTCTTGTTTCTCTTAAAGGAACATGAACCCTTAGCTTTTGTTTCTTTTCTTTTCTTCCTTTTTATATTTTTGTACTTTTGTGGAACAAGTGCTATAATGTAATGACTTTTGCTAGAAACTGTCTTTATTTCTGATTTAAATGCATAATTTCTTAATTTGAATGGCTAGTATTATGTGATTGATGTTTGAGCAAGTCTAACCTTTGCAATTCCTAACTTAACCATTTTTTTTGGTGTTTGTTAATGGTCTAAAGGTCTTGTAAATCAGTCTTTCCAAAATCACCAAGAGTTTGATCTTTTTGACGATGACAAAGGGGGAAAAGATACCACAACAAATTAAGTTGAAAAATTGAAAAAATTAAAACTGAAAAATTTAAATCCTTAATCTGCCTTAATAAAATTATATAAATTATTCATTCTTATATGTTATTTGTTGTTTCCCTTAGTTTGTAACTTTGTCGTCATCATCAAAAAGGGGGAAATTGTTGAACCCTAGTTTTGATGATGACAAAGGAACAAAGATAAAAACTAAGTATTGAACTAACAAGTTGTTAAGTGAATGTATTTTACAAGGTATCAATGAAAGGAGCAAAGAGAATACTATGTCAAAGAAGAAATCAAGTTTGGATTTTGAAGACTAAGTGAAGATGTTCAAAGATTTGATGCTGGAGAAGCATTGGAGCAAGAAGACCAAAGCAAGGCTTTTTGTTTCTAGTTCCAATGTAAAGGAACGAGTAAGAATTGGTAAGGAACTGTGGCAATTTAAAACGAGAATGAGTGTTTGTTCCTTTGTAAGGAAGAGACAAACTGGCACTGTCATGTTAAGTTAAAGGAACTAACTATTTAAAAGGAACTAGACATATGTAAATAAGTATAACGGTTAAATAATGTCGCTTGAGTGATTTATGCCTAGATTCTAGGGAACCTTTTTTATTTAGTAAAAATCTGATTTTAAGGAAAAGATTTTTACTTTTATAAGATAATAAATATACTTTTCGGTTTTTAAGTAAAATATTTTTCAAGATAATATTTTGGTAAAAGGATTTTATTTCTGTTTTATTAATTAAATTAATTATCAATTAAATTAGATTTTTGATTTACTGCTTTAGTGGTTGCTAAAATTAAGGAAGCAATAACATTTCCATCTCCCACATTTAACAGAGATCATGGAGATCATGGGTGTAATAAAAGGAACGTGTTCCTCTAGTTGAGGAACATTATCATGGGAAAATGTTTTTACCACTAACACATGATTTAATCCCACGTACTAAGTAATCACTATTATAAATACTTATGTCTAATTAAGTTCCAATTTGTGTCTGACCAAGTGATATAGTGAGTGTAACTAAGTAAAGTGTTAGTGCCTTCATTCTCTCATAAAAGCCATTTGTTCTTTGCCTTCTTACTCTAATTCCACTAAGTTTATTTGATCAATTGTATTTTGGTTTTGGGGTAAGGGGATTTTGAGTGAAGTCCTCTAAGAGAGAAAGCTTTGAGTGAAGCAAGTTAAAGTGAGAAAACTTCAAGTTAAGTTGAGAGGAACAGCTGTTAAGGGAACAGTTATTCAGGAACTTGAGTTTAGGAACTCAAGGTGTGGTCCGGGAGTAGAATTAGGTTGTAACAAAGTTGTTTGGCCTAATTAGTGAAAGTGTTAAGTTTAAAATCCCTAGTGGTCGAGGTTAATTTTCCATGTTGGGCCCAAGAAGTTTTTCCTCGTAAAAATCCCTTGTGTTCCTTAGGTTGTTTCTTTGTTTAAGTTTTATAATTCCCCAAAAAGTTAAGTTTATTTCTACACATACAATTCACCCCCTCTTGTAGTGTTCCTAGTGAAATAACAGGTTCGATGTTTGAGGTTTTGATAAAGGTTCAATTGGATGGGCCAAGCTAAGGATCACGACTTCTTTTTATTTGAATGCCAAGATAATATTTATGGTTTTTAAGGTTGATGGATTGACTGATTTGGAATGAGGGATAGAACTTGTGTTCAAACCCCCTAGCTTGACATTCTTCTTTGCCTTTGGCTTCTTCTTTTTAGCTCTTGCATTTTGCATCGTGCATTTTCTTTTGCTTTTGCCTTTCTTTCGCACTTTGAATTTTTCCGCTTATTATTTGCCTGGCATTGACTCTTTTTTTATGTAGTGAGGATTGTACACAAGCTTTTATGGGTTAGGGTATTAGAAGGTGTTCAGTCTCATAGGTTTTGAATGATGACAAACAGTTGCAGAGAACAGTTGATACTACAGGTGTGTCTAAGTTGTTAGGAAACAACTGAGAAACTAGTTGTTTCTGATTGTATATTGAAAGACTATTTGCTATGCTATGATATGTTCTTGTGTAGCAAACAGGTTATTCCAAGACTTGAAGTTAGGAGGCCCTCTCGAAGATGTTAGAGGAAAAGACAAAGTATTGCATTGCTGATTCAAGGGAAGCTTCAAGGATTAAAGTGCATGAAGATAGTTTAGGATCTTTCATTTGATTCATCTTAGGTCTTCATGTAATATTTGCATATGCTATTCTTAGTGGAATTGTTTGTGTTGTTATTAAAGTGAAACAGTATGGTGTTGAATATGGGAACCAGTTGGTTATATACTCATAACCCTACTAAGTAGGGTAAGAGGTCTGAGTACCAGTTACTTTACTGGGTGATTGAGCTGACGGTTTTAGAAAATATTTTCGGAAAAATATTTTCATAAATACTTTCCAATAAAAAGGTTACCATCCATTAGAATCATAATTCATTACTTACATGCCTTAAAGCGTGTGTATATCTTGGATAATATTTTTCCTTCAAGAAAGATATTGTTCAAGATATACTTTCCTAACTTAAGAAATCATATTTTTGATATCTTAAGCTATGGCACGCTCAAAGGTTGGACCTAGGTCTATAAATATTGAATGATGATTCTACATTACCCTTGAGGCTCTCTCGGATTTTATTGAGTTATATGATAGCCTTCATTGTGACTTCATTCGCGAGTGCTTGTGAGTTCATTCGCAAGTACTTGTCAGTTTATTCGCGAGTGCTTGTGAGTTCAAGTGTGAAGTAGCACACTAGATTTAGTGTGGGGTGTGATGTTTCCTTGGAGTAAGGGAAACATGAGAGTGCGAGAGTATTCTTATTATTCTGAGTTGATTAATAGGATGACTAGCGTAGGAGGACGTAGGCCCTTGTTTGGCTGAACCTCGTTGAATTTGGTATGTTCTTTACTACTCTCAAGTTCTATTCTTTCCGGTGTCGGGAATCAGCTCAACTGGTTCCCCATTAAATCGAAAGAATTTGAATTTGGCACTAGTTCGTCTAATTACTCAATTCACTCCCCATCTTGAGTACATTGCAAACCTTCAATTGGTATCAAAGCAAGTTCTTCTTAGTAGGGTAACACCTAGAGAAGTTGATCACGAGTACTCAAGATATGAATGTTATGGGATACGACAACAAGACTCCAAAATTCAATGGGAAAAACGATGCATGGTGGAAGATCAGATCGAGGAATATCATCACTAGTATTGACTACTAGTGTTGGTTAGTTGTCAACAACAGACCAATATCAATTACCAAGGATGTTGAGGGTTCCTTAGTTGCGAAAAAGAATAGTGATTATACTTTTGTTGATTACAAGAAGCTGGAGAAGAATGCCAAAGCCATGTCCATACTGCAACAGGCTATTGGAGAGAATGAGACAAACATAATCTCTGCTTGTGTCTCCGCTAAAGGGATCTGGGATACCCTCGAACTTGCTTATGAGGGAACTAGTGAGTTAAAGAGGTTTAAATTAATTTCCTTATGCCTAAATACGAAGCTTTTAACATGAATAAAGCTTTGGCAGATTTATGACTATAATAAATGATTTAAAATCTCTTGGCAAAATTCTTTCTAACGAGGATTTGGTTAGAAAAATGTTGAGAAGTTTAATAGATGTATGGACAACTAAGGTAAAAGCTATGTATGAAGCAAAAGATCTCACATCGCGGAGTCTGGAACAGCTGATTAGTTCCCTTATGACTCATGAAATGCTGGTGGAGTTTAAGAGTGACAAGGTACCAATCAGAGGTGTTGCCTTGAAGGGAACAGTTGAAGAAGAAGTGGATGACATAGCTATGATGGCTAAGCGATTTGAAAGGCATTTCAGAGATCAAAGGAAAAATTTCGAAGGTAAGAATTTTAAGAAAACTAGCCCTTCAAGTGTAAGGTTGCTTTAAGTGCGGAAAATTTGGTCACATCATTCGCGATTGTCCAAAGTGGAAGGATAAATTATCCAAGAGCAATGATAAGAGAGCGTTCAAGAAGGCTATGGTAGCAGCCATGTGGGGTGACTCTAATTCTGGATCAGAAGCGAACGAAGAGTCACCTAATCATGAGACTTGCATGACTGCTATTATGGATCAAGGAGGAAACATCATAGCTGAAGGAACTAGGAAGGAAAATAGTACATCAAATGTTTGTCTTATGGAGAAGAAGGATGTACTTAATAAACACAAGGTAAATTTGGAACAAATCTGTGAGGACATGCATCAATATGATAGAGATAATATGCTTGAAAGTATTGATTCTTTATTAGACGAGTGTCTCAAACTTAGTGAGGCTTACATAAATGGCAAACGTGAGTTGAAAGAAAAGAAAATGAAATGCGATAATTGCAATTGCTAGTTGTGATCACTTAGAATAAGTGTATGTCGAGTTAAAGGATCAAGTGGTTGAGCTTGAAGTTGCACTTGACAAGTGCAAAGTCAAGTTAGAAACAACTAAGTTCTCTTTGCTAGAAAAGGATGAGGATACTCCTAGTTATAGTGAAGAAAATTTAACTATTCCCTCTACGCATGATTTGATTATTTCAAATGATCCCCCAAATTTTGTTGCTATTAAGAGTAAGGCAAACACTCTAAGCAAGTCTAATTTACTGCAAGCTTTTAACCTTTTGGTTGATGATGCGGAAGAATTGCATAGAGAGTTTGTTACACTCAGCTGCCCAACTAACTATTTTCCTCGTAGGTCTTTGTGCTAAAGGCAATAAGATGATTGATGAGTATGAAGGAAAAATTTGTGATATGTATCATGTAATCAATCAATTGAATAAAGGAAAGCAGAAAGTGGTTGTCAACGTGCCAAATGACTCGATGATTTCAAAACTTGAGTTTGATCTTGAGAAAATCAAAAAAGGATTTCAAAGCTATGAATGAGAAAAATGCTTTTTTAACAAAAGTTCTTGAAACTAAGGACAATGCAAAGAGCTCCAAATTAGTCAAAGGCATGTTGACAAGCTCTTATCTGCAAGGAATGCCCTGAACCATCTTACCTCTATGGAAGGTAACAGTGGTACAGTGGGTCTTGGTTATTGCAGAATGAGAACCACGACCAACTAGCACCCCATAAGAACCACTTGGATTGAGGAATTCAAAAGAGGTAAATATGTTCTTGCAAAGTACATGCATGTATGTTATCATTGTGGTATGAATGCACATAGGATCTTTAATTGTCCAGCAAGGAAGAAGAGTGTGAAAAGAAACAACAAACATGTTAAGCAGGTTTGGGTGAGGAAGGACCAGCTAAAGTCAACTGTTTGTACGTGGAAAGGGACCCAAGAAAGCTTGGGTTCCTAAATCTAATGTTTGATTATTTCTTACAGGCTAAAGTGAGAGGTAATACTTTTGGTATTTGGGCAGTGGTTGCTTAATACACATGTCAGGGGGTAAGAACCAATTTTTCTCACTCACCGCCTATGATGGTGGAAGTGTATAATAGTAAAGGTTCTATTGTTGGTATAGGTAAAGTTGGTAAGTCATTTTCAGAAGGTATTGATGATGTGTATTATGTCGATGGCTTGCAATATAATCTTGTAAGCATCACTTTACTAGATAATATTACGGAGAATAAGTCCATCTGTTTGAGTGTTGTTTCCGAGTCAAATCAATGGGTGTGGTGTAGGAGGTTTGGACATGCTTAGTTTGACACTTTTGAATAAACTAAAACTCGTGACTTAGTAACTGGTGTTCCAAATATTAAGTACGAGATTGATAAAGTTTGTTCAGAATGTGCCAAAGGAAAACATGTAAAATCCTCCTTTAAGCCAAAAAGTGTTATGAGTACCAGCATACCTTTCGAACTTGTACATATTGATTTATGTGGTCCCATGCGTGTACAAAGTTGAAATGGTCACAGGTTTGTTTGTGTTATGATTGATGATTTTTCAAGGTTTACATGGGTCATCTTATTACACTGAAAAGACAAAACATTTAACGAGTTTGTTGCATTAGTGAAACAGGTACAAAACCAACTAAATCATCAGCTGGTTGCGGTAAGATCTGTTCATCGCTTTGAGTTTGATAATTCAAGTTTCAATGATTTTTTTAGAAAGCATGGAGTGAGTCACAACTTCTCTGCCCCTCTAACACCACAACAAAATGGTGTTGTGGAAAGAAAGAATAGGAATCTAGAGGAGATGACGAGGACGATGCTTATTGAAAATGGTCTCCCTAAGAGCTTTTGGGAGAAGTTGCGAATAGTGCATGCTATATTTTGAATTATGCTCTTATTAGACCTAAATCGAATAAGACCCCATATGAAATCCTAAAGGGTAGAAAGCCTAATATTACACACTTTCGTATCTTTGGATGCAAGTGTTTTGTGCATAATAATGGGGAGGAACCAGCTTGATGAGTTCGACCCTAGGAGTGATGACACAATCTTTCTTGGATACTCTCCTCATAGTAAAGCATACAAGGTTTTGAATAAGATCAGGACCTTGTATGTTGACGAAAGTGTTCATACTCCCTCCGTTTCAGAAAGATCTGAACACTTGTTGGGACACATATTTTAAGGTGATAAGTTGTTGTGTGGTTATCAAATGTTATTTTATTTAAAAAGTAGATGTGATAGGAGTTGGTGGGGTATTTTTTATTAGATGAGAGAAAGTTGGGGTAACTTTTTCTTAATAAAAGGTAGAGTGTGGGACAAATGAGTATAAAACAAATAATATATTAATAGTGGGACAATGCCAAAAATAGAAGTGTTCAAACTAATTTGGGATAAACATAAAAGGAAAGTGTTCAGACTATTCTGGGACGGAAGGAGTATGATTTTTGATGAGTTTAATATGTCTTCTGAGATTGCACATGCTGAACAAGGAGATATTATTGGAATGCTTGAGTTTATTGGGAAACAACCAGCTGGTTCCACTCAGGATCCAGAAGAGGAGACAGGTCTACCTACTGATCCACCAAATGCTGATGGTGAAGGACCTAAGCCAGAACGAGAAGAGAATAATGAAGGATTTGTCTGAGGGGGAACCAGATGCTGATGGTTCCCATGGAGAACAGCAGTTATAATAACTCAGGAGGAAGCACTACACAAGGTGGTGGTAATCCTAATAAGGAATAGGTAAGAAATGAGCAAGCATCCACTTTGCATCCTAGCACATCTGATAGATCCAATCTAGATGATGTTGGAATGCTAGCTGGTCCCAGTCATACTAATTCAAGAGGACAAGATGGTCCATTTTCAAATTAAAGAGTTTTAGATATCAATCTTCTCATCCCTTTGAACAAATCATTAGTGATATCAATAAGGGCATTCAAACAAGAAGAGTTGTTTATGAAAACTTTTGTGTTTTCTTCACTTTCTTGTCTAGCATAAAACCAGCTGATTATAAGATGGCCTTAAATGGTGCAGATTAGGTGTTGGTGATTTGATTTTCGAGGCTGATTTTCGGACCTTTGTGTTTTATGATTTTTGTGGACGAACAACAATGAAAGTAAAGGGATATTACTCTTAAGTCGTGGTTAAGAGCATGGACAAACAAGTCGCAGTTGTTTGTTTAGGTTTACTACTCGAAAACCTAGTGTTAGCTTTCGCTCAACATATGCAAAACATGCATATCAATTTCTTAAATTCAGTCTACCTCTTTCTAGGAGGATAGGCACCTTTATTTATAGTAGAAGAGGCAAGAAAACCTTGCTCTCCAAGACTCTTACACCACACGATCAACCCAAATAAAAATAAGGAAAGTTTCCCCTAATCTTAAGCCTAGAATCTAGGTCAATTTTAAGGAAACTTAAGCATAAGGAAAGATGCTTAAGACTTTCCTAAAATGCTTAGAATCACACACCTAAAGCTATTACAACTCATCAGATTTTCCGGCCAACTTATTACAACCAACTAAAATAAAAATGACTCAACAACAATAACTAATTTAACTAACAAACATAATAAAAGACATATTTTTCGTTACATGTAAAACCTCTACTTTAAGAGTAAACATAGAAATGAAGCAATCCATGCACGTATCTTGCATCATTCTCCCCCTCTTGAAAAAAAAATTGTCTCAAGTTTTGATGTAACCAAGCAATCATCCACGCACTATAACCATGATCCATAAGAACAAGTTCACAAATACGAAACAGATGTAGAATCCACGGTGCTTGTGGACGTGTATGACAAGGAACTACATCATGACAGCAAAAACCAGTAGAAGATGCTATATAACGTTGTACTCAACGCTGCTTTGTAGCTTGTGTCGCATATTTAACGTGCAAGATTAGATTTTTGTTACTTGCACAGTCCAAAGATTCAGTTTTTAGTTCATCTTCAACATGAGAAACTGTAAAAATCAAACCTTCATCCCTTGAACAAGATAAAGTTTCAATCTTTTCTTCATCCTCAACAATAGGAAGTTGTCGTTTTACTTCTTGCTGTTTCTCATGTAGTTGTTGAACCAAATCTTAAAGCTTCGCACAACTCCTTTCAATTCGTGCTAATCTTTCTTCAAGGGTTAGTGGACATCTAAGATCTTGTTAAACTCTTTTAAGTCTTTCAAAACTCACTTGTAACTCATGTCTCCATCCACTTGAACTCATAGATTTCACACTAACTTGTAACTCATGTCTCCATCCACTTGAACTCATAGATTTCAAACTGACAGAAAACTGCCAGAATTTTGCATCAAAAGTAATAGTTTTCTGTGAAGTTTCTATATCTCCAAACCTCACGAAATTTTTACAGGACCTAGCCCTATATGCATTAAACACTCGACAAAATTTCATGCAAAAATTCGAAGCCAATTGTTCGCAGTTTTAATTCTCACAAAACTGGTCCAGAATAGTTCGGTTTTGATCAATTATCTTAAACGTGTTCGACTAAATAGCAAAGGTTCTTAAAATTATGAAACTTTCAGTCTTAAAGTAGACAAAAAGTAGTCCAATTTTAAGCCAAGAAACTCACAAAAATTCGCTATTTGCTAGGAGAACGAGATTCCTAAAGTTTACCTTAGAACTGATTAAATCTGCCAGAAAGTTTACGCATATGTTTCTGGTTGCTGTGACTTCGTTACTGATCGGATCCACACGATATTTGGATACAACAAACTTCAAGATGTCTATTGTCACCACTCAAAATTTCAGCCAAATCGAAGCTTCCAAGCTTCCTCACGTGCCTCCACAACCACACTGTTCTGATACCAACTGATATGATTTTCGAGGCTGATTTTCGGGCCTTTTGTGTTTTATGATTTTTGTGGACAAACAACAATGAAAGTAAAGGGATATTACTCTTTAGTCGCGGTTGAGAGCATGGACAAACAAGTCGCGGTTGTTTATTTAGGTTTACTACTCGGAAACCTAGTGTTAGCTTTCGCTCAACATATGCAAAACATGCACATCAATTTCTCAAATTCAGTCTACCTCTTTCCAGGAGGATAGGCACCTCTATTTATAGTAGAAGAGGCAAGAAAACCTTGCTCTCCAAGACTCTTACACCACACGGTCAACCCTAATAAAAATAAGGAATGTTTCCCTAATCTTAAGCCTAGAATCTAGGTCAATTTTAAGGAAACTTAAGCATAAGCAAAGATGCTTAAGACTTTCCTAAAATGCTTAGAATCACACGCCTAAAGCTATTACAACTCATCAGATTTTTCGGCCAACTTATTACAACCAACTAAAATAAAAATGACTCAACGACAATAACTAATTAACTAACAAACATAATAAAAGACATATTTTTCGTTACATGTAAAGCCTCTACTTTAAGAGTAAAGTAAAACCATGCAACAATTCTATGAAAGCAAATTAAACATAGAAATGAAGCAATCCATGCACGCATCTTGCATCAGTTGGCTATGCTTTTGCACCTGTTGCTATATAAAGGCTATTAGCTTGTTGCATTTGCTGCTACATGAATATGAAATTGTTTTAGATGCACGTGAAGACTACATTCTTGAATGGCTATTTGAAAGATGAGGTATATGTAGAACAACCACCTTGTTTTGTTGATCAACTGTTTCCCCACTATGAATTCAAACTTTATAAAGCAAGCACCAAGAGCTTGGTATGAGAGATTGTCAAAGTTTTTGATGGAGAATGAATACAGGAGGGGAACAGTTGCAAAACTTTGTTTATCAAAACCAGGGGGAACACTTGCTAGTAGTCAAATTTATCATTTTGGAGCTACTAACACTAGTGGAAAAAACGTCAAGGGCTGCAGTCAAAATAGCCTTAAGGGCTGCGTTTTTGGCCCGCAACCCTTGGCGTAGCAGCCCTTGGGGAAACAGGAAGGGCTGCGGTTTTTTACCGCAACCCTTCACTCCCAAGGGCTGCAGTTTAGGCCCAAAACCGCAACCCTTTTACAATTAAGGCTTGCGGTTTTGATGAAAACCGTAACCCTTGTGACCCAAAATAAACAAAAACAATTTTTTTTTTTTTGTATTTTTAGTTGTAAATAATCCCCAAACAGTTATATATATATATATGTGTACATACACACACATAAAAGTATCATTTTCCATTGCAAATTATTTTTTGTATACATATATAAGAAATTTACAAAAATATAGATGCTAAAATATTGGATGAAGTTCTCTGCTTGCCTTTCCTAGTAAACACTAATCTTTACAGAATTAGGGACCAAGCCTTTATAGTTTGTACAAAGCTCTGAATCCCTCATGTCTGACAGTTTTTCTAAATGCACCAACCAATCCTTTAATGACTCGTATAGTCGTATACGGTGAAGTTGAGACCAACGTATGGAACCTGCATGTAGCAGGTAGAAGAGTAAGAAAAATCACCAAAGCATGCAAGAGAATCTACGTAAGATGATGAAACCAATCTGCATAAAACACTTAGCCTGACGAAAGCACAAGGAGTTGTTCTAAACTTCTAAAACACTTAGGCTGGGGGGTTTGGCAGGGGCTGGGAAGAAGTGTGCAGGGGCGGGGGGGAATGCAGCGGGGGTGGCAACATCAGTTTGCATATATTCACTTCACAAGTATAATACTACAATTATATTTGTATCCCTGATATAACTGTATAAGTGCCTAGCGCAATCATATTTGTGCATTTGTGCAAAGTATATGAAAAATATATATATCTAATCAAAAATCTTGAAGCTAGATCTCACATTCAAGGCATGGGCCCATTTCTCATCATCTTTCCACGACTTTTGACCTTATTCCATTCAATCACATAACTATTGGTTAATATTAACATGAATTAGCTAATATGTGGAATGTTCAATCATCTTTCATCGATTCTTTGCATTCACAAAATGGAAATGATGAATTATCAAACGTTAGAAGGTTAAATAATGAGAATCTAGCATTGAAAAATAACTGGAACCTTAGCTTCAATCATCAATTTGGTATGTTTGATTCTTACAATATGCTCTTGAAAAGCTAGCCTTGAAAAATAAATATGCTTTTGCTCTTTTTTTTTTTTTTTTTTTTTACTTTTAAGTTGTATTAACTGTGAGTTCTCTCTTCACATTAGAAATTAAAATAATTTCACGTTTAATAAGTTTATATAATTAGTTTAGGTGAGCTTAGATAAATTCTAACTTCTTACACCTTATATAAGTTTCAATAAGTTTAGATAAGTTCAATAATTTCAGATATTAGGCCAAGAAATCCCACAAATATCAATAACTAAGGGCATGTTCTCTTCGGCATAAAACAACTGAACTGAATTGAACTGAACTGAATTGAATTGATCTGAACTGAACTGAACTGAACTGAACTGATTGCAACTGAACTGAAATGAACTAAACTGAACTGATTGCAAATGAACTGAACTGAACTGAATTTAGTCATAACTAATAGTAATGATAATAATTTAGGAACTGAATTGAACTGAACTGAACTGAACTGAATTTAGTTCTAACTAATAGTAATGATAATAATTTTGGAACTAAACTGAACTAAACTGAATTGAATTGAACTGAACTGATTGGAACTGAACTGAACTGAACCGAACTGAACTGAACTGATTGCAACTGAACTGCACTGAACTGAACTGAATTAAACTGAATTGAAATGAACTGAACTGAAAATAAGCTGGGGAGAACAGGCCATAAATTCACCAACTTTAAGCATGAAGTAAGCAATGATGGCAAAAAACAATTAAACAAAACCAATACCATGATCCCAAAGGGGGCAACAATGTCCATACTAATTCCTCAAACAATCATCTTCAACTAAGGGGGAAAGGGGGAAAAATAAGGTTCATCCTCGAACAATCAACTTCGAATAAAAGGGTTCTAATTTCTAAAACATAACTCGATAAAAAGCAGCAAAAAAAGAGAGAAAGAATAACACATACCTTTTCTCATACTCCACAGATTAATAGAAATCAATATATAACGCCTTACTCTAATGAAGTTAACCCCTGCATAAAAAACAACCCTAATATTCAATCAATTATGTTTAGTTCAACCGAAAGAACATATTTAACATCACTGTCAATTTTCAATTTTCAAGTCCGAAATTATAAGGCATATAATAGTTAACAATATGACAATGCTTGACCATTTCAACATTATAACAATTTCAACAATATAACAATATACTAGTTATCGAATCCGAAATGATAAGGCATATCCGAATTCTAATTATGTATTGTTTCTTTGATAAAAGGAAAGGATATAATAATTAACTCTATAGATAAACGATAATTTCAACATTGGGGTCCAAACCATGATTCTCCAAGCTTGACCATTCAAATATTAACATAAGAAAACTTGAGAAGATCAAATAGCTAAGTACACAATCTGCAGTGGTGTGCAGGGGGGAGTGCAGCGAGGGAGGGCAGGGGGTGTGCATGGGGGAGTGCGGCAGGGGGAGACGGCTGTCGGGGGAGGGCAAGAATGGGGGGGGAGGGTGGGGTGTGCGGGGGAGAGCGCCTTCTATATTTTCAAGAGTCGGTGAATCCAAAATTGGATCCAAGAACTTACATAAACTTTCAAGCTGACTCTCATATTTGCAAATTGGCATCAACATAGTTCAGAATAACATGTAAAATGGCAATATAGAATATAGCCTAATCTGAGAATGCTTCTTGTTATCAAACGTTTTAGTTGAATGCATGTGCACAAAATATCCATTGCTACAAAATAATCAGCCACGTATAACATATCAACCCAACATGTTTTTCCACTCATTCATCACTTCTTGTCATTCATGCATAAATCCATTAAGAAAAAGCCAGATTACTTATAAGCAAATCAAACAAACTAGACCAACAATTCAAGCAGTTGATCACTCCATAATTGATCATAGCCACATTAGAACCATTTAACATTCCACCAGTGGATCATACATAGTTCTCTTTAATGATTCAATTTCCACACCATTCATGATCATACACTAGCTTATCCCTCGATCAATCGGAGAACTTATTTCAATATTCAAGCAACAAATGAACCATATGACAACTTATTTCAAATTGTTGAAGAAGTTCTAAGCTAGACATTATCGATCATAAAGAAATTTAACCCTATCCTTCGAACATACATCAATTTTCAAGCTGTAATTGATCATATAACATGAAATCTTATTCATTCCATAAGAGACTAATTTATCAAATAATTAGAAACAAATTAAACTATTTAAAAATCTACCAACACCAAGAAGAAATCAGATTCACAAAATAGAGAAGAAGGCATGCACCAAATCAATAATAATTAGAGCTGCAGCAGCAGCACAGTAGCGGCAGAACCAACAACCACCACTGAACAGAACAACAACAACCAGCGGCAGACGCAAAGGAGGGAGAAGATTAGAGTAGGCGCTGACCTAAAACCTTGCGAACATCCAACCCTTGCGAACCCTAAATGCTCACGAGCCCTCCCCAGCTAACCACCAACCATTGCGAATGGGAAATATGATGATGCAATATCGACGGCGAAGAAGGATGAGAGGAGAAAGATGAAGCGGTGAGTGGTGATAGACAAAACTTGATGAGAGAGAAATGGGCTTCAGCGAAGGATGAGAGAAGAACGATTACGCGATGAGTGGTGATAGATTGCAGCAAGGGGATTTATTTCTTTTTAGCTAGGGATGCTCAAGGGTTGCGGTTAGCCCAAAAACCGCAGCCCTTGCACCGCAGCTCTTGCGTTTTTTTTTTCCACTAGTGTAATCAGTTGCTATATGATGAGTTTGCTAATCTTATGTAGAGTGAGTTTGAAATGAGCATGATGGGAGATTGGATTCTTCCTTGTTTTACAGATTAGGCAAACAGCTGATGGAATCATGATCCACCAACAAAAGTATCTTAGATAACTTCTAAAAAAGTATGGTCTAGAGAATAGTAAAGCTTATGATACTCCTGTTCGCGCTTCCATAAAACTTGATGTTGATTCAAAAGGGAAGGATGTACAAGCTTCTTTGTATAGAGGGATGATTGGTTCCCTCTTGTACCTAACACCAAGTAGACCTGATATTGTGTTCTCTATAGGATTGTGTTCAAAATTTTAAAGCAATCCCAAGGAGTCTCATCTAAAGGATGTTAGAAGCATACTTAGGTATTTGGTGGGAACAAATGACTTGTGCTTGTGGTACCCTAATGGCACTTCTATTGAGCTGGTAGGGTATACAGATGTAGATTATGCTGGTTTCCTTATTTATAAGAAAAGCACATCAGGTATGGATCATTTTTTAGGTTCATGTCTGATCTCATGGGGCTCTAAAATGCAAAATTCGGTGGCTTTATCCACAGTAGAATCGAAATATATTATAGCATCATCAGCTTGCTGTTCCCAGCTGTTGTGGATACGAAACCAGTAGAAAGATTTTGGTGCATTTTTGGAAGTGTTCCTATCATGTGTGACAACACTAGTACTATTACTATTTCAAAAAAATCATGTTCAACACTCTAAAACCGAGCATATTGAGATCATAAATCATTTTCTTATGGATAATGTTGTGAAAAGCTCGGTTGAGTTATTATTTTATGATAGTGAAGATTAAATTGTTGATATCTTCACAAAATCTTTGTGTACAGAGTTTTTTTTGTAAGTTAAGAGTCTTATTAAGTTTATTTAAGTTTTTGTAAGTGTCTTAATTAGGAGTTATTAGGTTCAGGTTATTTGCCTTCAGTTATTTCCCCCGATGGTTAGATTAGTACTATTTGATGTGAAATTGCATACATATATCTTTGCTTAATTCTTCAGGTTGTCATGTAGATGATTTCTATATCTCCCAAGATTAGAAAGAATCGTTGCTTGAATGAAGGTGAAATCATGCTAAGTTTCCATAACAAGGTGCAAGTGTTTCTTATACGAAACAGCTAAGGAGAATAGCAGTATTGAACATATATGTTTTTGGGAAGTTAATTCTTTCCGAAAATTAAGCGAATATCCTAACTTCTGCAAGTTGAGATATTATGGTGCAGTAATCTTTCTTATATAAAGGCACGTCCAATGTACATCTCTTATACACACCTCATTTTCGACATTTGAGGTATTTATGGAAAGTTATGATTACTTCTAAATTTTAAATTGCCTTTTGAAATCTCAACTGCTTTTCTTCCAATACTTGTTCTTTTATGCGCGCACACACACACACACACACACACACACACGTACACACACACACACACACACACACACACACACACACACACACACACACACACACACACACACACACACACACACACACACACACACACACACACACACACACAATCCCTTTTTCTATGCAATCACTATCACTACTACATACATGAGCTATTGCAACCCCTAAAACCGTTGCAATAGAGCTATTGCAATGGTTCAACAACCGTTGCTGTTGTTGTCGTTGCATTAAACCTAATGCAACAACTTTTTTGACCTATTGCAACGCCCCTTAGTGAACTCCAATAACCGTTGCATTAGCTGCAATGCAATGCCCCTGAAATATTATCCCATATCGTTGCGTTAGCCTTATGCAATGCTTATTTGCACCTAATGCAACACCTTATAAGTTGTTACTATACAATAGTTCAAATGTATGTTCAAGCGTATTGCAAAGGTGTATATATAAATATACTCCCTGATAATTTAATATTGATATAAGCTAAAGTAATAAACAAGTCAATGATTAGATTTTCATTTTAGTAAAAGAAAATCTACAATAATCATAATATACATAGCATATTCAATCGTTTCGACAATTCAGAAAATCAAGTACATAAGTAGTACTTGTATCAAACCACAAGATACAAGGTTTTTCCTCATCGCCTAATCTAATTGGTTCTTCATGTAATACATTGCACTTACAAATGAAATATACAATGAAAAGTTGGCAATTTGAGGATTGTGATGCCTCCTCGCTAATCTTCTGCTTCTTCATGTACCTACATATACGAACAATCGAAATTATAATTAGTGAATAATTTTGTCCAATTTATATGAATAAAAGCATTTGTAGCAACTCAATCTATCATATTCTCATGAATCCAAGGAGCTATTCACTTCATAACATTTAAGAGATGTCTTATATATTTTGTGAGAGGTGAAGGTAAGGAAGATAACAGAACCGGCTACGTGCTAGAGGAGTGAAATGAACGATATTTTTTTGGGCTTCAAAACAGAGGGTGTGTGATTATGTTCCTATAGAATGTAAAGTACTAATAAACATGCAGTGTTATATTAATCCACATTTGCTTAATTGTAGTAGGTAGTCAATTAAAGCAACTCTTATTGGCTATGTCAAGTTGCAGTGCACGTGAAGACGAAAGTTATAAAAACCATTCATTTCTCAAGTAAAATTTTGTCTTGAGTTCACCTAGTAAATGATCCGACTTACTTTTCTATTGTTTTTTCCCCTCTAACACAATAGTTAACCATTTGGTGTTAGAATCTACCCCTTGCTATTTCTCTAAGTCATTCAAATTACCCTAGAATCATGCCTTATATACAAGGACTGGTCGTTTCTTGATGGAACCGATGACTACTATAATGCTTTTGACGAATACTATGACACGTTAGTTGTAGATAACAAAATTGGATATGGTCTGATAAACTGGCTCACCAGTTCACCCATAGAGCCAAAAAGAGCAAAAATCTTATAGCTACTAGAGCTTTTACTACAACCTCAAAAAACCATGTCCTCATACCTAAATTAAGGAACCCCTCCAACATCATGATGTCAAGTGTGCTAGCTAGCTTTATTCAAGACAACAAGTTGTATCAAAGAAGTCATAAAAGTTGTATAAGCACTAAATTTATGGAGTGTAAATACACATACTAGAGTTGGAAATTGCATTTCTAGACCATGCCTGCCAAATATTTCTTTGAACTTGCATTTCTCTTCATGAAAGATGAGGGCAAGAGCCAAAACAAGTCTAGAGAGATAATATCAAAGAAAAGAAATCATATAATTACCTTAAACAATACGCATCACCTGATAAAAAGGTTGAACACCTAAATCAATTAATTTAACGAAAAAACTCAAAAACTTGCAACACCACCACAACCGTCAGTGGACTAGTACTTCAATATGGAAATCATCCAAAAGAAACGTTGCAAGTTCCAATTAAACAACAAACTGAATGTAATCAAACAACCATGATAAAATAAGATAAAATGAAAATAAGAAACTAACCAACTCCTTGAAATTGCCCAAAATTTTTTTGATAATTGGGGTGAATCGTGTATTAGAAGAATCGCACGTCAATTATTATGAGTAGAAGAAGATAAATTGGGAACAATAATTAACAAAAAGTAGAGTACCAAACTAAGGAAATTTAGAATGATTGATGAAGCAACGACCCAATTACCTGAAGGATGACAACAATGGTGGTTTACTAGTGAAACCGGGGTGAAATTTTCCACCAGTGCTTATACCTCAGCGTAGAGCTCCCAGTTTCCAGAAGTCAAGCCTTTTGTAGTAATGCTAAACACGAAATTAAAAAAACTGAAAAAAATTATATACATATATATATATACATACATATATATATATATACATACATATATATACATATATATAAGTAAAACTAATCGATTGAATTACCATTTGCTATGAATCTAAAATCAATTTGAATTAGATATGAGTATCAAAGAGAAAAAGTGAGAACGAATTCTAGGGTTTAACCTTTTGTTGATTTTATCCTATAATGAGTTGTAAATTGACTTCATCTTCATGATTTCATTGCCGTCGCCAACGAGAATATGTTGGCGAAAGATCAAGAGCCATGAGGTATCAGTGTAACTGATTTGGGGTATTGGAGATTTTGGGAAAATGGTGTAACTATGAGGTGTGAAGTGAGAGAGGAAAAAACTTTTATCTGGAAATTTGGGGGGGGGGAACAAGGAGGTAATCCAGATGGAGGAAATGGGGATGCGAAAGATGAGATTGAGGTGTGAATGTTTTAGGGTTTCAAAACTTTTTGAGGAAAATCGAGAGGGAAACAAGAGGTTGTAGTGCGCTTAATGAAATACACGTATACACCACCCATTGCATTAGCGGTTAGATTAGTACAATGCCATACACCCTATTACCACGGTTATCTAAAAAGCATTGCAATAGATTTAAAGGTCGTTGCACTTGATGCTCTAATGCAACGGTTGAGTATACCCGTTGTAATAAACCAAATAGCCAGTTGCATTATGGTGAACTGTTGCATTAGACCGTTGCATTATGGTCAACCGTTGCAATTGCTTCAAAATGTAGTAGTGTACTTCAAAAACACACTCGAGCAATCTCTCTCTCTCTCTCTCTCTCTCTTTGAAGCGGTTTCTTCAAGGTTCTATGTTTTTCTTCAATGGAGAAGAAATTTTCTGTAACACCCCGTAATTTTGACCCTTTATTTTTGGCGTTTGTTTACATTAAAATGATATTTTTCGTAAAATTAATATAATTTATTATTAAAACTGTTTTTAGCGTGTATAATTGTTTAATTGTGGTATTGTGTTGTTAGAATTATTAATTTAAAGTGTGTATATTTATTTAGGTATTTTATTAGTTATAATTATTTATGCGCGTTTAGTATTGCGAATTATTTTTATAATGCTACTTTATATCTTTTGGACCGGCAACGTAACGAAACTTAAGTCTGTCATTTAAGAAAGGGGGGCGAATTCTCTGGTGTGTTCTAGAACCTTCTAGTGCATTATAGTTTATCTTAGCAATGGTTTTGTAACGTTAAATCCACCCAAAGGTTGCCTCTTCATTTACCACCATTAACCCCCATTAATGCACATTAAACCTTTGCTTAATGAGGTGAACAATCACATTCTTTTACTGCACTTTAACCCCCTCCATAATGCTGGAAACAACTTAGGAAATTCGTGCATAACAACTCATCTTCTTCTCTCTTTCGCATTTTCGGCATTTCTGCACCCCTATTTTGTTTGCATCATATCTCCTTCGTTTCTTATCAGAATTAGACGTGTGAGTAGTCAAAATCCATCTACTCGGAAATATCTTGCTAGTAGTTTAATTTGTTTTTGATGAAGGTGAAAGACACGAATGCAGTTTCGGTTTCAATCAGACGTGTCATCCGTTTTCTTGGAGTTTTCGGGATCAACATTCTTCTCTTCTTACTCTACTGTTTTAGTATTATTTTTCCATCGAAAATTAAGGTAACTAGTAGTTATCTTGGAACGCTAGAGATTAGAGTATAGTTTGGTAGTAGATTATTACGTTAGGAATTGTTTAAATTAATTTTTATATGAAATTATTGATGAAAATTTACGTGAGTGTTCTATATGTACGCTGTGTGTATAATATGTGCAGAAAAATAATTTTCAATTGAGTTTTTATATTTATTTAATTAAATTCGTAATTTGTGTGATTAAGGTTTAATTATTAAATAATTAGAGAATGAATTAAATAATTGCCGAAAATATTTTTATTGAAGAATATTGAGTGTGTAGTATGTTTTTCATGTCTTAGAATAATTGTTTCTTACTTTTTTCGAGTTTAATTAACTGAAATCTCTATTTTTTCATTTTTGTGATTGTTAGTAATTAATTTGTTAATATTAAATTTTAAGATATAAAAATCTTTTTCTTTACATAATATGTTAAACCATGGGTTTATGCATGTTGTGTGAATTTTTGGTAATTTTATTGTCTTTATTTCTAATTTTAAGTATTTTATTAGCTTTATTGAGTAATCTGGAAATTATTGCTAAAAATTACTTTTCAGGTCAGAAAATTGGCAATAAAATTATGACTATGTTAGTAAGGCTATGAGTGTATTATGTTAATTTTTGTGAGAATTTAGGGTTTGCTTTTAATTGTTAAATAAGTTTTTATTGTGGTTTTACTAATGATTTAAGTTTATTCATTCTAATTATTAAGAGGTCAATAATCAGGAATAAAATAAAACTTCCTGCATTCTTTGAAGGCTAAAGATTTTATGTTACTGTTGCCATGATTATGTGTTATTATTTTTACGTTTAGTTAGAGTAGCAATGATTAATTATGTACGTTTTATTGAATTAATGAGCTTTTGGTTAATTTAATATTGTTCATTCGGTGGCGTCAGATGCACCCAAATGCATTAGACGCAAGGTGGTTTGTGTGTTAGACACACAAGTTGGCACGGAGCGCAAGTTCCTACACCTAGCGCACAAGTGTTTTGTGTTACGGCTGGTTATACGTATTGTGATGTATGATTTTTCGTATGTACTTGAACGTATGATTTACATGTAATTGGTGATCTATTATGTTGGGATTTAATTTTGTTTGATGTTATTTTATGCTGTATACTCTTCTTATATCATTACTTATGCTTAAATGTGTACAAAGGTATTTGTTGTTTTACCATTGTAAGCTTGTGAGTTTACTTCTTTGAGGAATTTTGAAGAGATATCTATTGATGAATTGTGGGCACAAGGCCGGGTGGCATCCCTTTGATGAATATTATTAAGATGGATGATACTCTTATGATATTTATGATTTTTATTTGAGAAAAGAACATCTGGTGGGATAGATGTAGTCTTCGGTGAAGAACATGCCAACCACCTAGGTTGTGATCTAGGGGTAAACCTGGGTTAATTGTTGTCGTCCGAGAGGACAGAGGGTGCTGCGTGTACTACCGTGCATCGGGAGTTTGACCATTCTTAGACACAGGCAGTGGGGAACGTAAGCCCATAGACTGACCTAGAGATTGCGAACTGACAAACTTTAGGAAGTGGGTTGCGATCCACTGGCGTTCGGTTTTTGACTCAATAACTTGTTCAAACTACACTTTTATTTTTATTTAAGTATCTTTGAGATGATTTATTTATTTATTTTATTCAATTTTTTTGTTATTTACTATTCATTTCTGTTACTTGGATGTGGATGCATATTATAGTAACTTGACTTTATTCTTTCCTTTCTTACTAATCTATATCTGGAATATACTTTGATTTCTTTTGTTTTGGGAGAACTGCTAGTTACTCCCCATTGATTGTGGATTGTTGTGATATATTTTGCAGGTTATGTTGATGGGAATCTTCTTTGGTTTTGGGCTCGGGTTGAGATGTGAGCATTAAAATGATAGATTTTTTAGGCCTAGACTTTTAGTTAGTTTAGGAGTTAGTTTTCTCTTTTGGATATTAATCTAATTAAATTAATTTATTTATGTTGGTTTTATCACTTAGTTATTTAAATGCATTTCTTGTAGTAGTGACATTCCCAGAAGACGATGTTTCCGCCATCGTCCTATAATACTATTATTATTTCTTTCTTTTCCGATTTGAAATTCTGGGGTGTTACAGTTATAAAATACCGCTCATGATTGCTTTAAAGGGATTTGGTAGGCTACTCTTTCAAACAAGATGCATCTTTCTTTTAGGGAGCTCATTTCCTTAGTTACTCCACATTTAAGCGTGCTTGGCTGTGAGTAGTCCAGGGCTGGGTGACCTCCTGGGATGTTTCACAGGGTGCGCATGAGTGAGGACAAAAATGCGCAGGAAGAACATGTGTTGGTTATTGAGGACAGTCCTTCGCCTTGGATGTGCATTGGTGATGATATACTCGACTCCGTATGGGTCGGGTGTTACAAATGGTATCAGAGCAACTGTAATAGCTCAGTTTTCAAGCAACACTTGATTAGTTATTAATTATATTTTAGTTATGATTATATTTGGATAGTAGCTATAAATTATCAAATTATGATTTCAAAGTAAATAATTTGATAGTGTATTGGTATTTGTGGGTACAAATTATATTTATTATAAAAAAAAAGCAAAACCCCTTTTTTTTACATTTTCGCTCTCTTCCTCTCTCAGGATTCTTGGTGAGCAATCTATAGAAATCAAGCTCTTCATTACACCTTATAATTCTTTCCTAAGCTAGAAAATTCTGAGATATTAGAAACACTATGGAATGTAATTGAGAAACCCCAAACCCTCTCCCTTAATCTCTCCCTCGTTCCTTTTCATTCCTTCTCATTCTTGCTCCTTCCGATCTACTGCTGCCCTCTCAGTTCTGTTCGATCACGGTGATGCATTCACGCGTGTTGCTGCCGTGTTTCCAGTGCTCTGTTTTCTCTCTCCTCTTCTTCCTTTGTGCTGCTGATGCCGCACGTTTGACGCGGACGTGTGGCGAGGATGGAGATGTTTGCCACCACTATTGCTTCATCTTCTGTGAGTATAAGCCCAACCCTTTAATTTAATTCATTTTCATAATGAAAATTCAGATCTACACGAGTCTTGTTGTGGCTTGTTATGGGGATTTCCAAATATGTTTTATAATGAGTGTTTGTTGAGAATAAAGATTGAACCTTTCCCGGTGGATTGAAACTCATTTTGGAGCTTTCTTTGTAGCTTTAATTACAATTTCCATAAGTCTATATTTTGGATATAATTGATACTAATTCAAAGCATATTGAGAATTATGATGGTGAATTTGTTATACGACTAGACTGTTCATAGAAAATTTGAAATTAAGTAATTTATGAGTTAACTATACTTTGCGATATTTGACAAATGAGTATGTAATATTTTGTAAGCATTTTGAATCTTGTGGTAAACTACTCTTGTTAAGAAGTTATGATGATAAGACTTTTGAGGTACCTGAAGAGTTGGTTGTCATTTGTAGTTGGTTTTGTTTGGAATTATAATTAGATTACTAAAACAATTCAACTAGAAGTGATCAAATAAGTTAGTGTAAAGGAAATGAAAATGGTTAATAACTCTTTGCTTATCATTATGGCTGAGGTAAACCTTGAAAAATATGTTATGGAGTTCAAGTGATTCTGGAGTACAAGATAAGGGATTCTTGGAGTTGGATTGTGGAGTTGAAGCGGTATGTGGAGATCTTGTTAAGGTACACATTGTCCCTCCACCTTTGAACTGAAATTTTTGTGTTTCACATGGTTTAGTGAATCATATACTTAACTATTAGAGTTTAATGATGGTTGAGTTTATTATGTTATTGGAACAGTAAAGATAAATATTTTTGAAAGTGCCTTTGGGTATTTAAAAGTTTGATTAAATATACAAACTTATGATATAGTATTTATTTTTCACTTTTGCTAAGTTTTAATCTCTGGATATGTTGTGAAAACAATATGAATAATGATTATACGTTTTAGTGTCATTGGTAACGAAATATTGTGAGCAAATTATATTTACATAAGGTTATCGATATATGACGTACTAAGTCCATTATGTCCTTGGAACAAGATAATATAAAGTTGTCTATCGGCACATGTCTAATATATGGAAATGGTTATAGGCATTCAGTTAGAAGTATTGAAGTAAGGGTTCTCAATATATTATCAATGTAATTTCGAGTATGATTTTCTGAATTGGATGATTTGATATGTTCTGCAATAAAGTGAACTGGGTGATTCTAAGCTTATGAAACCTAACTATGTTTTCACTAAAATTTATTTACATATATGTATATCTAGTTTTACGTGTATAAAGGTACCAAGAGTTTTCATAACGTTATTGAGAATACTAGTATATTGTGAAAGTCAAGTGTTCTTTTGATTCAAGTTTCTTATATAAGTTCTAGAAGATGAGTTATGATACCATATTTTGAATATGATTGGTTATGTACTTTTTGAACTATGAATTTGACTATTGGAGGGTATGAGTTTAAAGGTTCAAACTATAATAGAAGAATTTGGGATATATCTTACTATGAGTTTTACGTGCTTACGGTTATTGGGTCATAAAAGATTGAAGTTGGAGGTCAGAGATATCAAAAGTGAACTATGGTTTCAAATTTCTAGGTATAGTACAAATTATGATTTAAGGAAGATTTAGTTATCTACTTGGATTTTATGATATTATTGGAACTTGAATACATCTCTTGGAATGTAGATGGAATGTGATTTAGTAAAGTTATAAAGCAAGCTTTATGATTCTATTTTTTGTGACAAAGAGAAGTCCATATATAAGTGAAATTATACTATCTAGAAATCTCTTCGGAGAGTCTTTAGAATTGAATTAATACATATAGGAATTTTATTAGAAATATGAATTGTTACTTGAGGAATCTGAGTTGGTGTCTCTGGTTTGTTTTGTGATTCAATTTCACTGAGTGAGTTAATGCTAATACAAGACATTCATGGGATCGAAAGGTGAGATGACTAAACAACTAACCGAGGATGAGGTACACCATATAGTAGGAAGTAAAACTCGGTATGTGAGCTCCACGTTGGTTATATGCGGACAAGAGTTGTGAGATGGTGAAAGAATATCGAACACTAAACTGAAATATTATTACTTAAATTTGGGAAGTATGGAATTGGTAAACTTTATATATGAGTATCGGACGATGAAAAGTAAAGAGTTTAGATTAGAGGTATGTTCTTCTAATTGGGATAATAGAGTTAAAGAAGGGAATGTTGGGGGAGTATATATATAGATCTTGTGTAATGGAGTGTTGGGAACTAGTGATATGATTTAATAATGATGGAAGTATAGATATAAGGTTAATTTTAACGGAAATTTATATAATTGGGATTACAAAGTCTAAACAAATATCCGAGACAGGAAAAGAAATGAAGCTGAGGACACAAATAACATTGTGTAATATTGAGCTTGAGGTAATAAGTTATTTCCAGATATCACAGTAGTTGAGCTACTAGAAGATCAGAAGTTCAACTATGAAGTTTTGAATCTTTAAGATGTGGGATTAACCATCAATTAGGTTAGGAAAAACAATTACAATAATAAATATAAGTCTGGATTCTAAAAGTCACAAGTTTTTATGTATCCAAATTACAGAGTTAGAGGTTTAAGTATATGTGATATGAACTTTGAAATCTATGGATGTGAGTAATGTACAATTTACTAGTTTTATAACATTTTGACATTCGGGAGAGCATTCAAAAAGAATAATGAAAGTTCTACTTGGAATATGACAAGGGTATTATAATTAATATGATTAACATAAGTATAGATATCGGGATTTGCTCAAATTATAAGTTTTATAGGTTGTTAAGTAAGATTAAACGAAAAGATAATTGTCTGTAGAGAACTTTAACTAAGATATATAGTTATTTAAGATTAAATTATGTTTTGACTTTCGATTGGTAAGCTATGTTTAGAGCTTTAACTATAATAAGCTTGGATTATATTTCCTTTAAAGTCCGTATTTGAATGGGTTTTAGCAAATGAATTTTTTAAAGGATTGAATTAAACTAAGTTATTAAAAACTCGAGTATATTGTGTTTATTAAACAATAATTTGAGTTTCTATCTGAAGCACTCTAATATGATTATGTTATGAGATTTTTATATATTTGACTCGAGAAGTATTGATTTATCAATTTTGTTTTTGTGTAGGGAAGAAGCTGCTAGAGCAGTGATGAACAACATTCTGTATTCTGTTTATTCTGTATTCTGGGGACATGTCTTGAAAAGTCTTGCAAGCAGTACATAATGGAAGAGGGAGACGTCCCTTGTGAAAGTGTAGAGAATTCGCTGGGAAGGCAAGTCTATTCGTGTTCTCTTCCCCAATATAATATGATTTTTGAAAGAAAATAGAATATGTATCTGAATATGCAAATGGTTTCGTGGAAGTTATTTCAAACTCTATATTCCGAATTAATGTTTTACTCTCACAAGTCCATGGAGATCAAGTGCCGAATATGGGAATAATTTACTAAGAAACTCAGTAGGAATATATGAAAAGAGTCAGTTGTGCTATACATAATTGGACTAAAGGTTATTATAGATAAAATACAGAAGTAAGAGATATTACTCTATCTTAGAGTATTAAGAATTAGTGTTGATTATGGGAAATTGTATTAGATTTTATGGAATTTTAATGATTCCCCAATTGAAAGTATATAGTACTTATTTTGTGAGATATTTATATAATTAGTTTAAACAAGTAACATGGTAAATTGCGTGTAGGTATTAGTTATATAATTCTTTCATTATGACTTTTCTATATCTTGAGCTCAAATGTCTTCTAAGTTAAACTTAGCTACACGTGAATATGTTTTAAACCACCAAAAGCTTTTCTGGTTGGACAGTGTGTACTCAGTTTCACTTATTTTGTTCTTGGAACCTGTCCTGGTGGGGGCAGAGTTCATTGTTAGAAATTGTGCAGGCAAGCGCGCTCCAGAGTGGATTGATGATTGTTGGTTATGATATGAGAGGTGTCTAGTTCAACCCGAGATGGAGATTATACGTTTTTGAGAAATATTCTTATAATGTATGATTGTATCTATTTGGAGATTTTATTAGTTTAGTTTTTGAAGTTGTATATACTATTGTGGGTTGATGTATTGTGGACGATAAAAGAACAAGAAGCGTATGTTGAATTATGTTCCGCTACAGGTGATTTCGTAATCAAGGTTAATGAATGATAGTTGAGGTTTATGATTGTTAAGTGTGATTAGATAGCAGCTCGAAAGTGCAGGTTGTTTCAGGTGGTATCAGAGTATGGTGGTTTTAGAGTTGTCGTGATCTTCATATCATGGCATATGAGTGTAAGAAAGAATTTTGGGATAGTCTGAAATTGATTCGGGTTATAGTAGTTAAGGATTGACGAATATAAATTAAGAAAAATTGAAGGTTGAGTATTGAGATTGAAATTTGGAAAAGAGAAAAGCTTTAACGAGATTTTGGCTTGTAGTATGAAAAATGACTTGAGGGATTTTGGAGAAACTGAATTCGAGCTTAGTGATTATTTGGGAAGCAATCGATATTTTGAGGTATCGGAGTTTAGTTCAGAGTTGAATTTGATTTGATATTTGTTAATCAATGTTTTATATGAACTTATTCATTTTTATATGTTTAAAAGTTTTATGTTTTCAAGTTTCGAGGACGAAACTTCTTTTAAGGGTGGTAGTATGTAATAGCTAAGTTTTCAAGCAACACTTGATTAGTTATTAATTATATTTGGATAGTGGCTATAAATTATCAAATTATGATTTCAAAGTAAATAATTTGATAGAGTATTGGTATTTGTGGGTACAAATTATATTTATTTAAAAAAAAAAAGCAAAACCCATTTTTTTTACATTTTCTCTCTCTTCCTCTCTCAGGATTCTTGGTGAACAATTCTAGAGAAATCAAGCTCTCCATTACACCTTATAATTCTTTCCTAAGCTAGAAAATTTAGAGATATTAGAAACACTATGGACCGTAATTGAGAAACCCCAAACCCACTCCCTAAATCTCTCCCTCGTTCCTTTTCATTCCTTCTCATTCTTGCTCCTTCCGATCTGCTACTGCCCTCTCAGTTCTGTTCGATCACGGCGATGCATTCACGCGTGCTGCTACCGTGTTGCCAGTGCTCTGTTTTCTCTCTCCTCTTCTTCCTTTGTGCTGCTGATGCCGCGCATTTGACGCGGACGTGTGGCGAGGATGGAGATGTTTGCCATCACTATAGCCTCATCTTCTGTGAGTATAAACCCAACCCTTTAATTTATTTCATTTTCATAATGAAAATTCAGATCTACACGAGTCTTGTTGTGGCTTGTTATGGGGATTGCAAAATCTGTTTTATAATGAGTGTTTGTTGAGAATAAAGATTGAACCTTTCCCGGTGGATTGAAACTCATTTTGGAGCTTTCTATGTAGGTTTAATTACAGTTTCCATAAGTCTATGATTTAGATATAATTGATACTATTTAGAAGCATATTGAGAATTATGATGGTGAGTTTGTTATACGACTAGACTGTTTATAGACAATTTGAAATTAAGTAATTTATGAGTTAACTATACTTTGCGATATTTGACAAATCAGTATGTATTATTTTGTAAGCATTTTGGATCTTGTGGTAAACTACTCTTGTTAAGAAGTTATGATGATAAGACTTTTGAGGAACCTGAAGAGTTGGTTGTCATTTGTAGTTGGTTTTGTTTGGAGTTATAATCAGATTACTAAAAGAATTTTACTAGAAGTGATCAAATAAATTAGTGTAAAGGAAATGAAAATGGTTAATAACTCTTTGCTTATCATTACGGTGGAGGTAAACCTTGGAAACTATGTTTATGGAGTTCAAGTGATTCTGGAGTACAAGTTAAGGGATTCTTGGAGATGGATTGTGGAGTTGAAGCGGTATGTGGAGATCATGTTAAGGTACACATTGTCCCTCCACCTTTGAACTGAAATTTTGGTGTTTCACATGGTTTAGTGAATCATATACTTAACTATTAGAGTTTAATGACGGTTGAGTTTATTATGGTATTGGAACAATAAAGATAAATATTTTTGAAAGTGCCTTTGGGTATCTAAAAGTTTGATTAAATATACGAACTTATGATATAGTATTTATGTTTCACTTTTGCTAAGTTTTAATCTCTGGATGTGTTGTGAAAACAATATGAATAATGATTATACTTTTTAGTATTATTGGCAACGAAATATGGTGAGCAAATTATATTTACATAAGGTTATCGATCTATGACGTACTAAGTCCACTATGTCCTTGGAACAAGATAATATAAAGTTGTCTATCGGCACATGTCTAATATATGGAAATGGTGATAGGCATTCAGTTGGAAGTATTGAAGTAAGGGTTCTCAATATATTATCATTGTAATTTCGAGTATGATTTTCTGCATTGGATGATTTGATATGTTATGCAATAAAGTGCACTAGGTGATTCTAAGCTTATGGAACCTAACTATATTTTCACTAAATTTTTTTACATATATGTATATCTAGTTTTAAGTGTATAAAGGTACCAAGAGTTTTCATAACGTTATTGAGAAAACAAGTATATTGTGAAAGTTAAGTGTTCTTTTGATTCAAGTTTCTTATATAAGTTCTAGAATATGAGTTATGATACCATATTTTGAATATGATTGGTTATGTACTTTTTGAACTATGGATTTGACTATTGGAGGGTATGAGTTTAAAGGTTCAAACTATGATAGAAGAATTTGGGATATATCTTACTATGAGTTTTACGTGCTTACGATTATTGGGTCATAAAAGAATGAAGTTGAAGGTCAGAGATATCAAAAGTTAACTATGGTTTCAAATTTCTAGGTATAGTACAAATTCTGATTTAAAGAAGATTTAGTTATCTACTTGGATTTATGATATTATTGGAACTTGAATAGATCTCTTGGAACCTAGATGGAATGTGAATTAGCAAAGTTATAAAGCAAGCTTTATGATTCTATTTTTTGTGAGAAAGAGAAGTCCATATATAAGTGAAATTATACTATCTAGAAATCTCTTCGGAGAATCTTTGGAATCGAGTTTTATAGACTTGAGACTTTGTGCTCGATTGATTGAATAATTAATACATATAGGAATTTTATTAGAAATATGAATTGTTACTTAATAAATCTGAATTGGTGACTCTGGTATGTTTTGTGATTCAATTTCACTGAGTGAGTTAATGCTAATACAAGACATTCATGGGATCGAAAGGTGAGATGACTAAACAAGTAACCGAGGATGAGGTACACCAAATAGTAGGAAGTAAAACTCGATATGTGAGCTCCACGTTGGTTATATGCGGACAAGAGTTGAGAGATGGTGAAAGAATATCGAACACTAAACTGAAATATAATTACTTAAATTTGGGGAGTATGGAATTGGTAAACTTTATGTTCGAGTATCGAACTATGAAAAGTAAAGAGTTTAGATTAGAGGTATGTTCTTCTAATTGGGATAATAGAGTATAAAGAAGGGAATGTTGGGGGAGTATATATATAGATCTTGTGTAATGGAGTATTGGGAACTAGTGATATGATTTAATAATGATGGAAGTATAGATATAAGGTTAATTTTGACGTAAATTTATATAATGGGATTACAAAGTCTAAACAAATATCCAAGACAAGAAAAGAAATGAAGCTGGGGACACAAATAACAATGTGTAATATTGAGCTTGAGGTAATAAGTTAATTCCAGATATCATAGTAGTTGAGCTACTAGAAAATCAGAAGTTCAACAATGAAGTTTTGAATCATTAAGATGTGGGATTAACCACCAAGTAGGTTGGGGAAAACAATTACAATAATAAATATAAGTCTGGATTCTAAAAGTCACAAGTTTTTATGTATCCAAATTACAGAGTTAGAATATGAGGTGTTGTGTGTTATGAGGTTTAAGTATATGTGATATGAACTTTGAAATCTATGGATGCGAGTAATGTACGATTTACTAGTATTATAACATTTTGACATTCGAGAGAGCATTCAAAAAGAATAATGAAAGTTCTACTTGGAATAGGAGAAGGGTATTATATTTAATATGATTAACATAAGTATAAATATCGGTATTTGCTCAAGTTATAAGTTTTATAGGTTGTTAAGTAAGATAATTGTCTGTAGAGAACTTTAACTAAGATATATAGTTATTTAAGATTAAATTATGTTTTGACTTTAGATTGGTAAGCTATGTTTGGAGCTTTAATTATAATAAGCTTGGATTATATTTCCTTTAAAGTCCGTATTTGAATGGGTTTTAGCAAATGAATTTTGTAAAGGATTGAATTAAACTAAGTTATTGAAAACTCGAGTATACTGTGTTTATTAAACAATAATTTGAATTTGTATCTGAAGCACTCTAATGTGATTATGTTATGAGATTTTTATATATTTGACTCGAGAAGTATGAATGGAGTTTCAAAAAATATTGATTTATGAATTATGTTTTTGTGAGGGGAAGAAGCTGCTAGAGCAGTGATGAACAACAATCTCTATTCTGTTTATTCTGTATTCTGGGGACATGTCATGAAAAGTTTTGCAAGCAGTACATAATGGAAGAGGGAGACGTCCCTTGTAAAAGTTTAGAGAATTCGCCGGGAAGGCAACTCTATTCGTGTTCTCTTCCCCAGTATAATATGATTTCTAAAAGAACATAGAATATGTATCTGAATATGCAAATGGTTTCGTGGAAGTTATTTCAAACTCTATATTCCAAATTAATGTTTTACTCTCACAAGTCCATGGAGATCATGTGCCGAATATGGGAATAATTTACTAAGAAACTCAGTAGGAATATATAAAAAGAATCAGTTGTGCTATACATAATTGGACTAAAGGTTATTATAGATAAAATGCAGAAGTAAGAGATATTACTCTATCTTAGAGTATTAAGAATTAGTGTTGATTATGGGAAATTGTATTAGATTTTATGGAATTTTAATGATTCCCCAATTAAAAGTAAATTCTGTGTAGGTGTTAGTTATATAATTCTTTCATTATGACTTTTCTATATCTTGAGCTCAAATGTCTTGTAAGTTAAACTTAGCTACACGTGAATATGTTTTAAACCACCAAAAGCTTTTCTGGTTGGACAGTGTGTACTCAGTTTCACTGATTTTGTTCTTGGAACCTGTCCTGGTGGGGGCAGAGTTCATTGTTAGAAATTGTGTAGGCAAGCGCGCTCTAGAGTGGATTGATGATTGTTGCTTATGATATGAGAAGTGTCTAGTTCAACCCGAGATGAAGATTATACCTTTTTGAGAAATATTCTTATAATGTATGATTGTATCTATTTGGAGATTTTATTGGTTTAGTTTTTGAAGTTGTATATACTATTGTGGGTTGATGCGTTGTGGACGATAAAAGATCTAGAAGCGTATGTTGAATTATGTTCCGCTACAGTTGATTGTGTAATCAAGGTTAATGAATGATAATTGGGGTCTATGATTGTTAAGTGTGATTAGATAGTAGCTCGGAAGTGCGGGCTGTTACAACAACCCTGCGACCGCGTGTTAGGGCGACCCTAAGGCCGTAAGGCCGAATATTAGGAGTCCTCAGGCGCCTAGTGGGGGAGGGGGATTTTGGGGCTGCATTGTCATAAGGAGCGAGCCAGAGGTCGTCAGATCGAATATCTGGAGTCTCCGACGATCAATCTTTAGGCTGGGGCAACCCACAGGCCGTATGCCGAATATGTGGAGTCCTCAGGCGCAACAACAGCGTTGCTATTATCAAGTGGGGGGTATGTAATACCCCTCATGATTGCTTTAAAAGGATTTAGCAGGCTACTCATTCCAACAAGATGCATCTTTCTTTTAGGGAGCTCATTTCCTTAGTTACTCCACAGTTAAGCGTGCTTGGCTGGGAGTAGTACAGGGATGGGTGACCTCCTGGGAAGTTTCTCAGGGTGTGCATGAGTGAGGATTAAATGCGCCGGAAGAACTTATGTTGGTTATTGAGGACAGTTGTTGGCCCTGGATGTGCATTGATGACGATATACTCGACTCTGTATGGGTCGGGTGTTACATTTTCTGTCAGCGCAAGGAAGAAAGGAGGAAAATCGAAAAGATCAACTAAAATGTCCCCCTCTCCAATGGAAACTCCTTCTATTACTCAACCCGAAAAACCTCCCTCCTCCACCACTGTCTCTGAAATTCCTCCCTCCACCGCTGAAACTCAAACCACCACCACTCCACAAAATCAAATCTCCTCCTCCACAAAATCAGCCACCACCATCTCAACCCCACTTTCTATTACTTCATCTCCTACTCATCCTTCCACTTATAAATCAAATCCCACTCCCTCAATCGCCAAACCTCCAACCACCTCCTCAACCGACAATCCAACAGCCTATGTTGTTTTCCATAACCTGATTTCCACTGACAAAGGTGACGTTGTTCGTAAGGGGGAATATCAGAAGGATTTTGTTACTGGTATTGTCGAGAGGGTTCTAGAGGAGTTGTCTACTAAGGTTCCCTTTAAAAAGGAACCCAAAGAGGATGAAGATCTTATTGTTACTGGTCAAAAGGAAGGGTATCCATTTGCCTCTACTAGGGTATGAGGAAGGAGAATTACCAAATCTGCTATGAAGAGGGAAACGGAAAAAGTTTCTGAGTAACAATCTACTAGTTTTGCTAGGGGAACCAAGAGAAAAAGGGTACCAGCTAGACCCCCTCGCGCTAGAAAAGGTAAATGTGTTGAAACTCCAATTCTACCGGTTCTACTCCTTTTGTTGAAAGAAGTGTATTATTTGGATGTTTTGTAGAGGATGGCTATTTTGATTTGCCTGTTTTATCTAAGGTTCGTCAATTATTGGAATTTCAAGGCTGGATGTCTTTGTTTAAGGATGTTAAGAATGCTTTTTTGAATGCTATTATGGCCTGTTTGGTTTTAAGCATTTCATTTGAAATGCTGGATTTGGCCAAATAATTGGCCCAATTCCAACCTACTTAAAACATAAGCCCATATTTGAGAATTTGAAATCCATTATCACAACATGTCATTTGAAATCCAAATAAACGTGACATATTTCTCTCTCCGTCTCTCTCTTCGTGCGCTCTCTCTCTGCTTAGGCTTTCTCTCTCCTCAAGCTTTCTCACGTCGCGAGCTTTCTCTCTCCTCAAACAATCTCACGTGAAGCTTTCTCTCTCCACAAACAATCTCACGTGAAGCTTTCTCTCTCCTCCTTTACTTCGAAATCTTATTTCTAAGGTTGGTTTCTCAATTCTTAATTTTTTTACCATAAATTTGCTGCGTTATTTTTATTGTTGAGTTATAAATATTGTTTTAGGTTAGAATGTTTAATTGAGTGAATTTTCGATTCTACTGTATGTATTATCTATTTATATGTTGTATTGATTAATTAGGGCTTTTTTTCTCTTGTAATTTCTTTTGGGATTTTGTGGTAATTAGGATTTATAATTTGCAAAATCTGAAAATGATAAGTATAATGGTAATATAACAGTTAGGTGTTAATAAAATCTGTGAATGGAAGTATATTTTAGTTAGGTATTGATAAAATCTGTGAATGGAAGTATATTTTAGTTAGGTAGTAATAAAATGCAGATTGTTTTGGATATACTATATGGTTTTTATATTTTTTAATTTGGGAAGAGTGTGAGTTTTTGTGCAACTCTGTTTTAGTCTAACATTATAAAGTTCCTTCAAATTTGTTAAATATGTTGAATAACTGGTTGAATGCAGTGGCTAATGTCAAAATGAACTAAGTACTATGTATCTTGTAATGATTGGCACCTTTTGGTACCTAGGGATCCTGGCCAAATATGCCAATACTAGGAGCACATATTGCTTGTAATGCTAAGGGAGCCTTTTATTATGATGAAATGAATGAAAGAAATTCATGCTACGTGCTACTAAAAATCACAGAATATCCATGGCATAAGTGTCTTCAAATAAGATAACTTAGAAAAGTTTGGTATGCTGAGTGTTGAATAGGGTTTATGAATAGAGTTCATGCTTCAATGTAATATGATACTTGATATGTTACACAGAAGTTTGAAATATGTAGGATGAAGTGAGTATACAAGAATCAAGGAAACGTGCAAGGGACAATGATGAAGATCTAGAGTTAGTTACCTTGGTTATAGGTTTTATTATAGTAGTTGTGGGGGCTTGGTATGGTCAACGATATAGGGTGAATGAAGTAACATGGAATGAGCGTGAGCGTGCACAAACAAGAGCTACATGGATGAATACTTTGAGGAATAATAGAATATGTCGTGAGCAATTGCGTCTCGACATACGTTGTTTTGAGAAGTTGTGTCATACATTACAATCAAAGGGTGACCTAATGACTACAAGAAATGTCACCATAAAAGAAATAGTTGCATTGTTTCTTCATGTCCTTGCACATGATTTGAAGAATAGAACAATGCAAGCCCTCTTTGCTCGTTCAGGAGAGACTATAAGCCGCCAATTTCATGTGGTCCTTCGATCTATGCTCAAAATAGGAAAGTATATATCAAACCAGTTGACCAAATATTAGCTATGACGGGGATAACAAGTGGAAGTGGTTCGAGGGAGTTCTTGGAGCTCTTGATGGGACACACATTGATATGACGGTCCCCGTTGAGGATAGAGGTTGTTATCGAGATACGAAGGGGGACATTAGCACCAATGTGCTAGCTTCATGTGATCCAAACCTTCATTGCACATATGTTTTACCTGGTTGGGAAGGATCCGCATCAGACCCTCGTGTCCTTCATGATGCTCTCCAGAGGCCCAATGGTCTAAAAGTACCAAGAAGTAAGAGTTTATAACTTATTATCTTATAATTAGTTAATGACGTATTAAATCCAAAAGGGTAATGTTAAATTTCTATGATGCAGATGGATATTTCCTTGTGGATTTGGGTTTTACTAATGGTGAAGGTTTCTTAGCTCTTTACAAAGGTACTTGGTACCACTTGAATTTGTGGCGAGGAAACACTCCCACGAACTACAAAGATCTTTTTAACTTGCGCCACTCGTCTGCACGGAATACAATTGAAAGGGCATTTGGACTATTAGAAAAACGTTGGGCTATACTTAGGGATCCTAGTTTCTTTGATAAAAAGACTCAAATTAGAATCATCAATGCTTGTTTAATTCTCCATAATTTCTTAAGGGAAGAAAATACGGAGGAAACAAGACTTATACATGAGGTAGACCAAGACTTACTTGATGCGGAGCCAAATGATGATATAGATGAAGATGATGATTTCATTTCAACCGCTCGGTCAACAAATGAGTGGAATAATTTTAGAGATGATCTTGCTAAGAAGATGTTTGAGGAGTACCAAGTGTGAAGGGTTCAAGCTATTTGAATATGTCCTTGTCCTTCTGTTTTTCTTAATTTCTATCAAAATATCTACTAAGTTTTGTAATCTTTTGGATTTATTTATATGACTATCTCCTTTGTATTTTTAACTAAGGTATATATCCTTTTGTACAATTCTAGTACCAAGGTATATCTCCTTTGGATTTAATGGGTTATAATTACCATGCTTCATTTTGCTGATTGGTTATAATTTTGCACCTGAGACTAGCTATTGCACCTGTGACCATCTCAAAAATCAGAATCAGAACACTGCATATATTCTGCTCCTTGTACTTCTCAATCTTACATTTTTTGCCAGAGACTAGTCATTTGCTGTAGTTTATTGTTAATGAATGCTTTTTGGATTTTTGTATTCAAGTTCTGTAGTTATCTTTGTTTTCATTTTCGTATCTTTAGACTTTTTTTTCGCTATACATAAGAGTTTCTTTTTCGTATCTTGTGTGCAGTGAAATACTAGCCTATTAGGTCATGTTCCTAACAGAACAGAAAGCCGAGCAGGGACAGTTGCAACTTGCAGGTGTCTTGAATCTTGATCAGGTTTGTGCATCTCCAATTATGTGTTCTAATATGCTACTTGTGTTCACATTGAAAATATGCAATTTGATGTTAGTCATGTTCTGCATAGTAGTAAAAGTCCATTCAAGTATAAAAAATTAAGTGTTAAAGTCTGCTAGCCACAGCATGATTTGAACTTTAAACAACTACTATAAATCCTAAAGTTATCTAGCCTCAAACTAATAAGAAAGAAGAATATATAGTACATAGCATTGCAGATCTTAATAGTTGTGTAAATTCAGGTTTAGAATTATAATTGTATTTTGGTGATGCTGCCTGATCTCTACGTGTTATAGGCATTGTACTCAGGTTTTTAAGTTTATGTTTCAGATTTCTCTAAATCATTAATCTTGCATTTATAAGATCTAAGTTATATCCTTTGCTCAGTATTAAGGTCCATGTAAACTATATTTTCATGCTTAGTTGCATTGCTGTAGTAATAGTTTTGAAATTTTTTATCTAGTTGCTTTGGGATGAGTTAGTGTAGCTGCTTGCTGACATTAGTGAGAATAAAGTATCTAGCTAAATAATAGTATATAGTAGTGGTGTCTAAAGAAGCCTAATATTAAGATAATTAAGAAAGTGCTCCTCACGTTTCTTAAAAGAGAATACATAATAAGGAAAGGGAGTTTAGTTTATTCTGATGTAGTTTGCTCCATTTTGATATGCTCTACTAGTAATAAAAAAAGATTCAATACTAAATGCAATTAATAAGGAAAGGATTATATAGAAAGGATTTAGATTGAGGGGTGTATATGATTGGACATCAATGTCATTGAGTTAAAGTATGCAAATTAAATTGATAGTTTTGTTCTGTTACATTAACACGAACTCTGATGGACTTCAGCATTTTTGGCAATTATAACGAACAAAAACATTGCTGAGTGCTCCTGTTCTTAACGGCTGATATATCTCTTATATATCCATGGAGTTTAGTGTTGGTGCAAACCTGTTTTCCCACAGATCTTCCATCAGATTGAATATTGAAGTTTGACTGAGCTATGGTCTATTGTTTATGTGTAAACTGATCAATTGTTTAGTTGAGTTTGATGCTGAAATGCCTCCCATTTTTTGTTATTCCTGAAGCAACCTGCCCTTATTTGGTTTCTGTCATGACAGATTTAAAAGTGAGAAAGAACATAGTTGCACTTTTTTTAATTAAATCTATGCCACTCACTGTGTGTTTTGCGATATGTAGGAACAATGAATTCCAAAAGACATATGGGTCCTCCACGTAAAAGGGGATATGTTGTGTGGAATCGCCAAATGGATGTGATGCTTACTTCCACATTATATGAGCAAATTAACGAAGGGAACAAGGGTGATGGGGATTTCAAGTCCCAAGCGTATCAAGCCGTGGTGGACAAGTTAAGGGTTGAATTGAATATATCTGTGATTGTAGATCATGTTAGGAACCGAATTAAGGTTTGGAAGAAGCATTATGCTACTATTACTGAAATTCGAGCTTACACAAAATTCAAGTGGGATGAAGAGAGGAAGATGGTGGTGATCCCTGCAGAAGAGCTTGGTGAATGAAATAAGTACTGTCAGGTATGTTATTATGACCTGGTCTCGCTTACCCTTTGTTGTCCTGCTGCAATGTAGTGTTTTGGCAATAGTTTCTATATCCTCGAGAGCGTGTTTTGATGTGGTGTTGTGGATGCGGGTGGATCTTAGATGGCACACAAGGATTTCTGAATCCTGTTTATCGATATGCAGTTGTATTGTTGTTGTTTCTGGAAAAATGAGTGAGTTATAGCCTACACTAAGGTCTTTTTTTGTCTCACCTCAGTGATTCTGACTAAAACCAAGACACGTTAGGTTCCAAGTTATACCTTATCTTATCTCTTTCGTGTACATTATCATAGATAAAAAATGGAAAGGTAAAAGATCAAGCATAGAAGATAAAAAGTGACTGCAATATTCAGGAATTGAAGTACACAACAATATTATAACTCCTAGTGACTGTCCACATTTTTTTATAGCCGATTGCCCAACTCTGTTGCAAATATCTTCTGGTAAAGTTGATAAGCATACCCCATACCTATTAATAAAGTAGACCAATACAGTATTAGATCAATATAGAAGCATCCTACAGCAAGTGCATATTATAGTTACAACATCAAAGCTGATAATTTGCTTATTCACTGCAAAAGTTATCCATAAATGACTGAGAATTCTAGCATATAACTGATTTTCTTTGGTGCAAATGTGCAATATATACTTAATTTTGTTGCTTTAACGTGCAGGAAAATCCTAATGCCTCTGCATACTTGAACAATTGTATTGACAATTGAGACGATATAGTTATTTTGTTCGCTTTGGATAGAGCAACCGGTGATGGGGCTGAGCAACACGAGGAGTCCGCTGCTGCTATGGACACTGAAACTAAAGGAGGGAGTACATCGGAGACTTCTTCCGGAGGTTCAAACAAGAAGCTTAAGAGGGATCGTCTAGCGGATGCTGTTAGTAGTTTTGCGGATTCTTTCAAAGAGTATGTGAGTAAAGCGCAAGGCCCTCCGAAACCAAGTTCCCAAGAGATCTACGATGTAGTCTCTAGTGTTCTTGGGCTTTCGGGTCAACAAGTGCTTCAGGCTGTGAAGAGGTTTATGAACGGGCCGGTAAATGAATTTGATATGCTAAAACATCTACCGGAGGAGCAAAAGTTAGACTGGATTTTATTATGTATTAGTGATTAGTAGTTTTATTTCGTTGGTTGTAGGATTGAATTACAATTGTAAAGCTTGGTTTGCTAAACAGTATTTGAATTTGAAATTCAAGATTTGAAATTCTATGTATTCCTAAACTGCTTGTTAGAATTTGAAATTCCAATTTGAAATTCATAAGTTTCCCAAACACTGGACTTGGAATTGAATTCCAGAAATTGAAATTCTGAATTTGAATTGTACTATTTGAAATGAAATATGAGCCAGGGTGGTTCGCAAACTATTCGAGCTCGGCTCGGTCAAAGCTCGGCTAAATCCCGGCTCGAGGGGGCTCGACTCGAGTTCGAGATCGGCTCGAGCCCATAACGAGCCAAGCCTGAGCCTCCTTAAGTTCGGCTCGAGAGTTCGTGAACAAGCTCGAAAATATTTTAGATAGTCTTTATGTAAAAAATGTAATGTCCCACATCGATAGAAAATGTAAAAAACCAACTTGTTTCCCCTATATAATCTTATTACCCTTTAAGTCCATAACTATACTTATTGTTTGATTTGTCTTATTTTATAATATTAGATAGTCATTAAATATGCAAGGCCCAAAAACTTGAACTAGTATAAAATTAATTCTTCTACTATCATTACATCACTTTCATTATTATTTTGGAAAAAACTAGTTCTAGTAGAAGAATGAAAGTGATGTAATTAAAGCTAACACAGCTAAAAGAATGAAGTGTTATGTATATTATACATCTTGAAAAAATGAGCTAACACAGCTAGCAAACATTACAGTATTTACTTTTGCAAAACACATGGTACGTAGTAAGTAGAACATTGCAGGATGAGCGAATAATTTTGTTAGGGTTTTATAAATCCCACATCGGAGATGAAGGAAAAGTAGAACATTACATTTGCATATATAAAGCAAAACGAACAAGCTACTCATTTACCTCTTCTTGGCTCTTGCTGCAGCGCCAATAGTGGATTCTTTGGTTGGGATTTTAAATGTCCCACATCAGAGAGGAAGCAAAAGTAACAAGAGACCTGTTGTACTAAAGGTGCTTGTATGGGTAAGAGCATAATGTATGATTGTTGGGCCGCTCATATTTAATGAAGATTAGCCTGATATCCATACAGTTTGACAAGATTTCATTGGGCTGCACCTATAGAAAAGCCCGGTGGATGCAAGTTAAGTTGGATTTTATTTTAATTTTTGAAATTATGAGTTCATGAGCCGAGCCTCGAGCCGAGCTTGGGTTTGATCTTTACGAGCTCTAACCGAGCCTAAATTTCTGAGATCGACGAGCTTCGAGCTCGAGCTGAGCTCAACCTCAACCATTCTCGAGCCGAGTCGAGCTTGGACATGTTCGTTCTCGGTTCGGCTTGTTAACATCCCTTCCTTAGCATATGGTTTAATCATCACCCTCCTGCTCCTGAAGCAAAAGATGCCTCTTAATGGGGAAATAGTTCCTATTCAAGTATTTATAAAGAAGATATTGGGGCAAAAGGGGTTGGGTGTTTACTTAGATATGCTTAGGTTCAAGGAGTTAGGAGTACCAGCTGAGAAGAAAAAGCCGGAGAAGAAGAAGAGAAAGAAAGGGGGAACCACTTATGATAATATTGTGATTAAAAGGCTGGACAACCAGGAGAATACTTTGGACAAAATGTATAAGTTGATTGAGGGTATGTCCAAGTCCTATAAGTTTAAGGTCACTAAGCTTGAGAAGAAGCTGGCCGAGATTGAGATGCTAGTTCTCTCCCTTCTAGAAATTAAAGCTCAACTTCCTACAGTTCAGGGTCCTACTGCTTCTGCAGATCCTCGTCCTCTAGCTGATCCCCGTCTTCCTACTGATCCCCACCTTCCTGATGTTCCTATGAAAGAGGATCAAGATGATGCTGAGGAAGTTGAAGAAAATGTTGGTTCCTCACACTCCTCCTCCAACCAATAAGATGATGATGATGATGCCTCTGATGGAAATGATGAAGAGGAGTGATTACTTTTTCTAGCTATTTCCCCTATCCCATTCCGATAACTGTTTCTGTACTACTATTTTCCCATCCTTATTATAAAACATTTCTTATGTAATTTGGGTTCTTGCTTCACGTTGATGATTTGTATTTGGATAATTTGTGTTTGGTTATGGATTGTGAGTTGCATGACTATTTGCAGCATAATGATCTGATTGGTAGTTGATGATACTATTATCTTTGAATTAGGCAATAACTTATGTGCAATGATTCTTTCATTCAGTACCTTCTAATGATGCCAAAAGGGGGAAAATGAGTCAACTCCTTTTCTTATGATGCAAATGAATTTTGCATGCTTCTCTCTCTAGATTCCTCTCTGCGTAACTTCTACGCCAGTAGCCATGGCAAGGAAATCTAAGGTTCAGACGAAGGCAAATCAGGCAAATTCATCACTGGGGACAATGAAAGGTCCAGTTAACGATTCTCAGGCGAAAAACTTGAAACCCATGGATGCGATTTTGGGGGTTTCACTACTAGAAATTGATGAGAAAGTGCCAGTTGCAGTCTAGGAAGAGCATCTTTCTCCTCGTGCTTTGATGCAAGAATTGCAGCAACATGCTTCATTGAGGGAGAATTTCTCGAATTGGTTGGAGGTTATCCATCAATCGGGGAAAAATTTGGCGCTAGAACAGAGCAAGAGGATCAACAGGGAAGGTATGATTGATCCATTGCCTATTTTATTCTCTCCAGATAATCCTGAATTGAATAAGGACTTGAATGAGACTGATTATAATGAACAAATCCATGGTTAAAATTGATTTGTGTGATGTTCAATCAGAAATTGATTATTGGAACTCTATTTTGTTTTGTTATGTGGTTGGAGCTAATCCACCAATTCATGTGTTTGAAGGATTCATTAGAAGGATTTGGCGTAATTTTGGGGTTGATAAGGTGGCACTTGCTAAGAAAGGCATTTATATGGTGCGATTTAGATCCATGGAGAAGAAGAATGAAATTTTGAAGAATCCTGCTTCGTTTTTTTATAACAAACCCCTTGTTGTCAAACCATTGTCATTTGATATAGATATCTGTAAGGATAATCTGAAAACTCTACCTACTTGGGTTCAATTAACTTTGGACTTTAAGTATTAGGGTGAGGCTTGTTTAGAGAAAATTGTGAGCTCAATTGGAAAAATGATTAAGGTTGATCAAGCAACTAGTAAGCAAGACAAATTACAATATGCTAGAGTGATGGTGGAGGTGCAAATTGACTAGAAGTTACCTGATAGAATATCTTTTATGAATGAGAAGAATGTTGTTACAATGGTGGATGTTGTGTTTGAATGGAAGCCTAAAATATGCACTATATGCAAGGGTGTGGGTCATGATACTGTAGAATGTCTTAAACCTAAGCCTAGACAGGAGTGGAGGCCAAGAGCTTATGTTGAAGAGCCAGCCAAGGGGAAGGGGCACAAGGAAGATGAAAAACAGATGAAAGAACCTGAGTTTCAGGCTTTGAGGAATCCAACAAGAAGAATACTCACTAGCCCAAGGCCTGCTGACACTCAGAATAATTTTGATGTCTTGATTAACATCCTACAGTGGTGGTAGGTGAGGTGGAGTGTGTGCAAATGGTGGTGGAGCAAGCAGGAGTTAGCCAGGCTCCTGGTGGCGATGGATAGATTACTAGTGTGGAATATGAGGGGGATGAATAACCAACAGAAGCACCATGATGTTAAAAAAATTATACATTAAAATAAAGTTGGTTTAGTAGGCCTCCTAGAAACAAAGATAAAGCCTCAGAATATGGGAGTGCTTTATTAGAAGGTGTTTGCAGGTGGTGTTTTAGTTCAAATACTTCATTTCCCCAGGGGGGAAGACTGGTAATAGCCTGGAACCTTCATAGTTTCAGTGTGAATATCACTCATGTTTCAAGCCAAATCACCATTGTTCAATTTATCCAAAAGGAGGTGGGGTTAGTTTTCAATGCACTTTGTTGTATGCCTTTAATGATGCAAGTATGAGAAGTTTGGCTTGGAAGGATATTGAGATATTAAAGAAGTTGTATAAAGGACCTTGGGTCATTGTGGGAGATTTAAATTGTGTGCTCAATCCTGATGAGAGTATTGGCAATGTGGTTAGGCTCCATGAGTATGATGAGCTTCAAAGGTGTATGAGTAGTTGTGGTATGCAGGATATGAAGAGTACATGCTGCTTCTACACCTAGAATAATAAGTAGAGGGTATTCAGCAAGCTTGATAGAGCTATGGTCAACCAAGACTGGTGTGATCTACTCCCCAATGTTGTCTCCCATTTCATGCATGAGGTTCAGTTTGATCACTGCCCCATTATAATAGTAGTGTATCCAAACATTAGCCCAGGGAAAAGACCATTCAAATACTTTCACATGTAGAGTGATGCTCCCAATTTCACTGATATATATCATTGAAGAAGGATGGAACATTCCTGTTAGTGGATGTTCTATGTTTAAAGTTGTTTCAAAGCTCAAGGAAGATTAAGTTGCTTCTCAAGAACTTGAATAAGGAAGGATTTCCACATATTCAACTAAGAGAGGTTGCTGCTCTTCAGGAGATGAACAAATGCCAGGTGGTCGGTCCCCTAAGTGTCGTTATTTCCTATGGTTCCGAGTCAAGAATAAAATCACCCTAGTCTAACTAACTAGCCTTATAAGGTAGTATAGCGTAGTAAGGGGTCGTATCCACGGAGAAGCAAGGGGTTTTATACTTAGTTCTAGATGCAATCAATTGACAGGAGTAAAAAGGGGGTTTAAGTAAACAACTAGACTAACTAAGGCAAATAGAATAAGAGTGATTAAGTAATGAGACAAACACTAGGGATAGGAGGAATCATGGAACTCACAACAATTTCAACAACATTGGTAGGCAATGGTTCAAGTCTATTGAGGGTCTTGGTCCAACATCAAAAGGTTACTCTCGCACACCTCTCAACACCGCCTACCCAACCCCGCCTATGAGGTCGTGGTCTACCCATCACCAAGTCATCACTAATATCAAGCTTGTTCTCACACAACCCAACATTAGCACAAGATTCAAGCACAAAGGTGATCAAGTTTCATGCTTTAACAATAGAATACCTTGATTTGAGTACCAAAAGAACAATCACCAAAACCAACCAAACATCATTCAAAATCATCACAAAGTCCCATTATCCCCCTTCCCTAGCTAGAAATCTAGCCTAGGAAGAAGAAAAACATAGTAAGACTAGTAAAAGCAACAATAAAAGGAGCAAACATACTAAAACTACTAAGCATGATTAGTAAAAACGAGAAAGATTAAAATTTTGAATAATAGACTACTAAGACTAATCAAGGCAAGCATAAACTAATTTAAACCAGCACAAAACTAAACAAATAACTACAAATAGGCTAGGAAATAAGGATTAGAGACTAGAAATTACCAATTGATGCTTTGATTGATGAAAATGAAGAACAAATGTTGAGTTACAACTTTCTCTCTCCTAAGAATGTGTTTTTCTCTCTCAAATTAACCTAGAAGAATGTGCTTATCCCCTAGAACCCTTTTTCGGAATTAAAAGCTTACCCTAAATGTCTTAAGAGAGGGTATTTATACCCCTCACAAATACAACTTCAAGTAAGGGTAAACAGCGAAAAAAATCAGGAGCTGAACCATTCAGAGCTCCCGCTCCATGCATGGAGCGTTAGCTCTTAGCCTAGTGTGAGATATTTCTACAGCAGGTTGAATCTTCTGCTTCATGCGTGGAGCGCGCGCTCTGAGCCTAACAAGAGATATTTCTGCAGCAGGTCGAAGCTCCCGCTCCATGAGCTTGGAGCCCCAGCTTCAATTTCTCGGCAGAATTGCTTGTATACAGGGGAACCCGGAGCTCCCGCTCCAGAGCTGGAGCGCCAGCTTTGGCTCTGCTTCTACTCTTCTTTTCAATTTGAAGCTCCATCTCTCCATCCAAAGGCTTCCTTTTGCCATTTCAAGCTTCGACAATCTCGATTAGGCCTCTACGGAACCTAAAAGAAGATAAGAACAAGTCATAGCATAGAGTGTTCACAACATTCAATCTTAGCATGAATACAAAACAACCTACAACTCCCAAAAAATACTCAAAATGCATGAAGCTAGTAGAATCACTAACATTGAACAAAGCTAGGCTAAATAAGCATAAAAATGGACTAAACAAGGGCTTAATTAGGGTGGAAAGAGGCCATAAAAGCGGCCTTAAAGCCACTTATAAAACTCCCCTAGATTAAGTCCTTTGTTCGTCCTCGAATAAAGAGAAAGCAGCAAAGTCTGTACACTAACTCACTTCGTAGGAATCACGGTCAATTTTAGCGTAAAGACAAGCCCCTTAAACCTCAAAGTCGTCAAGGAGGACGAGTGCGCTCTCGTAAGGGTTTTCTAAGAGTTTGACCCATAACTCTAGATCTTAGAATCCAAGGCAAATAAAAAATAAATAAACCAAAGAAAATAAAATGGTGCTCTTAAGTGAGATTTTGAAGAGGAGCAAACACAAATGGATGCAAGAATTTCTAGACACTAAAATTAAGCATGCTCAAAGATGTCCATAGGTTAATTAAAACATACCATACACTATGTAACACTCCGTCCTTTTAATAAACATAAAGTAAACAAAATAGAACATTTTATTAAAGAAATGGCGATAGCGGAAATATCACCTGACGAAAATGCCACTCTAATCAAAGGTTAAAATTAAACTAAATAAAAATAAAACCCAATTAATATAATCCAAAATATCCACAAAGAGGCAAAACAACCTCATAAACCCAATATATATAGTAAATATAAAATAAAATAAGAATTTCTCAAAATTCCTAAATAGTCTTTCACTCAATGCCCATAATACGAAATAATCACCTGCAAAATATATCAACAAACATCCACAATCAGTGGGGAGTAACTAACAGCTTTCCCAGCCCAATTAGGATCCATATAAGAGTTATAAAAGCCTTAATAATTAAGTCACACGAGAACATCTCAATAGAAAACTTCAGATAATTAAATAAAACACTTAAACAAAGATAATACAACATGCTTAAAAATAAATAGAGTAAAGATAACAAAATAAATAAAATGGATAAGCAACTTATATATATAAACTCAAGTATCAACAACATAAACCACCAAGGTTTAAAATAATATAATTAGTTTGAGAGAGAAAGTTGAACCCTAGTGGACAACCCACTTCCTATGGTAATGTCAGACAACCTCCAGACAGCCTATGGATTACGTTCCCTACTGCCTGTGTCTAAGAATGGCCATACTCCCGATGCGGTGTAGGATTACGTCCCCACCGACCTCTCGGACGACAACAAAACCAAGGTATACCAAGGATTACGTCCTATGGTCTGCATGTTCTTCACCTTGGGATTACGTCCCTCCGGATAATCTTGCTCTCATATAATAATAATAATAATAAAATAATACTCAATCATCAAATAACAAGGATGCGCTTAAGGCCTTACACCAAATCAGCAGAAATCTAGGATCGTAACCAAAGAATTTCAATTCAAAATAACATTCTTCTCAAAATAATAATAATAATAATAATAATAATAATAATAATAATAATAATAATAATAATAATAATAATAATAATAATAATAATAATAATAATAATAATAATAACAAATAACAACATTATCTCCAAAATACAATTAACCAAAACCATCATAAAACAACTACATATGAACATCAAGAATGGGAGGCTAGCAAGCAGACATTATATAGAACTTTTCGTGAGCAGAGGCTACGAGCCATAATGCCAAAAAAAACGCAGCAAGCTAACCAACAACAACCCACAACAACAGATCATGTAATATTCATAAACTCATACCCATACTTAAAATGAACTAAGTATAATCTAAGGCGAAAACATATGATAATCCCAATACATACAATACAAAGTTCCTTACAAAACACACTCTAAAGAAACTGACTAGAAGTAATAGAATCAATAATATTATGCATAACTTAAACTGGTTCAAGAAGCATATCATGGTAAAAAAAAAAAATGAAACTTTTGACTCAATAACATTTCTAGCACAGCCATTCAACCGAATAATCCTCATAACATAACTCCATGTATTTTAAGTAAAACAATCACATACATAACACCAAAAAATATTTCATGAAACCACGGTAATAATATCATGTAATTTTTACCCAAACCTAACATGGTACTAAACCCAAATAACCCAACTATTAAAACTAATATAATTCCTATACTAATACTAATCGATCTAGGGTCGCCGCTAGTTACCTTTGAAGACCTCCAATTGCTTGCATTCTCCTTCTTGAACACTGAAATTTTTTCATTATGTGCTGCTCTATTACGATCAATATTTCCGACGATTAAACGCTCGCATTCACAATCCCTCCGGTGAAAGTGAATTCCCAGATGTCCTCAACATGCTGTCCAAATTTTAGAACAATCCAACGGTTAGATCGCCGGTGATAGCCAATTTCGTGAAGGTGCAGCAGGGAAAATCGAGATGAACTTTTTCCTCCCAACTTTGACTCTTCAAATGGTCGAATAGAATGGAGAAAATAATGGGCTGATTTTCTGATCAATTTCCAGCAGCAAAAGGGGAAATAAATAAGGGGGTTACAAAGGTTAATGATGGGGTAATTATGGGGTGATAAAATGGGTGTTACAAAGGGATTTCAAAGGTTGAAATAAATCTGCAAATATCTTCCATACAAGACATTATTTCAAACTTCACGTTAAATAGTCGTGCGCACGGTCCATACGAGTTCAAATCGAATAATAAAAATACTAGTTTAAATGCGTATTTCTAAATACTAGAAAATCTATAATTTCTCATCAAATAAATAATACAAATATAACATTTTAAAAATTGAAAAACAAATAACATAAGATATAATATTTTTAAGAAGTAAAATATTATAATTTTAACGGAAAATAATAATGAAGGGTAAAATAACACGAAAACTTTGGAGCGAAATTTCGGGGTGTTACACACTAAGCATAGAGAACTAGATAGAGCACATTTCCTCAAATTCTACAACCATACATGTCGCGTTCTCTCAACAAATTTCAAATTCGCCATTCAAGGTATATCTTCTCTAAACTTCGAAAAATGGAGCCGATAAATGTAACAAGAAATAGAATAGGAGAAGGTTATTCGACATCTCGACATGGCACACTCGCTCAATAGGCTAGATTCTAATCTTCCACCACCGACAATGACTCAACCCTCTAAGGTCAAAAGGTTGTTTTGAAAGGTGGTAACATAGGCTAGGGGTAAAGGGTGTGAATAAATTTGGATAGTGGTGCTCAATCCTGATATAGTGAAGTCTTAGTAGGAGCGAAAGAGCTAAATAACCATAAATCACAAATCATACTCAACCATATAGGGATAAGGTTCCCCCCCAAACTTATTCAAAAACATGACAATGAAGAACTATTTTTGGATTTTCTTTCTTTTTCTCCTTTTTTTTATTTTTTTTCATTTTCCCCACCTTCTTTGACTTTAGGTGGCTTTTTCTATGAATTTGCAATTGCATTTATTCAAAAATATACACAAAATTTCCACTATACCACAAGAATCTCATCATTTTTCTTTCCCTTATTTTTTCAAATATCACTCAAGACAATCGCTCTAACTTAACTATTCACTACAAGGGTGAAAAATAAAACAACGAGGCAATTTGCTTGTATTGAGGTAATCAAAGAAAAGGATAAGGCTCAAAGGGTTAAGAGGAAGGGCAAATGCAAATAAAAAAAAACCAAGAAAAAGAGAAAAAAAAACAAGAATAAAAAGCCTAAAACTATAAAAATAAAAATAGTCACCGAAATGAACGCCTTTATCTTTCCCTAGAGTGGCTCAGTCGCAATCTTAGATAGATTAGTTCTCGATAAAAGTATGCAATGTCGAGGATCCATGCACTCAAAATAGATGTTGGGGATTTTTTGAAAGTCCTCACATGGGATTATCAAGCAAATACTACCTTTAAGGTTTCAAATCACTAGAGAAAGCAATACCGTCATACCACAATCCATGAATTAAGGTTTTGTGCTCTAAAAAAGTTCTAACTACTACCTTAACATAGAGTATCCTAAAATCAACCATAAACATCTCAAACCATGTGGACTTCTAACATCTAGGAATAAAAGCATTCAAAAGAGTGGAGCTTCAATGATATTGTTATCAACTCAAGAGCAAAAGAAATAAATAAAAGAACATTTTGCCTTGATTCATAATTTTTTTTTGTTGTTTTCTTTTCTTTCTTTTTTTTTCGACGTTTACAAGTTTAAATTTTGTTCTTTATAGCAAGAGATTAAAGCAAGTAGGTAATGGCACGTAATCAACACAATCACTAAAAAAATTTAGCACTTAAAACCCATGTGGTGTTCATAACCACAAATGTATAATTTAAAGACAAGCAACCTCGAACGATCATCTTCTTTCCTAAACTATCGTAAAACTAAGCAAACAAGTAATTAAGTGGGAGTTGGAACGATCTCACCCATCGTTGAAGCAATAAAGGCCAAATGCAATATCCGAAGCAAAACAGCATCTTCAAACCTTGATTTCATCTACGGATACTTGCTATGAAAGGTCATCAGCTCAAAAGAGAGATTACTTCCAACAAGAGTATATACAATAGGCAAAGAGAGATGAGGAATTACAAGTTAAAAAAATACATATCTAGCTCAACACATAGCTCAAAGACTCCTTAAGCTTGCAATGCCCCCGAGCCATGACCCCTAAAATTGCGCCCCTAGATCATACACAATGCAAAGTACACCCCCCCAACTTGAATGGAAAACGAACCTCGGTGAGACCAAGGAATAGTGGAATGAAAAAGGGAAAGGGGGAGGAGGGGCGATTCATGGGGTGATCTAAGATCCACTTGGCCCGCCCTCATCGGGGCGGCGCCAATCATAACCAAGCTCGATCAGGGTCCCATCCTCACTCAAGAGAGGGCCATGGGGTTCCCAACCACCGTAAAAGTTGGGAGGGAATCCCATGTACCCCGTATAGTGTGGGCCATGGCTATGCTCCTGTGGGATGTACCTATAGGCGGGGTCGCCGAAATAGTCACACCCCCCAGGCTGGGTATACTCATACCGCGAAAAACTGCATCGCTCCCTAATTTGAGAGGATGGGCCTTGCCAATATGGATATACCAGCTCACGAGGAGTGCCATCAATGTGCTCCTCTCCCCATCTTGGGACTGTCCCTTGCACTAGAGGCCAATAGGGATGGTTAATCGGTGGGGCGATTTGCCATTGCTCCACGAAATAGTTAAAAAGCAAAGAATTATGGAGCGTCATCCCTTGGTTATTGGCCTCCAATTGGCCCACTTGCAAGCTTAAGTTAGTAAAAGCATTTTCAATGTTAAAACTAGAAGAGCAGGAATGGCTCATACCTCCCTCCTCATGGGAGGGGTGACGTTCATGCTCCACTCCTTGTGGTCTTGGTTGTCGTTGTTGTTGTTGTTGAAGATGTTGCCTTGCTCTATTTCTTCTTTCAATCTCATTCGGATCAATCTCCGAAGCATCAATCTCCTCAAATGGTACTCTCCATGGATTTGGGGTGTTTGTTGGGGGTTGGGTCATGAATTTATTGGGGATCTTGCACCATATCTTGATCAACCAAAAAGTAGCTCTAGGTGTCTCTTTGGTGAATTTCATGTTCTTGAGGTGATCAAGGTTGAGAGCCGACCCATAGTTCTTCGGCTCCATCTTTACAAGATGATCTTTTTACTCGAGCTTATAAGCAAGCCATGTCACCATCCCTCCCAATTGGATGGGCCCTTTAATTCAAGTGTCTTGCTTGATGGTGAGCATCCTAGTGGCAACTAAATACCCCAAGTTAACTTTGTTGGCCGAGTTGCTTTGATCTAGGAACCTTCTTCCTTCACTTGCTCTCCATAACAAATGTAGTTCTTGGTCCCTCATTTTTCCTAGATATTGCCGAGAGAAGAAGCAATACACCAACATCCGATGGAAGTACCTCAATGCGGCATGATGGATTTTTCAAGCTTTGGATGAGTTAGAGAGGAAATCCCTAGACCCATCAGTTATCCTCTTCCACCAAGCTTGCATGTCATAACCTTCAACTCCATCCGCAGAACAATCAAATTCCTCGTCTCGAGGATCCCAACCAAAATATTAATTAAACTCTGCAAGATTCATGGTGTGTTGGTGGTTGAACATCCTGAATTTAATCTCAAATGTGTCCCCCGCCTCTGTAGACGTCCTCTTGAATTCATAGCTAGCTAAGAATTCTAGAGCTAGAGTGCGGTAGGTGATGGAAGGTTGTTGGGGGTGGTTGTAGGTTTTATCTGAGGTAACCCAATCATTTGGGATGAGATTTTTTAGAAATGGGGCGAAACCAAGTGTTCGGGCAAGGTCATGCACTTTATCATCAATCCCAAGGTGGAAACATGTTATATAATCCTGGAAAAGGGTTTGTTTCACCTCCCTCTTTTCAAGCTCTAGAAACTTTGCTTTATGATCGGGCTTTGTAAGGTTCACATTGTAGGCGGTGGAGGTGCTAGCTTGAGTGCGAGGTCTTTTCGAACCCATCACACCGGTATCAAACACAATAACCGACAACAATATTCACCAACAACACAATCAACCAACAATAATATTCAACAACAACAATACAATCAACCAACAATGACCAACAACAGTACCCAAAGGTTGTAGAATCAAAGGATTTTGCCTCAACAACCATTACAACTCCACAAGTATAATCAAACATCAACACAATTAACCAACAATAACACCACCGTAATCTTCAAACCTCATCAATTAATCAATTTCAAGAACAAACTCAAGCCCAAACACTTGTTTTCATCTAACACAAAATCTCCAAGTGAAGCCCTAACAAAACCAAGCACAAATACTCAAAAACAAAAGCAAAATGAACTTGATTAGGAGTGATTTTACCACAATTAGAACCAAATTCTTCTTCTTATTGCACAATGAAAAGCAAACCAGGATGAAACCCGAAGTGGCCCGAGCAAGAGCCCCGAATTGTTGCTAAGAATCTAATTTGGAGTGAGAAATTTTAGGTAGGAGTCAGAATAGGGTGAGTTTTTAGGTGTTTTTGAGAGGAATTTGAGTGGTGTTGATGAGTAAAGGAGGTGATTTGTGGAGGGTTTGGTGGGATGATGGTGGTTTGAGGAGAGAGTGAGGGTTTGAGTGTTTTTGTTTTTGTGAGTTTGGGCGAGAGAATGGGAGAAAATGGCTGGCTTCGTGCTTTTCTTTTTTCAGAAAATTCAACCGAAGCTCCCGCTCCAAACTCAAAGCGGGCGCTTTGGCTGGGTTTCTGTTTTTTTTTTTTTTTTTTGAAAATTCTCCCGAAGCTCCCGCTCTAAATTCAGAGCGGGCGCTCCAAAGACTGGAGCGGGAGCTCTGAAACCAACACTTAGCCAATTTTTTTACTTTTTGCTGGGGCGGGCGCCCCAAGAAGTTGGAGCGGGGCTTCTAATTTTCGGCTTTTCTTCACAATTAGAAGCAGGATTTGGAGCGGGTGCTCCAATACTTTGGAGCGGGAGCTCTGAGCCTAATACTTAGCTGATTTTCCTTTCCTTTTTCGCCACACATACACAACAAACCATACACTATGGGGGGTTAAATTAGCCCAAAGTCAGATGTAACACTTAGCTTAGCTGGAAACTCGACTCAACTATTGGTTAGATGAGCCAAGAAGTCGTGCCTCGTATGTCTCAATCAAACTTATATCCACCCCCTCCCTTGGGGAAAAATCCTCCGGATTTTACAATCCACCAAAACAAAATCAAAATCAAAGTTCAACAATAACAAAATATAAACAATATATACAAAGGCGCTTAATTTGTGGTCTTAAGCTAAACCTCTTCATCCTTCTCAAATGGCTTCGGGAGACGAGTTGGTTGGGACCGACTCGAGGATCAAACAACCAAGTTTTCCAATTTTTCCTTATCGAAATACTTCTTGATTCTTTGGCCATTTACCATGAACCTAGCTCCATCTTCACCTTCCAATTCAAACGAGCCATAGGGAGTGACCTTGGTGATAGAGAATGGGCCGGACCACTTAGACTTCAACTTTCCGGGGAATAGACGGAGCCGTGAGTTGAATAAGAGAACTTTGTCGCCAACCTTGAAGTCACGATCTTTGATTCTTTTGTCATGCCACTTCTTGGTTTGCTCTTTGTAGAGCCTAAAGCTCTCATATGCATCGAACCTTAACTCTTCCAACTCATTGAGTTTAAGCAACCTCTTCTTTCTGGCCAAGTCGGGGTCCATATTGAGCATTTTCACGGCCCACCTTACCTTGTACTCAAGCTCAACCGATAGATGACACCCATTTCCATAGACAAGCTGATAAGGAGTAGTGCCAATCAGGGTCTTGTAAGCGATCCTTAGAGCCCAAAGAGTGTCATCCATCAAAAGAGACCAATCTTTCTTTGATTTATTTACCATCCTTTCGAGCAAATTCTTGATTTCGCGATTTAAGACTTCCACTTGCCTTTGAGTTTGAGGATGGCATGGTAAACCGACCTTATGGTGCACATCATACTTCTTCAAGAGAGCTTCAAATTGCTTTTTAGCAAAATGAGACCCTCCATCACTAATGAAACATCGGGACACTCCAAATCGAGGGAAGATGATCTTTTTGAGCAATTTCATCACTACCTTGTGGTCATTGGTAGGTGAAGCGATGGCTTCTATCCACTTAGTCACATAATCCACGGCCACCAAAATATATTGGTTTCCACAAGAAGAAATGAAGGGACCCATAAAGTCCACACCTCATGGGTCAAAAGGCTCAACTTCAAGAATAAATTGTTGGGGCATTTCATTCCGCTTGGTTATTCCTCCCATTCTTTGGCATCGGTCACAACGAAGGATGAATGGTGTAAGCGTCTTTAAGCAATGTTGGCCACCAAATGACACAATCAAGAATCTTTGCTACGGTCTTACCAACACCACCATAGCCTCCACATGCAAGTGAGTGACGGTGCTCCAAGACTCCTTCAATCTCGTGAGTAGGCACACATTTTCAGAATATACCATCACTACACCTCTTGTACAAATACGGATCATCCCAAAAATACCTCTTGACCTCCTTGAAAAACCTTTTTCTTTGTTGAGAATATCGGCGTACCAAGGGATTGAGTTGGAAAAGATCGCCATGAGAGTGTCGTCACAAAGCTCATCATTGATTGGTTTCTCCTTCTCACCATAGGAAGGATGGTCTAATGGCAACCGATAGAGGTGGTCCGCCACTAGATTTTCACTCCCCTTCTTATCAAGAATCTCCATGTCAAATTCTTGAAGGAGGAGAACCCATCGAATCAGCCGTGGCTTGGCATCTTTCTTGCTCATTAAGTACTTGACCGCGGCATGATCGGTGTAGACGATGACCTTGTTGCAAACAAGATAGGGCCGAAATTTGTCAAATACAAACACCACCGCCAACATCTCCTTCTCCGTGGTCGAGTAATTCTTTTGCGCATCATCTAGAGTGTTGCATGCATATGAGATCACATTCAATTTCTTGTCCTTCCTTTGTCCAAGCACAACACCATGGCATAGTCACTCGCATCACACATTAGTTCAAATGGGAGCTCCCAATCCGGAGCTTGCACAATGGTCGCATTCACTAGAGCATTTTTCAAGGTCTCAAATGCCTTTGTGCAAGCTTCATCAAATCGGAATTCCATTTCTTTTTAAAGTAGACTCGTCAAAGGTCTAGCAATTTGTGAAAAATCTTTGATGAAACTGCGATAAAAGCCGACATGCCCCAAGAAGGCACGCACCCCAGTCACCGAAGTGGGTGGGGGTAGCTCTTCAATCATCGCGACCTTTGCCGGGTAAACTTCCATTCCATTATTTGAAATCTTATGGCTAAGGACAATACCCTCCTCAACCATAAAATGACACTTTTCCCAATTTAATACAAGGTTTGTCTCTTGACATCTTTTTAAGACTTTCTCAAGATTTTTTAAGCACTTGTCAAAAGACGAACCGCAAATACTAAAATCATCCATAAAAACTTCAATTACATCTTCAAGTATGTCGGAAAAGGTGGCGGTCATGCACCTTTGGAAGGTAGATGGAGCATTTCATAAACCGAAAAGCATTTTTCGGTATGCAAATGTTCCATAAGGGCATGTAAAAGTTGTTTTATATTGGTCATCCTGATGGATAGGAATTTGGAAGAATCCGGAGTAACCATCAAGAAAACAATAATGAGAATGCTTTACCAACCTCTCCAACATTTGGTCAATGAATGGAAAAGGGAAATGATCCTTCGTAGTGGCTTTGTTTAGCCGCCTATAGTCAATGCACATCCTCCAACAAGTCACGGTACGGGTGGAGATGTCATTTCCCTTGTCGTCCTTGACAATGGTTGTTAATTGTGACTTGAAATCTTGTGAATGGCATAAGGCTAAATTTGAATGCACATATCTTTCAATATGTAAATTATTTTGATGTGATTCAAATTGGAGGTGAAAGCTTGTTCAAAGAGCTTTCCAACGACAGGTCATATGCCCAATTCCGCTGAGAAACGAGAAAGTTATGGCTGTTCTACGAAGCGCTGTCGAGCTAGAATTCCGCCCGACCGGGTCGGGCGGATCCAGCCCGATCGGGCGCCCTAGCGATTTGCGACCTGGCGGATGTCGCCCGATCTGGCGCGAAACGCCTGCTAGTTTAATGTTAATGACCGCCCGATCGGGCGGATGTCGCCCGACCCGATCGGGCGACTTGGTTTTGACGCGGTTTTGCGGTTTTCCGAATTTGATTCTTTTTAGGGTTTTTTTATGGAGCTTTTTCTAGGGTTTTTTGTACGAGGTTTCCTTATGTTATAAATAGGTCCTCTTAGTACTCATTATTTGATACACAACTTATGAAACACTTTTAGCCTCTAGAATTTAGGACTCCTTATATTAGTCTCTCTGTTTTTCTCCATCATAGTGAAGAAGCTCGAATCCCCCACCTGTGGACGTAGGTCTGTGCTGACCGAACCACGTAAATCCTTGTGTTCTTTTGTTTCTCTTCTTTATTGCTTTTCTCATCCTTATTATTTCATTGATTTTGTTCCGCATTAATCAAACTACAAAACCCAGATTCCTAACAAATTGGTATCAAGAGCTTGGTTGTTTAAGATCTTAGGTGTTTATAGAACGAGTTTTATTCAATTATGCTAATGAAATTCAATGTTGAGAAATTTGATAGGCAAGTAAATTTTGGCCTATGGCAATTAAAGATGAAAGCCATATTGGTTCAAAGTGGTTGTCACAAGGCTCTTGAAGGTGCATCCAAAAAGCCTTCGGGTATAACGGATGATCAGTGGGAAGAGATCGATTTGAAGGCACTCTCGGCAATTCATTTAAGTCTATCTAATGATGTTTTGAGAGAGGTTGCCAAGGAGACAACTGCTGCGGGTTTGTGGTTGAAGTTGGAGTCACTTTATATGACAAAGAGCGTGACCAACCGTCTACTACTCAAATCTAGACTTTGTGATCTCAGTCTAGAAGAAGGTAAATCGCTTGAGTCTCATTTAGATGAATTCTTCTCTATTATTATGGATTTGCATAACATCGATGTTGAGATCGATGATGAGGATATGGCTATCAGGTTGTTGTGTTCTTTACCTCCTTCGTATAAGCATTTTCGAGATACTTTATTGTATGGTAGAGACGATTTGAGTTTGCAGGATGTTAAGGATGCCTTAACTCAAAGAGATTTAATTGACAATAAGTTGGTTAATAAATATGCTCAAACTAATGCTTTGATTGCTCATGGTGGAAAGAATTTTGGTAAGAATAAAATATGTAACTATTGTCATGTGAAGGGTCATATCAAAGCTGAGTGTTGGAAATTAAAGAAGAAGAATGGGGAAAAGTCCAATGAGGACCAATCCGCAAATATTGTCAACGATGGCTTTGATGATGATGTTGCACTTTAGGGTTACAGATTTGGGGCTGCGGTTTCTACTATCTCTTTATGATTGGTGCCCTTTGAGATCTCTTGGTGAAACGAGAAACTGTGTGGATTTTTTGCTATGGAGTCTATGATAGATTGTTTTTGAGTTTTTTGTAACAATCTTGGTTATGCATTAGATTTTGTTCTAGTAATGCTATTTCTTATCTCAAAATTGGTACTTTTGTGTTTTGTTAAGTACAATTGCAATTTAGAAGTTATTGATGTCAATTGGTTTTTCTAGAATTGCTTGAGTTTGTTGTTGAGATGAAAAAGTCTTTGAAGAGAGTTTGGTCCATTTGAGTAAACATGTTTGGCGTTGGTGACTTTATACTCTCAATCTAGGCCATGTGATGGTTTCGTATACGGAGTTTTGTGTTCGAAGACGCATTGGTACACAATTATAAAAGATGTCCATTTTCTGGGTTGCCTAAAGTGAGTAGGCTTATGGAATTTTGTTTAAGGTGAAGGTTTTATGATTTTGTTTTGGGTGAGCATCACTTTTTGGTTCAAAGTGGAGGTATCTTGATTGATTGGTTTCAAGTCAAGGTGGAGATTGTTAATTGTGACTTTAAATCATGTGAATGGCATAAGGCTAACTTTTAATGCACATATCTTTCAATCTATAAATGATTTTGATGTGATTCAAATTGGAGGTGAAATCTTGTTCAAAGAGCTTTCCAACGACAGGTCATATGCCCAATTCCGCTGAGAAACGAGAAAGTTATGGCTGTTCTACGAAGCGCTGTCGAGCTGGAGAACCGCCCGATCGGGCGCCCTAGCGATTTGTGACCGGGCGGATGTCGCCTGATCGGGCGCGAAACGCCAGCCAATTTAATTTTAATGGACGCCCGATCGGGCGACTTTGTTTTGACGCGGTTTTGCGGTTTTCCGAATTTGATTCTTTTTAGGGTTTTTTTATGGAGCTTTTTCTAGGGTATTTTTGTACGAGGTTTCCTTATGTTGTAAATAGGACCTCTTAGTGCTCATTATTTGATACACAACTTATGAAACACTTTTAGCCTCTAGAATTTAGGACTCCTTGTATTATTCTCTCTGTTTTTCTCCATCATAGTGAAGAAGCTCGAATCCCCCACCTGTGGACGTAGGTCTATTTTGACCGAACCACGTAAATCCTTGTGTTCTTTTGTTTCTCTTCTTTATTGCTTTTCTCACCCTTATTATTTCATTGATTTTGTTCCGCATTAATCAAACTACAACACCCAGATTCCTAACAATGGTCATGCCACCTTTCTTAGGCACCACATGAACCGGACTCACCCATTTGCTATCCGAGATAGCATAGATGATTTCCGATTCATGGAGCTTAAGAACCTCTTTTTTCACAACTTCCTTCAAAGTTGGATTCAACCGCCTTTGAGGCTCTATAGAGGTGGCATGATCATCCTCAAGGTGGATGCGATGCATACACAAGCTATTGTTACCCTTGATATCATTAATACTATATCCTATGACACCCTTATATTTTCTCAATAACTCAATTAATTTTTGTAAGGAGATGTCATCAAGGTTAGCATTGACAATAAAAGGATATTCACAATCATTCTCAAGAAAAGCATATTTGAGAGAGGGGGGGAGGGCATTCAACTCTACCTTGGGAGGAGGCTTAGAACTCTCCCCCTTGCCCATGGTTTGGATCAATGGGAGCTCATCTTTGCTTTGTTGGGCATTCGTATGAGCTTCATCAAGTTGGGCTTCAATTTCCATGGCCTCTCTTGATTTGTCCACCCTCTCATCATCTTGGAGGGCCTCATAAAACGTATCATGTCTCATTATTTGTACCCTCTCATAATTAACAATCTCCGACTCCACCAAGTCTACTCTCCACACCTTCTCCACCATAGGTTGCTTCAAGGTTTTCGAAAACTCAAACACAACTCTTTCATTGGCCACCTCACAAGTGATCGTGTTGTTCTTGCAATTAATCACTGCTCCCATTATTTTAAGAGCTTCTCTCCCAAGGATAAGAGGAGTATGAGGGTCCTCCTCCATATCCATTACAACAAAATCACAAGGTACAAAGATATTACCAACTTGAATTGGTATATCTTCGAGTTCTCCACAAGGTAGCTTAATCGAGCGGTCGGCCAATTGAATTGTCTTCCTTGAAGGCACCATCTCAAACTTGAGCAACTTTGCAATGGACAAGGGCATCAAGCTCACACTTGCACCCAAATCGGCCAATGCTCCCTTGGTCTCAAGATCTCCCAATTTCACCGGGATAGTGAAACTACTCGGATCTCATTGCTTGGGTGGCATTTGGTGTTGCACAAGCGTACTCACTTGGTGTGGAAGAGTGATGCATTGTTCATTGAGTTTTTTCTTGTTGGAGAGAAGTTCCTTGAGGAAATTTGCATAGGATGGCATTTGTGACATGGCCTCAAGGAAGGGAATGTTGATTTCAAGACCTTTCAACATGCTCATGAACTTGTTGTACTTGTCATTCAACTTTCTCTCAACTATCCTTTCCGGAAATGGTGAGGGAGGATCGAATCTTGATGGTTGGACATTTGTTGATGTTTTCTTTTCTACCTCAACCTCTTTCTCCTTCTCAACACCCTCGTTTTTTATTTCATTTTCTCCTTTCTCAAAAACTTGTTCTTCTTTCTCCTTATCCTCCTCTTGTTGCACCTCTTTAGGTCCTTTATAGGATCTTCCGGACCTTAGGGAGATGGCCTTCACATGGTGGGAATTTGCGGGATTCGGAGTAGGTTGACCGGGAAGCTTCTCATTTGAGAGTTGAGAAACCCTCTCGGCTAGTTGGGCAACTTGATTGTCAATGATCTTTTGGTGAGAAGTGGTTTCTTGGAATTTTTGGTCAACTTTGCGATCAAGGTTACTCAACTTTTGTTCAAATTGTTGAGAAATGTTTTTGATGTTGTCTAGGATAAGAAGGGTGTCCGGAGATGGACCACTTTGAGGGTTTGAGGTGTTTGAGAAGGTGGTTGGGGGTTGGTTTGAGAATTGATTTTGTGGATGGGGCTTGTTGAAGTTGTTTCTAGCATTTGGATGTAAATAGGGAGCTCCTTGGTTCGCTTAATTGTTGAAATTGGTTGGTCCACCATAGTCATTGAACCTCGGATTAAGATTGGGGTTAGGGCCTCTCCAATTATCCCTTTGATCTATTTGATTGTTGAGATAGCCCATAGCCGCCACATGCTCGGGGTCCTTACCACCACAATAAGAGGTGTCGTGGTTGGTACCCCCACAAATGTCATATGAGAATGAGCTTACTTGCCAAGATGATGAAGAAGAAGCTTGCTCTTTTCCTAGCTTCTTGTCAAGAAGTTGCTCCCTGAAAGCTTTGAGGGACTCTTGGTCAAGTTCTAATTTCCCATTAGCTTTTCCTTGGGTTCTTCTCTTACCACCCCATGAATAGTTGCGAACCACATCCTCAATTGTATCTTTGAGTTGAGCTTGGGGAACTTTTCTCAATTGGCCTCCGGCTCTCGCATCAAGATTGGCTCTACTAAAGGGATTAAGAGCATCATAGAAGAATCTAATAAGTAGAGGCTCAATATACTCATGATGGGGGCAAGCTCTAACATACTCATTTAATCGTTCCCAAGCTTCACCAAGAGACTTGTTTGGTTCTTATTGCAAGTTGGAGATCTTCCTTCTCATTTCTGCGGTCTTCTCCTCCGATATGAACTTCTTTAGGAAAGCTTTGGCTACCTCCCTTCAAGTGGTCAAGGAGTTTCGCTTGAGATTCTTGAGCCACCTATATGCTTTTCCCGCCAAATATTGTCGGAAGAGATGCATATGGATGTAATCTTGAGTGACTTGGTTCGTTTGGACCATGGGCATAACTCAAGGAACCTTTCAGGGTGCTTAATGGGATTCTCATGCGCGGCTCCGGAAAATTGCTCCCTAATCACCATTTGTGTATATTGTGGATGAATGGTGAAGTTTGTAGTGGTGGTGGGGAATAAAATTCCGCTGTTGAGCTCATAGTCCTCTGGATTACCAAAGTCTTGAAATAGGGGGTTGTCATCCTCGGCCATGACTTCACTTGCCTCATTTGAGGAGTTCGAAAATATTTCCTCCTCCCTGATTTGATGTTCAAATCACCTCTGAACTTCCCTCAAAGGGGAGTTACAGGGATACCTTGGGACCTCCTTATCGTTCAACAAAGCTAAGCACACAGTTATTAATGACAACACAATATCAAAAATGAAAATAAAAAGCAATTGATAGGCAATAAACTAAGTTTGAACAACATGTTGCCTCCCTCGCAACGGCTCCAAAACTTGGTCGGTCCCTTAGATGTCGTTATTTCCTATGGTTTTGAGTCAAGAATAAAATCACCCTAGTCTAACTAATAGCCTAATAAGGTAGTATAGCGTAGTAAGGGGTCGTATCCACGAAGAAGCAAGGGGTTTTACACTTAGTTCGAGATGCAATCAATTGACGGGAGTAAAAAGGGGGTTTAAGTAAACAACTAGACTAACTAAGGCAAATAGAATAAGAGTGATTAATTAATGAGACAAACACAAGGGATAGGGGGAATCATGGAGCTCACAACAACAATTTCAACAACATTGGTAGGCAATGGTTCAAGTCTATTGAGGGTCTTGGTCCAACATCAAAAGGTTACTCTCGCACACCTCTCAACACCGCCTACCCAACCCCGCCTATGAGCTCATGGTCTACCCATCACCAAGTCATCACTAATATCAAGCTTGTTCTCACACAACCTAACATTAGCACAAGATTCAAGCACAAAGGTGATCAAGTTTCATGCTTTAACAATAGAATACCTTGATTTGAGTACCAAAAGAACAATCACCAAAACCAACCAAACATCATTCAAAATCATCACAAAGTCCCATTATCCCCCTTCCCTAGCTAGAAATCTAGCCTAGGAAGGAGAAAAACATAGTAAGACTAGTAAAAGCAACAATAAAAGGAGCAAATATACTAAAACTACTAAGCATGATTAGTAAAAACGAGAACGATTAAAATTTTGAACAATAGACTACTAAGACAAATCAAGGCAAGCATAAACTAATTTAAACTAGCATAAAACTAAACAAATAACTACAAATAGGCTAGGAAATAAGGATTAGAGACTAGAAATTACAAAAAGATTGATGCTTTGATTGATGAAAATGAAGAACAAATGTTGAGTTACAACTTTCTTTCTCCTAAGAATGTGTTTTTCTCTCTCTAATTAACCTAGAAGAATGTGCTTATCCCCTAGTACCCTTTTTTCTGGAATTAAAAGCTTACCCTAAATGTCTTAAGAGAGGATATTTATACCCCTCACAAATACAACTTAAAGTAAGGGCAAACAGCGAAAAAAATCGGGAGCTGAACCATTCAAAGCTCCCGCTCCATGCGTGGAGCGTTCGCTCTGAGCCTAGTGTGAGATATTTCTGCAGCAGGTCGAAGCTCCCGCTCCATGCATGGAGCGCGTGCTCTGAGCCTAATGTAAGATATTTCTGTAGCAGGTCGAAGCTCCCGCTCCATGAGGCTTGAGTGCCAGCTTCAATTTCTTAGCAGAATTGCTTGTATACATGGGAACTTGGAGCTCCAGCTCCAGAGATGGAGCGCCAACTTTCGCTCTGCTTCTACTCTTCTTTGCAATTTGAAGCTCCCTCTCTCCATCCAAAGTTTCCCTTTTGCCATTCCAAGCTTCGACAATCTTAATTAGGCAGCTACGAAACCTAAAAGAAGATAAGAACAAGTCATAGCATAGGGTGTTCACAACATTCAATCTTCGCATTAATAGAAAACAACCTACAACTCCCAAAAAAGACTCAAAATGCATGAAGCTAGTAGAATCACTAACATTGAACAAAACTAAGCTAAATAAGCATAAAAATGGACTAAACAAGGGCTTAATTAGGGTGGAAAGTCGGCCTTAAAAGCCACTTATCACTAGGCTATGTTAAAGGAAGGTCCTAGGAATTTGGATTACAAGCAGACTGAATTGGATGCTCACTAGTGGAAAAAAGTTCAACCGCTGCGGTCAAAACCGGGCTTACTGCTCCGGTTTTGGGCCCCATCGGTTGGACTCGCAGCAGTCCCCAAATATTAACTGATCCGGTCCTAATACAGATTAGTTAATCATTTACCGCTGCGGTTTTGGGTCAATACCGCATCGGCTAAGCAAGTTAACCGCTGCGGTTATGAGTCAAAACCGCTGTGATTTTGACCCAAAACCGTAGTGGTTGACCACCCTAAAAACAAAAACAAAATTTGTTTTTTTGCATTTTTTCATTATTAATTGATACAAATTAAAAACAATTGGATATGATAAATAGTACTAATACTCATTTTAGTATACATAATTGAGCATAAATTATTACAGATACATTAAAAAAATATTTCAAGTTCTAAATCAAATGAGACACCTGGACTAAGCTAGACTTTGCTTCCGTTATGTGGGTCTTGTTATGGTCTTTGGTTGTGTATCCTACATCTGAATGATCTGGCTATACTTGAAAACTAATCACCTCAACTGCTTTGCAATTCGGTTTTTTGCTTATTAATAGAATAGATGCCCATCTGAGTGATCATCTTTCCTGATTTGAGATGGGTGAGCTGCTGCAAGGTTCACGATCCGTGTTCGACAATCTATAGAAGTATGGATCAGTTAATGCTTAACAAATGCAAACAACAAGCATCTCGCGCAAATCAACAAACTAGTCAATAACATTTCCTGACTATGATATTTTGTCGATAAGTCGAACAGATGGGTCAGATAGGATTCAGATCCAGTAAACTACAAGTTCGGGTTATTTACTCTTTGGGTGATTGTTTTAGGTTGTCAAATTCATGCGCATGACCTAGATATTTCGCATTTAGATCAAGCCTGACCTGGTATTGCATCTTATTACATGCAGGAGAGAATACAGAAACAAGATGAAGACTTATATTGATCAGCAAAGCTACTCCTTACCTAACTAAATTACAAATTACAGTATTTGGACAGTAGAATCTATCCCATACAGGTGATATAATTCTATATTTATAATACAGATGATATAATTCTATGTTCATAATATATTAGAATGTTCAATGGACATCTGTTAGACCGTTTTGAGGGTTCATAATAGAAAGAATTCTTAAACCCTTTTCTTTTCTTTTTATTCGCTAACGCCTATGTGTTTCATCACAGTCAAAATGACTAATACTATAATTTAATCAAACTTAATGTACTTAACAAACAAAAGAGGCCCTAAGATGTTAATGTACTTAACAAACTGCAACATTCCATCTCCTGCATTTTGGAAGATAAATTAATGATAAAAAAGAGGTCCTAAGATGTTAATGTAATTTAGGAAAAATCGACAAAAATAGATTATTAACTATGTGAACAGAAATAGATATAATGATATCAAAGTTAGAAACATCTAAGTCAAAGGAATTATGATGCTGGAGGTGAGGATTCACTTGGTCATAAAAATTTATCATTCTTTCTGGTGCTTTAAATGTCGAGAATTTCAATTTCGACATCACTGCGTTTGTCTCTGTTATCAATTTATCATGGTTCACAGCTCAGTCTTCTTTTGTGCATTTACTTAGTTCAGTCTATTTTGGTTTGATGACCTACTATTTCAGTAATATATTTGTCAAATAATATGTGCCAGGAAAGGTTACATGCTTAACATTTAGCAGAGGATTGATCAGACCACCTGTTTGAGAGGACAAGAAACTAGCAGCAGAATCAGGCGTGTAAAAGATTTCAGGCTGTCTTTTCCTCCTACGTCAATTATGTCCATCTAAGCATTTTCAGCAGCTTCTCTTAACCTCATCAAATTCTTCTGGGAATGAAACCTAAGATGGTGAAGTGCATACAACAACGTGAGTTAAAAAAAACATGATGCAGCATGATCAATGCAGCCCAGCAAATTCATTAATTTATCTCCAATGTTAGTAGACTAATCAAGGGATAAAAACTATATATCCACAAATTGTAGGGATTGGTTGAAGGATGAACATGATATATCGTGGAATTGTTTTATTGCACATAGATTGAATAGATGCACCTCAAATGCTTGGCTAACTTATTTTACCAGTCATCTATGGGATATAATAAGACGAGAACGACAAACCTTGCAGGTTAAAATAGTGAGCTTAAGTCTATCTCTAGAGAAATACTATTTCACGACCAATATGTTAATGTATATAAATGGTTTCTTACAAGGCAATACCTTAAACGACGTCAATGTCTCAATGGTCTAACAATAAATGATAAGATAATGAATTTACGTACTAACTTAGACCTACTTAGACGAGACATGAAGAATTAAATGAATTATTAACCAACTAATCATTCCCTGGATCCATCCATAACAGTACTTAGCTCTTCTAATCAACCAGAATCTGCCATCTTCCCACCACAGTCCCTCACCACCACCCTGATAGCTGCCACAAATCTGTTAAGCTTATCCGTTGAGACCTCAACAACAAAGCCAACCCCACCATATCCATACACCTAATACATGCAACGAGCAGTTATATGCCAGCAAAAATTTCACTGATGGTCAAAATGAAAAAGGAAAAGTTTGCTGAAGATAAAGTTTGCTAACCTGTCTAGAGGGAAGCAACCTTGTTGTCCAGGATATCAAAAAGAGGGTTGATAACACCACACTTGTTTAATCTTCTATTTAGTTCAATCACAATGTTGTAGTTATAGGTGATCTAATCAAACATTCAAATTTTGCAGAAATGAGCTCAAATAATTTACTTTCCAATCAACCAATAACATAGATCACTTCATTATCTAGAAAATTATACCCAGTTACCAAACTTTCACTAACCAATCAAACCATGAATATCTGTTGGACGAAATGCCCCAATGAACGAAAGAAAACAAAATTAGATACCATCCTATCCCAGTACCAATAATTCATCATGAAAGAAAAAGAGTATAATGTAGATCTCCAAAATAGTTTTAATGGCGTTGTAGACATGTTCATAGCTCGATTTGATTTTGAAGCAGAAAGTAAGTTATGGTTGATGCAATACCAAATGAAGCTTAATGAAGAAGATATATCTCTTGTTTAGCCAGCTTTAGCTCTGCCTCTAGTAAGTTATGGTTGATGATATACCTCCTCCTTAATGAACAACTTCTTTCCATCCACCTTCTTCATCAAGCTGCAATGCAAAACAAACCAACTTTTGGTTAACAAACAACCCAGGGTCAATCGCATACAAACACAGAAGGTGTTTCAAACATAAGCTGGGGGATTTTTTATACGAAGATTATGCATATCACTACGATCCAAATTCGTCGAATTCGAAGCACAATCATCAGATTCCACTCGATTCTCCGACGAACTGGAGTGCAATAAAAATAACAAAAAAAACGAATTGAAGAGGAAAAAGTTGCAATATAAAACATTAAGCCTAGATCTAATTGAAAATTAAAACGAGTTGAAGAGTGAAGCATGTCTAAGAACTCTACGATCGTCTTCTTGCACTACATGTCATCATACAACACATATATCAAAGTAACAAAATCTCACAGCAAATTCATTTTGCTCTACTGAAGTTCAAAATCACAACCACAACTAAAATTCCGAGATTGTAACTAGCAAGAAAATTCGTCAAATTCAACCTCATTAATTCCAAAATCACAGCTAAAAAAGCAATTACTATATCAAAAAGCAGTAAATTCCTTAAATGAAGTAAGAAATTAAGGAGAGATAAAAAAAATTATACAGTGTTTTTCCAGCTATCATGAGCGTTGACATCGGCGCCAAAATCAATCAAACAATGAGCAACATTGATCCAACCATGAAGCGACGCAACATGAAGAGGAGTCCGATTATCGTAATCCCTAGCATTAACCAGTGTGGCGATCTTTTTTGAGAAGCTTCCGCACCGCATCGGCGTCGTTTTGATGAAAATGTCATAAACTCGCCGAAGTTCTGCTAGCCCTAGCTTTCTCCTTCTCCTTTCTTCGCCTGATCTGGTGGCGATTCGTGGCAGTTCGTGGATCAGATGGAAAGAAGCGACGGCGATGAGAGATGGGGTTGTTTCCGATCTCACGAATTGTAGTGGTGGTTCAGAGAGATAGAAGGGAGGAGTGGTGGGTGATTTGTGGGTGATTCGTGAGGGTTGAGGAGAGAAGTGAGGGGATGAGAGAGAGAATGAGAAAGGGAGAAAAAATCGGCTGGGGTTAGGGTTTTAGAATTTAGCTGGGGTTGAAGATCAGATATGGGCTTCATCTCTGTGTTTTATTAACCGCTGCGGTTAACCAAACCGAAACTGTTAACAGAGAACCGCAGTGGTTTTCTGTTAACCGTTTCAGTTTTCTGAGAACCGCAGCGGTTTATGTTCCCATTTTCCCACCCAAAATTTCGAGGATTTACCGCTACGGTTCTCTTAAGGACCACAATGGTTTCCACTAGTGGCTATAAAGGAGTATAGGCAGGTGGATAAGGCTTATCTCTCTTTTTTATCTCAGAAGGCTAAGCTCCAATGGTGCAAAGATGGTGATGAGAACACTTCCTTGTTCCATCAATCCATCAAACAAAGGAAGCTTCAGAACAATGTATATGCAATACATGATGCAGATGGTATTTGGAGAGACAATGTGCAAGAGGTGAATGATGCTTTTTTTTCCTTACTACAAACAACTCCTTGGCACTACTTTGCAGCAGAGAGAAAAGATTAAGCTCAATGTGGTTCAGCTAGGGCCAGTCATTAATGATGAACACATTCAAATTCTTTCAAGACCCTATACAACGGATGCAGTCACACAAGCAATATTGTCAATTCCTGGGGATAAAGCTCCATGCCCTGATTGATATGGATCATACTTCTTCAGGGATACTTGGAGTATCATTGGGAATGTGGTAACTATGGATATCCTTGATTTTTTTCAATCTGGAAAATTATTAAAGGAACTAAATGTTACAGTTTTGACCTCAATTCCTAAGATTGCCTATCCTTCTTCTGTGATGGAATTTAGGCCTATTGCTTGTTGTAACATTTATATAAATGAATAACAAAAATGTTGTGTAATAGACTATGTCTTGTACTGCCTGATTTAATTGCTGAGAATCAGGGAGCATTTATTCGTGATAGATTCATTGTGCATAATATCTTGGTGTGTCAATATCTTGTGAGACACTATGGTAGGAGTAATGCTCAACCTAGTTGTATTATGAAATTGGACATGAAGAATGTCATTAGGTCAATGACCACAATTGAATGGGACTTTCTGGAGGAGATGCTGATGGGCTTGAAGTTTCCTGACCACTTTATCAAGCTGGTTATGTTGTGTGTAAGAAAACCTAAGTTCACTCTCGTGGTAAATGACAATATTCATGGGTCTTTGAGTCAAAGAGGGTTTGAGACAAGGTGATTATATCTCACCCCTCTTATTTGTGATATGCATAGAGTATCTCTCTAGCCTAATGAAAGTGGTTCAAGAGCATCCATGATTTTCATTTCACCCAAGGTGTAGAAGTACTAAGCTCAACCATTTAGCTTTTGCTGATGACATCATTCTTTACTGCAAAGGAGACTTCAACTCTGTCTACACAATTCTTCAAGCTTTTCAGCTTTTCTCTGCCACCTCAGTGCTTCAAGTGAGTGAAGCTAAATCTGACTTCTATACTGCAGGGGTGTCTAGAGAAGTTATTCAGAGAATTCATGATGTTTTAGGATTTAAGCACAGCTCTCTCCCCTTTAAATATTTAGGGGTGCCTATTTGTGCAAAGAAAATTGCTATTGATGAATGTAGAAAGTTGGTGGAGAAAATGATAGTAAAAATTAAAATATGGAGTAGCAGGAACTTATCATATGCTGGGAGAATTCAATTAATTAACTATGTTTGATGAATATCCACATCTACTGGGCCTAAGTATTCATCATTCCTAAACATGTGCTGAAAGAGATTGAACAGATATGTAGATCTTTTTTGTGGTTTGGTACTTGGTAAAGTACTAGACCAGGTAACATTGCTTGGCACCACATTTTTGTTCCTAAGCAAGGAGGTGGTCTAGGTTTCAGGAATATCCAGCTCTGGAATAAAGCTGCTTTGGCCAAGTATGTGTGGGTTGTAGCTTTGAAAAGAGACAACCTCTGATGAGTCAAGTGGGTGAATGAGGTTTATGTGAACAAATCAGGATTGGTGGGAGTATGTTCCACCAGGAGATAGTTGCTAGTATTGGAAACAAAATTTGTAAAGTCAAGGATGAGCTCAAGCAGTTCATGTCATCACAAGATATTACTAGCATCCTAAAGTTTAGCATTCAGCAAATCTATAAGAAGATGTCAGGTGAGGTGTTGATGGTTCATTGGGATAAATACATATGGAATAGGTTATCTACTCCTAAACATAGAGTCATATGTTGGCTGGTGATGCATCAAAAACTGAGAACTGCTGACAAGATGGTGCATATAGGCGTAATGGACTCTACGCAGTGTCAGTTTTGTGTTACTGGTTCTGAACATCATGAACACTTATTCTTTAAGTGTCCATATTCAAGCAAGATTCTTGTAGAAACTAAAACTTAGCTGAAGATGAATACTCAAGAGAAGTCTTACTACATGATGATAAGATTTCTTAAAAACAAAAGGAATTCAAGTGTAAGGAAAATGATTATTAGTGTTGATCTGAATGGTATGGTTTATGCCATATGGTGGGCTAGGAATAAGGCTGTTTGGAACTTCCCAGTTTGGCACCCTGACAAAGTGTTTAAACAAGTGCAGAGCTTGGTGATTAGGAGGATCCAAAGTGTAAAACCCCAAAAGATTTCTCATGTTGATAATTAGTGGCTAGATGAGCTGATTTCTAATGTATAGTTGTGTGTTATGTTTCCTTCTTTCTAAGGGTGGTCCAACCTAGTTGGTTTGCCTTGAAAAAGGAAATGGTTAGGTTGTAATTGCTGTTTTGTGAATATAACTTTCTTACTTAGCAATAAAAGGGGGGGAGGGGAAATGAGTTTGAAGTTGAAGCGCCTAAGTCTAGTATAGATTGAGTCACTCCTAGTATAGTTTCAGTTGTAGTTCAATAAAAAAAAATAAAAAAGAGGGAGTATTTGGAAACAGTTGAAATAGTTAACTGTTTCACCTCGTGAGTCTTGTGTCAAATAAGCTCTTTAAATGATTATTTGAGCTTTGGATGAAGTTATCTGTGTTTACTAACTTATTGGTTGTAGGAAACTTCAAAGATTTTGTCATCATCAAAAAGGGGGAATTTATTGAGTCCTCTAGGTTTTGAATGATGACAAACAGTTGTAAGGAACAGTTGATATTACAGGTGTTTATAAGCTGTAAGGAAACAACTGAGAAACTAACTGTTCCTGATTATATCCTGAAACAGTCAAAGACTATTTACTATGCCATGATATGTTCTTGTGTAGCAAACAGATTATTCCAAGACTTGAAGCTAGGAAGCCCTCTCGAAGATGTTTGAGGAAAAGACAGAGTATTGCATTGTTGATTCAAAGGAAGCTTCAAGGATTGAAGTGCATGGAGATAGTATAGGATTTTTCATTTGATTCATCTTAGGTCTTCATGTAATATTTGCATATGATATTCTTACTGGAATTCTTTGTGTTGTTTATAATGTAAAACAGTAGGGTTTTAAATATGGGAACTAGTTGGCTACATATTCAAAACACTACTAAGTAGGGTAACAGGTACGGGTACCAGTTACTTTGCTGGGTGATTGAGCTGTCTGTTTTAGAAAAGATTTTAGGAAAAATATTTTCATAAATTCTTTCTAATAAAAAGGTTGCTAGCCTTCAGAATCATAATTCAGTATTTACTTGCTTTAAAGAGTGTGTATATCTTGAATAATATGTTTCGTTCAAGAAAGATATTGTTCAAGATATACTTTCCTAACTTAAGAAAATCATATCCTTGATATCTTAAGCTAGGCACGCTCAAAGGTTTGACCTTGGTTTATAAATACTGAATAATGATTCATATCACCCTTGATGCTCTCCGGGATTTTATTGATTAATATTGAGAGCTTTCACAAAGAGAAGAGCTGAACAGTTTCCTAATATAGAGTACTTTTTTCATAGAGCTTTACATGCATTACTCTTTGTTTGCTTTGTAAGGAAGCGTGCTTTATGTCTGATTGTATTGAGTGTCTAACATGGAGGGTTAGAGATTGGGTAGCGTTTATGCGTTCATTCGCGAGTGCTTGTGAGCTCAACTGCGAAGTAGCAAATTAGAGTTAGTATGAGGTGTGTTATTTCCCTGGAGTAACTAAAACTGGAACGAAAGTGCAAGAGTATTCTTTTTTTCAGTGTTGATTTAATAAGAAGACTAGCTTAGGAGGATATAGGCCCTTGTTTGGCTAAACAACATTGAATCTGGTGTGTTCTTTACTGCTTTCAAGTTCTATTGTTTCCGTTATCACGAATCAGCTCAACTACTTCCCCATTAAATCGAAAGAATTTGAATTTAGCACCAATTCGTCCAAGTACTCAATTCACCCCCCTCTTGAGTACATTATAAACCTTCAATTGTTGTTGTCTTGCGCCTGTAGCCGTCGCTGCCACAACGTGTGTTGGTGGTTTACAGAGTACCAAAGGTACCGCCCCTCTTGTGTTGTTATTTTTGTTGTAGTTATTTTTGGGGTGGTATTTGTTGTAATATCCCAAATTTTTCTAGCTATTTTTATTAAGTTTTGGTAATTAGTAAGTTTGACTTCGTTATGATCAGGTTTTATAGATATAAATTCTAGAAAATTATAATAATCAAATTTTTTTTTGAAAAATTCGTTTTTAATAATTTCAGCTACTTACGTTTTTTAAAATAATAAAGAAATTCAAAATCAGACTTTCTTTCAAAAATAGTGAGAAAAATCTAAAAAGTATATCTTGAGTTGGTTTTGGAAAAATAAATCAGAATTTGAATACTTATCTTTTGAAGAAACCCTAAATTCACTTGCCTATATATACCCCAAATCACTCAAAAAATTCTCACGTAATTAACTCTTTTTTCATGTCTTGGTGAGTTTCAATTCCAGATCTGAAGTTCAACAATGTTACTTTTTGAAGGTTTCAAACAGAAAAAAAAAATACGGTTTTTTCACCATATACCCCTGACTAATTTTTTTTGCATCGTATACCCTCGCAACTTTCCAAATTCACCATATACCCCCCACGTTTCAAAAAATACATCAAAATGTCCTTATGACTAACGGAAGTCTAACACCGTTAGTCATTATGCTCTAATCCCCCCTCTAACCCTAATTAACTAACCTAAACTAAACTAAACCTAACTCTAACCCTAACTCTAATCTAATACCCTAAGCCTAACCCTAAGCCTAACCCTAACCCTAACCACCCACCACTCCCCAACCCCACCCCACCCAATTCCCCACCACCCTCCCCCCACCCCACCCCACCCCACCCCACCCCACCTCTTTCCCCCACCCCTTTCCCCCACCACCCACCGGTGGCGGATCCAGCGTGGGTTCAGTGGGTTCAACTGAACCCACGCGGATCCGGGAGAAAACTAGACGAGTCTGGAAACTAAATAATGTATATATATAAAAAACACGCATAACTACGAAAGAGATACCAGTTTGGCCCAGTGGTAAAGTATGCGTGCAAGGTGAGTATTTGTGTGTTGGGTTGCAGGTTCGATTCCTCACGGCAAGTTTTATTTCATTTGTCATTCTTTTTCTTTTTTTTACCTCCCTTTGTCTTATGTTATATTTTCATTTCATTCTTTTTATTTTTTCTCTCCATGTGTCTTATGTTATGCCTGTGTCTTATGTTATATTTTCATTTCATTCTTTTTCTTTTTCCGCTCCCTTTGTCTTATGTTATATTTTCATTTGTCATTCTTTTCTTTTTTTCCCTCCCTTTGTCTTATGTTTTAATTATATGATATGCAATGAGAAGTGTGTTAAAATGAGAAGGATTAGTGTTATATATTTTTACAAATTTTATATGTACATTTATAAATTAAAAGTGCAAATATTAATTTTTTACATGGAAGAATTTTTATACATCACTTCTAAATAAAATTCTTGGCAGAACTCAATATCACCCAAAATGCAAAGATCTTATTATTGTGGTCATGTTATTTCGTTCTTAATTAGTCATTTTATATTTCACATTTGTGCTAGTTGCTAATATTTCATTTTTTTGCATATTTCATATCATAGATGTATAGTTTTTTTTTTTTTTTTTGTAATGTAATAAAGAATGGAAGCTCCACTAAGTATAACTGTTGAAAGTTTTTCTTTAAAAAAAAATGTAACTCTAGATTGTTTCGAATAACTCCGAACCCACGTGACTCAATTTCTGGATCCGCCACTGCCACCCACCCACCATCCCTCCCCCACCACACCCCCCCCCCTTTCCCCACCCCCACAGCCCCCTCCCTGCAGCCCCACTCCCCCTCCCTCTCCTCCGCAGGCGCCCACCCTCCCCTTCCCCCGCAACCGCCGGCCCCCCCCTCCTCCTTTCCCTCGCAACCCCTCTCCCTCCCTTTCCCCGCAATCGCCTAACCCCTCCCCCTCCCCTAAAATGAAAAAAAAAAATTCGAAAACGCCAAATCCTTAACGCCCGTAACCAAGAGACGACAGGGGAAGGGAAGGGGGGCTGCGCGACGACGGGGTAAGGGGAGGGGGGCTGCGCGATGATGGGGGAAGGGGAGGGGGGTGCGCGACGACGGGGGAAGGGAGAGGGGTTGTGCGACGACGGGGAAGGGGAGGGGGGGTTGTGCGACGACGGGGGAAGGAAGGGGGGATGTGGGGAGGTTGCGGTGGTTGTGGGGGGCCTGGTGGGGCTGCGGTGGTGGTTGGGGGGGGGCCGGTAGGCTGGGGTTGGGTTGGGTGGGGGGGCTGGTGGGCTTGGTTAGAGAGAGAGTTAGGGTTTAATTAGGGTTAGGGTGGGGGAGGGGTGTTTAGGGTTAGGGTTAGTATTAGGGTATTAGATTAGGATTAAATTTAGGTTAGTTAATTAGGGTTAGAGGGGGGTTTAGGGCTTAATGACTAACGGAGTTTAACGCCGTTAGTCATTAAGGGTAAGTCAGTGTATTTTTTGAAACGTGGGGGGTATATGGTGAATTGGAAAGTTGCAAGGGTATACGGTGCAAAAAAAATTTGTCAGAGGTATATGGTGAAAAGACCGAAAAAAATATAATAAAAGTTGTAACCAACACCGCGGCGTCGCCAAGTACCGGCGCTGGCCGGGCTTCACTTTTTCTTTTCTTCTTCTTTTTCTCTTTTTTTCTTTCTTCTTCTTTTCTTTTCTTCTTCTCTTTCTTTCGTCTAGTTCATTCTGTTTTGGCAAGTGGAATACAGGAACTTTTGTCCTGAATTCACAGCAAATGTTTTTCTATTGGGATAAAAAAAGAGAGAGATGAGTTTTTTATTGAAAAAGAAAGGCACATGATGATTTGTATTTTGTACCCTGCAAGTCACGGGTTGTACCAAAGTCCCAATAGTTTTTTTTTCTTTAGTTTTAAATCTTACAAGTAATCTAAATTATTGTAATCTGACTAATACTTTACTTTGGTTAATAATTAGTGCTAAAGTTTAAAACTTTAGTTTTATTTTTTTGGGATGGTATATCAATGGACTTAATTTAGGTAATATTATTTATTTGTAGACGAAAACTTCGAAGAATGCGAGTTTTAGGTGATATTGCAATACTTGGAAGCGTTCGAAATTTCGAGGTAATTCACAATGTTCATCAACACTTAGAATCCGTTAGGAATTTTATGTGCTATATGTAATGTATGTAATTATGTGATCGCATGTTAAGTTGAATATATATTATATGGCATGAATAGTATTAGTACTTGTTATGACTAAAGTTATTATTTTAATTAGTACTACTTTCCCTACATATGATATATATGTACTCCTTCCGTCCCTTAATAGACTTCCCATTTTCAATTTTTGCACTATTCATAAGTAAAGAAAATCTTCCAATTCTTTTTCAATATACAAGAAAAAGACTATGGGGTCTTGTTTGATTCGTCTCAATGTGTACATTATGAAAATCAAACTTCTATAATTTTTACTAACATGTAATTAAAGATATTAACGATACAAAATGTACATTGATAAACGTGCAAATGAGAAATGGGAAGTCTATTAAGGGACGGAGGGAGTATATACTAGTATGATTATTATTACTTTTGGACCCATTAATGTAACTCTTTATAGCATCATATTAAAAATTATACTAATGTTGATAATGTAACTTAATGGGGTATAAACTGGTGAATTAACGATGTTACGAATGGTTTTATAAGTTGACATTGTGACTCTACGAGGTTCAAATGATGGATATATTTAATATGATGAATTATTGACGTGATATTTTATGAAGTGATTAAGTTGGGAAAAATAATTATTGAGCTAAAGATGTTCTCGTGTGTTGTTAATGTGAAATTTTGATGTGTCATAGCTTCTAAAAACTATTAATCATGTAAAATGGAAATATTAAAGAGGGAATTAACTTGTAGATTTGGATCCTCCATAGGTGATGAACAATACTCAATCTTTATTCTGTTACAACTCGTTATTTTCTTCCTCCTAATACTAGCTATGGATACCCATTAGATTAGTGATGGGTGTGCACACTAGGGACGTTCTGCAAAACGATACTGGCCATGATTCTTCATTTATTTGGTTGACGACCCATGTTGAAATAGGTGGTTAGTTACTGGGATTAGTCCCGTCCTACTAACGTTAAATTCCCTGGCCTCTAATAATTAAATGGGTTTTTCTACATTATGCCCTCGTGTTTTTTCATTTTCTACGTTGTACCCCATGTTTCTGGGATTTCTACACTGTGCCCTTCAACTCTCAATTTTAAATTCAAAATGCCATTAATGAGCTGTTATTAATTACGGACGTTAGCTTTGGCATCAAATGCGTTACCTACCGTTTGTTTTTTAGTATTTTGAAACAAAAAAAAAAGAACTAAAATGCCCCTCACTCTCGTTCTCTCTCTCTCCTACTGATCATTCAACTTCCTCTTACTCCTTCTTTGCACTCTGTCCCTAAATAAAAAACCCATACCTCAAAATTTTTATTTTTTTATTTTTATTTTTTTTTGAATCATATAAACTTGAAGAATCTAAATTGATTATGTGTGTTGTATACTTGTCTGTATTATGTTATATAAACTACTTTCAAAATATAACTATTATATATTATTTTACGGGATGGAATTTTAATTACTTAGCTTTGGCTAATTTTTGTGTATTTGTTTTTCCTTTGTTCTTTTCCTATTTAAAATGTGCAAGTTGATGAAGGGACAACGTCACAGGAATGAGTGCACATATAGCTTAAAGTTCATCTAGTCTAATAAATAGTTCAATATTATTATTTGGGATTATTTAGTTTTTAAATAGGCTTAAGTTAGACAACTTAAATTGGTTTAGTTTGATAATTTGGATTGTCAGTTTAATTTTATAATATTAATTAGCCTTGCATTTATTTTTAACTATTGATGCGAATCTTAACACCCAAAAGGTATGATCAGATATTCCAAACGAAAAGTGAATGTTTATAGAATTTTTGAACCAAAGTTTTGGGGTGTTACATATTGGTATCAGAGCTTAGGTTATAATAAATTAATTTAAATTAGGAGTTAATAAAATGTGTTAAATAATTATAAGTCTAAGGGTAAATAATATAAGTATTAACAAATTAAATAATAACCATTAAAATGAATTATGAGAGTGGGATCGAAAATAGCTTATGTATTGTGCTTTAATGTGAGAGCACTTATTTTAGGTGCTTATTAATTGTTTTTTTTCTATATGTGCTTAGATTGCAAGACAATGAGTAACTGCAAGAAAAAGTACTGTTAGGAAGATTGTTTGACCATTGTCACGTTCACCCTATAAGATTGAAATGAAGTATCGAACCTGTTGTTGTTTATGTCCACCACCTGAATATTGCCATTGAGAGAGCTATCATCTTAATGATATTTTGGAGGCTAATGCTTAACATACCCCCAAGAGACATGCACACATTCTATTGGAGACACTTCTTAATAAGGGAGCACTTAGAGAAGTAAAACAAAAATATCGTGATGTGATGGTCAACAAGCAATTTAATTAACTATAAAACATATGTTATAGAGGAAGATGGTTCCTTACCATAGCTTACCTAAGTGGGGTTATGATTGACACCATGAAATATTGAAAATGTACCTATTATTCTTCAAGTGAGAGTGAGGGAGTAGCATCTGATGACATTGAAGGAGAAGATGATGAGGGCTTCATTTCACCCCTTCCAAACCTTGAAGCAAATAGGGATGATAAGGAAGACTCCGAAGAGGAAGAAGAGTAGTCTAATATAGTCTACAAATGATAGGATTTAGATATATATATTTATTATAAGGTCATTTTGTAACGCCACGGAAATATATAACCTTAATCTGCAGCGGAAACAAAACTTACCACTAATAAATAATAGCCTAAAATGGTCTTTTAAACATACAAATGCTAAATTTGAAGTAATAATGATTACCCTTAATACAAAATATCCTATATATCCCAAATATATATAGTACTTCAACTTAATCTTTCTGGAGCATCCTTGTCATAACTGAACTTGAGCTACCTTCAAAGAACCTGAATAATTACAGAAAACTAAGGAAAAGGGAAAACATAGAAAATAACCTAAAATGAGTTGAAAACTCGGTATATTTGCTCTAGCCCGTAAAAACGTTTTAGTTCGTAAGCATTTTTCATACACATGCATATATCATATCATTTGGGTACTTGTTCAAAAGTACTTTCAGAATACATAATCATTGAATAGTCTGCTGGCAAGGACCATTTGCGTGAGGTTAATGCATCGGCAAGTACATGTTTTGGACAGAGCATTAACGTTATCATTTGACCATTTTGGTCCTTTTTGTATATCGTAAACAGAATTCCTCCACTTGTAACTCGCCCATTTACTAGTTCAGTTCATAACGCCAAACCAGCAAAACCATCCACTTTCACAAATTTGCATATATTCATATTTCCGGACAACACCCATAAATCATAATAACTAGATTCCACGAGTCATAAACAAAATCGTTCATAGTATACATGGGCATCATCAAATCATAATGTATCTGATTATGCCTTATAATTTGTAACACATAATCATATTCTTGCTTTTCGGCACATAATAGTATAATATGCATTAATACAAGTCATATTAGATATCACATTATACCACATAATTATCATCATACAGCCATATCTACACATTCAAGCATATCATTACATATAACGTATACGGGCATGTATAATTGTTGGACATAAAGGTTACCTTATACGCTACTCCTTTCCTTTACACCTTAAGTATCATCATAACTTAGCCTCCAAGAATCATCGTACATAATCTCCAATAAAGTCATAATTCCAAAATGATAAAACCCATAATTGGTCATCTTCGTTATAAAGATAAATAATCCTTACATAAATTGCTCAGCTTTATGGTCTTTGGGAACTCAATTACAAGTCTTTACTAGTTATACCTGGAATTTTATGATTCTACCTCAAAACTATTTTGAAAACAATTAACTTTCATCTTGAAGTCATTTACGTGAATCCCGGACCCATTTTAAGTCTTGAGAACATTTTTGGACTTTCCAATCCTTTAAGTTTGCAATAATATAAAATAAATTTAACCTCTAATACAAGACTAGCCCAACAAATATGAATAAAAGTTAAACTAGGTAGCTTAAATAAATCAGCTTTTAAGGCCCAAAACTTAATCTTATCTAATAAAGGTAAATTGGGCTTGAATAAAAAAAAATCAGAATTTAAAAGCAAAGAGGTACGGTATACCTCTGCTCTAGCTGAGCAGCAACGAACCGCATGACAGGGAAGAGGAGAAGAGCTCCGAGTAGGGCAGCGTGATCCGGAGAGGCTGGGCAGGTAAATGGTGGTGACGGCAGTGCCGGCATGTGCAGCGACGAGCAGGTAGGAGCAACAACAAAACAGAACGAAATAGAGGAGAGACCAAAGCAGGAGGGGAAAGCAGGTGACACAACGGTAGAGCTGCGTGGTGCAGCGCGGACTTCCGGCAGTCGGAGTTAGGCTAAATGTGTAATACCCCGAATTTTAATCTCGTTTTATTTGCTATTAATTATGTTAATTAGCTTAATTGCGCCCTAATTTTTTTTTTTGAAAATGATCATGGTTAAGTTATTTTATAAAAAAATATTTACTTTAGGTACCTTGAAAAATGATACTCCCTCCGTCCCAAAATACTCTTGACACTTATCAATGCACATAGTTTTAGATGATAAGTTATTGTTTGGTTATCAATTGTTATTTTATTGAAAAGTAGATGTGATAAGAGTTAGTATTTAGTAAAAGTAGTATTATTTTATTTTAAGGAGAGAGAGTGTGGGCCATGGTTAGAGTTGGTGGATAGTAGGAGTGCTATTATTTTATTTGGAGGAGAGAGAGTGTGGGCCAATGCTTAAAATAATAGTGGGTCATATTCAAAAATAGAAGTGTAAAGAGTATTCAGGGACAAATGAAAAAGGAAAGTGTATAGAGTATTCTGGGACGGAAGGAGTATTATTATGATAAACGATTTTATTTAAAATATAATATATGGCTTTAATGTTTAGATAAGAAAATCCTATATATTTCCTATATGATTTTGGAGTTAATGATTTTTAGCTAAAGTCCAATGTTGATGTTTTGAAGCCCAAACTTAGCAAAAAAAACCCAACATTTGATAATGGGTCAAAGATTGACATTTTTTTTTCACTAAAAGAAAATAAGAAAAGAAAAGAGAAGAAAGAAAGTTGAGAGCTCCCAAAATCCCACACGACACACCCGACATCACCGCCCATCACCGTCGGAACCCTAGTCTCTTATAGAATAATTGTTAGGAACTTTATTACTTGACTATTTTAATTTGAGCTAAACAAAAATTTAAAGTTCTTGTTATAATTGTTACTTACTTGCCAACTTGATGTTATGTGGAAGCAAAGCAAAGGTTGCCTTGCAATGGTATGATGTAATATGTTTTGATTGAGGCATATAATTTTCTTATGACGAAAGTTAATATTAAATAAATAAAACCTATGTGCAAGACCATGTATGGATGTGTAATTGTAGTAATACTAATGCTCATGTGCGGTAATTATATGCAAAAGTACCAAATATATACTAGATCTTGTAGGAGAATTTTTGAACAAATGGCTGAAACCCCTGAACAACTACTTTAAAGTTTGAGATCTCTTGAACAACTTTCCCAACGCATGGGTTTGGTGTTGCAAAACCAATTAGGAAATACTGGTGGAGAGGACCCACAAGCTGCTATGGAAAAGAAGTTAGCAACCCTTAAACCCACAATCTTTGTAGGAAAGGAAGACCCTTTAATCTTAGAGAACTAGCTAAGAGAGTTTTATAAGTTGTTTACTGCCACTAGGACACCTGAAGCTCAAAAAGTAGAATAAGCTACCTTTTATTTGAGGGAGGATGCAAACACTTGGTGGGAGAGTCAATGACCTATTATTAGAGCTTAGAAAAACTTTGATTGGGATGCCTTCAAGTTTTCTATTAAGGCTAGATTTTTCCCTGAACACAATAGGAGACAAAAGTACAATGGGTTCACTAGATTTAATCAAGAAAGTACTATGTCTGTGCAAGAGTATGCACAAAAGTTCAATGACTTAGCGAGATTCTGTCCTAATGTTGTGCCAGATGAGAGAGCCAAGGCTCAAAAGTTTGAGGATGGGTTAGCATTTGGAATCCAGAACAGACTTGGGGGAGCAACTTCTGCAACTTTTCAGGAGGCTTATGTTAAGGGTCTAATATTGAGAATATTTTGAGGCGTGAAGAGGAAGTTATGGGGAGGAATAAGAGAAAAGACCCCACCTAGCAACCAAAATGGCCATCAAAATGATAAGAAACCTAGATATACGGGTAACAATAACAATAATGGGGACGATAATCACAATAATGGTGGTGGTAATTATCAAAGGAATCGTAGCAATTACCAAGGTCAGGGGAGATCAAACCAGTAGGGATCCCGTATCCAGAACCTACTTGTAGGAAGTGTAATAAATGCCACCCAGGGTTTACATGTCAAGGAGAGCCAATAACTTTATATGCTTGTGGAAAGCAAGGACATAAGGCCGCACAGTGTCCCAAGCATCATAATAATAGACGTAATGGGAACAATGGAGAGAATATGAGTGGTTATGGACCTAGTCAGAACCAGAACAATAGCAACTGCCCCTATAATAATAACAATTCCCATGGTCAAGCTTCGAATGCTCAAGGAGGTAACAATACTCAGCATCATGGTCAGAATAATAATCGAGTAAATAGAGAGAACAACAATCAGAACGACAATGGATATGGCACTCGAGGCAATAATGGAAGAATCTATGTTATGAACTAGAATGAAGCGGACACCAACGCCAATGTTGTGATGGGTACTTTCCTCGTAAACTCTAACCCTGCTTACTTGCTTTTTTATTTTGTGGTGTCTCATTCTTTCATAGCTAGTTCCTTTGTTGAAAAGGTAGGTCTGAAACCCTCGATCTTGTGTCAAACTTTCATAACCATACCTTTAGGAGAAGTAATTCCTTGTAGTTCTCTATACTAAGACATACCCGTGACCATATTAGGATCCGACTTGCCTACTGATCTTATTCAGTTTGATCTACCTGACTTCGATGTAATATTGGGGATGGATTGGCTTGCTAAGTATAGGGCTAGGATATAATGTCATACCCAAAAGGTTTCTCTTAGGGGGCCAAAGAGAAATAGAATATCTCATCAAGGAATTATTTCAAAACCTGAAGTTAGTATTGTGTCAGCCATGTCATTCCAAACCTATATTAGGAAGGGCTACCCCATCTATTTGTGCCATGTGAAAGATGTGAGTATGAAGGATGGAGAAATATCTCAAATACCTGGGGTGATAGATTCCCAATATATTTTTCCAGAAGAAATTTCAGGGATGCCGCCAGTGAGATAAATGGATTTTAAAATTGATCTAGTGTTTGGGACTGGAGCTATTTCTAAGGCACCGTATAGAATGGCACCCGAAGATATACAAGAGTTGAAGGCACAATTGGAAGAATTATTGGAGAAAGGGTACATTAGGCCAAGTGTTTCACCTTGGGGAGCACCAATATTATTTGTTCGAAAGAAGGATGGAACCTTGAGGTTGTGCATTGATTACAGGGACTTGAATAATCTGACAATAAAGAATAAGTACCCATTGCCTAGATTGCCTAGGATAGAGGATTTATTTGATCAACTTAAGGGTGCTGGAATCTTCTCTAAGATTGATTTGTGGTATGGGTATCACCAATTGAGTATTGCGGAGGAAAATATACCAAAGACGGCTTTTCGTATGAGATATGGGCGTTATGAGTTCCTAATGATGCCTTTTGGACTTATTAATGCACCTGCAACATTTATGGACCTTATGAATAGGACATTTCAACCATACTTGGATAGATTTGTGGTGGAGTTTATTGATGATATTATTAAATAAATGTTATACTTTGGATTGTCTTTATATTGTGTTATGTTTAATATGGACCGCGTTTGGTGCTGGTAGCACGATAAATGAATTACTTGTAAACATTAAAATCGCAAATTATATCGTGGACACATCCTTACAATGATCATCGTGCGCACGATGAACATAAGGTCACTTTAAATAAACAAAATCAATGTTGAGGTCCTTTTACTGAAAGTGGGTTTTGGACAACTTTCTCTCTCCTCTACTTTATTGACTTTGCATTTAATTCTTTAAACTGCTCTTTTCTCTCTCCTGATTTGTGTCACCTCTTAATAGTTTTCTCTCTCCTTATTTTCTATCTCTCTCATTTGTTTTATTTTATTGTATTACTTTATGAGATATATTTCCCTTTTTCTTTCTGTTTCGCATTATTTTATCTCTCCTGAGTTTATCTACAGAGATCGTATGTTCATTCTAGGTCAACTGTGGTTCATAGTGCTATTGACTGAAGTTCATTTAGAGTGAGCATATATTCAGGCAGATTATGTAACACCCCAGAATTTCAAAGCGGAAAAGAAAAAAATAATAATAGTATTAATAGGACGATGGCGGAAACATCGTCTTCTGGGAATGTCACCACTACAAGAATAGTGTTTAAATAATTAAGTGATAAAAACAAACACAAGTAAGTACTATAAGTAAATTAATTACTTAGATTAAAATCGAAATGAGAAAACTATCTCAAACTAAAGAGAAGTCTAGAACTAAAACCCCTAATAGATTATTTCTCGCATCTCAACCCGAGCCCAAAATCAAAGAAAATCCCCATCAACAAAACCTGCAAAATATACAACAAATATCCACAATCAGTGGGGAGTAACTAGCAGTTCTCCCAGAACAAAAGAAATCAAAGCATGATTCAGACATAGATTAATAAGAAAGGAAAGCATAATGTCAAGTCAACTACAATATGCATCCACTTCCATGTAACTCACAAATAACGCAAATGAATAATAAATAGCAAGTGAGTTGGATAAAAATAAATAAATCATCTCAAGAGTACTTTCATAAAAATAAAATATAGGTAAAACAAGTTATTGAGTCAGAAACCGAACACTAGTGAATCGCAATTCACTTCCTAAGGTTTGTCAAATCGCAATCTCCAGGTCAGTTTATGGGCTTACGTTCCCCACTGCCTGTGTCTAAGAATGGCCAAACTCCCGATGCAGGGTAGAACACGCACAACTCCCTGACCTCTCGGACGACAACAATTAACCCAGGTGTACCCCTAGTTCGCAAACCAGGTGGTTGGCATGTTCTTCACCGGGGACTACATCTATCCCACCGGATATTCTTATCTCAAAATAAAATCATAAATGTCATCAAAGTATCATTCATCTCAAAAATATTCGTCAAAAGGGATGCCACCCGGCCTTATACCCATAATTCATCAAAAGTAATTTTTTCAAAAATCTTCGAAGTAGTAACTTACAAATTTACAACAAATATCTCCAACCACAATACTTTAAACATCACTAAGCATCAACAATGATAGTGAAATAGTTTTTACAGCACTAACAACATCAATCAAAATGCATCACCAATTAACTCCAAGACTTATTAAATAAATGAATAGTACACAATTAATCATTTTTACATAAATCAAACATAAACATAATGATACCAATAATACTTACAGCAACCTACTAAACACCAGCATCCAAGAACATAAAAGATCACAAATTATTTCTGATTAACAAGCTCTCAAATAATTTAAAAGAGTATCCTCAATTTCACAACAAAAACACAATAATAATTATTAAACTAATAAGTTCGAGCAGTAAAATCACACAAAAATTAGAATATGACCCTAATGGCTCTACGGACATGGTACAAATTTTATTTATAATTTTCGGACTCCAAAAGTAATTTTAAAAGTTAATATATAGATTACTCAATAAAGCCAATATAATAACTAAAAATATAAATAAGCTCCCAAAAATTACCAAAAATTTACACAACATGCATAAACTTACGAAAATACATAATATACAAAGAAATGAATTTTTCGGCCTCCAGAAATAATTTTCATGATTTATAAACTGACAGAAACGAAATTGCAAAAATAGATATATCAATTGAATAAACCAGTACACAGTAGGCAAGAATTATTCTAAGGCATGGAATATATACTACACATACAACATGATCTAAGAAAAATAATTTCAGCAATTTTAACATCCGTTTAATAATTATTATGCAATTTAGCCAAAAAACGCACAAAACACCAATTAAATCAAATAAATACCAAAAATCACACGAAAATTATTTTTCTCTTTATAGTAATCACACAGCATGCATAAAGTATATTCATGTCAAATTTCGTCAATAATTTCATTAAAAAAGTATTTTAAATAATTCCTAGTGTAATAATCTAATACCGAATGGTTCTAAGATAACTACTAGTTACCTGGAACGTCGGGAGGAGAGCTGAGTCTAAAGAAATAGTTAAGAGCTACGCATACAATCCAATTCCTCTTCTAACCCCAAGGCACAACGAACGAGAATTGAAGCAACCAGTCACTAGGCATTTTCTTCTTGAACGTTGATAAAACTCATGTCACACTGCTCTGTTCCGACCATGATTCCCGGTGATAAAAATCTTAGATTCTAAATTGCTCCGGTCAGAGTGTATAACAAGATGATATAAATGTTCTGTCCAAATTTGAAGACGATCCAACGGTTAGATCTCCGGCTACGGTTATTTTCGTGAAGGTGTGACAGGTTAAACCGGGTTGAACCTTTCTATTCTTTTCCTCTTCCTTTTCTCTCTTTCTTTTCTTGAAAACGGTGAGGGTTAAATGAGAATGATGCTGAACTTCTTTTAATAAAAATCAGAATTTTATGTCAAGGAAAAATGAAGGGTTTAGGAGAAAGTTAATGAGGGATTAAATGAGCGGTTACAAGATATTCAAAGGTTAGCTTAATAAGCACCAAAACTCTTCATCCTCCACTCCATAATTGCTGATTTTCGGCCAGCATGATACGCCACACGTGATGCAATATTTCATCACCCAAGTCGGTCCAACAACGTTACAAAAACGCTACGCGGCAAAACTGCATCCTAAACGCCTAAATAAACAACGAAACTAATATAACCTTTAAAATAAATAACTAAAAACTTAAAATAAATATATATACATATATCACAACATATAAATATATATACACATTTTCACAACACGTTCCAAAATAATCTAAATAATAAATTATTTATTTTTACAAAAAATATCATTTTAATGTAAACAAACACCAAAAATAAGGGTGAAAATTACGGGGTGTTACAGATTATATGATAGCAAATGTATATATGAACATTTTTCTCTCTCTAGCTTTTTTTGTCCTCTACTTTCTTTTCTCTCTCATGATTTGTGTGTCCCGAATCTATTAGTCTTGTGTTTAATCAGTCTGATTTTATCTCTCCTCAGTTTATCTACAGAGATCGTATGTTCATTCTATGTTAGTTGTGGTTCATAGTGTTATTGACTGAAGTTCATTTAGAGTAAGCATATGTTCTGGTAGATTATATGGTAGAAAATGTATATGTGAACATTTTTATCTCTTGTTTTTTGTTTCTCTCTCTAGCTTTTTTTGTCAACTACTTTCTTTTCTCTCTCATGATTTTTGTCTCCCCAATCTATTAGTCTGGTGTTCATTGTATATCATGATGTTTATACGTAAAAGCTATATTTTTTAAAAAAAAATTAGTAAGATAACTTACATTAACGCCCTCTCACAGGGCACCTAAATACAACCTGCCCCAAAGCCCCCAAACCCCCCGATGGGAATCGAACCCACAACCTGTGGGTGGAAGATGAAAGGGCTTACCACCCTTCCACTCCCTCATTCTCATACGTAAAAGCTATATGTTCTCACAATATTTAACGCTATGTTCACATTAATTAACGTAGTTAATTATAAAGTGATGTTCATTCTATTCTATCACAAGTTCCCCATATTTCCTCACATGTTCAATAACATTTATCTACACCGTATACGTAATACTTAGTATTACCATGATGGCATAAATTTTGGTCTAGAGTTATTTAATTGAAAGTATTTAAATGTTGTTATAAACCAGCTCTCTTAGACTACAAGGGCTATTTTTTTAATCTACATTAGCAATTTTAGTTTTCCTCTTTGATCTTAATTGTTATGGAGAAAAAAGGAGAAAGCAGACTAATTAGGGTGGGTCAATTATAAGTTAATTAGGGTCCTTACCTTTCTTTAAACGTATGAAGGTAGAGAGAGATAAAATAAAGATAGCCCATAGTTTGGCTGTCAAGGGGAGGAAACCTCCCTAATTCTACATGGTTTACTTTCTCTTTTTGTCTTGCATCATTGCCAAAAAAAGACTTACGGAGTGAACGACCATTTCTCATTAACGAGACTCTATGTATTTTTAAAAAATTAGGGATATATGGTGAAATTTTGAAATTTTGGAGAGTATATAGTAAAACAAATTATTAGGGTTAATTATATGATGGAAAATCTATAAAATAATCACAATATAAAAATATATCTCTAGTTGTAGAGCATCTATTAACTAACCAATAGATTTCCTACAAAAAAAAATATCATAGATATGTCAAAAAAGGATTCAAATAAATTACAATAGAGTTCAAAACAATCCCAAGTAGTAAAAGTTTAATTATAGGAAAAATTGTTTTAAATAAGTTAACCTTTGCCCCATCTTCCCTAAATAAGTCAAGCTATGGATCATTCCTGAGTAAGTCATCTTTACACCTGCTTTAACTCTAAATGTGTTTAATGACAGGTAATTTGTTGGCAACTTGTTGACTTATTACCCACCCAAAACCCCTCCCCACCCTCTCCCCTACGCCCACCCCTACGAACACCCCCTCCCACGCCCCACCCCTACAAACGCCCCTCCCCCGACCGCCTCTTCCACTGACCACCCCCTCCCCTAGGGGTGAAAGTTATTCAGATAAAAACTCAAATCCAATCCAATCCATACCAAATTAGTAATTCAAATTGGATTCAGATTGATTTTTTTTTTTTTGAAAAATAAAAGTTTTGGATTGGATTTGATTGAGGGTGATTGGATCCAAAAACCTAAAATAGCTAAATAGTAAATAGGCCCTGTATTTTATATTTATGATAGGTCTTAATTTTTTTATTTTTTTTAGAGAAGATCAAATGGACCGGCAGCCCTTCCCTTCCCCTAAAAGTTAAAATTCTAACTTGGTGTTGTAAAGTTAAACCTATTGTGTAGTTGAACATATTGTTATGTTGTTGTTGAATTATGAGTTTGTAATGAATAATTAGTTGTTATTAGTTTATTATTGAATTTTTATGGGATTGTATGAATTACTTCTACTAATTAACACTCTCTTTTCAAGCTCGCGACAAATTTATTTCATCGAAAAATACAGAGTTTAAAAAATTGGATAATTCAGATCGGATCCAATCTAATGCTTGAAAATTCGAATTGGATTGGTTTGAACTCAAACTCTAATTGGTTTGGATTTGCATTGGCAAATTAAAATCGAAAATTTATTCAGGTTGGATAGGATTAGGCCTAAATCCAAACCATACACCAGACTTTCACCCCTACCTCCCCCACCCCCTGTGACCACCTCCCCTTCCCCCCTATGCCTGCGACAACCCTTCCCCCACCCTCCAGCGAACACCTCCCTCATCTCCTCTACCTGCAACCATCTCCCGACCTTCTGCGACCACCTCTCCCCGCTCCCTGCGAACACCAGCACTCCCAAAACAGCCATTCCATCCTTTCTACGAGATGCGACCATCCCCACCCGCAAAACAACTCTCCTGTCGCTCTCCTCAACCTCTTTGAAAACCCCGATTCCGATTCCTTACTATCTCTCTCTCTCAGGCTCCACCTCCATCGTCGAGGTTGGTGCTCGGTGGAGGTGGCTTGCGAAGGAGGGAGAAAAATTTTGGTGGTGTTTTGCGGAGGAGCGAGAGATAGGTGGTGGTGTTGGGTCGTGAAGGATGGAGAAAGAGGTGGAAATGATGGGTGGTCGTAATGCTGAGTATTTCCGTTGAAATTTTCGTGTTATTGGATGTTAGTAGGGGTTTTCGGGGTGGTTTTAATGGAAGTGGTGGAGCTAAGGTGGGGCAGGGGTGTTGTTTGTGGTGGGGAAGAAGGAGAACGAAGTCGGGAGTTGGAGGCTAAGGGAAGGTGGGAGTTTGAACTTTCTTGTGGGTGGGTTTCGGTGGGGTTGCAAGGGGAATGTGGTGGGTGGTGGTGGAGGTGGGGTCGTGAAGGTCGAGGTTGGTGTCTGATGTGGTGGATTTAGAGGGTGGTTGTGCGGATTATTCCTGAGTAAGTCATCTTTACACCTGCTTTAACTCTAAATGAGTCTAATGACAGGTAACCTGTTGGCAACTTGTTGACATTTTCCCCCACCCAATACCCCTCCCCACCCTCTCGCCCCCACGCCCCACCCTACGAACACCCCCTCCCCCACCCCACACCCGCAAACCCCCCTCCCCGACCGCCTCTTCCTGCGACCACCCCCTCCCCATAGTGGTGAAAGTTATTCAGATAAAAACTCAAATCCAATCCCATCCAAACCAAATTAGTAATTCGAACTGGATTCAGATTGAGTTTTTTTGAAAAATCAAATTTTCGGATTAGATTGGATTGCGGGTGATTGGATCCAAAAATAGGCCCTGTATTTTATATATATGGTAGGGCATAATTTTTTATTTTTTTAGAGAAGGTCAAAAGGTCTGGCATCCCTTCCCTTCCCCTAGAAGTTAAAACCCTAACTTGGTGTTGTAAAGTTAAACCTATTGTGTAGTTGAACATGTTGTTATGTTGTTGTTGAATTATGAGTTTGTAATGAATTATTAGTTGTTCTTAGTTTATTATTGAATTTTTATTGGATTGTATGAATTACTTCTATTATTAAACACTTTATTTTGATGCTCGCGCCAAATTTATTTCATCGAAAAAAACAGAGTTTAAAAAATTGGATAATTCGGATCGGATCCAATCTAGTGTTGAAAATTCGGATTGGATTTGTTTGGACTCAAATTCTAATTGGTTTGGATTTGGATTGGCAAATTAAAATCGAAAATATGTTCAGGTTGGATTGGATTAGGCCTAAGTCCAAACCATACACTAGACTTTCACCCCTACCTCCCCCACCCCCTGTGAACACCTCCCCTTCCCCCCTTTGCCTGCGACCACGCCTCCCCCACCCTCCAGCGAACACCTCCCTCATCTCCTCTACCTGCGACCACCTCCCTACCTTCTGAGGCCACCTCTCCCCACTCCCATGCGAACACCAGCACTCCCAAAACCACCATTCCATCCTTTCTGTGAGCTGCGACCATCCCCACCCGCAAAACAACTCTCCTGCCGCTCACCTCCATCTCTCTGAAAACCCCGATTCCGATTCTGATTCCTTGCTCTCTCTCTCTCTCAGGCTCTGCCGCCTTCGCCGAGGTTAGTGCTGGGTGGAGGTGGCTTGCGAAGGAGAGAAAAAAATTTTGGTGGTGTTTTATGGCAGAGGGAGAGATAGATGGTGGTTCTGGCTCGTGAAGGATGGAGAAAGAGGTGGAATGATGGGTGGTCGTACTGGTGAGTATTTCCGATGAAATTTTTGTGTTATTGGGCGTTAGTGGGGGTTTTTGGGGTTGTTTTATGGGGAGTGGTGGAGCTAAGGTGGGGCATGGGTGTTGTTTGTGGTGGGGAAGAAGGAGAAAGAAGTCGGGAGTTGGAGGTTAAGGGAAGGTGGCAGCTTGTACCTCCTGGTGGGTGGGTTTCGGTGGGGTTGCTGGATGAATGTGGTGGGTGGTGGTGGATGCAGGGTTGTGAAGGTTGGGGTTTTGGTGGGTTTTTATGGGAATTGGTGGGTTTTTCAGGGCTAGGGGATGGGTGGTGGTAGAGTGTGTTGGGACGAGTTTCAGAGATGGGGTTGTGAAGGTCGAGCTTGGTATCTAATGTGGTGGGTTTATAGGGTGGTGGTGCAGATGGTTGTGATGAATTGGTGATAGTGGTGGCCACTTGGTGGGGTTTGGTGGTCTGGAGGGAGAGGAGAGAGAAAGATGAGAGGAGGAGGAAGGAGAGAGAAAGTAAAGCAAAAAAATAAAATAAAAAGCAAATAAACCAATCATATTGTGACATATGTCACATATAACCTACTAAACAGGTCACAAACAGGTCAAGCTCAATTAGAAGAAAATAACCCTACAAACTTAGCGTAATCAAGAATAGTCCAAAGCCTCACTTATTTGGCAAGACATGCAAATGTTGCCTTATTTAAAGCAATTTTTTCTTAATTATATAAGTCATTTTTATCCTATTGACAAAAAATTACTTGTATGTTATTGACGAATATTAGAATATCCTATTTCCTGCATGAGAATAACACATTGATACCAATGCAAATTTTTTTATCACACTAGGAAAAGTGGAAAACATTCTAATAATATTTTCAATAAACATAGATCTAAATCAAACAAGTGTGTACAAAATCTCCATGTAGAAGTAATTTACAAAGATATACCCCCCCCCTCTTAAATAAGTGTTACGTTGAGTAAATTGACACTGTTCAACAACTAAGTTTGACTCTATTTTTTAACTATTATATAAAGAAAATCATAGGGAAGTGGGATCTTATTAGACCCGTCTCAATGTATACTTTCAAAATATCAACTTTTTATAATTTTTGCTTGTGTGCAATGAAAGATATTTAATGATCAAAGAAACTCATTATGTTAGGTGAAAAAGTGAATGTAACACATATTTAGGAATGGAGGAAATATATTCTAGTCATGTACTTCTTCCATTTCTTAATATTTGCACCATATTTCTTTTTTGGGGTCTTTGTTTTTTTTGGCAACGGCCCATTACAGGAAAGAAAATCGAAAGGTCTAGATTAGGGATGTTTTCTCCCCATGATAGCTAGGCTATGGGATATCTTTATCCTTTCCCTGTCAACCTTCAAACGTCGGAAAAATGGAAGACAAGTAACAACAGTTATGATGTCTTCTACAAGACGTCTGACATTCTTGTCCACCTTTTCAGGTGCTTGTAAACTTGTGACTGCTAACTCATTATCCGTCCATATTTCAGTAGCCCTTCTGTAAACCGGGGCCTCCTTTATAGCACTCCATATGGTTGTTCCGTCTGGAATGGAGAATTTGAAATGACTGGAATTGAGCATCTTTTTTTCATTCACATCCACATATAGCACCCAGCCAATGCCTACGCTTATATTTCCATTTTTTTCCATATTTCCAAGCGCCATTTGTTTGTATCTGCACCCTCCTTGTTGTCTCCTGGTCACTTCCCATGCACCAGTAGATAACTTTATTTTGCCTTTCTCTTGCACCCTGTTCAGTGATGTTGTCTTTCGCCTTCTTCACAAGAGTTCCTTCTCATTTATGAATCTTCTTATCTTCCCTTTCCTGAATACTACGTTAACCAGTATTGTTTCTAGGTTTGGGTCCTTGTTTCGAAACATAATCTCATTCCTTTGAAGCCAAATACTCCAAACTGTAGCAACAATGGTTTGAAGTGCTTATGAGCCATCCTCTTCTAAATAGAGGAAATAGTTCAGGTTGTTTTCCATCCATCCCTTGAACTCTGTCTTAGGAACGTCATTTATCCTTAGCCTCAGATCAGAGCTACGCCATACTCTTTTTATGATCTTATAATCCCTAAACAGATGGCTAGTCGTCTCTTTTCCATCCTTGCACAACACACATTTATCATTCACTAGTTACTTCCTCTTTTCCAGATTATCAGTTGTTGCCACTGTATTATTGCATATCTTCCAAATAAACAGCTTGAATTTTGGGGGAAGGATTGCACTCCATAACTTTTTCCAACAAGTAGATGGTTGCTTTGCACCTGACTCTCTTTTGATTAGCCACCAGTAATTCGATTTTCTAGTATAATCACCATTCCTCGCACCTTCCCAATAGACTCTATCATCTTCTTCGGAGTTGCTAATGTGACTAGCAAGAATTCTTCTTGCACTGTCTCTCGTGAACATTGAGTAGACTTTTATGTGATCCCGTTCCTTATCGCTATTCATCAAGTCGGCTACCCATATTGGATGGTTAGGATCAGTGTTGGGCGATGATGGACCTCTTTTTCTCCGCAGGCTGAGAGGACCTCCATCCAACCATTTGTCCTCAATAATTTTTGTTGAGATACCATTTCCTATCCACTTCTCCAACATGTTCTTCATTATGGCAGCAGCTCTCCACATTCCTCATTGCGCTCCCCAAGATATACTTCCTGGCTTTTTCTCTCTCAAAGTAAGGTCAATCGAGCTCCCCCCTATATTTGGATTTAAATAGCTTGTTGATTAGGAGATTCGGACTATTGTGGATCCTCCAAGCCTCATTAAACACCAAAGCTTTGTTCATGGGTCCCACATTTCTGAACCTTAGACCACCTTCCCTTTTTGTGTTTCCCAAGCTTACTCTGTTTCTTCCAACGTATTCCCAATCCATTTTCACTTGTTTTCCACCAGTATTGTAAAATGGCTAAGTTCAGCTTCCTTATGATGTTTTGTGGGAAAAGGAAAGCTGACATGATACAGGAGCCCATCGCCGCCAGAATGCTATTGCACATAATGAGTTTCCCTGCCTAGTTAAGGGAACATATTTGCCAGCTGGAAATTTTCTTGATTACCTTATCCCGAAGTTCAATAAAAATCAAAGGGAATCTTCCATCGACTTCCAACGAGAACCCCAAATAGTTATCCAGCTTATCCCTACTCCTTACCCCTATTGGTTTCCTCATGAACCTTATAAAGGTGGATGGGGTATTTAGGCTAATCTTTATGGATGATTTCTTAAGGCGGATAAGTTCTCCCTATATCTTGCAGAATTTATCCAGAGTGCTTCTGATTGTTGCACATGAGGTTGGACTAACCTGAAAAAATCAGCAAAGAATTGATATGTTATTTTAGGGGCTTTTCTAGAGATCTTTAGGCCTCTTATCTCTTTTCTTTTCTTGGAGTATTTTTAATCTTTCCAGGATGTTCATGCATAAAATAAAGAGGTATGGCGAAAGGGGGTCCCCATTCTGAGGCCCACTTTAGGGCGAAAGTGTTCTGGAGGAACTCCATTGATTAGAACGCATAGGAAATTGTAGAGACACGTTGAACCACCTAGTTGATCCATATCTGAGGGAATTTCATGGCTCTAAGAGTGAGTTCCACAAAGTCTCATCTTATACGATCAGGCCCAGCTAAGGCCCTGTGCAGGGTGAGCAACTGCACAGGGCCCCAAAATATAAGGGTCCCAATTTGTTTGTATTATCTGCCCAAAGTAAAAAAAAAAAAATTACTTTAGTTTGCTTTCTTTGACGCACGCGTCTAACAAAACATCTCCTTCCCTTCCAAGTTCCAAAACGACTAAACCTCATTAATGAACCTTGGCTCCTCGTCTCCTCTATTATCAATACTCCATTACTCCTCTATTCCTATTCTCCAGACACCACATTCCAAATTTTTTTCGGTTTTTTCACCATATACCCCTGACAAATTTTTTTTTGCACCATATACATCGACTTATCCTTTTGACTGACGGTGTTAGACTTCCGTTAGTCATTAGGCCCTAATCCTCCCATAACCCTAATTAACTAACCTAAATAAAACCCTAATCCTAACCCTAATCTAATTCACTAACTTGGGCCCTAACCCTAACCACTAACTTGGGCCCTAATCCTAACCACCCTTACCCCACTGCACCACCACCCCATCACCACCACCACCACCACCCCCTCCCTCCCTTTCCCCCGTGACCCCCTCCCCTTCCCCATCACCACCACCTCCCCTCCCCTTCCCCTGCTGCGCGAACCCCCCCTCCCTCCCCTTCCCCTCGCTGCGTGAACCCCCCTCCCATCCCCTCCCATTCCCTGTCGTGAACCCCCCTCCCCTTCCATTCCCCTCGTCGCAAACCCCCTTAGGACATCTAGAGTTATGATGCATATTCGAGAGAGTTTCTGTCTTGGGTGATTGTTGTACCTTGAAGAAAATGGCTGGTTTACAAAATCTATAACTTATGGATTGCAAAATCACGAGAAAGACGAAGGAAATAAACGAGGGGGAGGGGGTTGCGCGATTTTGCAATGGGAGGGGGTTGCGGGAGAAGGGGAGGGGGTTGCGTGTCTTGCGGGGGTGGGGGGGGGTGGGGGCGTGGGGTGGGGGAAGGGGGGCTTCGAGGGTGGTGGGGAAGGGGGGGCCGTCTGGGGGTGGGGGGTGTGTGGTGGGGGTGGGGTGTTAGTGTAACACCCGTAATTTTACCTTTATTTTTGGTGTTAGTTTATTTTAAAATGATATTCTTTTGTAAAAAATAAATAATTTATTATTTTCTCTAGATCAATGATTGTTATTCTTTATAATTTGGGAGCCGAATTATTATTTTATTATATGGTGTGTAGTGTGTGCATTATATTTATATTTATAATATAATTTATTAGAATTATTTTTATTATTAAGTATGTTCAAAGTTTAGGCGCGATTTAGGAATTAACGTTTTATCGCGTATCGGGCTTTGAGCATGGATCGTTGTTGAATTGGGCCGAAAGTTTTGTGTGGGTGTTGGGCTTGGGGCAGCCGGCCAAGTGAAGGATTAAGGGGCCTTCTCCTTTTCTTTTCTCTTTTGTTTTTTCATGACTCTTTGTTGCTTTGTAACCCCCTAATTATTCTCATTCATTAAAACCCCTTATTTCAACCATTAAACATCCATAAAATTCTGATTTTTATTCAAAGAAGTTCAGCAGCATCATTCTCTTTTAACCTCCCACCGTTTCAAGAAAAGAAGAGAGAGAAAAGGAAGAGCAAAAGAATAGAAAGTTCAACCCGGTTTTTCCTGTCGCACCTTCACGAAAATAACCGTAGCCGGAGATCTAACCGTTAGATCGTCTTCAAATTTGGAGACAACGTTTATAACGTCTTGTTCTACATTCTGACCGGAGCGATTTAGAATCTGAGCTTTTGATCATCGGGAATCATGGTCGTAACAGAGCAGTACGAAACAAGAGTTTTCAACGTTCAGAAGAAATGCCTAGTGTCTTGTTGCTACAATTCTCGTTCGTTATGCCTTGGGGTTAGAAGAGGATTTGGATTGCATGCTTAACTCGTGATTGTCTCTTTAGACTCAGCTCTCCTCCCGACGATCCGGGTAACTAGTTGTTATCTTAGAACCATAGTGATTAGGGTATTATTCGGTATTAGATTACTACGTTAGGAATTATCTAAAATACTTTTTGAATGATATTTTTGATGAAATTTGACATGAACATACGTGACACATGCTATGTGAATACTGTGTAGAGAAAAATAATTTTCTCATGATTTTTAATATTTATTTGATTTAATTAGTATTTTGTGCGTTTTTGGCTAAATTTCGTAATAATTATTGAACGACTGTTAAAATTGATGAAATCATTTTTATTTGATCATGTTACATGCGTATAATGTATTCCATGCCTTAGAATAATTTTTATCTACTGTTCACTGTTTTAATTAATTGATATATCTTTTTTGTAATTTCTGTTCAGTCAGTATATAATTCATGAAAATTATTTATAGAGGCAGAAAATTAATTTATTTGAATAATATGTATTTACGTGAGTTTTTACATGTTATGTGAATTTTTGGTAATTTTTGGGCGTCTTTTTATATTTTTAATTATTATAATGGCTTATTTGAGGAATCTGTATATTAACTGTTAAAAATACTTTTTGCGTCCGAAAATTATAAATAAAAATTGTACCATGTCAGTAGAGCTATTAGGGTTATATGATAATTTTTGTGTGATTTTGATGCTTGAATTTGTAGGTTTCATAATTATTATGGTGTTTTTGTGATGAAATTGAGGACACACTATTAAATTGTTTGAGGGCTTGTAAATCAGATATAATTTATAATTTAATATATTCTGGGTTTCTGATTTTCAGTAGTATACAGTATGCATCATTTGGGTAACCACATGTTTAGGTTTGATTTATGAAATAAAATGATTTAATTGTTATTACTCTTTTAATGAATATGATTTAGAGTTAATTGGTGATGTATTTGTGATTGAGTGTGGTTGCTGTAAAAACCAGTATATTGTCATTGTTGATGTTTTGGAATGTTCAAGTGTTATTGTGAGAGATATTTGTTGAAAATTTGTAAGTGATTTATTTTGAGGATTTTTGAAGAATTACTTTTGATGAATTATGGGTATAAGGTGGGTGGCATCCTTTTGCGAATATTTTTGAGATGAATAATACTTTGATGACATTTATGATTTTATTTTGAGATAAGAACATCCGGTGGGATAGATGTAGTCCCGGTGAAGAACATGCCAACCACTGGTTTTGCGAACTAGGGGTAAGCTGGGTTAATTGTTGTCGTCGAGAGGTCGGGAGTTCTGCGTGTTCTACCCGCATCGGAGTTTGGCCATTCTTAGACACGGGCGGTGGGGAACGTAAGCCCATGGCCGGCCGGAGATTGCGATCGACAAACCTTAGGAAGTGATTTGCGAATCACTAGCGTTCGGTTTTGTCTCGGACACTTGTTTTACCTATACTTTTATTTTTCTAACAGTACTCTTGAGATGATTTATTTATTTTTATCCAACTCACTTGCTATTTATTATTCATTTGCGTTATTTGTGAGTTATATGGAAGTGGATGCATATTGTAGTTAACTTGACTTAATTATTTCCTTTCTAATTAATCTATGTCGAATCGTACTTTGATTGCTTTTGTTGGGAGAACTGCTAGTTACTCCCACGATTGTGGATATTTGTTGTATATTTTGGGTTTTGTTGATGGGGATTTTCTTTGATTTTGGGCTCGGGTTGAGATGCGAAGTAAACTATTAGGGGTTTTAGTTCTAGACTTCTCTTTAGTTTGAGATAGTTTTCTCATTTTGATTTTAATCTAAGTAATTAATTTACTTATAGTATTTACTTATGTTTGTTTTTATCACTTAGTTATATAAACAATAATCTTGTAGTAGTGACATTCGAAGACGATGTTTCGCCATCGTCCTATTAATTATATTATTATTTCATTCTTTTCGGTCTTTGAAATTCGGGGTGTTACGGTTGGTATCGAGCAAAACGCTCATAAACTCTGAAAAAGAGTTGCTAATGATTCTTTAGAATTATTAGTTAGCCATAGGATATAAAATTTGTTTAGAATTAAGTTTAGTTAATTTACTATAATGAGAGTGTGATGGGTAGAGTAAGTAAAGGGAAGTCTTATGGGAATGTGATGTGCTCTCATGCTTATGGAGCATATGTTATATGTATAGTTATTTGTATTATTGGTGGAATTAGTCTACCAAGTTTGCTAATCTTATTTGCAGGGCCTCTTGCATGGAATTTATTTTCTCTTTTATCAGAGTGCGTAGCGAAAGCAAAGTAATTTATCGCCTTCTCGGTTTAGTTGTGTGCTTAATGTGTTTTGTGTTTTTCAATTTAGAAATAAGCTTTAATTTAATTTTAATATAGTGTTGTGTGTTGCATTGCATTTATTTTATTTGCTAGATGCTTGTTAGTATATGTTATTCTGTGAGACAATATATATTTTCTGTTCTTTTTCAATTGAGTGTTGTTTTTATGTGAGTACTACGTATCTGTTTTATTATTTACAAAACTTTCTACTTTGAGTTTATATTCCAAATTATATTTTAGATCTTTGAACTTAATATATTTCATAACCATGTTAGAGTTATTTTCTGACTTTCAAATTTTGTTATTGTTAATATTTTCACATACTCTTTTGAAAAACGTTTGATTTCAATTGTCCTCAAATTTCTCTTACTGTCTTTGAATATTATTCCTTTTAATATTTTTATTTTTCATGTTAATCCTTATTTAGCCTTTAATTATGGTAATAAGTTTTGTAGTCTTTGAAAATAAAAGTACCCTAATGAGTTGTCTTGGTGTTCGATTGAAATGTAGACGCAAACTATTTTTGTTTTAAAGGTTAGCATTCAACAACTTTTACTTTACTTACTTTTCTTATTAGCATTATTTTTCAAACTCAAATACGTGAAAGGATCTCGTTTACTATTTGTTGTTTCTTGTTAAAATATTTAATGCTTTCTCATTTCATATCAAAATTTTGGTTGTTTTCATTACTTCTTATTTAATTCTCTGATTTTGACTGATCTGTTTTATATTCTTTGAAAATGAAATTTATATACTCAGTCTAAATTTTAAACTTGTTTGAGTTGATATTAAGTCATAATGGGTGATTCCTTTGACTTGTATGTCAATTTGATAAGTCTAAATTTCAAACTTGTTTGAGTTGATATTGAGTCATAATGGGTGATTCCGTGACTTGTATGTCAATTTGATAAGTTGATGCATTTTATCTGTTTTGATTTAATTTCCTTTTGAGTTGATATTAAGTTTATATTGGGTGATTCCAGTAAACTCTAATGTCGATTTGATAAGTTGGCTTTCAAATATTGTTTTGTTGATACTAGATTGCAATGGGTGGTTCCATGCACATTTGTGTCGACTTAGCAAATTTTATAATTGTTGTTAATAATTTATTACTTTATCGCCTATTTATTATTAGTGTTTCGTCGTTGTGAAATTTATTTTAAAGTTTTCAATTTCTTTTGCGAACTTTAATTTTCATATATATGTTTAGGAGGCGTACGCTCTTATAACATATGTCATGACTTGTGTTCGAATGGTACTTTAATAAAGCAGCTAGCTACTCTTTATTAAAGTGTTCTTATCTCTTTAAGTGGAGTATAAGCCCGTGTGGATAGCTCTATTTAAATTGGTTTGACTATCTATTTACGAACTTTTTCTTCTTCGTTTCTTTTCTAAAAATACTTATGTATGGTCGGATTTGTTCTTTTTTAACTTTACGTAAATATTTATTCTTGCTTCTTTTACAAAATTTCATATAGTTTATTGTGCAAACGTTTTTACCTTAAATTTTCTCTTGTCTTTGGTTCTTTCACATTGTATAAATGATGGTTGTTACCGTGCTTCTTTTTGTACAACTATTTTTGGTCTTCCAAAATAAAATGTATATTATTTGAGTTATCAAATTTTTATACCTGCAAAGTTGTTTAATTCTTAACTAAAATCCATCGATTTCTGTTTTCTTAATGTTCTTTATCTGGAGTACTTTCTTTTGTCTCTTGGTTGTTTTGAAGTTTCGAGGACGAAACTCTTTTAAGGGGGAGTGTTTGTAACACCCCGTAATTTTCACCCTTTATTTTTGGTGTTAGTTTATTTTAAAATGATATTCTTTTCGTAAAAAATAAATAATTTATTATTTTCTCTAGATCAATGATTGTTATTCTTTATAATTTGGGAGCCGAATTATTATTTTATTATATGGTGTGTTAGTGTGTGCATTATATTTATATTTATAATATAATTTATTAGAATTATTTTTATTATTAAGTATGTTCAAAGTTTAGGCGCGATTTAGGAATTAACCGTTTTATCGCGTATCGGGCTTTCAGAGCATGGATCGTTGTTGAATTGGGCCGAAAGTTTTGTGTGGGTGTTGGGCTTGGGGCAGCCGGCCAAGTGAAGGATTAAGGGGAGCCTTCTCCTTTTCTTTTCTCTTTTGTTTTTCTCATGACTCTTTGTTGCTTTGTAACCCCCCTAATTATTCTCATTCATTAAAACCCCTTATTTCAACCATTAAACATCCATAAAATTCTGATTTTTATTCAAAGAAGTTCAGCAGCATCATTCTCTTTTAACCTCCCACCGTTTCAAGAAAAGAAAGAGAGAAAAGGAAGAGCAAAAGAATAGAAAGTTCAACCCGGTTTTCCCTGTCGCACCTTCACGAAAATAACCGTAGCCGGAGATCTAACCGTTAGATCGTCTTCAAATTTGGAGACAACGTTTATAACGTCTTGTTCTACATTCTGACCGGAGCGATTTAGAATCTGAGCTTTTGATCATCGGGAATCATGATCGTAACAGAGCAGTACGAAACAAGAGTTTTCAACGTTCAAGAAGAAATGCCTAGTGTCTTGTTGCTACAATTCTCGTTCGTTATGCCTTGGGGTTAGAAGAGGATTTGGATTGCATGCTTAACTCGTGATTGTCTCTTTAGACTCAGCTCTCCTCCCGACGATCCAGGTAACTAGTTGTTATCTTAGAACCATAGTGATTAGGGTATTATTCGGTATTAGATTACTACGTTAGGAATTATCTAAAATACTTTTTGAATGATATTTTTGATGAAATTTGACATGAACATACGTGACACATGCTATGTGAATACTGTGTAGAGAAAAATAATTTTCTCATGATTTTTAATATTTATTTGATTTAATTAGTATTTTGTGCGTTTTTGGCTAAATTTCGTAATAATTATTGAACGACTGTTAAAATTGATGAAATCATTTTTATTTGATCATGTTACATGCGTATAATGTATTCCATGCCTTAGAATAATTTTTATCTACTGTTCACTGTTTTAATTAATTGATATATCTGTTTTTGTAATTTCTGTTCAGTCAGTATATAATTCATGAAAATTATTTATAGAGGCAGAAAAATTAATTTATTTGAATAATATGTATTTACGTGAGTTTTTACATGTTATGTGAATTTTTGGTAATTTTTGGGCGTCTTTTTATATTTTTAATTATTATAATGGCTTATTTGAGGAATCTGTATATTAACTGTTAAAAATACTTTTTGCGTCCGAAAATTATAAATAAAAATTGTACCATGTCAGTAGAGCTATTAGGGTTATATGATAATTTTTGTGTGATTTTGATGCTTGAATTTGTAGGTTTCATAATTATTATGGTGTTTTTGTGATGAAATTGAGGACACACTATTAAATTGTTTGAGGGCTTGTAAATCAGATATAATTTATAATTTAATATATTCTGGGTTTCTGATTTTCAGTAGTATACAGTATGCATCATTTGGGTAACCACATGTTTAGGTTTGATTTATGAAATAAAATGATTTAATTGTTATTACTCTTTTAATGAATATGATTTAGAGTTAATTGGTGATGTATTTGTGATTGAGTGTGGTTGCTGTAAAAACCAGTATATTGTCATTGTTGATGTTTTGGAATGTTCAAGTGTTATTGTGAGAGATATTTGTTGAAAATTTGTAAGTGATTTATTTTGAGGATTTTTGAAGAATTACTTTTGATGAATTATGGGTATAAGGCGGGTGGCATCCTTTTGACGAATATTTTTGAGATGAATAATACTTTGATGACATTTATGATTTTATTTTGAGATAAGAACATCCGGTGGGATAGATGTAGTCCGTGAAGAACATGCCAACCACCTGGTTTGCGAACTAGGGGTAAGCCTGGGTTAATTGTTGTCGTCCGGGAGGTCGGGGAGTTCTGCGTGTTCTACCCTCATCGGGAGTTTGGCCATTCTTAGACACAGGCAGTGGGGAACGTAAGCCCATGGCCTGAGATTGCGATCGACAAACCTTAGGAAGTGATTTGCGAATCACTAGCGTTCGGTTCGTCTCGACACTTGTTTTACCTATACTTTTATTTTTCTAACAGTACTCTTGAGATGATTTATTTATTTTTATCCAACTCACTTGCTATTTATTATTCATTTGCGTTATTTGTGAGTTATATGGAAGTGGATGCATATTGTAGTTAACTTGACTTAATTATTTCCTTTCTAAGTAATCTATGTCGAATCGTACTTTGATTGCTTTTGTTCGGGAGGCGCTAGTTACTCCCCACGATTGTGGATATTTGTTGTATATTTTGGGTTTTGTTGATGGGGATTTTCTTTGATTTTGGGCTCGGGTTGAGATGCGAGAAGTAAACTATTAGGGGTTTTAGTTCTAGACTTCTCTTTAGTTTGAGATAGTTTTCTCATTTTGATTTTAATCTAAGTAATTAATTTACTTATAGTATTTACTTATGTTTGTTTTTATCACTTAGTTATATAAACAATAATCTTGTAGTAGTGACATTCCCAGAAGACGATGTTTCCGCCATCGTCCTATTAATTATATTATTATTTCATTCTTTTCGGTCTTTGAAATTCTGGGGTGTTACAGTTAGGGTTAGGGGTGGGGTGTTAGGGTTAGTGGTAGATTTAGGTTAGTTAATTAGGGTTAGAGGGGGGATTAGGGGTTAATGACTAACGGAGTTTAACGCCGTTAGTCATTAAGGGTAAGTAGATGTATTTTTTCAAAAGTGAGGGGTATATGGTGAATTTCAAAAGTCGAAAGGGTATATGGTGCAAAAAAAAATTGTCAGGGGTATATGGTGGAAAAACCCTTTTTTTTATTCTTCTCAAGTTTTCAGAGAAAAAAAAACACCAAGCTTTGAACAGCTTGTCTTTGCCGCTAAGAATGCGCTAACTCGTCGCCTCTATTATGCTACTCATAAATTTGCCGCAATTTGCCAAGGGTTCGTGTCTTTTCACACCTCGCTTTCTCTATCTTGTGTGTTTTATTGTTGTTTCTGTAAATTGTTAAATTTGAGGTGTTTTCTTGTTGTTGTTTATGTGAATTGATTGAATTTGAGGTGTTTTGTGGTTGTGTTGGCAAATTGATTTAATTTTAGGTATTTTGTTGTTATTTTTGCAAAATAAGAATTTTAGGAGTTTTGTGTTCTTTTTACAAACTGATTGATTTATTTTGAGGTTTTTTTTTTCAAATTGATTAAGTTGATGTGCTCTCCATTACAGCTATAGTCCCCAATTTCCTATAATAATTAGAATTCATGGAGAATGATAACGTTGATTGCAATTATGTGAATTTGAATGAAAACTTGAATGACAATACTTATAATGTTTGATGACGTGAGGTTGAATGATAATAGTGATAACTTTTGTTAGTTATATAACGACGTCTTTTGACCTTTCGGGTCTCATAATTTAATTTAGCACAGGGCCCTTAAATTGTATGAGACGACCCTGTATACGATCATAAGCCTTGCTGAAATCTGCCTTGAGGATAGCCGCGTAATCTCTCCCCTTCCTTTTCTTATTAACCTATAACACTAGCTCATTACCGATCAAAATATTGTCCGAGATTTGCCGCCCACGAACAAAAGCGTTTTGCTGCTCATCAAACAGGGATGGTAGTATTGGTTGTAGCCTATTCACTAGCACCTTCGAGATGATCTTGTAAGTCGTGTTCCAAAGCTGATCGGTCTAAATTGGGAGGCTTTTTTAGGGTGGTACACCTTAGGGATCAAAGCGATGTGCGTTTCGTTTTCCTCTTTGAGCATCCTAGGGCTTGAAGTGAACTCTCTAACAACTCTATATACATCTTCTCCCACAAGCTCCAATTGCTCCTTGAAAAAGAAATGGCCCACACCATCCGGCCCGGAGATTTGATGGACTTCATGCTGAAGGATGCTTTTCGAACTTCTTATTTTATGATCTGTTTACTCAGCTTTCTCCCATCTTTCTCCGAGATTGAATGGAGGTTTTGGAACCAAGGCATCTCTTTATTAATTGGCTTAGGATTTTCCTCAAGGTGGAAGATAGAATTGAAGTGAGGAATTCCTCATCGATCTCTTTGTGGTTATTTACCCACTCCCCATCCTCCTATTTTTTATTGAGGAAATAAATTTTCTCTTTTTTCTTCCTTTGACACACTTGAAGAAGAAATTTGTGCTCTAGTCCCCTAACGGAAGCCATTTCGTTCTCGCTCTTTGCTTCCAAAACATTCACTTTAATTTTGTTGTAACCTAAAAATAAAGGGTTGACATTGAGACATGTGGACCAATCAGAAGCGCCCACGTGTCCCAAAAAAGGGAGGAAAGCTGGGCAACTTTCTAAGGGGTTTTCCTCCTTAAAAGATAAAAGCCCACTTTTGGCCTGAAAAGAATAATCAGAGCCCAACTCCTAAAAAACAGCTGCATATGAATGGCTGATATTCAGCTCCCAATCATTGCCTGCCATGTGTCGCAATTTGATTGCCTAGCCAATTAGGTGCTCCCATTCTAGGGTGACATCAAATGGCAGCTTTCAGATTCCAAACACTATAAATAGTCTCCTCAAAATCAGGTAAAAAGGAGAGCCCATTACTCTGCTAAAATATTCTCTCTCACTTTCTCTCTCAATATTTATTCTCTTTTTCCATACCTGATTACTGACTTAAGCTTCGGAGGGGGAACCTCCACCCAAACCTCCAGGGTTGTTCCTTTTTCTGCAGGTTCAGGAACTAACTCAGGTTTGGAGTGCATAATTCAGGAATCGTTGCACAAGTCTCCATAAAAAACATCTTGAAGGATTGAAGTTGCTTACCCGACAAGTAGACAAAACATTTGGCGCCGTCTGTGGGGAGACGCAACGATGACTGACTGTCACTCATCCAATGTGGCTAGAAATCACAGTTTCCAAATTCGAGTAGAAGACATAGTAGATGATGAGCGACCACCTAGAGGGTGGGACAGACCTCCGTCTATTGTTCATGTTCCGGGTCAGAGTCAAATACTTGTCATCCAGGAAAATCTTGAACGTCCGGTGACTGCTCATTTGGAAAATGTTTTGAATGACTTCTAGACCAAGATGGCAGCAGTCGTCCAAGAACAGATCAAGAACAATATGCTGTTTTTCCAAGATGGCAGCAGTCGTCCAGGAACAGAACAATCCAGCTCCTCTTCGGGGACGCTCTCAAGAGAATCGTGCAGGTCCTAATCGACCTGCTCGTCAAGAAGCTTTTAGAAGGACAGCTAGAGGAAAACAACCAAATGATAGTGAACAACGAAGGAAGATGGACCGGAACCTAGTGGTCAGGACCCAGGATAATGTTCGTCCAAATGGACATAGGATGGAAACAGATGCCAGGGAATACTTGGTGGCAAAAAAAGCTGATGCGTTACAACGGTCGGCCTAAGGGTCTACACCATACTTGAGAGATACCCCTTTGAGGATACCTTCCAGGACCGAAGGAAAAATTATGCGCCCTCCTATTCTTCGTCCAAGGCAAGAGAAGACAGTGGTGCAGCCGATGATTTATCGGCGTGCAGCCCCAGCAAACACCTCATCTAATACCGTGTTGATGGAGTATTGTAAGGAGTTCATACCCATTGAGGGACAACTGGGAGCCCTCCGGATCAACTGGCCAATCCCTTTTCTGAGCCAGGATCATAGAGGCGCCCCCCTTCCCAAAGGTTAAACTCCCTATCATAGAGCCGTTTAATGGAACAACCGATCCAGATGATCATCTCTCCGCTTATAAGCATCAGATGTACGTCCAAGCAGTAGATTATGCTACTTGGTGCAAGAATTTCTCGGCTACTCTGAAGGGAGTAGCTCAGAAGTGGTTTAACAATCTCCCCCGTAATTCAATCAACAATTTCACTGAACTCAGTCATCTATTCACTAGTCACTTTGTAGCCAATCGGCAACAACAAAAGACAAGTATGCATTTGGGCAAGGTCATCCAAGGACCAAAAGAAGTCATTCGAAGTTTTGTTAAGAGATTTAATCTAGAAGCTTTGCAGATTCAAGATATTAATGCTGCTGTGGCCTTTGATGCCTACATTAGAGGATTACGACCTTGAAGTTTTAAGTTTAATCTTGTTAAGAAGAAAATCACCACTGTTACAGAAGCCCTGAAGGAGGCTGAAGCATTCATACATGCCACTGAAGTTTGTGCTGAGGCTAAGCACCCTGAGTCTAAGAAGCCTAAAGAGGTGGTTCAGGCAAAAAAGAACAACCCTAAGAAGGCTGTGACTTGGGCAATAACCTCCATAACTACTTCGTGCAGGCGAGGAAAGAGAAAAGAATCTGAATCTTCAGCTGATCCCATAGAACTTAGCAAAGATCAATACTTCATTCTTATGGAGATAAAGGATCAATATGAGCTTAAGGCTCCAGCTGAGATGAAGACTCCTTACAGAAACAGAGACAAGAGCAAATATTGTCATTTCCACAAGGATTGTGGTCATGAGACAAATGAATGTAAGCACCTCAAGAGAGCCTTGGAGGATTTAGCTCGTCGAGAGAAGATGAATTTGTACTTGCCCAAAGGGGAAAGAAAGTTTCAAAAGAAGGATAATCGTCAAAACAAAAAGAAAGGAAGTGAAAGCACTTATGAAGATGTGGTCTTAGTCATCTCTGGTGGGTTTGCAGCTGGAGGACCGACCAATCGGGGGCATAAAAACTATCTTCGATAACTCGGCCAAATATTGCTAACTGATCAAACAAAGGCCGATCCCTTCCCAAAGGTGGTGGTCAGTGAGCAAGACGAGGGGGAAGATGAAGACTCCTCATGATGACCCCTTGGTTGTGGAAATGAAGATAGCGAATCTAAGAGTAAGAAGGATTTTGATAGACACTGGAAGTTCGATGGACATCATGAGTGCAGAGTGCTTGTCGAGGTTGAAGTTTTATAAGAAGAGCTTAGTCCCCGTCCACCACCCTATCATTGGGTTTGGGGGAGGAATTATCCACCCTATGGGGACGGTAACTTTGTCAGTCCGGGTAGGAGAGAAGGATGTCTCCCGGACTCTGTTCATCAAGTTTTTGGTAGTCCGAGACTTGACTGCTTACAATGTCATTCTTGGACGACCAACTATGAATCATGTTAAAGCAGTGATAGTTACTCACCTTATGCTCATGAAGATTGAATGTGACGGAGGACAAATCAGAACCCTGTATAGAGAGTAACATGCGGCCAGAGATTGTTACCTAACTACTTTGAAGCCATCGTCTTGGAAAGTAGAGAAACAGGACCAGACGAAGGCTGATGGCGAAGGGAAAACAGCCGAAATTATGAAAGACCAGACAGCCTCGTTGAGAATGACCATTAAGAGTCCTCAGACGCGGGTTGCTCCATCAATGAGAACGTCCAAAATCCTTCCCAGCAAGAAAAGAAAGTATGTGCCCGTCAAAGAAGAACCTCCCTCGTCTGAAGAGGTGATGGCCATCATGGGTTTGGCACTTGAGTGTCCAGAGCTTGTTGAGGCCCCAAAGGACATATGTTTGGTGATGCTCGTCCAGAAAGATATCCTGAAGATTGGATCTTCTCTTACCCCTGAGTTGAGGGGCATTTTGATAGATTTACTCAAAGAATTTCAAGATGTGTTTGCCTATAGTGTTGAAGGGATGCCTGGAATTGACCCAGAGATAGCCATCCACCGGTTGAATGTTGACCCAAGTTTGAAACCAGTTCGTCAGAAGAAAAGACATCTGGGACCAGCCCGAAATCAAGCGGTGGACCAAGAAGTACAGAGATTGTTGGAAGCCCGATTAATAAGAGAAACTTATTATCCAGAATGGATAGCTAACGTGGTCATAGTGCTAAAGCCCAATGGCACATAGAGAATGTGTGTGGACTATACTGATCTTAACAAGGCATGTCCTAATACAGTTTCCCTTTACCTAAGTTGGATCAGCTAGTTGATTCCACGGCTGGCCATGCTTTGTTAAGCTTTATGGACGCCTATTTCCGATTCCATTAAATTCCCATGTGGCCAGATGACCAGGACAAGACGTTCTTCATAACAGAGGAGGGATTGTATGGCTGGCTGATGATGCCTTTTAGCCTCAGGAATTCACCGGCCACCTTCCAGAGAATGATCAATACAGTCTTTTGGTCACAATTAGGAAGGAACATGGAGGCTTACATAGATGATATGATAGTAAAGAGTCAGCAAGAAAAAGACCATGTTGGTGATCTATGGGAGACCTTTGAGACTCTCAGGAAGTACAAGCTAAAGTTGAATCCCAAAAAGTGTGTTTTTGGAGTTCTAGTCGGGAAGTTGTTGTGGTTTCATGTAGATCAGCGGGGAATAGAAGCAAATCCTGAAAAAATTCAAGCTATATTAGATATGAAATCATCGGCTAAGATTAAGGAAGTACAACGTCTGACTGGTTGGCTGGCGACCCTTGGTCGTTTCCTTTCTAAGTCGGGAGATAAGTGTCATCATTTTTTTGCTACAATCAAGAAGAAAGCCAAGTTTGAGTGGACAGCTGAAGCAAAGCAAGCGCTTCAGCAGGTCAAAGACCATCTTCGTCATTTACCTAGGTTGGTTAGTCTAGCCGAGGGGAGAAATTATTTGTATACTTAGTTGTATCTCCTCAGGCAGTAAGTGTTGTCTTACTGGTCGAGAGAGAATCAGTGCAAATACTAATATACTTTGTGAGCCATGTGCTCAAAGACGCAGAATGTAGATACACTTCAGTCGTGAAGTTTTGATTGGCATTGGTCATGGCCAACTCGAAATTGAGGCCTTATTTCTTGGCCCATAGTATACTAGTCTATACTGTCCAACCATTGAAACAAGTTTTGCATAAATGGAGGCTACTAGACGAATGCTAAAGTGGGTTGTTGAGTTGAACATGTTTGACATAACCTTTGAGCCAAGGAAGGCAATCAAAGGTCAGGCATTATCAGATTTTATAGTTGAGCTCACTCGGCCAACTATAGATCCAATAGTTGATCCGGCTGAAGGTAGGAAGCACTAAACGCTCATAGTAGATGGATCGTCAACCGCCAATGGATGTGGGGCAGGAATCATTTGTCAGTCACCAGAAGGAGATAAGTTTAAATATGCACTAAGGTTCCACTTCCAGGCGTCCAACAATGAAGCCGATAATGAGGCTCTGCTGGCTGGGATCAAGATGTGCAAAGCGGCTGGGGCATTAGCGATTGAGACCAAATTGGACTCTCTCTTAGTCGTCAGCCGAGTCAATGGAGATTATGAATGCAATGAAGCATCAATGAGCAAATATATGCGTCTGATCAAGGATGAGATTGAGCCTTTAAAACGCTTGGTTCTGGAATAAGTACCAAGATAATAAAACCATCAGGCTGATGCTCTCTCAAAGCTGGCTAGCTCGACTGACTGTGATGTACCAAGGACAGTATTTTGGGAAGTCAAGCCCAAGAACAGTATTGATCAAGAACAAGTCCTGTTTCTTAGCCGAGGAACAGTATGGATGGAGCCTATCATAAACTTCAAGAAGACAGGCTAATTACCTTTAGACCCTGTGGAGGCCAAATATGTCAAGGCCAGGGACAAGTGGTTTGAGCTATGGGATAAAACCTTGCAAAAGAAATCCTTCAATCGTCATTTTCTGAAGTGTATTACTAGGGAGGATGGACTGGAAGTGTTGAAGGAACTCCATGAAGGAGCATGTGCATCTCATATTGGGGGAAGAGACTTAGAAGAGAAGGCCTTGAGAATTGGGTACTATTGGCCTACCTTCAAAGAAGATGCTCTTGCTTATGCAAAGAAATGTGATAGCTACCAGAAGCATGGAAACTTGCACCAGACGCCGTCTAATTATCTAACTCCCATCTTGTTCCCACTTCCTTTTGCCAAATGGGGCATGGACATTTTGGGACCCTTCTATGTGGCCGCTCGACAAAAGAAGTTTGTAATTGTGGCTGTGGACTACTTCACTAAGTGGGTAGAAGCAGAGATAGTGCGAGGCATAACTACAAACGACGTCAACAACTTTATTTGGAAGAATATCATAACCCTGTTCGGCATGCCGCAGTCAATCGTCTTCGACAATGACCCACAATTTGAAACGCCAAAGCTGAAAGATTGGCTGGCAGAAAGAGAGATCAAAGCTCATTTTTCTGCGGTAGCCCACCCACAAGCCCATGGGGCAAGTAGAGTCTTCAACAACATTTTGTCAAACGGCATAAAAAGGAAGTTGGAAATGCCAAGGGACTATGGGTTGAAGAACTACAGCTGGTATTATGGTCAATCAGAACCACTGCTAACAACTCTACAGGCGAGACACCTTTTATGTTAGTTTACGAAACTAAGGTCGTTTTACGCATTGAGATTGAAGAGCCCACCCTAAGAGTCATGTTGTGCATAAAACAGGCCAACTGGGACGCCTTGCGCACTGCCTTGGATCAGTTACCAGAGGTAAGGGGCAACGCACTATTGAGAATGCAATTGTACAAGTTTCGAATGGCTCAATATTTTAACAAGAGAGTCGCCAGACGACTAGGGGATTTGGTTCTGAGAAAGATGGAAGTCGTAGGACGAGCTAAAGAACTGGTTAAGTTGACAGCAAATTGGGAAAGTCCTTATCTGATTGTCCAAGAAGTAAGAAGTGGAACCTTTAGTCTCCAAGATATTGATGGACGACCAATACATCGCACTTGGAAGTCGGACACTCTGAAGAAATACCACGTCTGATCCAGATCAATAGGCAACAATGCTAGCAGTCTGTAATCACAAAAAGTGCCACGACACAAAAAGAGAATTAGAAATGTATACATGTACCTTGGTAGTTTGTCAAGCAAAATTCATATAATACAATTTCTACTTTCTCCCTATACTCGTCATTGTTTCTTTATTTTAGTTAAGTCATTCACTTTGGCGCATTTTTTACCACTAGTTAATCCAGTGGTCTTAAAGTGACATTAACTTAGACAAAAATTGAAGAAATCAATCACGTCCAAGAAAGAATCCAACAAAAAGAATGAATCACCCTAGCAAGGGATAATCATTCTTCTGACGCACATTGCTTCCTAAAGGAGGTCGGCCAAAAAGTAATAAACCTCATGGAAGGTAGATTACATACATGGTCAGCCAAATTGTAATATTCTCTTGTAAGGGAAACATTATGGTCTCCTAAAGGAAGTCGGCCTGAAATAAGCACACCTTAGTAAAGGTGTCTTACTTTCAAAAGCAAGGTTATCAAAGTAGTAAAAGCCCTAGTAAGGGAACCATTACTACAAGACGAACACTACTTCCTAATGGAAGACGTCCATGAAATGGTAAGCTTATAAAAGCAATCATATCCTACAAGGTTGGCAAGTGTATTTATATCCAGAAGACAAACTACCCAAGCTCGTCTAGATGAGAGTCATATAGATATTCGGCCTATGGTGGTCGTTCTCTTTCTTGGAACACAACTCGTCTGGAATGTCAGGACGAGCTCAGTCCCAAGAAAGGGGGAAATAACCAAGCCTTAGAACTTCTAAGACACTCATTTAGGATGAGTTCCTTTTGACTAAGACATTTGTTCAAAAAATTGGATGGTCGTCCATAAATTAGGATGAGTTCCATTTGAATTTGGGAATGTGCTTAAAGTTCAATAATCGTCCAGACTCTTAGGACGAGCTCATTTTATACTTGGGCAAATTAGTTCTAAGTTTAATAATCGTCCATATTCTAGGACGAGTTCCATTTAAACTTGGACATATTTGTTCTAGGATTTAATAATCGTCCATAAAATAGGACGAGTTCCATTTGAACTTGGGCATATTTGTTTAAGAGTTCAACGATCGTCCAAACTATAGGACGAGTTTCTTGGGTACTTGACATGTTTGTTAAAGTTCAAATGATCGTCCAGGATATCTAACAAAGATAATGTAATCGTCCATAATTTCTGCAAATGTTTGATGGTTAGTCTAAAGACAAAAAATGTTAGATGAACCAATTTGGCCGGAAGCACTTCTGTAATAAAAAGTTTTCCATTGATAAAAAGCAAAGTTTACAAACTAATCTAAGCAAAAGAAGACCAAGCTACAGAGATGGCAAACAACCAAGATACAACAAACAAACACTAGCCTAAGCTAGGTATTCTATTCAGCAGGAGGGGTATCTTGGCCGACTGGAGCATCCCTGGGGAGTTGTTGGCCGTCCTCAGGAGACCCTTCTTCATTTTCCTCCTCGTCTTCAGAACCGACGAAGGAAGGGGGAGTCCAACCATCAATTTGGGCCTTCTACACGTCTTGCTAAAAGATCAGACGGCACTCAAAGCGATCGACGTCTTCAGGCTCGGCCAGCATTTCGAAAGCTTTCAAAGCCCAGCCCTTGGAGATTTCGACCACGTCGACCAAGGCCTCCTTTGCATCAGCGAAGGATTAGTCTGCCTCTGCCTTCAGACGAGCATTGCCCTTACATAGCGTGAGGTTCTCTTTTCTGAGCTTGGCAGCAGCTAAGATTGCAGTATTCCTCTCCTCCTTGAGCTTGGCAGATATGGTGTCCATGGCCATCTTCTATTCGTCTTTTTCCTTCAGCAGATCATTGATTGTAATGAGGTACTGCTGGTTACTGGACTCCATGGTAGTCATACGTTTTTCCCAGGCTTTCCGGGATTGACGATGAAGGGTCTCCGGCATCTGACAATCATATATAGCCTTGTCCCCGGCCTCTGTAACTTTATGGACGAGCTGTTTATTTTCTCTTCTAAGCTCCCTCGCCCAGTATTCAGTGACTATGCTGCGAGCCAAAAGCTGCATGGACAGAGAGTAAACAAATAGTTAGTGGGCAAGTGAAAAAAAATGAAAATATTACAAGTACCAAAATGAAGACAGCAAAGAGACTTACCTCAGCAGCAAGTTGAGACATGTAGTCAACATGCCCAGACGATGCACCCCTCAGGCCCATGATGTAGGACTTGGGGTAGCATTTGAAAAGCTCCTACTTGAGCCTATCCCTCTCTGCCTTAGACATTTTGGCAAATGCCTGAGAGGACTCATCATCCGAGTCAGCAGCAAGAACGGCTGACTCTAAAGAGGGGCCCTTGTCCTTATCTGAAAAGTTGGAGGGGTCAGTGCTCTTGATAAGAAGAACGACTGCAAGTTTGTTGGACGGACTCATCGGACGTCCACCAACTCGCAGCGTCCGAACTACATTTGAGTAGTATGACTCACCCGAAGATAAGGACGATGATTTGTATGATGGTGCCACCAACTGAGCGATCAGCCCGCTGAAGGCCGATCCTTCCTTGTCAGCCGCGTCCGGCTGAATCTTCGTAACACCAGACACTTCAGGCTTAGTCTCCGTCTGAGCAGTCGCCTCCGACTGGTTCACAGGGAGGAGAGTGGAGATGTGTCCCTTCTCTCCCAAAAGGAGAGCAACGGTGGACGAGTCATCCACATTCAGGGACTTACCCAGTGGAGGTGGGCGAGACTCGTTCCCCGTCCTCTGACTGACGGGGGTAGCCTTGTGAACGGACGAGTTCATCCTCTCACTTTTCTTTTTGGCTGTGAAGCCTTTGGATTTTTTGGGCGGGGGAGGATCTCCGGTTCTGATGGCCTCTTCTTGCACGCGGCTGATTTCCCAGTGAACGTCTTAGATGTTGGGGCATTCTTCTGCAAAAAGAAAAAATGCACACGTCAAGAAAAAGAACGTCCAAAGACAATGATGTCAAAATTAAAAATTTGGACGCACTACTTACTAAAGGAAGCCGGCCAAATAGGTCATTATCTTCAAGACGAAGACCATTCGTTGAAGGAAGCCGGCTAAGTACAACCACCTTCCTACTACGATGAACCCTCGTCCAAAAAACATTACAAAACCTTGGATGATGATCGCCCAACAAAGAAGGCCTTCGTCCAGAAAGAAGTTCAATAGAACTTCAGATGTTGGACGAAGACCATTCGCTGAAGAAAACCGGGCAAGTACAGCCGTCCAAAAAAAAATATTACAGACGAAGATCCAGAAGAACGTCTAAATTCGGACGCTCTCCTTCTACAGAGGATCTAAACAAATATAGACGTCTGACATACCTAGAAGGACGGCCAAGACCAGCCGCCTTCCTTCTAGGACAGACCCTCGTCCAAACACTTTAGGATGAACGTTAATATATATATTCCTTCCAAAGGTTTTCATTGAACTTGGATATGCTTATGTCTCCCGTCCAAGACTTCCTTAGAAGTGCTCTGGCTGCTTCTGCAAAGAAAAAGTCAACATGGTTAGTAAAACGCATACATTGGACGGTACATCTTACTTAGAGTTTTGATCTTATACCTTTATCTTCGGCCAACCGCACGCCAGCGGCGACCAAGAAGTTGTCGTCAGAAAACATTTCTTTAAATGGAATATAGTTAGATGTCCCCTTAATGGTTGGACAGTTTGGTTTAGAATACTCAGCTATCCTGAAGTATTCTACCACTTCATCGTCAAATCTATCTTCCAGATCCAAGATAGATTCTCCTCGTCCAGTGTTTGTCGCTGCCCGGCTATGATAGCGATAATAACCGGCAACGTCTTCACTGGGAGCCCGGACGAAGACGAAGTCGGTCTTTCATTTGTGCATCTTTAAGGGTTTATCCCAAGCAGTGATAAACCCAGATCGCATACTTCCAGTTTTCATTATAGTTTTGAGCTTTTATTTCTTATCTAATTTCACGTTTTTTTTTCCTAATTACTTAGAAATCGATGTGATTCGCGGGTTGGTTAAAGTGGAAAAGCGCCACCGGATTCCTTTGTGATTCTGGCATTCCCCAAAGCTTGAAGGGAAAGTTCTACCGTACGGCAATTAGGCCTGCTTTGTTATATGGCACCGAATGTTGGGCGGTGAAAAATGCCACGTTCATAAGATGAACGTGGCGGAGATGCGTATGTTGCGGTGGATGTGCGGCCACACAAGGAAGGACCGATTAAGAAATGAATTGATCCGGGAAAAAGTTGGAGTTGCATCCATTGAAGAAAAGATGAGGGAGAATCGGTTAAGATGGTTTGGTCATGTGAAAAGGAGATCAGGTGATGCACCGGTGAGAAGAATTGAAGAGTGGAGGAGTAACCAAATTGTAAGGGGTAGGGGAAGACCTAAGATGACTTGGATGAAGGTAATTGAAAGTGATATGAGGTTACTTGGGATTGAGGAGAGCATGACGTTGGATAGAAGTGGGTGGAGGGGAAGTATCCATGTGGAGGAAGGGGTGTGATTACTGCATTTATTTTGTTTTTCAATTGTGTTGGTATTAAAACCTTTTGTTGAAAACCTCTTTTAAAACTTGTGGGTGTAAACCTAGTTTTCAAAAAAAAAAAAAACTTCTTTAAAAATTCTTAAAACTTAAACCCTTTAAAAAAAAAAAACTTTTTATCACCCTCGTCGATGCCATCTCCTCTGGTAACGGTTTCAGTTGAAGATTCATGTTAGCCGACCCCAAATCCATTTGGGAATAAGGCTTAGTTGTTGTTGTTTTACTTAGAAATCGATGTCCCAAATTAGCCCTTATACTACTGAACCAGTCATGTCATATAACCAAATTTTAAACATTCAACTTGTATCATCCAAATCTTGTCGCTTTAAGTTCCCAAAACATATTCCCATTCCACATATTAATTAATAATAACTCTAAAATTTGTAATGCTCAATACTCCATCTGCGATTAAGCTATAATCAACCCAAGATACATATTATAAACAATATCTAGTTCAATGAAAGTCATCTCACTCCATATGATAAACACGAACTCGTCTAAGGACCAAAACTTTTGAAACTCAAGTTCTTAATATTTAACTCTGAAATAGCTCAATCCTCTCTATAACTTCCTACTTCTGCAAATCAAAACTCGAATCTCCAAGCTTATCAACCCATATAATTCATATACGTTTAACTCTTAAACAATCCCACAACCCTATCTTTAACTCATATGCCATGATATGAAGATCACGACACCTCTAAAACAACCATGCTTTGATACCACCTGTAACAGCCCACATCCAAAGAGAGAGAAAGACCGAGCAAGATTCACGAGTAAGAGGCTAAGAGCACCGTGATTTTCGAAGTACTACACCGATGGCCAAGCAAAACGATGACCCACCGTATTTAATCAAAGAGAACGACAACTCTTGAATTCAAGAGAGAGAAAATTAAGCAAACAAGATTGAAGGGCATGACGCCGGATTCCGACGAGGGCCACTAGCAACAGCGAGTTGAGGAGAGAGAAAATTCAGCGAGAGAAAGGAAACGTGAGAGTGAGATGAGTTGAGGATTTGGGTTTCTTTAATTCTTTTGGGGATGAATTACTGTAATTGAGAATGATTTGCTAAATATGAAGCCTTGAAAATCTGATTAAGGTTTTGTTAGTTTGACATCTCAAAAAAATTGATTCTACTTGGCTAAACCTCACTAAGACACGAAGAGAGAGAAATGGGTTCTCATCTTCATTTTTTTTTCATTTTTTAATTTTTTTTTTTTTTTTTATTTTAAGGAAAACAAAGGCCATTTTTGTAATTTCATAATTAAGCTAAAAATCCAACTTTGATTTCAATCATAATTTCAAGAGTTCAATAAACTTAATAATCATTAAACACATTAAAAACCATTAGTTAAACTAATGATAATAATTACTAATTAAGAAAGCTGCTTAAAATGTTGGGTTGTTACAGATAAATTCATGAAGGGGAAATCTCAACCCGGCAACCAAAGCCAAGTTATAAACGGCAAATTGACCCCGGGAAGCGCTCAAAATTGTGGCCTCCTCGTCCGGAATTACAAATGAATAGCCCGGCATGGGCTAGCCGAGGACAAGTGGTTGGGGTGAGGGCCAATTTTTTCTATCCACTTACAGTTGACTTATATAAAGCCATGGTCAGACAGGGGACCTAGGCGTCTCCTAATTTCGAACGAGGTGGTAGAAGGCACGTCCGACTCTTCAGGGGAGCTAGACTCGCCCTCGTTATTATCACTATCACCCTCGCCCATATCTACATCTCTTCCAGACGGGCCAGCCTTTGGGTTTATTTGTTCGAAAGTTTCTTCCCTGACGTTTCCAGAAAATGAACGCTCTGCCGCTGGTCGAGCACTTTGTGTTTCTCTTTCCCTCACTTCTTCGGGAACCCGTCCAGTAGACTTCTCCATTTCGGAACTGGAGGTCGGGAGTATGATACCTCGTCTTAGACGGGCGGTTTACTTAACGCGCGCCAATTACCCTGCACAGGTAAAGAATGGGTCATCTAACTTTGTCGGCCAAATCCATAAAATTGATATACATGGCCGGCCTGAATAGGCCCTACCTATAATGTGCTGAAGGAGAAAATTTATTGGTTCTAGCGTCAAGGCAAACTCTTGAACGGCCAAAATTTTTGACGAAGATGAGGAATTCATTTTATTGCTTTTTTAAGAAAAAAATAAAGAATAAGGAGAACGAGGAAGAAAAAGGGTGATACCTAACGAGCGCTTGGACGTTCGGTGAAGTAAACAAGGCTGGACGATTACACTCTCTCTAGAAAGTAAAAAAATCTTACAGAGCCTATCTCTCTAGAATAGATACTCAAATGTGAAATGATTTCATAAAGGACAAAAGAACATATTTATAGGGGGTGAAAAACCTCCTCAACCGGTAAAAAACGACCGGACACGTGGCTCTTTTGAAAAATTGGCGCGTTTTTGCTTTTCAAAAATAAGGTAACTTCCTCTATTAAAAGGGCATTAACTGTCTTTGGCAAAACGGTAAAATCCCCCTTTTAGGGGCAAATGTTGTAACCTAAAAATAAAGGGTTAGCATTGAGACACGTGGACCAATCAGTAGCGCCCACGTGTCCAAGAAAAGGGAGGAAAGTTCGGCAACTTTCTAAGGGGTTTTCCTTCTTAAAATATAAAAGCCCACTTTTGGCCTAAAAAGAATAATCAGAGCCCAACTCCCAAAAAACAGCTGCATGTGATTGGCTGATATTCAGCTCCCAATCATTGCCTGCCATGTGTCGCAATTTGATTGCCTAGCCAATCAGGTGCTCCCATTCTAGGGTGACATCAAAATGGCAGCTTTTAGATTCCAAACACTATAAATAGTCTCCTCAAAATCAGGTAAAAAGGAGAGCTCATTGAACAGTGTGCCATTACTCTGCTAAAATACTCTCTCTCACTTTCTCTCTCTATATCTATTCTCCCTGATTACTGACTTAAGCTTCGGAGGGGGAACCACCACCCAAACCTCTCGGATTGGTTCCTTTTTCTGCACATTCGGGAACGAAGCCCAGGTTCGGAGTGCAGAACTCAGGAATCGTTGCACAAGTCTCCATAAAAGAGCACGTTGAAGGATTGAAGTTGCTTGTCCGACAAGTAGACAAAACAAATTTCATTTTAGCTTCTAGGTCTTCCATTGAATGCAACATCTTCTATATTTTGGGTCTAGCTTTGTTTTCGCTCCAGGTTAGAGACCATCTGTCCCCATTTTAAACCTTTTTCTACCTCAAACAGCAAACACCACTCCCTACATTTTCAGTTTATTGTCTTCAGCCTACGATGGATTGCATATATATTTGAGCCCAAGCCCCTATTAGCCCAGCCATTTGTTATAAAATTAATTATATCATTAAAACCCATACACCAAGATTCAAGTTTATAAGGTCGATTTTGCTTCTGTTTTATGGATTGAGTGTCAAGGATAATAGGAGAATGGTCGAAAAACATGATTGGGAGGTAAAGAAGAATTGCATCAAGGAAGAGCTCGTGCCACACATCATCTCCGTACGCCCTATCGAGTTCTTCATGATAATACTCTCATGTTTTCTGTTATTCGTCCAGGTGAATCTTGGTCCTTTCGCTGTTCTGGTGAAGTCATCAACTCCTCTCAACTTTCTAAAGTCTCCCATCTTTTAACTGTTGTACTCAACCTGATTGAATTGCCTATGATCACCAATGGGGAGGAAATGGAGAAAATTGATCTCAATGTCCTCCCATATTTTGTAGCTATTCTTAAATTTCGGTTCTCTACAAACAAACACCGCATAATAAGAAATATTATTACTCTTAACCATACAAAACAAATAATTAGGGGTCGACGAAATTGGAGTGTCCTCTAGTAAGGGACTGCAACAAACAAAAAGGCCCCCCTTGCTTCCATTGGAGTCGACCCTAATACTATGCGAGAAGCCCTGCTTCGACAACACAAGTTTCATAATAAGGAAAACACTTAGTCTCAGAAAAAAATAAAAAATAAAAACAAATGTCCAAGCTAAAGTTATTACATAGATAATTTGAAATTTGGGATATGGGGTTGTCCTCCGAGTTAAAACTAGGGGTGTTCAAGAAAACATAACCCTCTTGCCCCGACCCACTAACCCGCTAGGGAAAACGGGGTATTTTTAAAAAAAAAAGTGATTTTGACGGGTCGAGTACCCGGTTAAAGCGGGTCGGGTCATGGGTCGTAGCTTTGTTGCCAACTGGGTACCCGTTACCCGAGAAATATTAATTTTTTTTAGCGTATGCTGTTGAGTTGGGCCTGTCCATTGATTCACTTAATTTCACTCTAGCCGCCGGGTAGGAATTCCACTCTCTTTCTCTCTCTCATTCTCACTATCTGTGTCTCTCACTTAAGGTTAGGATTCTCTCACTCTCTATCTCTCTAGGCTCAGTCACTCACTCGTACCAACTTAGCGAAGTGCAAAACTCACTAACGCCGGCAGGAATTTCGGCTATCTCCGGCAGTCGGTTATGTTTGCTGTTCAATTTTAAATTTGTGCTTTTTCATTTTCATCATTATCCGAGGAAGTCGGCAGGAAGTGCTTTTCAATTTTCAATTTGTGCTTTTCAAATTTCAACATTATGCTAGTAGTTTGCACTATGTGGTGGCTATTTCAATGTATTTTCAGCTTTGCATTTTGATTTGGTACTGGTGAATAGTAATAGTTTGAACTTTGCATAAATGTATGGCAGATGCAGTAGGTTTGGATTTTTTTTTGAGGAATAAAGGTCAACTTGATTAATTCGCAAAGTTTAAAGGGGATACAAATGTGAAAGTATGGTATAAATGTGATCAAGTTGACCATGCATTATTACATTTAAAAAAATAAGTAAATCGAGTCGGGTACCATATGTCCCGGCCCGGGGGAACCGGATACCCTGTTTTCTGGGATGGATCACGGGCCGCATTTTCAATTACCCGCAAATTCGGGTACTCGAAAATCGGGTACCTGGTTGTGAACACCCCTAGTTAAAACCCTTACAGTTCCAGCTTAACAATTTCATTTGGCCCCCAGAGGCTGTTCTGGGCCAGCCGCGCCTCTCTTCTTCTCTTTCTTCGCCTGGATCTTCTCCTTCGCCTCTCTTGCTTGTACCTGCTCTATCTCATGGTAATTGTCATCAAATGAAAAAAGACCATACTTTAGGCATTGAGGCCCACTCTTCCTTCTGTTATGAACCTTCTGAATTTTCTTCTTCTTGCTTCACTCACCCCATCCACAACTTCCATGCCCACATAAATCACTAAGGTTTAAGTCCAAGGGCCTATTAAAGAAATCCTTCTCGTTACTGTCATTATTGTGCCATGACTTGGCCGCTAAGATACCGGTCGCACTCCAATTCCTGGATCTCACAACAGCCCTTTTCTTCCTCTCCCTTCTAACCTTCGAAGGAGGTTCCTTACTTTGCTTTCCACAACCTCAGAGTCGGAATTTTGAGGGGATGAGTTTAAATCTAAGTTTCTCATATCAATCGAACTAAGGTTGGAATCAGAAGAAAAAAAATTCCTCTTTGGCTGGGTCAACCCCCGGAACAGAGAAAGAAAGGGGAAATAGGGAAGTTGAGACTGGGCTGGTTAGGTTTTGATGGGATGATAGGGTCTTAAAGGGCTGCATGGGACCTGGCTGAGAGGGGGGGAAACCACTAGGCGAAGCTTTGGAAGGGCCCATCTTCAGAAAGAATGGGCCCGGGTTTAAGAAGGAAAATTCATTATCATGATCCATTAACGAACCCTCTGAAGTTGACCTGTTTGATCCCATAGGGGGGTTTGAAAGGGTCAGCCATTGGGTTAATAGGGAAAAAAATGCGGTCCTTTTTGTTAATACAGACAAACTTATTAGGCCCAACTTGAAAAGAAACAAATCTACTCACACGGAGGCCCAAATTTGGTCGAAAATATTATATTCCCCCATGATACAAGTTGACAGACTTGGGCTATACAAATCTGGGGAAAAGGGGGGATTTTTGAGAGAATATCTTTATGAGAGATCTTCTTTCACAGATTGGAAAGAACTAAAATAGAAAAAAAAAAAAAAGAACTATATGATCGGATGATGGTAGTTGGTTTGGGTATAAAAGAGAATAAATGAACTGCACTCATGACAAACGGAAGTACAAAAGACTTAAAGAATAGATGCTTCTTTTGACCGAATTGTACAAAATCTTGGAAAAAGAGAGAAGGGGGTCCCAAAGCCAAATGTCCTTAATACCCCTTAGGGTTTGACAAACACTGTTTAAAATAGGGGTATCATTGACTTTTTACTCCGGACATCTACTTGTAGGGTGGTTAGGGGAAATTAATGCACATTTACTTGCAGAGGAGTTAATATCCAATAGGTTTGTCAACGCCTCGAGCCATGTTGTAATAGCCTAATTTTAACCATCTTTCATTAAAACGTAATTGTAATTATTATCTTAGTTAAAAATTTAAAATTTAAGTTTATACTTCTAAGTTTAACTATATTTTGGACAAAGCAAGATTTTTGATATATGTTATGATATTACGAAAATGCCCTTATGTATTTAAAAAAAAAAAAAGAAGAGAAACCCATTTTCTCTCTGTTCTTCTCGTGACTCTTTGTAAGAGTTATAGAGAAATCTTGATCAATTCCCATTAATCTGTTATGAATATATGATCATCACAAATTGTGAAGCATGAAAATGATGAGAGCAACTTGAAACCCCAAACCCATTTCTCTCTCTTTCTTCCCTCTTCCGTTTGCTTTTGCCTCCAAGCACCGAATTCTCTGCTGGCGGTAGCTCGCCGGAGCTTCGCCGTTGACCCTCGTATTTGTCCCTCTATTTATTTTCGGTGTTGTTGCTGGTTGTATTGATGTCGTGTTGAGGTGTACCTCTTCTCCTCAATTATTCTTTTCTCCTCTGCTCATGGTCCTTGTTGTGTGATTCGCCAGCGATTCCCGACCACCAGCGTTGTTGGTGGTGTTGTGGCTGTTGCATGTTGTTGTTGATGTCATCAATTCACCTTTATCTCTATCTCGAGGATGCGTTTGACGGGCAGCTCCTCAAGTTCTCCTTGTTCCCCTGTTTTCGTTTCTTGATAATGGAAGCCCAATTTAATTTCTGGGAATTTGTTTTTCAAAGGTATTGTTTTTGCACAATTTCTCCTCTTTTATGAATATGAATCTCAAGTATGTGGGTTAATGTTTTCATGACTTTAGTTAGTATAGCTTTAATCTTGGAATTGAGAATGTATTATTATGTCAGATTGTTGGAAATCTGAATTCTTATAATGAATGGTCTGATTCAAAAGAAATTTGGGTGGAGTGATCCTTTGATGGGCTTAAGGTGAGGTATATTGTGATCAATTAATATTGTTAGTGTGTTATAATCATCTGTTAGGTTTTGATGCAAGTAATTAACGAGTAGAAAAGAAGTCAACTATGCAAAGGTTTAGTTTTGATTTAAAAAATTTGAATTGGACTAATGGAAGAATTTATGTAAACAAAGTCCTATCAATGTAAGATCATCATTTGAATGTTTGTGGAAATGGGTATTAAAACCTTGTTATTATTTTTGTGAGATGAATCTCAAGGATTAGATCCTATGGAATCCTTATGTTGTCTCTCAAGAGTAAGTGTATATTACTCATTTTGTGAGAAACTCTTATTACTATTTAAAACGAGTGACATTAAAAAATTGTCTATAAGTATTTGTTATATAATTCTTTCATTATGAGTATGCTGTATCTTGATTTCTTGATTTCAAATTGTCTCGTATGATGAACTTAAATCTGTAAATATGCTTTAAGCCACCAAAAATATTTTCTGGTTGGACAATGTGTACTTAGTTTCGCTAATTTTGTTCTTGGAACCTGTCCTATGGTGGGGGCAGTGTTCATTCTAGTGATTTTGCAGGTGTAATAAGAACTCTGGGATGGATAGTTGTTAGGTTTTTATTTTAATACCGCAAGTGAACGGTGTCGTAGCACATACGGGTCGAACTCAGGGAGGTGCAAGACTAAACACTAGTTGATTTTAGACTATTAAATAGCTACACAAACCAAATATCCAGAAGAATCTATAAACTAATAGCTAAACTAATAACAAAATATGACAATTAAAACACTAAGATTAAGTATCACCACTAATATGAATTGATCAAAATATAACTCACATCCCAGTTATTTAATTATAGCTTAGGCGAGATTGACATTCCCTTATGACTTAGTAGTAAAGCACAGCTGCGAACCGAAACTAAATACTTGGTCATTCCTCAATACCTAGAGCTCACTTTCGTGATAGCAAAAGGCCTAACTAACATGTATATCTCCTATTTTCATGGCTTACACACATAATTAGCAGCATTAAGAACCAATGTCAAATAATTCTCAATTCTAGTTCTCACCTATTTTCATGGGAGAATTCAAATCAATGACAAGATTATCTAAATTAAGACCCAACTTTCGTTGATGAACTCAATTAATAAAATAACAATTTAACATCAAACAAATATTCCTAATCTCAATCCCAACTTTCGTTGATAATATAAATTAGGGCTAAATCAAGATGCACAATTGACAATAACAACAATCTTATCAAACCCTAAACATACAATCGAATTACATGGGAATTAGAGAATAATTTACATGATCAATCCATACTAGGGCTCAACTCAATCCTAGATAAAAAGACTACTCACTAATCATGGCAAAAAGAGCAATAAACATAATAGAAAACATAATTAATATATAATAGAGAGAAGAGAAGAGAATAAAACTTGATTAATATTGAAGATGAATATCAAAGCTTGAGTCTTGAATCTCCAAAGTAACCATAGAAATAAACTAGGGCATAAAACTAGAGAGAAAACTAGAGAAACAAAATAACGTGATATTCAAAATGTGAGTCCTCGCTAATAGTTCTAAGTCCTAATACTAGTAGGGAACCAAAATTACAAGATAAGGAAACCAAATAAATCATTAAATGGCCGAAATTATCAAAACCGCATGCGCGTAAGAAGTTCCTGACAGACTGGGCCAACTTGCGAAGCCCATATCTCTCAGAATACAACTCGCGTTGGGCTGTGCAACCTATCGTTGGAAAGATCTTCAAGCCTACTTTCCAATGACGCTAGAATTAATCAATTATCATAATCGAGTCAAAAGTTATGGACAAAAGAGTAGGCATGACTCAATTTCCACAATTCTTATATTAAATTCCAACTTCATTTTAGCTCCAAATTGCACTTAAAGATGTTCATAATGATCCTTATCAATGTAGCTTGCTTCCAATTGCTCCTAAGTACTCAAACTTGTCCAACAATACTCCAATTATGTTCTCAATACCTGAAATTCATCAAATAATACCAAAAACGCACAAGAGGAGTAATATTTCGCAGATTAAGTAATAGTATGCAATTATGAACTACAATGCATCTAAATGCTCCTAGAATGCAACCTAAATGCACCTAAAATCAATATAAAAATATGACACATCAAACTCCCCCAAGCTAAACCATTGCTTGTCCTCAAGCAATTAAACATAGACATTGGAAAAGAAAGACAACCTACAATATGGGACTATGATAGGGCCAAGCACACAATCGAGAACACGAGAGATACAATTACTACACGAACCAAACATTGAAACATTCTCAAGCAAAGCCGCATAGCACGTCATGTAATGCAATCAACTCTCCTAGCATACCACATACCATCTCCCCCAAGCTAGACTTAACTAAACCTGAGAGACCTCACTTTAGTCATGTGCACTCATACTCTCATGTGTTTATGGTATAATCAATGTCACTCAACCTAAACCATGTCGACTCAAATGAAACATTTACTCTTAAACTTTGACTATCGACTCACTTTCCACTCGAAATTAGAACGCAAAAAGATCATGAGGACTTTCAAGGGTTGTAATGGGGATGAGGTTATGGGTAGGAAATATATTTGGAAATGTGGTGCTAAAAGTCAACTAGTGGAGAAAACAACGCTTTAACATCTATGGCCATTAGATGCGAACGCCACAAAAACTTCTACTAGAAGTTCAACAACACATTACCATTAAATCAACATAGTACCCATCTTTATCAACTCCAACGAAATTCATTCACCTTTTATTCGATTTTTTTTTCTTTTTCATAATTATTTTTCACAACTTCTTCATCATTCTTTTCATTTTGTACTTCAACACTATTTCAAGCAACTTTCTTTAACATATTTTCTTCCAATAATCACCGCAAAACCACAAACACAAGCTCAAAACATGAACTTTAATGCTACTCCACTTAATTAGCAAGGCTTAGGTAGAGAAATTATAAAAGGCTATAGGCTTGTAATGTATGTATCAATTCATAACAAAGTCAGGAAAGGCTCAGCGGGGATAGAGGAAGGATAATATATATGAAAAGAAAATATCTCTGGGAGTTCGGAACACTGAAAAGAACGCCTCAATCATATCCAAATGCTTATAAAGTCAAGTGTCAAAGAGTACCAAGTCAAAGTCAAGATCCATGCAACAAATGAGGAACTAATCACACATGAAAGAACATAACTGACACAGATTCGTCAGTTTATAGGCACAAAAGCTCACTTGGGTTAAGATGTCTAAACAGTAAGGTTAAATCAAGCTAGAGAGAGATCGACCAATCATACCACAAGCAATCAATCGTGATACAATCATGCTATGAAGAATCATGAATGAGATGGATTACGCTTAAGACCGTAGTAAGGATATCAACAAGGTTCTCAAATAGTGCTAGCAATGGTCCCATAGATGCAACTAAGATGAGATGAAATCTAATATGCTGATGCAACTAAGAAAGCAATACAATTTTTTTGGTTACATGTAAACTCCCACTCCTAATGAGTAGTACAAACCATGCAACATCCTACGAAAGCACTAAAATCTAAACTAGAAAGCAAATAAATGATAGAATATTCCTCCCCCCAAGCTAGAATATGCAGTGTCCACACGGCATAAACTAGGTCAGAAAAGGAACCAAAACCAACCCCAAGACCATCAACTCACCAAAGTTACACACCAAGAGCCACAAAACACCAATCGAACCAAGCACAAATCCCAGTACTCCAATGAACTAATGATTCAATCAATGTGCAAGATTTTCAACAAGATGGCAGCAAAACAAAAATCCAAGCAAGAATTCGAGATGAACATTAACAACAGGTATAAGTGAGAAAAGATGCTTACTACCCAGTAAATTGGGGAGAAGAGTCAAATATGCTCAAAAATCATGTCATAATACTTCACGAAGGCGAACTTGGACCAATTTGGATGGGTGCCGACTGGAGAGAATCCTATAACAACAATGATAAAAAGAATAACTAAAAGTTCATTGGAAAAAAAATATCAACAAAAGAAAAATCAATAACAAAAAAAAAATCAGATTAATATTCTAAAAAAAAAAAAAAAAAAAAAAAGGAAAGGAATGTATAGTCAACGGGAGAAAAGTAAAGAAGAAAAAAAAAGAAAGGAAAGATAAAAGGAAAAAAAAAACTAAAATGAAAAACAAAAACCCCCTAATTTCTAAAACACTGCAGACCCATTTCCTCTTTCTGGTCGTCGTCTTCGCTGCTCCATTGTTCGACCTGCATCATCAACGCATCATCATCCACGGTCCATCATCCATCATCAACGCATCATCATCAACGGTGGCCGTGCGATTCTTTTACGAAATTGATTTCTTTTGCTCTTTTCCTTCACACTATCAGATCAAACCATGGAGATGCGGCGCAGATGGGGGCGACTTGACGGTGGTGGGGGTGCGCTGGTGGTGCGGATGTGGTTGGCGAGGTTGGTGCTGGGCTCATGGGCGGTGTTGTGTGGGATGTGGATGCAGGGGAGTTGTAATGGCTTGATGATTGTTCAGTTTCTGTGTAAATCTTTCATCCTCTAAAACGCGGGTCGCGGTGGCTGTCGCGGTTCAGGGCGCGAGGCGCGGTGGCCGCCGCGAGTCACGGTATGCTCTCGGCATTTGTCCGCGAGCTAAGCAATTGTACCGCGGCTCGTCTTTTTGAAGATCGTCTTCCAGCCTCTTTTCTATGAACCTACAAACACACCAAAAACAAAACACAAAGACATCAATGTAACTAAGATCACACAAAAAGGAAAAATCAAAGAAAATGGAAAAAATTGGGTGTAGACTCGGGTTGCCTCCCGAAAAGCGCAAATTTATAAAGGTCCTGCACAACCATGTAAAATCAGTAGACTAATGCAGAAGACTTCAACGCTCTAAGAAGCTTATCATATGTCCCTGCAAACATCTCATAGCTTATTATATAAGAATGAAAAGGAAAGAGGAAATACACTAGTCCTAAAAATCTATTAAACCTAGAAAAGGAAAATTCAAAGGAGAAGTGATTTTTACAAGAGTAAGAAAAGGAAAAAATGTTAGTCATTTTACAAGACTCAAAAGGAGAGAAAAACACTAACTGTACGTCAATTATATGGTCATAAGAGTCATTCGTATTGGGAGAAATAGAGAACGATGGGGGGTATAAAATAGGAGAAGAAGGAATAAGGTCAAGTTTTCGAGAGAACGGAACATAAGACTCAAAAACAGTTGGTGGATCCGACATAGACTCATGAATAACCTCACCCTCATCTATAAACTCCTCCAATGAAGGATTTTCAACCAAGGGTTGTTCCTCACTCAAAACGTCCTTCACATCAATCTTCCCAGTAATTTGATAATCATCCCCATAATTTTCAAGTTCTTTCCAACCCTCATCATCATCATCATAAATATATGGGTGGAAACTATAACTCCGAGCAGATTGACAATCATATTGGGGAGAGGGGTAAATATCATTTACTAATGTCACATCACATAAAGAAATATCATGAAAAGTAGAGTGACAATTAGAACTATGTGGAGGTGTTATAATGTAGCTTTGAGGTGAAAGAGTGGAGGAATTTTCCTGGACTGGTCTAGCAGATAATGACATATCCCACTCATAATTATTCTTAGTCAACCACTCGATTAGATCCCAACAATAACCAGGTGATTGGGATAGAAATTGTCCATTAGACATAGACTCAAACACCGCTCTACTTTCTTCATTTAAACCCTCATAAACCACTTGACACATATCCCATTGTTCATATCCGTGATTAGGACCAATAAAGTCTCCAAGTCTACGATAGTATTTCCAAAACAATTCATTCTCATATTGAAGAAAATAGAAAATTGCTCTAGAATTACTAGCATGTATATGGGGATCACAACACATATCAGGTAATTGATTAGAACTCATGCAAAAATTGGAAGTATATTGACACGATGTATCAAAATAAGAAACATGAGAATCCAAAGAATTATAACCATTCTCCCTATCAATAGAATTGTCCCCATTATAGTGATAATATGACTCCATGAACAGTGAAAAAGAAGATATTTACAAAAGTAGAAAAAAGAGTTATCTACAAAAGAAAATAAAAGTATATACAATGTAGTCTATTAAATCTATGATCAAACTAATACTAATACGTTACCTCCCCGGCAACGGCGCCAAAAACTTGTTAGGTTTTTATTTTAATACCGCAAGTGAACGGTGTCGTAGCACATACGGGTCGAACTCAGGGAGGTGCAAGACTAAACACTAGTTGATTTTAGACTATTAAATAGCTACACAAACCAAATATCCAGAAGAATCTATAAACTAATAGCTAAACTAATAACAAAATATGACAATTAAAACACTAAGATTAAGTATCACCACTAATATGAATTGATCAAAATATAACTCACATCCCAGTTATTTAATTATAGCTTAGGCGAGATTGACATTCCCTTATGACTTAGTAGTAAAGCACAGCTGCGAACCGAAACTAAATACTTGGTCATTCCTCAATACCTAGAGCTCACTTTCGTGATAGCAAAAGGCCTAACTAACATGTATATCTCCTATTTTCATGGCTTACACACATAATTAGCAGCATTAAGAACCAATGTCAAATAATTCTCAATTCTAGTTCTCACCTATTTTCATGGGAGAGTTCAAATCAATGACAAGATTATCTAAATTAAGACCCAACTTTCGTTGATGAACTCAATTAATAAAATAACAATTTAACATCAAACAAATATTCCTAATCTCAATCCCAACTTTCGTTGATAATATAAATTAGGGCTAAATCAAGATGCACAATTGACAATAACGACAATCTTATCAAACCCTAAACATACAATCGAATTACATGGGAATTAGAGAATAATTTACATGATCAATCCATACTAGGGCTCAACTCAATCCTAGATAAAAAGACTACTCACTAATCATGGCAAAAAGAGCAATAAACATAATAGAAAACATAATTAATATATAATAGAGAGAAGAGAAGAGAATAAAACTTGATTAATATTGAAGATGAATATCAAAGCTTGAGTCTTGAATCTCCAAAGTAACCATAGAAATAAACTAGGGCATAAAACTAGAGAGAAAACTAGAGAAACAAAATAACGTGATATTCAAAATGTGAGTCCTCGCTAATAGTTCTAAGTCCTAATACTAGTAGGGAACCAAAATTACAAGATAAGGAAACCAAATAAATCATTAAATGGCCGAAATTATCAAAACCGCATGCGCGTAAGAAGTTCCTGACAGACTGGGCCAACTTGCGAAGCCCATATCTCTCAGAATACAACTCGCGTTGGGCTGTGCAACCTATCGTTGGAAAGATCTTCAAGCCTACTTTCCAATGACGCTAGAATTAATCAATTATCATAATCGAGTCAAAAGTTATGGACAAAAGAGTAGGCATGACTCAATTTCCACAATTCTTATATTAAATTCCAACTTCATTTTAGCTCCAAATTGCACTTAAAGATGTTCATAATGATCCTTATCAATGTAGCTTGCTTCCAATTGCTCCTAAGTACTCAAACTTGTCCAACAATACTCCAATTATGTTCTCAATACCTGAAATTCATCAAATAATACCAAAAACGCACAAGAGGAGTAATATTTCGCAGATTAAGTAATAGTATGCAATTATGAACTACAATGCATCTAAATGCTCCTAGAATGCAACCTAAATGCACCTAAAATCAATATAAAAATATGACACATCAATAGTGGAGATGGACATATGTGTTATGTGAAATGACTTCCGAATGAGCAATGGTGGAGACGATATAGTTTAGTTAAGAAAATCTTTATGGTGTATTGTTACATAGTTTGGAGACTTGTTTTAGATTAATTCTTTGTATATACATTTTGGTTTGTTATATTGTGGGCCCTGACCCACAGGTCTAGGATCGTTTTATAAGTGTTTGTTTCCGCTGCGAATAAATGTAAATTCGAGGTTCTTAAGTATTAAATGAGGTTTATAAATGTTAAATATGATTAGCTAGCAGCTCAAAATTGCGGGCTATTACACATGTGGCCATCAATGGTATTTTCAAATTTTTGCACAATTCCCCTTTCCTTTTCTTTCCAATCGGGATTTGCTGGCTGACCTCCATTGATTTCTGTTTCGTTGACGTCGCACTATCACTCGACGATCTCTTCCGATTCCGCATATCTCCTCTTCAGTTTCAGCAACTTTTCTGGACTCCCTCCCGAATCAGCTTATTTTTTGGTCGAGGACTCATACTACTGAGCAAGGTTGAAAAACCCATTTCAGGAGGAGATTTTGGGATTTCCCCAATGCGGTGAAGCATGGAATATTGGAATTTTTCAACATTTCCCTACGCTCTGAGTTTCCATGAGAATAACTCATGTGGAGTAGGCTCCCATAAGATGTCCTCTTGTGGGTCTGCTTTTTCTACCAAGATATGCGTAAACTCCTTTTCCACTTTGTAGCTAGAGGTTTTGCACCTAGAAGCTTTGTGGCCAACACGCCGCAGTTCCAGCAGATAACAAAAAGACTCTCATACCTAAATTTTACCCAGGTTGGTTTATTTTCTCCATTGGTAATGAAGCACCCGAGGACAAGCGGGCGAGAGATATCCATGAGAACCAGAACTCTAATAAATGCTCTTAGTCCTTCATTCCTTCCATGCATGCTCGTCAAAGCGACAAACATCCCCGGTCTTCTTAGACATCTTTCTCGTCGTGTCTATTTTGTCGAAGATGAAGGGGAGTCCTTCAATTCTCACCTAGATTGCTACCTTGTGAAAATCAACTTCGTACAGCGACTGCATGGCTTTAATAGAGCGAAAGCTAATGAATGCACCCTTGAAATTCACATTCCCCGGGACCATTAGCTCTTCAGCGTCATTGAGATCCAAAAAATGAAATAATTCTCCTCCTTCCTGACCTTAATCTCATTTCTTCTCTACCATGATTCATTAACCCATTCTTGGACTTGTGCTTCGCTGAAATTTATGTAGTCGTTGAACCTCCAGACTACCAAGAATCTAGCACGTTTCGCATCTTCCTGAAATATTTCTTTTGAAATCCTAATTTTGTGGCCTTTTCACTCTAAAGGGTAGGAATGTGAGGCTTCCTCAGATGAAAGGGATCCCATTAGATCGAGGGAAAAGAGAATATTGCTTTTAGGAATCTTTTACTAACTTCTTTGGGGTGAGGGGAGGAAAAATGGTGGATTTGGTTTAGGAATTTTTTTTGATGGAGATAACCTTTGTCTTTCCAAAAAGATTTAGGGTTTTCAAGGGGGGAGGGATGGCGGTTTTACTAAGGAAGAGAACAGTGGATTTGGAAGGTTTAGAAAACTAAGGAATAAACACTCTCCCACTTCCTAGAGAGAGAGAGGCTCTCGTTTAGAGAGAGAAGTTATGGTGAAGCAGGAATTGTTTTTTTGGGATCTTTCACAATATTTACAACATTCCTCTTTGGGCATTTTCGTCCCTCAAGAAAGTATTATGTTATTATAAAACCACCTAGGTCATGTTTCACTTTCTCTCCTCTTGCTTGTTTCCCGTGCCATCCATTTTCTTCTATAGCAAATATTAAGAAACGGAGGAGGTAGAACAATTCCTAAACCACTTTTTATTTCCAAATTTTTTTCACTTCTTATTTTGTTAGGCTTAAAACACTAATGTCATTAGCACCCCTAAAAAGAGATACAACTCACAAGTCACAACCATGCCTTAAACGAATCACCAAATAAAATTTAACAAATTTAAGGGCATGTTCTCTACTTATTTTTAGAAAAAAAAAGAAATTTCAGAAAATTGCATAAAAATAATAAAAGTTAAGAAAAGTTATGAAAAAATAATATAAATGTTCATAAAAGATGAAGAAAAGAAGAAAAGTTAAGGAAAGTCATAAAAAATCAGAAAAAAAGAATCTCCTAAAAAAATCAGAAAAAAAGGAAAAATTCAAAAAATACAAAAAAATAGAGAAAATTTTAGAAAAATGCCATATGTGTTATATACAGCAAAAAAAGGCTAAATACAACACATTAATTTTTTTAAAACTTAGTTGTAGTTAATTAATATTACTTTAGAAGACTTACAAAAAAAAGTTGTAACTTGGGTAATCCGTGGAGTTACCTATATTGTTCCACACCACAGACCATCTTGTACTCCTCCCTTCTTTCTTACGTACAACTACAAGACGATATCACCAACAATCCAGCATGATGAAACCATGATTGAAATCACAATATAATCTATACTCCACATCAGTAAGAAAAAAATTGAACTTCACTAAACAACCATCACACCCATAAACTAGTAATAGAATTCACACCAGGAATCAATATTGTATACGAGGTATTCTATCTCACACTACCAGAAGACATCCATTAATATACAACCAATAAATATGTAAGCCAACACCAAGTAGTTATTTGTACTGGATACAAGTGGGAATTTACTATTTTTTCTAAAAAAAGGAAGTTTCATAGCCATGAGCCGTATTTTTAGATCCATTTGTAAGTTGAAGAAATTTTGGTGGCCAAGGATCATCTGCATGGACGACGAAGGAGGGTGGGGGTCGTGAGCGGCAAGCGACGGGGGATGGTAGGGGTCGTGAGCTGCAGGCGACGGGGAGGATGGGGGTCGTGAGAATTGGGCGACGAGGAGGGTGGGGGGTCATGAGCTGCAGGCGACTGGGATGGTGGGGGTCGGGGATGTCGGCTGGTCGTTGGCGTTGCGCGAGGTGGTGGAGCTATGTTTTGGTTGTTGGCAATGCACGAGGATGACTTTTATGTTTTCGTTATTGAGGTTAAATTTCAAAGGCTAGGTTAGTCTTTTCAAAAAAAAAAATTGTTGTATTTAGTCTTTTTTGTGTGCTGTATACAGCACACCTCAAAACCAAGGATCCTTGGGTCCAATGGTATGACTTCCTCCTATCTCCCACATGGGAAACCAATGTTCAAATTTTGGTGGAAGTAAAATTTCAATATGGGAGGGGTTGGGGCTTGTTGGGCCTCTAGGTGAGTGGCCCTGTGTGAGGGCAACGTAGAGGTAATTCTTCTTACCACGGGTTCTCGAAAAGGGGCCAAAAAAAAAACAAAATATAGCACACCTCAAAAATACTACAAACTATGGATTATTAGGCTATGTTCAGTTCACCTTATTTTTGCTTATTTTAGATCAGACCAGATCAGATCAGATAAGTTCAGCTCAGATCAAATAAGTTCAGATTGTGCTTATATTTAAAAACTTATTATTATTTTTATTATTATCATGATTATTATGATTATTAGTATTACTAATGATATTATTGTTATTGTAATAATTATTATTGTTGTTGTTGTTGTTATCATTATTATTATTATTATTATTACTATTATTATTATTATTATTATTATTACTATTAATATTACTATTTACTAGTACATTTGTTCAAAAAGATTATTATTATCGTCGTTGTTGTACTTATTAATTACTAATATTGGTAATGATTATTAATGTCGTTGCTATTATATTGATATCACTATTTGAAACTATTTGTGTTCAAGAAGAAGAATGTTCTTTTGGCATTTGTACGTGTTCTTTTTTATATTATTATTGTTAGTATAATATTATTATTATATTATTATTATTATAAAATTATTATTATTATTATTATTATTATTATTATTATTATTATTATTATTATTATTATTATTAATATTGAGTGTTGTGCATAGTAATAAAATGATAGTAATAGTTATACTAGTAATGAAATACAAACTAATAATACTATTAGTAATAATATGTTTTGTAAAAGATAAGTTCATATCAGATCAGATCAGATTAGATCAGATCAGATCAGAAACTCTTGGGTCCAATGGTATAGCTTCCTATCTTTTACATGGGAGATCAAGGTTCAAAACTTGGTGTAATCATATATTTCAATATTGTTGTAGGTGGGGGGAGGGGGTTGGGGCTTGTTGGGTCTCTAAGTGAGTGACCCTGTGCGAGGGCAGCCCATAGGAAATTCATCTTACCATGGGGTTTTGAAATGGGCCCAAAAAAATTTAAAATAAAAGAACACACATTTTAGGTATAAAAAAAAAATTGTTTATGGTAAAGAGAACATATTGTTCATGTTCAAGGTCTGTTAATAATAAGAATTTAAGTAGTAATGAAAAGAACATATAATGATATTAAAAAAAGAACATGTACTGAAAGAACATACAAAATCTATTTAAAGAACACATTCTAAAAAAAAAGATAGATGTTATTTTTATGCTGATGACATGTTTGGATTTGACTAAAACATGTTTTTTGTTATATCAATAAATTGTTCTTTTTTAATATAAATAAACCTATAAATATATATAATCATATGATCTTGAACAAAATGGTTAAATATTCTTCTTATATCGTTGTCTTGTTCTATATAAACTTTGTTTTTAAAGATAAGTTGAATCCTTTGTAGGGAAAATTTTGAACGTGATGACAACACCATTAGGTCATCCCATGCTACTCATGTTTTATATAAACTAGTAACATATAATTTATATTATTCTACCAAAATTGATTTAAAAAATAAACATTCATATACTATTGTCATGTTCGTTACATGTACAACATCAAAAAGAACATCACATATCAAAATTATTAATTAGAACAAATATAAAAAAGAACAGGTACAAATGCCAAAATGATATTCTTCTTCTTGAACACAAATAGCTTCAAATAGTGACATCAATGACATTTATAATAATAGCAATGACATTAATAATAATTACCAATATCAATAATTAATAAGTACAACAACGACAATAATAATAATCTTTTTGAACAAATGTACTAGTAAATAGTAATATTAAGGAAAAATTGTAAAAAATAATCCCAAGTTTCAGGTGTCTTCCCATATTAATCCCAAGTTTAAATTATTTTTGAATAATCTGAAGTTTGGGAGTCATCTTCCTATATTGGTCCAAAAGACCTATAATCGTTTAAACCAATTTTAAAAAGTTGATAAGACATCATTTTATTTAAAAAAATCACCTCTAATCGCCTTCATCACCACTCCACTATTAAAATGAAAGGCAAACGGAAATGTTTCACGCGGCGTATTGACCTTTAAAACGAGTTTTAAACCGACTTTTTTCACTAGGGACCAATAAGGGAAGACTACTAACAAACTTGAGATTATTTAAAAATAATCCAAAGTTGGGATTAATTTGGGAAGATGGCCAAAACTTGGGATTATTTTTGACAATTTTTCCTAATATTAATAGTAATGGTAATCGTATAAAGTGGTGATAATAATAATAATAATAATAATAATAATAATAATAATAATAATAATAATAATAATAATAATAATAATAATAATAATAATAATAATAATAATAACAACAACAACAATAATAATTATTATTACAATAACAATAATAGCATTAGTAATACTAATAATCATAATAATCATGATAATAATAACAATAATAATAAGTTTTTAAATATAAGCATAATCTGAACTTATTTGATCAGAACTAATCTGATATTATAACACCCCCACAACCCCTCCTTAAATATACTAGGAGAAATTACGGGAGTGTTATGCCACGCATGATAATACGTAAGGCTAATTAGATAATACAGCGGAAGTCTTTTGAAATAAACTGGAAATACTTTAACACAACTGAAATAAGAAAGTATGTAAATGAGTTACAAACTCGGAAACTATCCCATAATAGTCCCATTTTCAAAACAAGTCAAACCTTGACCCCAATGGTCAAGTAAAGTTAAACATATAATTCAAAATAACTTAAATACATAAGAAAGTACTCGTGTACTAAAATTCCCATCCGGATGCTTATGATTCCCATGCACATCAAGAACTTGTACCTGAAACTTCTCCTCTAAACTCTGCTCGCCAAATGGGTCATCACAGGGTTGTTGAGGAAAAACAACAACCAAAAGAAAATAAAGAAACACATACATCAGCAATGCTGAGTACATAACTTTACTAACTAATGCAAATAAAGATGCATGCAATCCTCAAACAACTTCGGCTTGCTCTTCTTATGACACTACATGCGACAAGCACATAACTGAACTTACTAAATACTTTCTTTTATTATTATTTGGCAATGAACGGGCACCGTCCTCCTCTTGGAATCATACGGGCTACTATTCCTTGTGTAAGAGATCCCACACCTCTTACTAAAGTTCCATGAACTTTAATAACTTGACTCGAGAATTTTAAGCTTGTTAGTAATGAAAGAGGGTGAGAGTGAGCCTCTAGACTCAACATCTCAGAGATATTGAATACGAGTGACACCTAGTCCACTCAAAGATCTTGATAATTGGAATTCCATAAACTTGCTTGATAAAATAAAAGCATTAGCATCGTCATGCTAAGCTATATGCAGGAGTGTAGTTTCACACTAACTCCCCCCTTATGTTCAATACTCATGGGGATCCATCCCAAGAGTTTTATTGCCAAAGCCCATTATGTGAGACACAATCACAATAATAATACATCTAGCAAATAAATTGATTTTTTTATCTTTCTTTAACACGTGAATGCAACAAATACCATAAATAACTCGATTCTAAATCCTTTGAGACCTTGCTCATCTTATTACTTTAATGACTCCATGAGTCCTTTCTTACTTTCTTAAGGATCCATGATCCAATCAATTAAGTCCTTGCTCAATGATTCAACTACTTGTGAGACCTTGCTCAATAACTTTAAAACTTGTGAGACCTTGCTCAACAAAATATATAACTTCTAATGAGACCTTGCTCAATAAAACATATAACTGCTAATGAGACCTTGCTCAATAAAATATTCTCATGCAAGCCTTAGCTTCAAGAATAACATTAAATAACTTTAATCATGCTCAAAAGCAATTATCATCAATCACATGCTTTCCAAATATAGGAATAACTCGAAAGTTCCATTCCTAATCTCCTTTCTAAGTTCTCAACATGTACTCAAACAATTATAAGGCATAAGCCTCTCCTTACTCCTCATGCTCAATAAATATACCTTTAAACACTAAAGTCAAAGGTCAAGTGTATGTACCTTGATAACACACAAAAATCAACAATTAAAAGCTTCACTTGCTTCTACTATGCTTGAAACCTACCACAACAAAGTACTATCAATTAGTACTTACCAACAACAATTCAAGGCTACTAATAAATAAAAATCAGCACTTTAAAAATACTAATAAAGCTGATTTTTTTCTTTAAAAATGCTTTAAAACTATTTTTGAGTCATAAACTTAAAAACCTTTACTAGTAGGCAAAACTCTTTATGAACTAATACTTAAAACTTCATAATAATTAATAATTATTAACTTAATTACTGCTGTAAATTAATTAATAAATAATTACATAATTTTTTTTTTTTTATATATGTGGTTCGAAAACCACAAATCTGGAAATAACACCTAACCGGCGCCACCACGAGCACCACCCGCACCACCACCGGCGAGGCAGTGAGCAGGGCGGCACTCGTGCCCAGCCGCGCCACCTCACGGCTGTGCCCACCGCCAAGACACGGCGGTGCCACGGCCAGGCCCACCCTCCTCGTCGAAGTCTCGCCGGCGAACCACCACCGTGGTGGCCGGAAAACGCAGGGGAGAGAGAGAGAAAAATAAAATCAGAAAGACAATTAACTTCTTTGCTTCCTTTTGTTATTTGCAAGATCCTCTTACAATTTTCAAAACAAAAACTAGCTTAAACTTGAAGCTTGAAGAAAAATGGCTTGAGGAAGTAATAGAGTTTGAGAGAGGAAGAAGAAGCCTCCTTACTCTTTTTTTTTTTTTTTTGATTTTCTGATGAAAGTGGCTAGTGAATGATGGCAAAGTTAGGGTTTCCTTTTCTATAGTGTGGTCTTTTGGGTAAAAAGACTAAAATACCCTTACTCGTCAAATTACCGAAATACATTTGATAAGGAAATTGCCAAAATAATCTTCTCACTAATATTAGTAAAATACTTTCTTGAAAAGACTAAAATACTTCTTTGTGAAAATACTCAAATACTCTTTTGGTAAAATGACCAAAATACCCTTCTGCTCTGAAATACTGAAATTAAATAGCTTTAATAATTCAAAAATGATTAAAACTATTTAATTAAATAACTTAAAAATATGGGGGATTACAGTCTACCCCCCTTAAAAGAAGTTTCGTCCCGAAACTTAAACAAAACCTCCTCTCTTCTCCGAACTTTCAACTTTGAAAACTTATGAGCATTACGCCATAATATAGTTCTTTCTTAAGTAGCCAAATAATACGCTACTAAGTAAAACAAGTAGCCAAATAATACGCTACTAAATAAAACTTTTGCCTTGAATGTTTAAACTATGAAATGATTACTTTGCTTGAAAAAGTTTTCCTTGAAAACTCTAAAAAAATCGTGCACAAATGCAACAAATTCTTACTAATTTCTAGCAAAATGCGCAAATTTCTAGCAAAATGCGCGCACGCACTCTACCTCCCTTAAAGGAGTTACGTCCCGGAACTCAACTCACCTAGTCGAAGAGCTCAGGATACTTCTTTCTCATCTCATCTTCAGTCTCCCAGGTAGCCTCCTCGGTACGCTGGTTAGACCACAAAACCTTGAGTATCTTTATATCTTTATTTCTTGTACTTCTCACCTTAGAGTCCAAGATCTTCACTGGTCTCTCTTCAAAAGAAAGCGTCTCATCCACTTCTATAATCTCGGGATCTAATACGTGAGACTTATCGGGTACATATCTCTTTAGTTGGGATACATGGAACACATTATGCACCTTTCCCAAGTTATTCGGCAAATTCAAACGATAAGCTAATCTTCCAATTCTTTCAATAATGTCATAGGGACCTATAAACTTCGGGCTAAGCTTTCCTTTTTGCCCAAAACGCATTACCCCTTTCATAGGTGACACCTTCAATAAAACTTTCTCGCCTACTTGATACTCACTATCTCTTCTATTCTGATCTGCATAAGCCTTTTGACGATCCTGGGCCACCCGCATCTTCTCACGGATATATCTCACTTGATTTACGGTATCTTCAATCATTTCCGGACCCAAGGTAACCGTCTCGCTAATATCATTCCAGCACAATGGACTGCGACATTTCCGACCATATAGAGCTTCGAAAGGAGCCATCTTAATGCTAGAATGGTAACTATTATTGTATGAGCATTCTATTAAAGCCAACATCTCATCCCAAGTCTTAGGGTAATCTAAGGCACGCGCTCTTAACATGTCCTCGAGAGTCTGAATTGTCCTCTCCGATTGACCATCGATTGCTGGATGAAAAGCTGTACTCTTAAGCACATCGGTCCCAAAAGCTTTCTGTAATGCTTCCCAAAAATGAGATAAGAATCTTGAATCCCTATCAGACACAATAGTGGAAGGAACTCCATGATGCCTCACCACTTGGTCCACATATACTTTACCACACTGTTCCATCGACCAATTGTCCTTCATCGGAACACATTTTGCTACTTTAGTGAGTCTATCTACAATCACCCACACTTTGATGAATCCTTTCGCTGTCTTGGGAAGACCTACAACGAAATCCATTGTTATGTCATCCCACTTCCACTCAGGCACTGGTAACGGTTGAATCGTTCCTTGAGGTCTTTTGTGTTCACTCTTCACCTTCTGGCAAGTCAAACACCTAGCAACAAATTCAGCTACTTCTCTCTTCATATTGTTCCACCAGAACATCAGCTTCAAGTCCTTATACAATTTATCCCCTCTAGGGTGGATAGAATAAGTCGTATTGTGCCCTTCTTTCATCACTTTCTCTTTCAACTCGGTGCAACTCGACGGTATACACCACCTTCCATTGAATCGGACACTTCCATCGTCATGGATGCTAAACTCCTTTGTCTTCTTCTCCTCGATTAGCTTCTTTATCTTCTCCATTTCCTCATTCCCTTCTTGAGCCTTTAAAATTTCTTCATTCAATGTTGACTGGATGGAAATGGCATTTAAGCATGCTTCCACTCCACCACTCCCGACAACTTCAATGTTGAGCTTCCTAAACTCATCACACAACTTATGTGGAAGTACCAAAATATTTAAACTATGGCTAGACTTACGACTTAACGCATCGGCAACGACGTTTGCCTTTCCTTCATGGTATAAGATCTCAATATCGTAGTCATTAACCAACTCCAACCATCTTCTCTGCCTCATATTCAAATCTCTTTGAGTATGCAAATACTTCAGACTCTTGTGATCCGTGTACAACTTCACCTTCACTCCATACAAGTAGTGTCGCCAAATCTTCAAAGCAAACACTATTGCAGCTAACTCTAGATCATGGGTTGGGTAATTCACTTCGTACGGTTTCAATTGTCTAGAAGCATAGGCTATAACCTTCCAGTTTTGCATTAATACACACCCTAAACCATTTTTCGAAGCGTCACTATATGTCTCCAACTCAGCATTCTCCTCTGGCAATGTCAAGATCGGAGCTGTAGTCAATAACTCCTTAAGCTTCTTAAAGGCTTTCTCACACTCCTCGGTCCATATGAACTTTGTATCCTTCTTCATAAGACTAATCATTAGTTTAGCTACCCTCGAAAAATCCTTCACAAAACCTCTATAGTAGCCAGCTAGACCCAAGAAACTCCTTATATCAGTAATATTCCGAGGTGTAGGCCATTCGCTCACTGCGGTTATCTTCGACGGATCTACGGAAATATCTTTCTTTGACACAATGTGGCCAAGAAACGCCACTTCTTCCATCCAAAATTCACACTTCGAGAACTTTGCGTAAAGCTTATGCTCCCTAAGTGTAGATAATACCAATCTCAAGTGCTCTTCATGCTCCTCCTTGTTCTTCGAGTAGATAAGGATATCATCGATGAATACAACTACAAATTTGTCCAAATACTCTTGAAACACTCTATTCATGAGGTCCATAAACATCGCTGGTGCATTGGTTAAACCAAATGGCATTACGGTGAACTCATAGTGACCATACCTCGTCCTAAAGGCAGTTTTTGGTATGTCCTTCTCCCCAACTCGCAACTGGTGATACCCTGACCTCAAGTCTATCTTCGAAAATATTCCAGCTCCTCTTAATTGATCGAATAGGTCATCAATCCTCGGTAACGGATACTTATTCTTAATAGTCACCTTGTTGAGATCTCTATAATCGATACATAGCCTCAAGCTCCCATCCTTCTTCTTTACGAACAAAACAGGCGCTCCCCATGGGGAATAACTAGGTCTAATGTACCCTTTCTCCAGTAATTCCTTTAGTTGCTTGTTGAGCTCCTTCATCTCTGCTGGAGCCATCCTATAGGGTGCTTTTGATATAGGGGCAGTTCCAGGAACTAAGTCTATGGTGAATTCTAACTCCCTTTGAGGTGGCATTCCCGGTACATCTTCCGGAAATACGTCTGGCAACTCATTCACCACCTTCACATGTTCTATCTTAAGCTTCTCTTCTTCCAACCTCTGCACACTACACAAGAATAACGAAGCTCCCTTACTCACTTGGTTTACCAAACTTAAGGATGAAATGATCTTAATTCTACCTTCTTGTGGTTTAGTCTTGAAAGTCACCTTTTGCCCGTTCTTATTCCTCAATCTCACTTTTTGTTCTCCACACAGAATCTCGGCTTTATACTCCTTAAGCCAATCCATTCCTAAAATGATCTCCAAGTCTTCCAATGGAAACTCTATGAGGTTGGTTTCAAAGTCTACATCCGCAATTCTCACAAGGACGTTCTCATATACTCTTGAGCAAGTTACTACTTCCCCAGATGGTAACATAATAGGAATTTCAACATCCCTAGGGTTTTCTAAGCCATATTTTGAAACAACTAACTTTGAAACAAATGAACGTTTGGCTCCTGAATCAAATAAAGCTTTAGCAAAAGTGGAATTTATAAAAACATTACCCGTAACTACGTCCTTAGACGTCTCAGCTTCTGTAGCACTTATGACATTCAATCTTGCCACTGCAGGCACACTAAGGCCAGCTCCACTCAAAACGGTCTTGTTGTTCCAACTTTGCTTGTTCCCACCTTGATAGTTATTGCCTCCTGAACGGTTTCGATTGCCCTGACCAAACTGGTTTTCGCTCTTGCCCTTGTCAGTCTTCAACTCAGGGTTCTTGGAGAAGCACTTATACTCTCGGTGACCCAATTTATGGCAGTAGTTACACTCCACTAGCTTTCCTTTGCAATCCTTTCCAGGATGATTGTAGGGGCACTTCTTGCAGAAATACACGCGTTCGTCTCGTTTCCTTCCCTTATTAGGACCATTTCCACCTTTCTGTTGTTGATACTGGCCCCCATTCCTTTGGCCATTAGATTGTCCTCCTTGGTGAAAGTTATGTTGAGGCTTGAACTTCTTGTCGTTCCTTTGGAAATTCTGACTGGGATTCTCCTTTCTCTTGTTGTTTGAGCTTTCAATTCCAGCTTGTTTCAAATAGGAACCTAAATGAGCAGCTCTATCGTACACTTCCTCTAAGGTCCTGAAAGTTGAACCTCCTAGCCCAAGCTTCACCTCAAGACTAAGTCCAGTCTCAAACCTAATAGCCTTTCTTTCCTCAGTAGGTACTAACTCTGGAGCAAACTTCATCAAACCTACAAACTTCTCATAGTACTGCTCCACAGTCATGTCACCTTGCTTCAACTCATCAAATTCACTGGCCTTTTGCCCCCTCAAGAAATTGGGATAAAATTTCTCCTTCATAGTTCATCCGAAAGCCTTCCAATCAAAGTCAGGCCTTGCCATTAACGTCTCCTTATGTTGCGACCACCAAAAATCGGCTTCCTCCTTGAGGTAGTACGCCGCTATAGCTACCTTCCTATTATCTGGACATTGGATAGCATCGAATAACTTCTCAAAGTCCCTAAACCAGTTCTCAAGCTTGACAGGATCGCCTTTCCCATCATAAGAAGGCGGTTTACTATCACTAACCCTCTTAAACCAATCAACAGACTTCTTTTTCGAAAGGACTCTCCTAGCTAAATTCGTAGTCACTCGGACCAAATTCCTCAGCTGAGCATCAACTCTAGCGTTTCTATCGGCCATTAATCTGCCCAAGAAAAAAAAATTGACTTAAAATTCGCTTATTGGACCCCAATATAGATCAAAACTACTAAGCAAATGTCATGCTGACATTGAATTCTCAATTTCCTCTCCAAGGAGCTTTTATACTAACTCTCTTACTAGAGTAGTAGCTCAAAGCAAAACCAGCATTAATTTGTAGTCATACTACACCTTTTAGTCAAAACTGGAATCTATGCAAGTAGAAAATGCCAATCACGTTGCAATCAAACACTTAACACA